>OW028645.1:5025000-6275000 GCA_932294365.1 Diachrysia chrysitis
ATTCAAACAAAATAAGGGTGGGCAATCGACCACCACTTTCAAAATCCATAAATAAAATATGTCACTGCTTTCGTAGTGTTTTATGGTTTGTAGCATAATTTGGGTGCTGCGATAGATATTTATCAGTTTCAGCCATATCTGATGGACATATGACACATTTGTTTAGAAATAAAAGGATAGTAGTAACCACTATGCACAGAATGATGGCTTCGTATTTTATTTTTAAGCTAAGTTTTTATTATATTTTTCCCTAAATTGGACATAAGAAGTGATAAAATAAATACAAGATAAAGTACAACAAATTAAATCTAAGAATGAGAAAAAAATAAAATTCCTTTTTCAAATAGCGATTTTAAACCATTCAAACTAAGTTTATGAACTTTTGAAATCAGTTAGATATTCTATTCCGAAAATATAGGTGCTCTCATACCTAGGTATATCGAGATATACTTTAGTTGCGAACCGCCCCGTCTTTGCAAGGGTAGACAAAACATTCAAGTTATACAAAAAAAAATCCTCTTGAATTACTTGCATTGGTGAAAACCATTTGTATATTCGGTTGTTTTCGATTTAATCGCGTTCAGAGATACAGACAAAAAGACGCGGCGGAAGACTTTGTTATATAATATGTATAGATCGATAGATAAGCATGGCAAATAAGAGATCTTTTTATGGAGCATCTTTTAAACTATCTCTGAATGTATACTTAGACCTACAATCTAACCGGTCTCTACAATGCGATCCTTGTTACATTAATTATGCCAGTAAGTCCTTATAAATCGCTTGCATTGTTGTGAAGCGGCTCGTAAGATACATTCGACGAACTGTAGTTAGTGTAAGACGCGTTCTCGGAATGAGTCTGTTTAACACGAAATTAAGAGGACACGAAAATAGCATAATAAAGCTTTGGTCCCTTGACTTATGTTCTAATTATGACATTCACACCAGACCTTAAAGGCAAAAACGTACATGTAACCTTTACTTTTCAGCCAAACGACGTATTGTTCCACTGTATTCGAACATTCGATTGTATAAGTATAAACATAAATTCGTATTTACCATTTAATTTGCAGTAAAGGAATGCAGGTGTACTAGTACAATTGTTTCTTTTACTAAAGACAAAGTAAACAATAAAGTAGTATAAAATATTGGCACCCACCTTTAGCCTCAAATTAGTATGCATGAACAGAGGGAATCCTTTCAGCTGTGCGCCTACGAGCGTCTCCTCCCCAGGCGTTGCGAACGCGACAACACCCACGGAATATTCTCTGCAGTACTTATCGAGAAGTTCCCGATTCCACTTGTCCATATTCGCGTATTTCGATAGTGATTCGAAAACAATCACGCCGTAACGACCCTTGTCCAAAGTGGTGAGTACGGGCAAGCTCTTGCCTGCTACCTCCACCTTGTACCTAAACAAAAAGAAAGTAATTAATGTATTTATAGTTTTGACACTTAAGCATCTTTAGCATTTACTTAAGTAATCCTGTAACATCTTACGCGTTAAAAGCTATTAAAATAGGTAAGTATTCATCTACTACGAACAAGGTCAGGGTCAAGCATTGATCATGGAGTATTCTAACCATTTCAGTTCTGTTTATTTTAAAACTACTTATAAATAGGGCTTGATTTCATATTAATACGCTTATTACTAAAGTTTTCTTATATAATTTTGCGTACCAAGTACGATCGTTAATCTCAGGAAAGATCATATCGCAAAATAATATAGATAATATTATGTAGTCCAGCTTACTGCAGATGAGAGTTTGTTATACAAGATCAATACCGTGAAGGTGAAGTGGCTGCCTGCGCTACCTTTAGAAAGTAGACTATTATACAGGTATCTAGGTAAATATCTGGCTTGTAATACAACCCACTTTATGGATCTGTGTAGCTTCCAATTCCTGTTGCCGACTGGTTATTATAGTGTCGGTTACAGAAACTGAACCACGTGCGGAATTCATTCCCATAATGCAACGCTATTCAATGACAATTTCATGAAGCAACCAAACTTTCGATTCGCTTCTACTTTGATATTATATTTGTACAACTGAAGCCGAAATACCTGTTATTTGAGCTGTTATGTCAAATAAATATTCAATAACAAAAGCAAAGGAGATTCTACCCTTCATCAAAACATTTTACAGTTAAAATAGCAGACGGCAATGGCGTCCCCTTGTCAAACATTCAACAAGCCGCTAAAGTTGATTGGCAATATTGGAAATTGAACCGTCCAAACATTCGCTTTTAGGATACTTTCCAATTTTCAATCAAAAACATTCATTTTAGCGATATTGGGAAATCTGACAAGTCCTTCTGTTCAGTTACAGATCACCATGGAATCGGTTTTCAAAAATTCACCGATCGATAGGTAGAAAAAGAGTATCACGCAGGTATCAAGACCGGCCGCTCATTTTGCATCAGTTAAGGCTCGTTTCAATTTGGCAGACCGAGAGCACTTCAGACCGAATGGCAACTTGCAAATAGCATTTACCTACTTGAGCCGGTCCGTCTTTCCATCTAATGTACGGTGCACTCGTTGGCAACTTTGTGCAGCCACTAGTATATTCGCCGAGCAAATGGTCCGATACAAAAGTTTGCAATTTTTATATGTTTTAAAATGCGAATCCTTATGTGAAATTCGAGGGTCATAAAGCTACGTCGAGTACGGAACGAGGGACGTGAGCGCTGCCTCACTATTTAGCTTGCGCTAACATGTTTCTAATTACCTTAATTAGTGTCCTGACATTAAAACGAGAGAGCGCTCAGTTTAAATTAGAGTGCGCGAAACGGCCTACTTTGTCCGTGAACCGAATGCGACGAGGGCTAATTCGTGATAAGGGAGCGCGAGTGAGTTCAACAAAGAGGAGCAATGTCACGGCGTGCGACCTCGGTGACCTGCCGCCCCTTAGGATAACACCAGTTATCGTAAAGAGGCCGGTATAACTGCGCTACGGTTATCCAGTAAACGGAAAAAATTAAGCGAATCTTTATATTATTCAAAATTGCCCGACATTCTACTTAGGCACGGCGTTTATACGTAGAATATATTGTGGGTACAAATGTAGCCTTAAGTACAACAATATAATATTATTTTTAAATTTGTTGTGAAACAGGTAGATTGTACTTATAAAGGTAGGAAATTTTCATTTTCATTTTATGCATAGTTACCGACGCGAAACTGTCGTTTTGCGTAAAGATAATGTGATTTAATGTATTACACGTCACGCGCGTAGTACATGTGTGCTACGTACCTAATACATTGTTATAGTCACGTCATTATGATAAAGTACTGCTGCTCTAATTGTAGTCGCCGTTGCACTGTGAAGGTGAATAACGAAAGATAGTAAGACGAAATTACCAGCCAACTTAGTGCCTAAATTGAGGACAAGACGGCCGTGTTCCGAGAATACCTACTGTCTAATGTTTGGTACTTATGGTAACTTCTTACGCGAAATGTTGGTCGTTTCACGTTCAGTGGCACTTGAAAAAATAAGTCCTATAAGACACGAAGTCAATTAAGGGCACACATTACCTATCCAGAACTGGGGGTTCACAACATAAAGTCGTAGAGGAAACTTTTATTACGCGACTTTGAATTGGTCACTAGAAAATTTACTGACTTCCGCAAAGTTTAATTGCTCTTAATTTTTATTTTCTTAATAAAACTGAATGGTTCTGACGAATAATACAAATAGTACTTACAATGAGGTAGTACTATGAAATAGTGTTATAAACTACATCACTTAAACTACATTAATTGAGTGAAAAACATGCGAGGATTACCTCCTGACACTAGAGTACGTACACTCACCATTAACGCTCTATTAAAAAAGCGGTTTACTCTCTTGTGCACTATAAAATTGAGTTTACGAGGGAAGGGAGTAATAAACGGCTTACATCACACGAGGGTCAAATGAACGATAGCAATCAAACTTGAAAAACTAGAACACGTAAGGGATTCCCAATGAAATGGTACAAATACGAGACATACATAGTAATATAAGTTTGTAGGTTGTATTTAAACAGTCGCAGCATTAAAACAAAACTAACCCGTTTGTTGTAAAAGCTCGAATAAAGCGGCTAATCTTTCTTTCACACTCAATTTACTGTAGCCGTTGTCTCTAAGTTTTAAAGCGAAACTCGATGGAACGAATCGCCGTACCTACGTTTGTATACGCAAGGCAGTTTACTTGTATTTACGGGGGAGGTTTCGGGCAGGATTAAAGGAAACAGTGTCAAAACGACTTAATTACTTTATATTAAGTCGTTTTGACACAAACGAGCATTAATGGAGAACGAGGCGGCAAGATAGGGGGCGGGATGCCGCGGGCTTGCCTCTAATGGCACTACTAACTAACTAACTGTCGCCACAACGACTCGCCGTAGACGTCGCATCGCCGCGCGCCGCTCGCCTCGCTTCACCCACGACTTGCGAGTCAGCTGTCACCTTACCTTGCATTATATTTAATTAAGTTTACATTACTACCTCTTACGAACGGAAACTGGTGTTTGTTTTCAAATTATCAGCTAACTAGACCGCACTCCATTACGGGTCGAGGTAACTTGTTTAAGTAACAATATTGGGGTCAATGAAATTCATAATAAGGAGGAATTTCAACAATGTAACTTTTGTTTGCATTCGCTACGAAATTCTTATTTAATAATTTAATGCTAAATCATTCCTAGCTACCAGCAATTGAATGTTGTAATAACCGCATACTATAATTATTATATTTCTTTAGGTGTAAGTAAAAGCTAGTATCTAAATTTTGATTACTTTTAAAAATATTCATACTTGAGTTTTTTCGTGACATAGGTACCTACTTTAATTATAGTTTAAGTTTGGGTTTATGACAGTCTCTCAAAACGAAATAGAGCCTTTTGTTTTATATATGTGTACAAGTCATAAAAGGTGATACTTCGTTAAAACCGTTGCTTGGGTCCACACCCTTTATGGGACTTTAAGTTCACACTCAAATTAAATTCAATTAGGGACGAGTCCAACCCTGTAATTGAGAAACGAATGTGTTATGATTAATGAACAGTAAAAGGCACAAAATTATTAAATTACATACGTCTAACTGTAGTAATTTTAAATTCACACCCATTTTTCAGAAGCCCTATTGCACGCTATTAATACTAACATGAAAAAAAAATTGATTATCCCTTTGGTTGAGGTACAAAAATAAATTAGGTGCCTACCTTAGAATATATACATAGACAAGCATAGAGTGCGCGCATCGCTAGTAGCTCGTTGTGCCGAGCGTAAGCAATTTTTTAGCTTCGTTTACTGATTAAGTAATTTTCCGTGCGACGACAGACGTTTATGCGAAAATATAGATGGTTCCGATATTATTAGGGTGTAGTATTAGATTTTGAGATAGTTTTAATAAAACGGCGCGTTCTGTTTTGACGCAAATTTTACGATGGGCTGGTAGGCGCACTCTATAGTTCACTTAGTTTTTCTCTAAGGTGCGTATATGGTCTGGCGAAAAAAATATATATTAAAACATTACACACAAATATATTTTACTTATTTTTTAAAGGTTTAGTAGTAATAATTACAACTTGGAAACAACGTCAAAGTATATTTAACGTGCCTACCTACTACAGTGTAGACCGGCATAGGCTGAGCATAATGATTATACAGATCACATTTCTGGTCCAAAAAACCCTAAATGACTTATTTACACATGGGTAAATGGGACTTAAAGGTCTGGCCATTATGTTTTGTTGTTGTTCCAAAGAACGCCCACGGAGGCAGTCATCACGACTATAATAAAGGACAAGGTTAATTACGTATATGGACATACCTACTTAAAACCTTTGTAGATACTATGCGCTCCAAATATAGTGTTTTGCTATGCCAAGGCCTCTACATTATTTTATAAGTTTCAAACCACCTTCATGCAATTAAAATAGTGGATGAAAACCTTTTTAGTGAATAGTTTTGATTCTCATACTTAGCCGCTCCATGTAAAATACGGTATTCAGCTAAATCCGGTAAGACTGTAAGCCAACCCCAACATTTGGTAAAAGTCTAGGCAGAAACATTTTTGACTCCCATTTCTATCTTTATAGATTTCTATCATCTCGCTATATTTTAATGTTTACTTTCCAAAAACACTTCGAAGAACTGCAATTCCAACAAATATAAAATTTATCACATCATAAGGAAAACAGCGAAGCAAATAACATGTTTAAAAAATAAATTCTACTTCGTCTGGAGATTGCAGACTTAAAGATGCGATAAAAACCGAGGCCTAAGGGAAAGGCTTTGACAAAAAATATCAAGCAAGAAAACTAATTCCTGACCCGTCAAACATTTCATAAGCAAGCGCCGAGTGCACTGAGGCTCGAGAGAGAACCGATTTTTAACCTGACAAGAGTAAAAAACGTCACATGACGCAAGTAGGGCAACCGTCTGTGAGACACGATATACAGACCGGAAAATAGACGCCGACAATTTAATACTGGACGATTTATGAATTAATTTACTATGAAATAAAGCTACTTAGATACGACTTAGATGTTCAGTATAAGTTATTGCAAAGTAGATTCTGATGGCTTCACATTTGTACTGTGTTTTCTTACTCGTGTGACCATTTGCGCAATATTTATTGTTATCTAGAATACAATGTAGGTGTGTACCTACTACGTTTAAAAAATACTATTTCCAACGTTACTGTAACTTACAGACGTAGTTTATCTTCTGCAGTGACCTTTTATGCCATCATTGCTTAAATAGCGCATGTTTTGGTTTATCGAATTAATAAAAAATATTTAATTTCTAAAATGTAAATCGCGTTATTCAGAAGTTTATCTTGTTTATTTAGAAGGTCTGCATTCAGGTCAAAATAACTTGACTATCACTTTTGTTTTGGGTAGGAGAAATTTTTCAGACTGTAACGTGCTCGCAGTACCTGTGACTCTTCAAGAAACACTAGTAACTTGAGCTTGCCAACTCAGGGTTACCAAGTAGTAAACATTACCACGTAAGCCTAAAACCCGACTGCTTTTCTAGTACCTATCACAAGAACTGATCAGGACACATTTTTATAATTATTTTACTAATAAATATATCATATGTTCATATTTATTATTACCTATCACTGGAATATATACATTTAATGTTATTTATTTATCCCGAATTAAGTAATTATATTTCCAAGTAGCGGCGATTTGTTCACCAGTGTTAAAACAATTCTTATAACACTGATAAACAAATCAGCTGTAGTATCTGAGTGACTATAAGAGGTTAATGTTATATCGCAATAAGATAACAATTGTTTATACAAATAGTTAGTATTATCTTTCATTCAACAGATTTAATTAATGATTCCGAGAAATTAGAATGATTGCGGAATACGAAGAATTTGTGATACCTACTTAACATTATTTTTAATTAGGTATTGTACAGTCAAAATATGTGTTATGTGTGCCTTATCTTTTTTATTCCCGTAAGAATAAAGCAGTAAGATTGTTAGCTTACATATTAACAATACACTATTCGTGAGGTCGTGGATTCGATTCCTATTCCTACCCATGACAAATCTTTGTGTGATGAGCATGATCATTTGTTCTATGGGTGTAATTTATATATAATATGTATGTATTTACAAATATATAAGTATTTTTATCAGTTGTCTGGTTGCTATAATACAGGCTCTGCCCAGTTTAAGATCAGATGTGCCGTGTGTGAGTCGTCCCAAGATATTATTATATATTATTAATAATAAATACTAAACCAAATAGCGAAGTTCTTTTTAGTCATTTTAAACTCTCTTAGTTTTCTTTTATTTTAATATTACCATTTGCCAAAAATATTCTTCCCAGCAGCACAATTTTCTAGCGACAA
Organism: Diachrysia chrysitis; assembly: GCA_932294365.1. Taxonomy (NCBI): domain Eukaryota; kingdom Metazoa; phylum Arthropoda; class Insecta; order Lepidoptera; family Noctuidae; genus Diachrysia; species Diachrysia chrysitis. Next base: position 5,032,862 of record OW028645.1, read on the forward strand.
ACCATTTAAAATACATTGTAACATGATCTCAACATAAGCTCATCTTATAAACCAAAAAGTTTCCTCCTATATTCGGTTTGCATATTAGCTGTCAACGGGCACAACCGATCGCCTCCGCGTTGTACAAGGAAAAATAAATAAAGAGAAACATCGCCCATCAAGCGAACGGCCGCAGTAAATATTTACATGATAACTTTAAGAAATTGTTATTACAGTTAAGTATGTATAGACGTATGGAAATAAAAAAAAAGTTTAAAAAGGACGTTCTTTTAGAGTCTGCGGGTTTAAGACAACGATTATTGTCAAAGAACTAATTTGATCATTTAAAAATATATTGTCATTAATAACAGTGTTAATAAACAAGAAAAATCTAGTATGTAATAGGTGCCAAGGTGGTATAACAAGAAAACGTACTTAAAGTGGCACAAGTTTTAAAATTATATAAGTTAACAACGAGGCTACAGTCAAAACCACACATCAAACTCTCAAAACCTATTTTTCAGTTGGGAGTTAAAATAAGAAATAATAAAAATAATAAATAAGAACCCTATCATGTACTTTGTATAACAAGAATAAAATTTAGGTTACTTAATCCACAGACTTTCATACAACCATTTATTCATGCTTGTACCTATATGTAGGAGTAAGCGATACCGCGGGCAACAGCTAGTATGTAAATAAGATAAATAAAGCAGTTCAATACCTGCCATTTACTCGGATTAATTTACTATTTAGCTATGTCCAATAGCAATACACTACATTCGTGGAACTAATTTCAAAGACAAAACTACTGTTTGATCGCTATAAAAAGTTTAATGTTTGTAGTTGTCAACATAGCAAGTAGCAACACCTTTCAACGGTTTTTATGATTATTGTCTACCCACACCTCGTACATAACAGACATAACATTACTGAGATATTCACGATATTTTTAAAACATATGTAACTAACAAAGTAAATTAATTGCCCTACTTCAAGACCTAAATTTCTTTTAAGTGGTTAACATTTTTGTTATAAAAAAACCTACTTGCTGCTTATCTGCTTGTCATGGCCTTTCCTTAGCCGACTCTTCCTTTTTTACCCTTATCCTCTTTACAAAAATCTAGCTCGCAGCTATCGATTTCATCCCGCTATAAACATATTATTTACTTTTTTTTCTTACCGTATATGGTTAGCGACGAGCAGTTCGGCTATGTCGCGTCCGAGCCGCGAGTAGGCCGACTCCACGATCACGAGCACCTTTGCGTCAATGCGCAGACGCGCGTCCGATCGGTGATCTCTTGCCGCTTGTTGCTGCGACGCGAGCAACGAGCATTGCGAGAGAGGCCTCGGGACGCGATCCCGCCACACCAGACTGTAAACATACTTAAGTTTGAATCAAGAAATACATAACATAAGACCTAATGTAAGTTGTTTAGTTATTTAATTAAATACAATGATCATTGTCTGTGTTATTGATGTCACTCGAGCACATTGTAGATAGCAGCTGTTAACGTGTAGGTTAAGCACTTATTACACTATTCTAAATTTAGGATCCTTTATTCAATTTTTCCTGAATCTAGGAAAGTTTAATCGCATTCAACAACTTGCTATCCGAAATTCAGAAGCAAGGATAGTTCTTGACTGATTGAATCATTTAGGATCCTAATAAAGAACGAATTTAGGAAAGTGTAATCACATTTAGTAGGAACTTTTTTTAGTCGAATACTCGAATAAGAAATGATTGACATGACAAAATAAAAAGAAGAATGCGAAATATTATTCATTATAGACCTTTAAAAAGTTACGCTCTGTTTAATATCTCTCTTTATAAAAAATATTTTAATAAAGGTGTGAAAAATGAGAGCTATATAGTACTTTAAGTATTTATCAAATTATAGAACAGCAGGCAACAGTAAAGCACAAAAAAGAATCGTCTGACGTCGTCGCGCTTTGAGTGGTAACTGATTCTGTGACGAAATTAGGACAGTGTAATTAGGAGCTTGTAATTAGGTTCCTAAATTTATTGACAAAATTAAGGACAGTATAGTAGTTATGCTCAAGTACTTTTTAAAATTCTATACGAGTTCTAATCGTGTATGACAAACAATGAATGATTTCATTTATATTCGTAATGTTACAAAAAAACACTCTTAATCGTTAAGTTTCAAAACATAACCACTTAGTCAAAATTCACAACCATAACAATAGCATCAAGTACCTAAACGATTTGATAAAAATCAAATCAATTAAAATACATGGCTATTGAATAAAAAAACAAATAACAAGTTAAAAAATGGACGACTTTCCCGCACCTGAGCAAATGAGCCGGCAATTAAAATAAAGCCATGCCATTATTTTACCTACTAAGTAACCTTCTAAAACAGAATTTATGAGAAAATCAATCAAATACTGCCAAACTTAAAGCTGAGTTCCAAGTAGGAGCCACATCAAAGCGCTATTAAGGTTTATCTCAATAGCGTAAAATAAATAAAGGCAGGAATTTGTGGAAATATTTTATCCGTAGGCGGCAGTGGTCCTGTGAGCCGCGGCTGAGTCTTGTGGCCTCTTTGCTTTAATGAAAGCCACGCCTGAATCAACCGAGAGGAAACTTTAACGACGATGCTTAAAGACATACCGAGTTATGTATTGAGCACAAATACCGCCTTTATTTAAAATGCCGTATTTACTATCTATAAACATCGTAATTAGCTCCGATTAGCATTAATGAGGTAAGATTCGTATGCAAATTTGGAAGGTGAAAATTTGTGCGGTTTAGTCAATTACGGGTTAATAGTAAATAAACGTTTATAAAACAATATGCCTTTAAATCAGAGAGTTGGCAGCGCGTTGGCGAAGCAGCTTCCATTAATTAGCCAGAACACAAGTTTTGCTATAAATTCAACTGAGTCGGCGAAACTTGCCGCCCCTGCCGCTCATCTCGAGGCGGTGTAATTTTAAGCCGATAAAATAAAATATTATGGGTCCTAGCTACACGCCATCTGCCCTAATTACATAAAATCACGTTATAAATTACTCTGAAATATTCGCCTCCTCGTCCTAATTTAGCTGCGAAAAGCTGCCAAACAAAGGGCGACAAGGACGCTCGGCACAAAGTTAAACGTCTCTAATACTTCCGCGAAGCAATTTCCTGTAGGTATTAAATGCCAATTTTATGCATAATGAAACTTCTGGTATTAAAATAAAAGAAGTACAATGTAAAGTGTACGAGTTCGTTTCTCTTTCTCACATGTTTGTGTCACTTGAATTCGCTATTGTGAGGACTACAAAATGGAACACTTCTCTACCTTCACATGACAGAAAAATAATTTAAATAAAATACGTTTAAGTAAAATCTTGGAGATTTCAGAAGTACCTCGCGGTTTCCAAGATTAAAAATAAAATAAAGAATATTCGAAGCCAACTTATTGTTAAAATGTATTCAAAATAAAGACACTGTGGGCACAATAAAGAGACACAAATATTTACTTATGCGACTAATCCCAATAAATACCAGTATGATATAACGATGCAAGCTGTCCGAATGCGATAATTTCATATTATTAATTCGTATCAGCAACGTGTTTGCTCCCGATAGGAAGCAAATTGGATTTTATGCGAATGACGCATATTTTCAACTAGATTAATTAAATTCTGGCGTGTTTCACTAAAATTTAAATGAATATAATGTTTTAATGAGGAAAGTTCAACATACGATTATGTAAAACCGTGTGTACACATGCAAGTTAAAAAAAACAATTCGTGATCTCGTTCGAAACGATAAATTATACCTTGAGCATCGTTGCGTGTTATTAGAGTGATTTGTATTGCACACAACAGACACAATCCACTTTTGCTTTCAAGTTTACTCTGTTCATTAATAAAACTTTCGTTTGCTACGCTTTGTAAAGTCGAAGATGAATGTTTAGAAGCGATTTCGTCGGTCATTAACTGGACTTACCTAGTGAGGGGTACTGTGACGTAATATGTATAGAAGAATATGGTGAGGACGGATAGCAGCATGACGCCGGCGACACACTTCCTCACGTTGACATGGCTTGCCAGCCAGAAGCAACACCGGGGCGCTGATGTCTTGTGCGGATGAGCAAACTCAGCCACACCGCATTCAAGCAGCGGCGCGCGCGAACCCCTACCCTCGCCCGCCATCCTTAACATCTATACACCACTATATTTACACACAAAAGTAACACTTAGGCCTCTAAGGATTTCACTATACAATGTTTCTATCTCGGAACCCTAACGGCTGCGTTTGTCCTTGGTGGTGACGTTTTTTGTCGCCACTTGCCGTGTTTCCACATTTCATAGTGCCGCGGTGGAGTATGGGATTGCGCGTGCGCAGGGAGGCTGGATGTGCGTACGCCGCGATTGACGGCCATCTCGAGCCGACAAACGCGTCCGTTCCCGGTTTAAAATGGCCGCCGACGCATTATGGCGGGTTGTGCTCATCACGCCGACGTCGTGCGCTCTTGTGGATAGAGCTCACGGCATCCGTCTCCAAGACAGATCAGGGTCTGGTGCTTCTCGGCTCATCGGTGAAATCTGTAACAAAAATCATTCAATAAGTATTAGAGTCCACCACTGGAGTCTTACCTACAAGTCGCACATATGAAACTTTTAGTTTCATTCTAGTTTAGCTATTTGAATACCTGATTCAACGAAAATAAAATAATTTAACCGATTAAAATTAATCCGTAGGCACATACATTTTCGTGTAAAAAATACATAAAGAGAATTCTAAAAACCAAATGAAAATTAATTACTGTACAATCTAACTGGTAGTTACATTTTACTAGTTTTAACTACCGATACCGATTACTATCAAAATGGCCAGACAAGAATATAAAATAGTCATACTATAAACGGCGTTATCGTTTATCCATAGAAAACTGCCATTCATTACAAACAGACTAGTCGTAAATTTTAATTATAGTAGAACAAGTAATTTATTCTAACTTTCCCGAGGCAATAAGTTATTAATTATATGTGGGTACTTGGGTTTTTTTTTTTTATTGACTAATTGTAGTATTTCTGCACTGTATTTATCTTTTTATAAATATTTCTTAAACAAATGGACAAAATACCGTCGGAGGAAAACGCCAGTAAAAATAAACACGTTGTCAATTAGTAATATTTCGGTTTATATTTGAATCTCTGTGTTTATTCAGTCGTGAATACTTTACGTCGACCGGCCGCTTCTATAAATCCCCCTTCGCATTATTTGAATGTAAGCTCACATTGAAACATTTCTTTGCAGTCCCGAAACAAATCCATTCAGCCGTGAAATTGGACGAACAATCCTCAAAATTCTGAATTAAATTTGATCAAAAAGTTAAGTAATGAATGTGAAATCAGATTTGCGCTATAATGAAACGGTCCAGGTTTGTGGCCCACCACATTCTCTCAATTTATTGAATGTTTTGTGATCGTACAAACTATAAAATAGATTAAAAGGTATAGGTACCTAAACCACTAAACGTGTGACTATATAATTCACCTTCGATTGACGAAAAATAATGACGACGATGAAGACAAAGAAGAAAATTGGAAACCTTATAGGATCATTTTGTTGTCCGTCTGTCTGTCGGTAAAATTGAAAATTTGTTGTTTTGTAACATTAATAATACGTTTTTGCGATTACAAACTTATAATTACAGCTGCAAGTTTGTTAGTGTCTAGATTTTTTTTAACCTCTCATTAGTTTGTTTTTGGAGAATGAACCGTGAGGATCAGCGAAATTTGAACGGAATCCTCGGTGCGCGAATTAGACTCGCACCTGTCCGGTATTTTTTATTTGAAGTTGTGTAACTGCAAGAATAAATTAATAAAGATCTGACTACAAAGGTTGTGTTTATACGAAAAACCTACAACTAATACAAGTATCTACCCATCTTATTATGTTAGCTGTTGATAAGAAAAATATTCCTAGGAATTCACTTCTTGTGTTCAGTATCTGACGACCCGTAATGGAAGGTTCCAGGCTAATGTGAACATTTTGTGTTCAATACCTACATACAGTATCTATTATCTAAACTCAAGTTGAAACTGTAATGAAAATTCGCAGGCTTTGTGTTGGTTACAATAATTCAGAGCAATTTTTTTTGTTTCGTTAGTGAAATTCCTTGTGTAATTTTATGGACAAACAGTGTAGGTAGTCTATTTGGTAACTAAAAGGGAGGTTTTCGGGCGGTCGCAGTGAGCGCGTCGGTGGAGCAGAGACGCGTACGGAATCCGTGATTGTGCGGACCCTTTGAATATTAACTAGCAGATGACCCGCTCGTAACCGGGCCACGAATCTACAAGGCTACTCGAAAGGTTAATTCAAACTGCTCACTGTTGGGACGTGCTTTATTTCTTCGCCCCGATAAAATATTAGGGAAAGTAAATTGAAAAGAAATCTTTCATCGCAAACGTTTGAATATGTAGACAGACGCCTATTACATGAAACTAAATTAATACAGAAGGTGCATGGCTTAAATTGAAATAAAATCTTTTAAACTAGTTATTTCGCAGAAGTTAATTTATAACTTAGTATATTATATGGTTGTAATGCTTTATTAAATAGATACAAAACGTCTTTAGAAACAAGAATGATAGTATAAAATAAGTATAAGGCAAAGAAAAAGTAGGGTAGTTAATTAAAGGGAGCAAGGAAACGTCCATCTAGAGCGTAGCAATTGCGCTGGCGATAAACTTTGTATAACGATAAGTACAAGAAATAACATCAAATAGGATTACAGGTAAAGTCTTTCGAAATAACTGTAATATTCCAGTTTCGATAACAGTAAGTAACGTGTAATAAAACTCTTGAAACGTCTTCAAAGAAGGGACTTTATCTGGATATTGTTATTACATGTGGAGAAATATAATAACAATATTCAGATAAGAAAGAAATATTGAATACCATCGAATTGTTTGTTTTAAGAGATACTTACACTTTCTCGTTTAGAGATAACTTAAGTCGTAAATCAATAACACAAAAAAACTAAAAAACCGGTGTTAAAAGGTATATTTTGTAAAACATATTGAAGATTTGTTAAAATCAGTAATTAACTACTAATAGATCAAGGACCTTTTTTAATCACTTAATTGATATCCGTGATCAAACATGGAAAAGTCTTCAGAACCCAGCTCATATTTATCGTAAGTGAAAGACTCACGTTCATAATGCGTAGAAACAAAGTAAGGTAGTGATGCATTAATCTCATTAAGGGAATGACCGTAAACGATCTGGACGGGTAACAGTAGTGTGCGCGTAACGACCGAAAACAATTATTAGTTAACCCTTCGACCTTTTACGAAAGATACCAAGCCGAATTACCTATTAATGATAAGGGTTAGTCCGACTTTGTGTGAGATGACTGGCGTCGTCTAATTACATTCGTAGTAAGAATTTTTTTAGGTAAACAGGACAACAACCCGCCAATGAATGTTAAAGAAAATTGTCATCGTGGGGGCAATTAACAAGACTAAAATTTGGGACACAAAAAGGGCGTTAACAGTATCCTAACGTAAGTATACTGTTTGCTCTGTCCTTCCCGGTAAGAAAGGTACAACAATATAGGTTTATTAAAATTTCTTATTTACATTATTTAGTACCTAAGAAGGAATACATGCAGCAACGCATACCATAAACTTTTTGTAGACCTAAAATACCAATCGTAAAAAAAGATACGTGAAAATTAACATACTAGCCACATAGTGTTACCACTTTTATAACGGATCAAAGACAATGGCCTCGCCCCAGAGATGAAGGGACAAACTTATTATAACTTTGCTCGTTCGCGACACCTCGCAGTTACAGGGCCCGTTCAGAAAACCCGCATAATAATACGTACTAACACGAAATTTATATAACACAAAGATCAAACTTCAAAAATATTGAACAGTCTGAATCAGGGGATACGCTGAATGTGACAGGGGTCTGTCGGATGCCATTAAACGGTTTCTCAAAGTGGGCAGTGAGGGATATAATGTTATTCATGTGTTCAGATATTTTAAAAATGCCTTTTCAGTACCTATAAACCTACCATGCATAGAATATCATGTTAATATACCCAACTAAAACTAAACCTAATATCAAAATTCACGTTAAACATCAACGGCACTAAAGCAGCGGTTCGATACTAAAGCATCGTTCGCTTTCTTTGGATGTTTGTTTATTAAGCCCAAAGTCGAACCTACACAGGAATACTACGCGTTCATTGTAGAATAAACAAATATTGTGTATTTATTTAGCGGACTTCCTACATAGCTTCATAGGTAAGTACATACCGCTCATTTCAAACGAGCTTTACTTTTTGTAGATAAAAGCGGTTGTGAAAAGGCATGCAAGGCGTTGGAACATCGCAGTAACGTCGCCATTAGGCCACGGAGGCGAAACCCACAATACGCCCGCATATTTGGTCAAGATTAATTGCCCTTAACATCATCTGTCAACCCGAGGGACATTCCGTGGACATTTTGTTTGCCATACAAATAGCTCAACATATTCGTCTTGTAGCACATTATTAATTGTACGGAGTCTGGATTTTTATTTACTTCCCTAAATACTTATTTATTATATAGATACCTAAGTTACTTATAATAAATAGGTATTAATAGTATGCAAGTAAAATACAAACACAAAAAAGATCCGGTAGACAGAGATACATGTGTATTGAATAAATATTTGCAGAGAATGTAGCAGAAGGAATTTACAGTTAAAGGAATACTGGGTGTGCCGTTTCATAATTTATTTGTAGAATCTCTTACCTGGTTGTTTCATTTGCTAATTGCAAGTTGCAGGGCGAACTACAATCGAGCGCTAATTGTGATTCCACTAATTTGCATTGGCGCGACGACTTACCCGTGCTTGCCTGCCGCGCCCGCCCAACTTCCGTATAGCAAACACGCTCACACCGAGCTACTATTTCTACTGCAACCTACAAAATCTCATTCAAAATCATTTCATATCGTAGCGCGTGCTTTCATTTACCTATCTCTACACGTTCTCTCTTATTTAAACCATGCGATTTTCATTTTCACTTTTTGCGGTCAAAACGTCGCTCAAGCTCTGGCCAATACAAAAATGTTTTATCAAGCTCCTTTGATGTCACTGCCACTATCGTCGAAATAGTTCGTTTGAGGACTAAAGTGTACTTAATATACAACGATTAAAAATGTATCTTTTGTAAAACTGAGCTATAGATATTAATGCATTAACACGGGCACTAAACATTCATAACCTAAGTGCTGTTAAATTGATCAAAGGCAATTATTGATACCGTTTCGATATTGATTCCCTGTGTATGCAACTACAATAACCCATTCTGGTTTGCAAGGTAATGCAAGTTGGAAACAGGTATCTCCAATTAACGGAACATTTGTACCATTAAATTCTTGTTATTGCAAAGTGTTCTCATGCATAATTTGTGGATTCACTCAACAGAAGTAGAAATTCAGGCGTCGAGTGCTCATGTTTTTAAACGCGATCAACATGTGACGTTTTAAAGTAAACAGAATTTGCTTGCTTGCATTAAATTATGCAAGTGGCACTGGCTTTACACGATTACAGTAAATTTATGCAAGACATTATCCGAGGACAGCGGCGTCGCATAACAACGCCTTTAGTGTCCGAGCGCACGGCTCCGGCGTTGCCTCCTTTATGAAAAACCCTCACTATGATATATGGGTGTGTGCCGACACGTTATTGCCTCGCTCGACGTCTTTTCTATGCACACGCTACATTTTTTTTATCAACTACTGCAGTTTACGGTTCTATGGGTTATAACATTCAATAAATTTTGTTAGTGTAGTTAAAAGCGACGATATACCCGCTAATGACGACGGGTGGTGTAAGCGCGGGACATGGACGCGTGATAATCTCCCGACCATTAGGCCCGACCACTCGCTCGCAAATCGTCCGCATATTTTGGCCAAGATTAATTGTTCTAGAATATCATCTATCACGGTGAGCTTTCTCGTGACCGTCACCGGCAGTGCGTACGACGTTTTATTCAAGGCACAATAGGCCCAAATAATAAGTATTTTTGTAACAATAATGATACCGTTCCGTAAAAATATTCTTCGTAATTTGATAGACGATTAAAAGATACCTTTCAAACTCTTGTGTTGAAGGAAACAAGAAACGGTAATTAGTAAAATGGCTGTTTACTTTTTATTGAGGTTTTAAAATAATATTAAATAGCTCATCAAAGGTATATAAATAACATTTTATTGAAGTTACCGATACAAATCACTGATAAATTAAATTTGTAATCAATCATTTTTAGGTACGACAAAAATAATCTTTTTAAGTAGTTTTACTTTTAAAGCTATTAAAAACGAATTAGGTATGTACCTACTGATCTCGTCATAATGACTTTCATTAATTTAGCATTCAACGCTCTAAATAGTCATTTCATTTAGACGAAATTAAGGCGATTACAGACTTTCCTTGAAGATAAATCTGTAGTTAAAAATACCCTTCGTCAAGTTTATTTCGTAACGGACAAGAACAAATTGAGTCAATCTTTTTTTGCCAGAGACGAAAAACCGAAACGGTTCGCATTTCACCATTTTCAACGTGTAAAGTTCGAATATCAATCAAGCCGACCTTTTTTCAATAACGCTACCACAGGGATCTTTTCCGAACCAATTTTTCGAGTAATTTCGCTCTTAGATCCAGTGTCCATTGACTTTTACTGACATTGAGTTTGATTTGGTCCTACAAAACAAATTATTGAAATAAATTGAGCTTTGAGGTTCTTTCTGCGTTTTAGTAATTTGGTTCTTAAAGTATGCTCAGATTAGGTTACCCTACTGAGAACTATTACTAAGCGTATTTGAATAATTTAATATAGTTTCCATTATGTTCCAAATCGCATTAAACATTTATGTTTGAACAGAGTACGTAAGTAGTTAGTAGGTATCTAACATGTAGATGAGATACAATAATATGCCAACTCTAGTAAGTTATACTCCAGATAATTTTGGCACTAATTATCAACACATTGTTTTATCTATACTAGTATTATAAGGAGGAAAATTTTGTGAGTTTGTTTGTAGAAAGTAATCTCTGGAACTACTAAACCGATTTTGAAAATTCTTTCACCAGTATAAGTCTAAATTATTCCTGAGTGCCATAGGCTATACGGAACGGGAAGAACAAGGGTGAAACCGGAGTCTCAGTTAGTATTAAATGAATATCGTTTTGGTTGCAAGATATTAGGGGGGATAAATAATTTATTACCTGTAGACTAAGTACAATTAACTTTCAATATTCAAAATTTTAAATATTGCATTTAAAAACGTGGCGCAAAATGTCTTTGAATTGAAACTTCTTATTAAAACGGAACAGAGTATTACAGAGTTTCAGCCAATAAAATCACGTAAAGAGCGCACATAATTGTCCTTTGCATCAACATATTAAAAGGTGGGATAACGTCACGTACACTTTAAACGTTCAGTATTGCAGGTATGTAGATGTGTAATACGTGTTTATTGAAGAATACGGGTCTCCGTAAGTATTAATCTTACATTCATTTAGTCGACAGTTGACTCATACAGAGTTTTAGATAATATAGACTGCATGTTTTACAAAAAGCGTTAAATAAACGGGAATGAGCTTATCTTAGCGTTTATTACACTTGCGTTAAATTACTTTTTGTCAAACATACTCTTTTTGGAAGCACCTTCCTGAAACAAGACACATGAATATGAATCGACTCTTGTATCCACATAATTTATAAACGATAGAGATAATTATTACTGGCCGTCATTATCCGTTTATAGTTGGATAGTATCAAATTTACTGATACCTACCAAACGTACCTAATACAGACTTTCATAGGTATGAAATGTCAGTTTTAGAGGGAATGGAAGTGTACTTATTATCAAAAGGTTTATTGCTTTATTAAATAATAATAATTGCAAAATTAGAAAATCGAATGCCAAAAATATAAGAAATCAAGTTGTTTTCGTAAACTGTCATTGCAGTCGTAGAACTTAGATTTAAAAATGTAAACTGTTATCCAACTGCAGTGACAGTTGGCGAATACAACTCTAATTGTTACTTTTTAGTTAGTTTGTTGGCAGTCGGGTTTTCTAATTTTATAATTAATTATTTTATTTACTTTAGACACAAGTTTAAAATTACAATTATTTATAGTTTCGGTATGAGCTAATCGAGGCTTTTAATTTGGTTTATAATTGAAGCAATCGTTAATAAAATGGCACCATATGTCCGCCATATTAATTTTTATTTAAATTGTATAATATTTAAAATTGCACATAATAATTAAAAATAAAGAGTACCCCCAATTGAATAATATATTTTCTTAATCGCTTTTTAAATGCCTTTATTTTCATAAGCTACTCGATAGAATGGGTTTTTATTTTTATTAACGATAACAATTTAGCACCAAATACCCTAATCTAAATCTACTTATATAATAACTAATACATACCAAATTCTGAGACGAATCTAACGATACCTTAACTGATGGAAATCTATCTAGAAGATGCGAGGTAATTAAGAAATTAACAAACAGGTACATATTATATCTACCTACAAGATACGCGCGAAAAATATAAATCTGCCTAGGTAGACGGGTAAAATGGCATGAATATAGTTAAGAAATATGTTGTTTTTTATAAAACAAAATATCGAATGGCTGGAAAAGTAGAAACTAATTTGGGCTCTTTTATTTATATCCTCTAAACAAGTTGATTAAAGTTTTTTTTTAAACTTACATTGCAGGTACCCTTTTAAAGGACTCTGCCGCGAAAGGAGTTGATTAAAGAGTACCAGCTGAGTGCGCGTAGTGACAATGAATATTCAGTGCATAAGCATAATACGGCCGCAATCTTAGTGCGCTCCGACGTCGCTGTCTCAACTGCATTGCTGCCCATTTCTCATCTTAAATGGTAAGAGCAACGCCCGACGTAGGTCTTATATCTATATCTATACTAATATTATAAAGCTAAAGAGTTTGTTTGTTTGTTTGTTTGTTTGTTTGTTTGTTTGAACGCGCTAATCTCAGGAACTACTGGTTCGAATTGAAAAATTATTTTTATATTGGATAGTCCGTTTATTGAGGAAGGCTATAGGCTATAACATCACGCTACGACCAATAGGAGCGGAGCATAAATGAAAAATGTTGCAAAAATGAAAAACCGCTGAAACTAAAACACGCGAACAAAGTCGCGGGGGACAGCTAGTCTTTTATAAACAACGGAGAAAGGGCAGGAACGTAAAACACCAAAAACTTATCGGGTGCACTGTTTTCGGTTGCATACATTATTTTTATCACACTTTTTTTTCAGACATTTGAGATCGGACAAAGTTTATTTTTCATTTATCAATAATATCTTTGACATGATCAATGAGTAATGGACGGGGAAGGGGATGACAACCCCACAAAAAAAAAACATTACCATTTCTAGACATACTAATACGAAATCTTTGTACGCGTAAGGGATACAACACTGTTTTTTGCGACCAAGTTTTACGACGTCAATATTTGCGGTTGACCAAAGTTATGCCTGTAAGTAACAGCATAATGCAGGGACAAGAAAATGCTGGCATATATAATATTCTCGTCTACATGTAGATTGCAAACATAAGCTAGATATATTTCATAAATTAATTAATATTCCAAGTCAATTAATATGTTTACTAATTTCCAAAATACAACATTTGTGTCATGAACATTATCGTTTAACGAGGGTTACTTGACTAGTATTTTATACCTGAACAACATCGTTAGGGACTAATAGGCTTGTGTAAAGACCTAGCGAGGTTCACATAAATACCAATTAAAACATTTAAACCCTTTAACACACCGCGGTTAATTTATTGTTGGTCGCCCGATGTAATTGAGTATAATAATTGCGTTAGGTTCTGTATTAGTCAAACAGAAATATTAAATAGAACAGCAAAAAATACCTGTCAACATTGTGACTCATGATGGCGGTAAAATGGAAAATCACAATCTAATGTGCGATGAAATTATAAAAAGGTCGCGTGCGTACTACATTGTTCAGCGCCCCGCCATGGAAGTGAAGGACGAAAACAATTTTTTAAACGTTGGAATTAGACTTAGAATCAACATTTAAGTTTTAATGGGACTAATATATAAAAAAAAAGATTATGCTAAAAGGTCTTACCCCATGTATAGTTGACAATGTTTATCCGCAGACTGAATAAAGCCGTATTTACACACTTAATAATTAGCTACTAATATATTTAAAAAGTTCTAAGTATGTTAACAGCGTTATTATTGTCTATAAACACATCAAAATTTCAAATAACAAAGAGGAAGCAACACTTATTGTCACACATTTCGTTCGCGAATAGTGAGTGAGATCGCGGCGTTCGCCACACGTCCGACCTCGGTTGCGTCGGGAGGCATACTGACTGAACCGAGACTCGACTCGAGTCTGAATTTTATTGGTGATACTGTAGGGCAACTGGCGATATCAGAGCGGGCGGGCGGGCGCGGCTACGAGAGCTCTACGCTACGCACTACGAACTTAAAAACTGTTGATGAATTAAAATCATAATATTGTAATCATAATTGTTAATACCTATATTATATTTTTTTATGTAGGAAGTAGGTTATGTAATTATTAACAAAACTACTCTAAACATAAGAAACGAATTAGCCTAATAACATTTTACACCAAAAATACATTATTGTTAACACAACTTGAAAAATGATTTGCTTAAGAAAAATTAGGGATGCCCCGACCGCGACAGTCCATCTATTCGGAGCCGACAACGTACGCTTGCGATACAAAGGCACGATCCTCCCCGATTAATACTAAGCACGCCAATAAATATTGATACTGGCTTCTTTGTCTTGCACGGAAGATTCGTTTCCTTTTATTAATGGGACACTCACGTTTGCCTGACAAATCGCGTACCTCAGATACATTTTGGATTTCACATTATTTCGTTCTTGACGTTGTTTTATTGTATCGATATATTCACATTATTTTATTAAGGATTTTAGTGTTTATTGTGCTACGGCTAAGTATATACAATACATTTTTCTGTACTTTTATACGTATATTTTTTCATTCATTAAAAATATGGTCGAAGGCATCTTTAAGGCGTGAGCCAACAGATCATCAAATGAAAACATGTCAGGCACTAATCCTCTTCTAATTAATATAATGCGGCTTTGATGAAAGGCATAGACGTATTTCCTTAATCAACCCAATCTAAGTTAGCTCTTACATTGGATAATAACTTTTAATTATTTTAATTACTTGCGAGTTTTCGGAGAGTATGTACTTTAAGAATCAGCTTTTTTGCTAGCATGATTTAATCAATGTACCAAAAAAAATAATTAAATTCTGAATTTTTCCCTGACTAAAAGTAGTTTTTCAAGCAGCAGCCATTTCCATCCTAGATCTAATTGGTTCAAAGGTTTATCGACAAAAACAAAAGGGTGGCGCAATGTGGGTGTGCAATAGCTTATCTATTCCCATCGCTTCGTGGAATAATATGTAGAATGCATTGACATGACCCAAAGTAAATTATTTTACCTTACAATGTGAAAGTTGTGACTATCATATTGTGCTTTGTACTGCTGAACCTTAGATATTTTAAACATTTCTGGTGAGACTCTCGTCACGTAACGGCCGGGCGTTCATCATGGCGGCTGCGACCGGCACAAGTGCCGCTTTTGAGAAAGCAGGCGTCCCGAGCATTACAACTATACTGTTGCCAGATGTCACCTCTTTCCTAAGACGTTCCCATTTGAGATGAAAATATACAAGCAACCGTGTGAGGCCAATATAAACGAAAAGTTTAGAGAGTGATTTTAAATGAATTAGTTTTAATTACAAACATGAAAAGAATTCGAACGACATTTGAACTGACCAGGTGCTGAATAGTATTTCCCTTTGAATTTCAATTAAGGAACTCTTTAACCACCTTCAATAAAAGCCAGCACCCAATTCTGCTTTATTGGAGTTGGTAACACTAATTACAGCTCGCATTGGGTCCACAGGAAAAGTCCTAAAAAGAAAAGAGTCCAGCGTTTATTACACTTTGCCTTTTACAATTGAATCTACGACAACTATATGAAGATGAGAAACCCGGAGGCCTTACCTTTTTATTGGTCATTAAACTTAACAAGGCCTTCAAGGAAACAATAAATCATCGATTTATCTATGTGACGACTATGTTGCTGTAATAAATTCGGCAATAAAATTCACGAGTATCGATTACTTACGAACGAGATTGTAAAATAATAATCACTTGGCATCTAAACAGCATTAGGAAAATTTTTATTCGTTGGTAGGGCTTTTAAATTACAATAGACTGCAAAAAATGTTATTACTTTAAGAAAAAACTGCTGTCACGTGGCTTTTCCTGATAAAAATAAACTTTACCTAAAAATACGCTACTTTATTGTCAATGAAACGCCCATTTGTTTCCGGAGCTTTTGTGGGCAACCGAGGAAATATTATCACGTGGCTAAGCAGCAATGTGATATAAATATCTCATTGATATAATATGACATTAACAAAGAGGCTTTTCCCTATGTATTTTCTAGAGAATTAGAAAAAAACGTCTATTTTTATTTAGTAGACACCGAACAAACGTATAGTACAGGAAAGAATCACTATTTTTGGAATTTGTAAAATTAAAAAAGAAAGTGTGAAAAGTGATTCAATCAATTCTAGAATACTAGTTATTATACCAATAAGTACAATCAAGGGAATTAAGTAACAAATTAAGACTATACAGTAAAAATCAAGGTCATAATAATATCCCTTATCAAAAATAGTAGTCCTTACCCGTACTATTCTTAAAAATGTATAAACTTATTTCGCCACGCCGTCTCACTCATTAAATTTAATACTTAAAAACAATACAAACATATTTCATTGCATTAAATAACAACTTTCAATTTTTCAATTGAGGTGAATAATCCGTTTCAACGATTGTTACAGTACTCTGTCACACTGAATATGAAAGATAGCATGCACTACATCAATTAGGTGACAAAAAATTGCGAAAATTAATATAGATTACACGCGTGAGGGAATACGCGTGTTAAAGAAAGTGATACAATTGTTAATGGGAATGCTACGGATAGCGGGGATGGGTATCGGCGATGTTCGCATGTACGGCTATATTCACGCTATCACCTTCAGTAGGCGGCACAGGCCCCAGTCACGCGATATACCGCTCGTATACTTTAGTTACCTTCATTCTTAATCTGCAAAATCGTAATATTTTACTTTTGTTTTTATTGCACGTAGATAGTACAGTAATGTCTAGGCATGGCTTATCTCCTTAATTACTGCTTTAGTATTCTTCGCTGCCAGTTTATTCATAAAAAAAAATAATCGATTGTTAAGATTAATGTAGTAGGCAAATGTGAACGAACAATCTATTTTTTTTTACTGTTTACGAAACGAAAATTAAACCGAAAGAAATATCAATTGTGACAATGGTTAATGGAAAGTCTGCTGACAAAGTAAGTGGGGTCTTCCTGTTCTTATTGGATTATTTATTGTCAGATTAAGTGGCGCGGTTCACTAAATCACCGGCTACCGTTTTGTATTTGCATAAGAATAAAAACAATGTATATTTATTAAATATAATGAAGTAAATTCAAAATATTTAATATTTTACAAAATTTATATTTTACGATTATTAGGTAGATAATATGAAAAAGCTCTATGCGTGTATCAAGCAAGAAGTAGCGTTTTGTTAAGATACCAACATAAACACGAACCAAGTGAATATTTGAATATTAAACAGAGTCTAGAATAAACACTAGCAAGGAATATGGCCCAGACTGTCGTCGAGCAGATAAAGTGGAGTTTTCCAATAACAGCGTGAGAACTTGTAAACAACATGCATTAATGATGCACCGACTGATAGTTAAACGTACATGCAACGTTCAAGACACTCTAAACATCCTTAACTACTTCCGAACTTCGAGTAATAAAATGAGAGCATTTGCGTACGTTTGGCTTTTACTACTATCACATAGAATTTGGGAAAACACCAAGTGCTCGTATGGTTTAAGATCAAACGATTATTTTGATGATAAATAAATATATATTTTTTTAAAAATATCCGGTACCGAACATTATCATTACGAAGTATTAAAGCCTCAACTCAACATGAATGTTTCCTAAAGATTGCTTAAGTAACGTGCCTACATTCATTAGGTACTAATGTTCACGTATGAAGCGCTTCGTGATGACGGAGGCCCATGCTCAACGCGTCATGCTTTTAATGTGTCGTTCAATGCGTACGTCTGCCTCATCGAGCCCAAGTATAAAGTTTCATACACACATACCTATCCAACAACGAAGGCTTTTAGCCACCTTGCAACGACTACCACTGTAGTGGGTTCATTTATGAAAAGCTTTCAGGTTCGACACGGTTAACGGGAAGCTCTATTCAAATCGCCTTTCCTTTCGACAAGCTTTTACATAAATCAAGTACCTATCTACTGAATAAACTATTTTCTCCCTTAAAGGTTTGTTTCTATATAGCCCGTAATCCATTGAAAGAGGTTGTTACGTCCTGTAATGTTCTTAATACATTTAATTTGCCTGCATAATATTTTCATGAGACGCAAAATTTTGTTATTATTTAACTGAAGTTATATTACCAATACATACGGCCTGTTATTATGGTAGGTCACGATCCGAATTCTCGCGACAGCTGATAACCAAACATAATCTTACGTAAAGTAACCTAAACGAAATCCCCAAAGTCTTTGTCAAGATAGTGATTTTGTTTATGAGATATCATGATATTTACTTATTTTGTCGTATCCTTGTGTAGGCGAAATAAACATTTTTTGCGCGGGGATTATTTGTGATCCCATGGACTAATACTACGCAAGGGTTTTACTGAGCGTCATATTATAAAACGTTACGCGTCATCAGTCCGTGTGGAATCTCTTTTATTCTGCAAAACGATTTTTGAAACGGGTTTATGCTGTAACGTCAACGTTGTAATATTTGGGCCTTAGAGTATTATGTTTAGGAACATGTTTAATGTTTATATAATTTGGCTGAACATGTGATTTTTCTAAGCTCGCTTTTTTATAAGTTTTTATTAACAGATCGAAATCATAAATACCCTAAAACTTTTTACTAGAAATCCTACTCAATTGAAATCGAGTAGGAGTCCAAATAAAAAAGATTTCCATTTTATCTGCCGAAAATAAATGTACTTTAAAATGAAGTTTAAAGTGAAAATATTGTTTGAATCGACACAGTTGATAGGACGTCTGTGAAAATAGATAGGGTGGTCCAGCCGCAGCGGTGCATAAGCTTCGGGGCGCGTTCGTGACGGAGGTAAGCGGCTCAGTCGAAGTGCTACCTAAATCTTCAAGAGAATACAATGAAAAAGCTTAAACCTTGGAATAAAAATAAGACTATAGTTACAGGTGAGCTCGCTAAATATAATTGTTTGTCACATTACAAAACGAATTTATTAAAAAACATTTTGCAGTAACACTAATAGGAACGAACATATAAACATACATATATACGAGAGGTTAATTTACAACGTTCCTATAAGGTTCTAATAAAAGCAGCGTTCTTCATGACTTTACAAAACATGCAAAACCGTTTATAAAGCTTTTACACAAAATACTTAAATAGCTTTAATTTAACAGGAAAAGAAATAAATAAATATTTATAACTCATATTTCAAAGTATAAATCAAATCATTATTGCGTAAATAAGTGCTCGAGATTTGTGGCGAACAAGAATTTACCAAAGGCAAAAGTCGTAGAAGAGAGTGCAACGGCAAAAACTTTTTTCATAAAAGTACAACGAGGCAGTGGGCTGCGAAGAAAGAGCAAAGTGAACAGTTGTCGAGGTTACTTATTAACTTTTATAACTTCAACATTTCATATTATTTGCATTATTGGTAATACAGTACGTACCCGTAAAGCCAATCGAGTGAAATTGCGGAACAGAACAATAAACAAGATGATTAAATCAATTTATGTACAATTTAATTTAATCTGCAGGATAATATAATTTCATTTTCAGATTCATATAACACAGTCAAACTGATAAAATATAAATTAGGTGTATTTGTTATTGGGAAGTTATTAGGTCGAAAAGTGGCTTCTATTTGGTTGTAAAACACGCGAAGAAAAGTATATGAATTCAGAATAAGTTGAACCGAGGAATAGCGGAGACAATGCCAAGAATGTAGACGAAAGTTTTTTCATAAATGTGCAAGGACTGAACAGCTGACGACTGGCTCCGGGCGCTGCGCTGTCTAGTTGTACCCGAGTTACCCGACTTTCTGGCAAATGTGCTAAAACGGGAAAGTATCTCGAGAATTCTATCCTTAGCCCGAGGCGATACGTAATACGAAAAAAAACTGTTAAATGTTCCGCCCGGATGTCAAAAGCGATTTTGTGTAAGTAACATCTTTAGAACAAAAGCTTTTGTTTACTTACTTTCGTAGAATTTATTTTCTTACGTCTTAACCCACCGTAGAGACTGAATATTAGGACCACAATAACAAGAATTCATTAGTAACAGGTTAACTTTTTTGTGTAGATCTAGACAGGTTAGATATAAAGTCATATAAAAAATTTAACTTGAATAGCCAGTAATATTCTTAAGTAGTAAACACATTGACCATCCAGTTAAGTATGATAATTACGAACATTGCAGGGCAAAGGGTTACTTAATATTCAAAGCAAGTTGTCAACACAAGAATAAGTAACATGTGTTCCATAACAAACTAAAAATAACGGTACCCGCAACCTTTGTGGTACCTTAGGGACTTCTGCTTACGCTGTAAAAAGGTTCACTGAGTAGGCAACAAAAAAAATACATAACTTGAAGGTTCCATAAATAGATATTGTTTTGTTTGCAGGTTTAACCTTTACATTTATGACTGAAAACTCAAAAAACTAAGCGCAATTTTAACGATTAATAGTAAAATTGGTTCACCATTATTAACTAAGCCTCAAGCCGTTTAAAAACTTAATTAAAGTTATGTTAAAGGTTTAAAAAACGGCATGAGCAGGAACAATTAAAGAGATACATACGTTAATGGCTCAATAAATCTGTAACAAGTGTACGTAACGTTGGACATAGGTAACTACTACCTATAATTGGATTCGTTACCATTACAACGAACGGATTGTCGCGTCTAAACTAAATCAAACTTTGTTTCCGGCGGGAGTCGCCGTCGAGTTGCCGTCGTTACAGAGGATATTGGGAACAAACTATAACCCATTCCAGTTCATTATCATACTACTGCCACTAACAGAGGGAGCTGCGGTAGGACCGCTTAAATTGCGCAACAGAGAGATATGAATAGTTTAAGCCTTGTTAAAAGTTTAACGTGCACTTAATACACTATCATCGATGATGTAAAAAAACAAAAACGCATCGATCATTTACAATTACGATGAACTGCTTTTATTATAATTCAAAGACGTGGTCATGAAATTTCAGCTACATTGTCAATATGACATGTGTCCGAATTAATTATATTGCAAAAATGAGCCGCGTTAATGAATAATACATGAATGTATTGTACTCATCCATGCAGAGCGGTGCAATTATGTTAAAGGAGAGAGCAAGCGTCGCGAAAGTGAAATCGTAAAATATCATATTTATTGTATCATTCAACCTTCACTACAACACAAGTAAACATACTCCTGGCGCTTTTCATGCTGAGATTTTTGCGGGAAAAATTCTTTGACTTTTATAAAATTATGAAAAACACAATATAAATGATGATTTCAATACGGGTTGTAAAATATTATAGCGCGGGGCATTAGACACAAATCTTGAACAGACGTCGCCACTTAAAATAAGCTGGCACGATTTCAAGTGCCGCCAACCTGAATGCGAAGTATTCAGTTCATCAAAACCAGATGTTTCCGAGTCCTATGTAAACACGGACATTTAACGCGGCACGTATGATTAAACATCATCCTATTACCTAGGTGTGTTTAACAAAACCCCATTTTAGAATCGAAATCAACCCTTTCGTACGTCATTGTTTCTGTAAAGTTGATATTTGTCGTTGTTCTGGATCGACTAGATGAGAATTATGCCAGATTCACTACTTTTATCTGCATTTATTTCCTTTTATCACAGGGTGTTTAAGTTTTCTTTTTGTTGAGATACTGTATTTCTTTGATAAAATACAATCAAATGCAATGTTTTTTTTTATTCTAGAACATTAATAAAAATATAGTAACATAAAAAAATTAACTTTTAAAATCCTTCTGTTTGCTTCAGATTCTGTAAGTCTGCAATACTTAAAAGAAAATCTCTGAGACCGCGTTGGTAGAGGTTCGACGACATTAAACGTTTTAATGTTATAAACAAACACTATGTAACTGTTGGCTGCAGTCCAACTGGGCTGGGCGCCGGCGCTACCGTTAGCCCGGCCCGTTTCAGATACACCTATTGCTCTATCATCTAGTTACTAGTAGATATCAAGTTCTATACCTAATTAATCTAATAATTTTAGTACCGACCCCAGTAGTTATAAGTTATATGGACAACTTTAAAAATTAATATTGCATTACAATGACACAATGATTAGATACGAAGTTAAAAATTTAATTTACGACCATACTCAGTCATTAATGTCATTATTAATCGTACAGGAAGTAATTTAATACCTTTTTAATAAACCTAAATACAATTTTTAATTGACTCTATATCTATACTAATATTATAAAGCTGAAGAGTTTGTTTGTTTGTTTGTTTGAACGCGGTAATCTCAGGAACTACTGGTTCGAATTGAAAAAATCTTTTTGTATTGGATAGTCCGTTTATTGAGGAAGGCTATAGGCTATATAACATCACGCTACGGCCAATAGGAGCGGAGCATAAGTGAAAAATGTTGCAAAAATGAAAAACCGTTGAAACTAAAACACGCGAACAAAGTCGCGGGGAACAGCTAGTCTAATATAAACCAAAATAGTAAACCGAGAAAATACCCACTTATATTGAAAACTTGTCTAGTTTATTCTCAGCTTCAATTAAATCGTGGCTAAGCTCACAAGTTGCGCAGTTATAGAGGTCTTATTATCTGCATGAAATTTGACTCACAAACCGCAGTCTCCCTAGTGGTAGTGGGTCGACATAACTCGACCCAACTTGAAAGCTTTAATTACGTGGACTGAGTTGTTCACGCAGGTGACTCCTTAATTACAGGGTCGAAATTGAGCTGCCCATTCAACTGACACGTTTGCAAACGGATTATCATGACCTAAATCTGAACCATTTGGCTCTGAAGCCTCGTGATTATGTAGCTCGTATTGTACAAAACATATATGTCAACAATGAACGTGGGGATAAGAATTACTTTAATCGTAAATAAAACATTGTAAGGCACAAAAGTGGGAGATTTTCATAATTATACAGATAATTGGAATATCTTTTAAGCCTAGTTCGCAATCATACCGCCTCTCATTCAAATATTAACTTACTTAAATTGCTTTGCCCTTTCTATTCTGCAACGTTCCGATCCTAATTGAAGGTAAAAGTGATTATTACTGTAGACTTCACAACTTTAGCGCTAGCAAATTGTGTTAATAGTGTTAATTAAAAAACTTAATCTATTTATTTGCTTGCTTTGACGCTAAGTTATCTACAAAATTGTTTCGATTAACAAACTTACGTCTTATAATAGAGTTTTCTGGCATTTCGGTACAGTCGATAATTACTCCGGCTCTTCTTATTATAGTGTCTAAAATAATAAATTACAAACACTTTAACTGAACTTTAGACACGAGAATAGATAGTATAATAAATTTACGTCTCTACGATTGCTACCTATCGTTCGTATACTCGAAATGTGAACAAAATATCTAAAATCAATTTGAATCAGCATTTTTTAACATTTCAGGCATATTTGGTATTGATAATTTTAGGAGGTAGTTCTCTTATTTTGAAAATGTCAGTCGTAGGAGAGTAGAATAACGTATTTAATGGGTGTGGAAATTAGCATTCAAGCAGGCAACTGTTTCAACAAGTGAAACCGTTTCTGAGTTAACGACGCCGCTGTGTCGAGATAACAAACGAAATTGTTATGATGTTAGACTTTGATCTTGTTAAGACTCCGAGGAATTTAGGTGTACTTAGACATATTTTTACGAATAAGTTTAGATGGTTAATTAAGGCATACAAAGCAAGCTCTCAGAATGGAGATGAGTACTGGATTTCTGTGGATGGAGGCGAAAAAATAGTTTTAGGTCTAGGTTTGAAATTTTCAGTTTTCTTTCATAAAGGACAATCATAGCATAACATTAGTATTGGATAACAAAGTATAATGGTCTTTCAAATATACCATGTAAATACATCTTCTTATCGTACCTTAAAGATTTAGATATGTAAAAGCAAATATTAGTACGAAGGTGTTTAATGACATATAACTCTACTGGATCTGAGTCAGTGTATATTAATAGTGGAAACCACTTATGTCTAGTTTTGTTAAAACAAAATTATTATTTGTATTTTTGCCTAAACTACAAACACTTGGAAATTTTTGGCGTGTTCATCTGTAAACAAAGCTATTTATATCATCTATGAAAGAAGTATAATAAAAATATCATGGTGTATCAAAAGCAACACATAAACAAAATCTATTGGGTACTGCTAGTTCGGTGACGCGACTTTTCCTTCATTTAATAGTAGTAATAGGCGCCCACATATTTGCTATTCCACCTACGTCTGTCTATTTGAACAGGTAATTGACTCGTCGCCATACGTTTTGCTTTTGGTCCCTCACGCTGTAATCGTCGCATCAATTTTTATTATTTTTACCGAGGAATAATCACACTGTACGTGTCTTCGTGCTAAAAATTAAAAATATAACTTATTTCCAATAAATTATTTTAACCTCAACTCCGTGCGCACAATCGTCTAGTTCCAACATTCTGGAGTTTAAATCTAAACAAGATATTTTAAGCAGAAAGAAATAAGAAATCTCGTTCTTTTTCATTTATGCTGGGTGGTAATACGGGTAATTTTATATTATTTAACAAACACGGATTGGTAACTTCCAGGTACCGGTAATCGGTGCAACGAACAATACTCGCCCGATGAGTTGCGTGACATTTACCTTTCGACGAATGTGTCACGTTTTCACGATAAATTCGATACTCCAATTTGTTTTGTTCTAATATTGCAGAGGCTGAACTCATAAAATCGATATTTTATGCATGCAAATTGTACACGATATGCTGCGGTATGATATTTTAGTCGATTACAAAATATATTACATCTTTGGTTAGGTAGGTATTATATTCAAATTACTTTAAAGTTGACTTGCTTTGCACTTAAATTAGTTTAAAAATCATCGGTAGCCCAGACTGCATCGTGCCCATGGCATAAGCTCTAAGAATCTATTCCAACCATGAATCGCTCTTTGGCTGCTTATTTTACGATCCAGTAATGTGGGAGAAAATAAATTATAATTTTGTTCCTAAAACAACAAAATTTTAATCTAAACAATAAACACGTTTCGGGTATTCGTTCATTTCCAGGACTTTTTGAGTATGGAAGGGGTTGAAGTAGGTATATAAACGTAGTAAATTTTACACACAAATTAAAAAGGTTGTAGCGTCGAAGCCGCATTATTTTGGCCCGTCCATCCCTCGTGAATCCAATTTGCGGCTCCGGACGCGACGTCTCTTGTAATGGGATTTCGGCCTCATTCTAAAAAGGCTATTTACACATTTCAACTTCCTCATAATACCATATTAGCTACGTGCAAACAAAACAAGACCAGTGTTGATATTTAATTAGTTAAGACTGTAGTTGTAATTGGAATACAATTAATTGTACCTAACTTACATTTCACAACTTACATTTTTGTAATAAAAAAATGCTTTTTAATCATTTTATTGTTATGTAAACTCGGCTTAAAACAATTGAGTATGTTTTACGAGAATACGTAAAAAAAATTCATAGTGTGCAATTAATAAGCTTTCAATTGCTCAAAGGATTTTAATAATTTGTCCGTGCGCCAAAAAATAAATCATTAACGATCATCATTTTGAAATGAAGCATCCAAACAAACAGACGTCATCAATTCACATTAAAACTGTATTATTCCCAGGTACCTAATTACTGAAGACAAAGCGTCGCCAGGTTCGATTTTATTAAATATTTTAAATTAGTAAACGTCTTGGGTTCTAGGTAGGTAATTTTGAGTGACAAACGAGCGGTTGAGCGCCGGCTGCGTCTTCAGGCAAGTCCGTCACGTGCTCCTGGTAAATAAAATACGTTCCAGTAAGCCGGCCGCCTTACCCGCCCACAACCAAACCCGGGATGACAAATCTCATTCTGCATGTAAATTGTGGTCTCGTCTTGAGCAACCTTTACATTGTTTTGAAACTGAATTATAGTTTGGATATATCGGTCAGTAAGATCATGTCTGGCATACTGTACATTATTATACCTAGTGTCACAAAGTAGTTTTATAATGTTTTTAGAGAGAGTAAACATTTTTTTTTATTGATCATAAGACAAGAGGGTGACTGTGTATATCCTCTTTTCTGTTATTTATGATTTCTATACTTAGATAATTTATCGACCGTTTTACATCGCAACCTATAATAATATAGACTAAATTTATCCTTATCGATATTTAAGAATTGATTTCCATAGATTGTTTATAGTTTACAAATATTTACGTAGATACCATGGATAATACTGTTCGCTCCGCACGTGGTCGTGAAAGAGCAACTTAACCGAAAAGCGTGGACGCACGTTGAATTACAAAGTAGTTAATCAGTTCATTGTTGTGAACGACTGAAAATTCAGTTACCCACGGAATTTTCGTGAATAACATTTGCATCTAGATAAGTTCGAGAGTATGATCTCATGACCTATCTGTTAGATTCCGGTATACTGTAAAGAACAATATAGGAAAACAAGCGTTCTAAATGGAATTACTTACATTAAATTTACCTACATGAATAATTATATTACAATTGTTATTTAAAAATATATGTTACATGAGATATGTTGAAACGACGAAGGGTTGTGTGCGGCACAGAGGTTCTCTTGCATTAGCGTGTAGGAACCTGATATTTGTTAAGAGTTACTTTGTGTTTGTCAAATAGGCTTTGTCGGCTCCGCCGCTTCTCTAACCTGTTGGGCTCTTTACATTTATCCACCCGTTCCAAACGAGTTTTTTTACGTTCTAAATGGTTTCACTCATAGTTGTTATGCATGCGTCACTAAGCTGTTTAACGTTCCAACAAACCATTTCCTGAGTGGACGGCATACAGTCAATAAGTTAACTACATTTGGAACTGAATAAAATCGAAGAGAAGATAGTAAATGATTGTTGGAGATAGCATAATTATCTTGAGCTTCCTGTTAGACGCAACTCACTAAAGCAGCGAAAGCAAATTTTCGCTGAACAACTTTGGTAAAGAAAGCGATGATAAGGAATAAGAATGATACACGCTCATTTCGATACCGTGTTTGAATATAAGCGAGTTTATCAGGCGTAAACATAGAATAAACTGGCGCATAGGCGTGTGCGAGCCGGAAATCGTAGTCGTCGACGAACCATCATCGTGTCGTCGGATTGGCCCGTAACGTGGAGCCCTATATCCGCCGCGAAATGGAACGTGATTCCACTTCCAATAAAGAGGGATGCAGCCTCCAGAACGATACAAGATTTGCCGCATTGAGCTGATAATTTCTAAAAACAAGTAACTACCTACACCAATCGGTATTAATAATTATCATGAACCACTCGCGTATCAGATCGTTTGAATACACCACATAAATCATACAGTTCTCCAATACTTCATACATATTATAATATCGATAGGTCTTTTCAAATATCGATAGCCGAGATATGAGAACGTTCGAAACTAAGTTTATGATTTATTGGATCCACCTTCGTGGGGTTTGGGTAAACAAAGATTCAAAGGGTACGCTATAAATAGACAATTTGATTTATTCTAGGTTAATTTCATTTCAAATAAAATGAGACAATATCGAAAATATTAAACAGAATTTAGAAATGTATTGAAAATGATTAATTGATGTTAGTGATTTATGTGACTTTAATATAGAAGTGTCTGTAATAGATTTCTATGGTGCGAACGCATTAAGGTCGTTAATTTAATGGGTAGTGGATGTGAACAATAGTTTAGCAGCATACTCGTGTAATGGGCAAACAGCTGACATCACGCGTGATACAAGCCATGCTAATCGCTGTGAGAGTTCATGTTTAGTGCTAAACTGTGACCTAGAATACATGCAAGATATAGAATCATTAACAGTTAATGCGATGTACTGGTTTCCAGATGTTATACGATGACACAGTTTCGCATTCCAGATATTATATGACGGCATACCAATAGATAAGCAGGTGTATTTGTTCCAAAGTAGTGAATATTGATAGGCAATAATCTCTAAAATAACTATAAACTTAATGTATTGTAGTTATGTAGGTACTACATATGTAGTTAATATTAGAGATATAAATAACAAATAATGCAAAACTAATGACAGAGTAAAACACTTCATCTATACTTTTTAAAGTAAGCTTCTTTACGCATGCTTGACTTGGGCAGCAAGGTGGTGAATGCGTGACAAGAGCGTTACGAAAAGTGTGATAGAGGGAGAGATTTACATTTCGTATATTATTGTAGGGGCAAGAAAGAGAGGTGCGAGCACACATTTTCTTTCTCTTTTTCTCTCATAGCCAGTTACGTTTCTTATATACAGCAGTTTTACTTCAGTCGTGTGGTCTAAAGCACACTCGTTTTTTTTTTTCATATTACTATAACCTTTGCGTTTCTACTGAAATGTAAAAACATAAACCAACAGTAAAAGTCTTACTAAAAAGTTTTAAAATGCCATATAGGCAACAACAAAACACTATCTAGACGAGAAATTTATTTCCGTGCCAGCAGAGAGCAAGATTTCATTAAACGAAGGTAATTGTTAACAATTTGAAGCGTTGTGTTCAATGATTCCGAGTTGAAAAGACGACAGATGTTTCCTCTCGAGAAGTTTTAAGTTCAGCTAAAAGAATTCTTCGGGAACAGAGATGAGATC
This sequence comes from Diachrysia chrysitis, assembly GCA_932294365.1. Taxonomy (NCBI): domain Eukaryota; kingdom Metazoa; phylum Arthropoda; class Insecta; order Lepidoptera; family Noctuidae; genus Diachrysia; species Diachrysia chrysitis. Next base: position 5,061,923 of record OW028645.1, read on the forward strand.
GATCTTCGTTCACATTTTATGGAAAACTGTTTAACTTTCGAAGCTAAGTAAGTAGGTATTGAACTACCTAAGGGTTTTATAAAATTTCATCATAAATAAATTTTGATGGAAACTCAACACGAAATCGTAGTGGATTCGGGTTATTGTAAGTTTGTCACAAAGTAAACAATGCGTTTTGTTTAATGTGGTGGTAAAAATGATATTAGGTGTTGAACTAAATTTTGCAGTGCAGCACCTACTTTTCATTTTATTTCTATGTACCAAATCAATATTCGTTTTAGAATTGATCGATTGACGTTAGCTTTATAGCCGATGTAAAAAGCAAGACAACACGCCATACCTAATTAAATATGTACAACACAATAATGTATTTGATTTAATGCTGTGTTTGATGTCCTCAAGTTGCGTCGAGTAACAAGTTATCTTATAGTGCTGACAGGTAGGTAAATTACTTCTTATCATATGCAAATGTAAGTAACCTAAAACTAGAAATGAATGTTAAAGTCTTAAGAATACAATGGTACATTCAATGATCATGAGGGCATAATAAAACGCACAATTATAACAAAGCTTGGAGCTTTAAGATGTCAGGTTGTCTGTTTGTATTGTTACTAAACTACCAACATAAAATATAGTTTTATGGTTGGAATTTCTGGGATACAATAAAATCCTTTCTCGGTTACATAAAACGTGGCGGAAAATCGCTGGTTGGACGTCGCACCATGTCACAAGCCGTCAGTCCCTAAGAGAAGAAACACCCGAATTAAATTCCTGTTCTCTGCACCAATACGCGCATGTGCGGCCCCTAAACACAAATTTCGTTAGAAGGTTAACAAAACTGTGAGATTTCTGAAATTAGTTACATTATTTGGATGAGGGTGTGCGCTTCGGCACGGTTCGTTTTAATGGAAAGACGTCGTATCAAATTTCACGCTAACGATGCGTCGTATAGCTGAAACAATGCAATTGTAGAGTGGAGAAGCGAGCTATGGACATAGTGAAAGGACAGGACAGGCGAGTGCATTAAGATAAAGCGCGTTGGGTGGGAGCCAGCGTCTCAAGTGTCCGGCTGGTGCCAAGACTGGCAACCGTCAGGCAATGTACAACTGTGCACTCCTTCGCCCTGCCGAATTTGCAACAAAGAACTAAGTATAATCTAAACGCAAGCTGTTTGAAAAACACTAAATCATAACTTACGATATTAAACACACTCTTCTTATCAATTTATCACTCGACTATGTGTTTTTGCTGTCTAGAGCAATTTATTATATCTGTTTAGGTACACCAAAACATTACCGTTTTAAAAAACGTCGCAAACATAGATAACGATGACTTCGTGACCGTGCTAAAATTGTTATGATACATTAGCTAATATTGTAACAACAAATACAACGTACCAAGAACATAATTACTATCGTCAGTTTTACATGATGATGCACGCACAGTTTAATGTATTTTCGAGCTCAAGTTTGTAGAGTTTTTTAATTGAATTGATTAAAATGTAACACTTTTGAAAATTTTAATTATTTTCGTTAAACTTTTGTTAATATATTGGTGTAAGTTTTGTTTGTCTATCGTACTCATAGAGACAGCTATCGTCCTGAAAATTTTACAAAATCATTTTAAGTACAGCCAAGCGTTACTATCTCATAAATTACGAGAGTCGCGCACCTTCTAGAAGATGGACGAATTTTAATTAAAGTCTCGCCCGTAGTCAGTCTCAGCTTATTATTAAAATATCAGATTCTTAAAACTAATGTAGCGAGGTTTTGCATTAATAAATCTCGTGGTTATGAAGCTGCATGGTTTGCTTAGTCATTATACTTTATAATTAGTGAATAATCACACCAGTCCATGGTATATTAAAGAATAATGGTATAGGCTTTACTATACAAATATTTTATGTATTTTCTGGATTGCTTACTTTCAAATGTTTTATTTTCTGAATACATTGCATATCGAATGGAGAACGTATTTAACATTTGCTTATTATTTTTGTAGTTTATAATATCCACACAAAAACCAATCGAAATAAGCTGATTAAAACCTACAATAGAGGTGTGCTGCTTCAGGAATTGTACACATCAAATATGCAATTAAACTTGGTAACCTCAATATCAATAAACGAAGTTCCCGAAAACGCAATAAACCGTCGAATCCTCTCACGGGTCGACATGGAGTGGAAGTCAGCAGTTTCTTTGAAGCGCATCCTCACTTGGAGTATAATAATGAATTCAGGGGCGGGGTGTGAAGGGGGGTGCTAGAGCGTGCTCGTACGCTCCACTTTGCACTTCCTCTCTTATAAAGCGATTAATGACAGTGCGACCTTTGAAGACTGACGATCAAAATAAGAAGGAAATAAAATCCAATCACGAAAACGACTTCAGACATCCTCGCTTCATGTGGAGTGCTAAAATTTTAACAGTTTCGTAGTTTGTATTCGTATTTAAGTTTCTTCTCTTTACTCAGTTGCGTGTTCACATATTCCATTCTACTTTACTATTTATATACTTTACCTAAAACGTTTTAAAACAGTGTAACCTTTTAAAATATAACCACACTAAATGGTACTGAACATACACGTGGAAAACCTCGGTTATTTGTAGCTTGCGTGGGGAATCATAAAAAGCAAATACTACGGAGCGCTACGAATTTAAGGATCTGTTTTTCTCTTATGAACTATCTACGTCGACATGTTAGACCTGAGCTCGGGAAATGTATTATTTCCTGGCTTATAAACATATTCGGGGAAAAAGCGCAGAGGTAATACGGGCAAGAGTACGGGCTACGGAATCATATTTTGATGGGAAGGAACACTCTAGTATTTACGGTTATCACAAAACGTGTAATAGAAATGAAGCGCGTGAAAAAAATTTTGATGTAGCTAACAATTTTTTTATTAAAAGGTCTTGTTTTATAAAAAATATATAAAACAGGTATATATGAATTATCTTATTTGAGAAAATGGATTCAATATAGCTTATATCAAATATGTGTAGTAGTATTTAGTAAAAAAGATAAAAAAAGTAGAGTAAGTATTTATTAACAGTTAATACGTTAGGAGAAAATTACTTTAACATTTTATGACATACCAAAAAAAAATCTACCAATATTTATAAGAGTCAACATAAAAAGCACTAGGAGCAAGAAACCGATGAATTTTATCAGTAGAGCATCTGGATCTATGAAATAATTTACTACTGCAATGAAGAATACCTAGATTGATTTCTAGGATTGAATGTGAAACAGAAATAAAATTTATCTGAATACAAGGAACATTTTCATGAAAATAGTTTAGAAAACTGGCGAGGGCAGGTGCAGAGGCGAGGGAATCGAATAAAAAGCGTTAGATAACTGCATTTGTGCATTTCCACATTATCGAGTAAAATGGAATGTCGCCAACAATGCAATTAACTTTTTAAACGTTGAAAACTTTTAAAACAGATACCGAATGCGGTGATTTAGTTGCACAATCTATTTTAATTTACGAGTTATGTTTGCAAGGCTGTTATTTCCTTTAGATGTCCAAGCGCTGTGCAGAGCAGGCGAGTCCATTAGATGAGAGTGTTGTTGTACCATTAGTCGTGACTTGGCATCGAGTTAGCTTGCTAATGTGCAATCAAATAGCGCCGCTGACTGCCAGTTAATTATGCGTACGCTCTATGAATTCAAATCGACCGTGTAATTACTACAACTGACTACAACAATGTCTTGTTTTGTGTATCTCTAACAAAAATCTTTGTGTTCTCGCTATGTAAAGCTCTGCCTATTGTTTCGTATATCTTTGCTAAGTTTTCCGAATATAAACTTCCTTAGTGGCCGAAATGCAAATTGGACCAAGTTAGAACCATTTTAATAAATACTTATAAAACGAATTCGAAGTTTAGAAATGTAAATTATTTACGCAAAATAATTTTAACTCAACACAGTAAGGTAACGTAAAAGTTTTCCCAGATTAAGACAGAATTTCCACTTTTATTTGTTTAATGAGCAAACATAAACAAGAACTTGTTCAAAGGGTGGAAATGTCTCCGCTTAACCGCTGCGACCCGGATTTCGTGCCAAATATTTATTTTAATTACATCTCGGTTTCCTTCAAAGCCCAAGTTAAATGTCTTTACCACCTTCTACGCCAATATTTCAAAATTAATTTAGGCATTTAAGTTTTCTCAAACTTAAGCACCTAGATAGGTATCTAGTATGTTTCATTAACTGAGTGCGTAACTTGTATTTTGTATTATTTCTCTACCAACTTATCAAAACGAAATATTCATTCAGTGTAAAGAAAACTAGTAATGATCGCATTAATAAATACTCGTTTAATGTAGTAAAAAGGAAATTGAACAGCGTGAATAAATAGTTATCTGCGGCGGACCGTCGATGAAGGATTTCCTTCGGGAATTACAGAGGGTAATATGACTATCTCATAATGAAGTGGGGACCTAGTTACAATAAAGAGAAAAGAAAAAAACTTTTATGTGCATTCTCTGGGATCGTACAATCGGAAATGAACATTCAAAGCGAACTTAATTAAAACTAACCGCGAGCCTCAGGGGACAATGGCTGTGCGAGACAACAAAGCGATGGGAACCGTCATAACTGCTGTCAACTACAACCACTAAGTACGATCTAAGATTACTTCTCAACGAGTTTAGCACCAGCAGACCTACCTACACAATCGAGCTTATTGCGATCGATTCTAATATGCATTCAACATTATTACATATTAAGTAGATGTAATTCAAATACAAACGTAGAATGATGTATGATGGAGAGAAATGGTAAGCTATGTGCGCCGTGAGATATTAGTAAATCCAGGAACACAAAAAACTCTATAGCCAATTTAGCAGCTATTAGTAAATGACAGTAACAGTAGTTGACGCGAAAAACCCCATTTGCACAAGTACAGCATATCCCAGCGTCCAAAGTAATTTACAATAAATGTAATAGAAGCTTAATTGCTCACCTATTATGTTAATTATTAATTAATTAGTGAAAACATAAAGTTTAAAAGAGATCAGGCTAGGAAACATCTGGTGATGGCACCAAAGATGAATTTCTTACGGTTGCAAGGACGCAAACTAAGAAAACACATCTGCGCATAAATTCTGAACACGTCCGGCTATATAAATTCATAACTTCGGAACGAACCGGAGACAGACGGTACGCAGGGGCCCCTAAGAATTTATTAAATAAATTAATTGAGCCCCAACGTACATAACTGTTTGAATGTTGTTCAAATTCAAAACTTAAGCAGAATATTAGTAAATGTGTGTCAAGGTTTAGAGTTTCAGACTATTCCTGAAATAGTTAAATTCTAAAACATTTTGTTTGATTTACTACCTGCCACATTAATATAGATGTCATTCAAACAATTGGACTCTCCCAAGAAAACCCATCATTCTTTTAAATAAACATTAGATTTGAATAAGTTAACGAAAGACGTTTCTTTATCATTATTTTCTTATCAGTAGCTGCGAGAGCCAATTACACGAGTGCTATGTCAACAAACATTTGTGAAGCATTAGTTGGCGTAGTGGCGTGGCATCCACTTTCCCAATAAACCACCCGGCTGAGTGCATAACGTGCCGAGATTACTTATAGCCGCCGGAGCCGACCAAACAACAATATTTGTTGGTCCCAGACACTAGATTAATTTTTCCTGGGGCATTTTACTCAACGGTATAGGAAAATGTTCCGCAAAATAAACCTATTTAATGAACTTGAACGTTTTGATTAGATTGGTTTTATGATTTAGACAGTTATATTAGTGGATAATAGAAATGTTTCATTAGAATGACATTTTCATAACAATATGAACGACATTAATTCAGCTTTATTTTCCTTTTTAGCGGTTGTTTTGTACCCTTTATGCCCGTAAAACTTCAGCAGATTTAAACTTTTCTATTTGTATTGTAGGCTACGCTTCCAACAGGTTGTAGCCATGTTGTTAGTTACTTCCGTAATTATAACAGAAACCAAACAATGGAACGCTGTAAAATGCTGTCTCTACATAAGTTAAAAGTATTTTTATTATCCTCGTTTTATGTGGCTTTTTAATATTAAGAGAACAAAGAGTTTTGTTCTATTCTTATATTACGTAAGTATATTTTTCGTGGTTTATACAGAAAAGTATTTCTTTCAGTGACAATTAAATTTCATTGCCATAAAAAATACCTTATATTATAAATGCTTTTTACCGCATTATGTAGGTATGTAGAGGAAGGGCTCGTGGCTCAGTGTTAGCTGTACGGTACGACCGATAATAATGTTTAAGCTACGCTCGCTGCGGTTGGTCCGTGGATGGGTAACCATTTGTTAACATACCGAGTCTCTTAAATGCCTCGGAAAGCACTTGGAGCCATTCCCGAATGTGTTGCGTTATTCTTAGACAATAGTTAAGTCATTACAATAGTGACAATAAATCTCACCATCGGATACTGATACTGATATTGCCTAGTAAAATGAGTTGCGGAGGTCAGATAGGCATTTGCTCCATGTAAAATACGTTATTTATCTGAATCTGGTAAATCTGGAAGCCGACCCCAACACAGCTTGGGAAAAGGCAAGGCAGAAGACATAATGTAGGTAGATTGTATTTTATAAATACTAATAAATACTAAGTGCACAGATAGAAACGGAAATAAAATAGGACGCCAACGGTAATTCAGATACAATTGTGAGTCAATAAATAACTTCCTTTGTAGGAAACGTTGCCTTTTCCGGTAGTTTGGATAGGTTGTTTACTTACATCGTGTACAACAAATTAACCATGTATAGAAACGTTCATTAGGGAAAAATAGAAATTCGTAAAGTCTGTTCTGAGCAAAGAAACCCACGAAAATTAAATGACTCAAAAAGCTGTGAGGTTTATTTGGAAATAAATAAACAGTTATTTAACAAAAATATTGGAATTGTTAGATAACTGAGGGCTGTTTTTTTTTTATCTTAATAATCGTGGAATAAAATTGACATCTGACAGATTTTGTATGGAAGAACTGTCAAAAATGCAAAATTATTCTTCGGATAAAATTATCTGGAGTTGAAATAATCAGCCCCGAGAGGTTCAATAGAAGGTAAACTTAATCAAGAACCACAGACGTCACGTATGTCTAACATAAATATCACGAATGTTTAGTTGAATAGAATTACAAATATAAAGATAAACTGGTTAACTGTCCGTCTTTATGGTATAATTTATTTGTGCATCGTAGGTAAATAGGAGCATGACTTCATGATCATTGTGTAATATATAAGATGACGTTCGATTGTAAGAAAAAAGAAAGAATTTTATCTGATAAACTCTACCTATGTGATAAAAATCGACGCTAGCAAGTCTCTTTACAAAATTACTTTCAGGCTAAATGTGAAATCGTATAATTAATTGTCAAGCTTTTCTCTCCTTTACAAAGAATATCATCGAAAAGAGACGAAAATAATCTCGTAACAAAGCTTTTTGTATAACATACAAGAGTAATACGTGTGTCAATATCAGCGACGAAAATCAGATTCGTGATACATGACAAATTGCTCGACTACGATCGTTAACTATTATGTCGAAGCTCCGTAACATATTAAAAGAACAGTAATGAGCTCTTTAATAAATAGACGATGAAATAACGTAGATGGTCTTTGGATATCATTGAGGTAATAAGTAACATTTTATACTCACATCATGTATTATTTGCTTAATATAAGCCATGTTTGAGACTTCTTCCGCATAAAAGGGGATATTTACGCGACAAGTTAAATAGGTTTTTAATGATGTTCAAAATGTGTATCGTAAACCACACACGGCGGTTTCTCGAATAGATTAACACCTGGAAATGTCATTTTCTACAGCCAGTGAGAAAGACGTAAAAGATAGTCTTTATTTAGGTTTATATATTTTTGAACGCTGCCTTGGTTACGGGTAAAAATTTTTTTGCTTCTCCTGGCGTAAAATACGTCATACAACTATATCAAAATTCAATGGAAGGACCATTAAGAACTGGTACTTATTTCCTTACCCAAATATGGGAACGGCATACATTCCGCATGATATTTTGAGTTCACAATTCGTTGCAGAAATATCAGAAAAGCGATTCGGAAACATAGGTATTTATCAACTCGTTTTTATTCCGCGAAGAAACAGGCTTTTTAATACCTTCTACCTAGCCTTTTACCTAGCTATGTTGGGATGGGCTTCCAGTCTTACTGAATTCAGCCAAATCCCATATTTTACATGGTGCGAAACAGGCTTTTTAATAATCATTATAATTTTAGATCTAATCTACACTTATGTATCTGTATTGTTTAACTTTCAGGGTTCAGTAAAGATGACAAAACAATGCAAGCATTGTTATGAGAAAATAAGGCACAAATGTGGGAACACAAAAACAAAGCACAAAATATGGATAATATCCAGAGCAACAATTGCGAGGACATTGTGTTATGGCCACATATGGCATGAACTCATTAACGCGCCATAGTCGCAGCGTAGCGCAGCTAACTGCCGCAATCCAGGTCTTAACGGAAGGTAATTTACCATCTGCCATTTGTGGGCGTTTGCCACCACTGTATTGCCTTTATGGAGCATATTATATGAAAAACGACGGCAAAGGTTTGCTTTAATACTCGTTCTGGTACAACATGGAATATGTTTATTGCCTGTATGTTAGTCCTAATAGGCACAAGGGATAGTATTGAAAAAACTACAACTATCTCCCATTGGGCGAATGTCATCTAAATTAAATAAACTTAAGTTAGTTATAATTTTAACACATTACGCAATAGTGAGCGTCCGAATTTGTAAGAACAGTGATAATAAATGCTTTACAGAAAGGTGAAGGCGTAAACACGACCACCAAAAAAGTGTAAAGATACAACTAAGTCGATCACGTAACCTGTGTTGTTACCTCTATCTTAAATAAGACAAATATTCTTTTTACGCACGTGTTGTCACCCTAATAAGTTATCTAGTTACTTTTGGCAGTGATAAATAGACACGGCAAGACGTTATACACCAGTATCTCTGTAATATTTGGTGTGTTGAATATTGTTAGAAGAATAGTGTTTTATGTTTTTAATTAGCATGTATCCTGTTTGTGATCTCTTGTATTTTCCTCCTCAGCTAAGGTCATTACGCGATTATTAAATCACGCTTTTAACACGTGCGGTATTTGCATGCAAGAATAACTAGGTATTAATATTTATGCAGAGCTTTACAAATATTAGAACAACATACCTACTATATTGTTTAATATAATGTAAATACTATTGACATACATAAAATCTCCTGCCTTATTACAACAGTGCGCGAGTTCTCTCATCGTCACCTATAACTCTACCGTCGCACAGGATAGCGATAATGTTCGTCGTTTCGTGATTAAATCGCTTTCAAAAGACAAATTCTAGTTAATTAAGGTGGTATAGGGGTAAATTACTAAGGTCTTGTCAGGAATGAATTGATTCGAGGATATCACATTATTTGGGTTCTGGGGTAGGTAATATTGGTGTTTTGGCTTTCGTGGTTACTTGTTATTATACAAGGAGATGCATTAAATCAGATGATGTAACTATTGTGGCGGACAGTTTCGTTAGACCGTCGGCGACAAGTGTAATAAGATAAGGTAACACCCGCGCGTCCGTGCCCCGCTAGAACAAAGGTGTTCCGACGTCACCGCCGCTAACAATACCAACAACATGCTCACAGTACTGTCCTCACCCACTTATTATCCTGTTGAACTATGCTTAGAACCATTATAGTGAACACCCATACCAATATAATACACATAGCCCAATTACGTTAACCAATTAAAAAATGGCTTCCAAAAATCTACTATAAATGGACTTTGTTCAAGCTTATTTTAGAAACACATAAAAAGTCAGATAAATGTTTTAGCTATATAATGGAAAGGTATAGGCAATAAGAATCATTTGCAGCGAAACTGATACGTACAATCTACAGTAAACGTGTTTCATAACGGTTCCCAAATGATGCAAGAATCTTATTGTAACAACTGGTCCGTTGTAAATAATTAGATCACAGATATCTCTGTGCTTCTATACACATTGGTACAGTACAGCTGTTCAACTTATAAATAAATACTTGGAAAAAAACGATTTACGAAATATGTAAAGTATAAAAAAAAAATAGTAGGTCAAATCCTATTAAACTATTATTTCCAGAAGATTAATCGAATCCGATAAGAAATCTATATAGTCGAATTCTATACCTACCCCCTTGTTTATTTCATTAATAGATGATATAATTATCTTTTTAACCTCTTTTTAACTAAACTGAAATCCAAACTTGAGAACTTCATTTCAAATATTTATTTAGATGACGTCTACGTTATAAGCATCGAAATAAAATATGAGCAACACTGTCAATTTCAATTTTAACCTTTATCGCTATATGAATAACGACCGCTTTGCCGTGTTGCTTCAGTTCAATGGGAGCATGACCTTAATAAATATGGATATAAATTAGAACTCTCATTTTATACCAACAATACAAACTGACAATAAGAGTTTCAGCAGAATCCCTAATTACAGTTCATTACCAAATCGTCAGGAGGGAACGGAGTTTTTGAATTCAGAAGTTGATTTTAAATACTTGAATGGACAATTAATGTAAGCGAAAAATTGTATGGTTCTGATGGATTTAGATCTATTGGTAATGTTTTTTATCGTCCTTCAGTCCTGAAGAACGAAACAACGAGCTAAAATACTTTTACTGAACCTTCTTTTAATAGGTAAGTTTAATTTACTTAATAAATAAAAGAACCTACATTACTGATGCTTGTCTAGTGTAGCTTTAACTGATTTCAACAACTGAACATTTTTGTATGAATTTGGATCATAATCTAAAAGCATTCACGAAGTTTGTAATCTATTTTTAGCTTCAATTATTCAAAGAAAAAACTTGAATTGCGCATTTCCGTATCCAATGTATCCATAGCGTGTATATTGCCAATTCGATTAGTACTATTGAATCCCATGGGTCAAGCTTGGGCCATTAAAAATTCAGCGGGTATTCACGATTGTTATTCCAAAACCTTTACTATGTAGGTCACTAAGGTAGTTTACTCTAACTAAAATCTATTCTGTATTGTTATTCGACTCAAAGGTATTTGGTCCGAAGATATTCGCCTCCGCAACCTCGTGGCGACATTCCTTGCCGACAAATTCGGTGTATCGTGGTATTCCAAGTGTCAAGCCAATTGACATTCGGAGCTCTTTACGAAACGGGTCGTCAGATGACTATGTATCACTAACTGTCTTTTAGGATAAAATAACTCGATATAGTACAAAGAAGGTTTATATTAAGCCATTTCCAATAGAGAGTGTACAGAGGAGCAATACTATATAGAATACCTCTAACTATTGATTACTAAATATTATTAATGTACTCGTTCTTTAGTAATTGTTTTTTCTCCGTTCAGGAAAACTATCCTAGATGTGCTTTTGTTTAGGATTAATTCTAGAAAGTAGCTCGTATAAATTAATAAGGTAGAAATTACTAATTCCCAAATTATTTGGAATTAGCATTATTAGTGGCATTAATTAAGTTCTAATGGTGTAGTTTTTTAAATAAACCTTTAGTTTAAATTTTTTATATTAGGTGGCTATGAAACTAGAACTAGAGTTAGCTAGCTAGAGCTGTGTGTTTTATACAAAAAAGGTATCGGATTCTTTTGAAACAAATTTTCACTGAAAAATATTTAAAACTATGTTTTTATAATATATATTTTTAATATAACAATCTACCGTAGAAAAATATGCAAAAACTTACAAAGGAGTAGTCAAAGAATATCATCCATAAAAGCGGCAGATAAATATAGGTATTCTAATAAAATGATAATAACTACTTACGACTAATCTGGTTTGTATAATGTAACAAAATGTTGTTTCTGTGGCGTACCTGAAAAGAGAAACCATGAATTTAGCGTTGTTTCAAGAGCAACGATTTCAAGAATTAGGTAATATACTATCGAAACATAAAAAGATTATAAACAAACGGGTGTATCCACGTTTAGTAGGCGCTATCGCCGACCACAAGCCACGAGAGGCACATATTTAACGCTCCAGGCTTATCTCAAACGAGGCAGGGCGCGCGGGCGCGGGAAGAGGCACGTGCTACAATATCGAGCCTATCTTTCTACTAATGGCCTACATGTGAAAGGTGAATAGCTCCATACTAAAGCGTAACAGGGGATAAGCTACTCGCAGACGAGGATAGATGACGATTTATTAAGTTATCTAATCTTTATGATACCGTGCGAACACACCACGAGCTAACATTAGGAGCGCAGTAAATGGATAAACACAGGAATATACGTAAACATTTTAGATGATATCGGAAGCTAAACAAAAACGGGTCGAGTAATGTTTATGCAAAGCAAAAAGCATTAGAGGTGCGACCATCAATTACATACATGTTATAACGGACGCTCGCAACCGTACTGTACGCGTCACCGATGTCCATTTGCGATGAAACATGTTGGTCTAATTAATGGACACAGTCTATTATGGTGTGAGTAGGTACCACGTGCTGTGGTTACTCATGTATCCGGATCTTTTCTAAGAGTGTTATATGCAAATGATTCTACATTCCAATAGCAAATTTAATATAGCTTGACATGTTTATGCAGTTGCGTTTGAGTGCATTATACCAACATACCTTATATATTATTTTGCGGACCTTATCTTTCTTAGAAATGTAAAAAAATACTAAATAGATAGAAAGGTACAATTTTGAAATTCGTTGAATCACGGAACGGAAACAACTGAGCGTGTACTCTAATGAAAGGCTTCATTGAAAACTTTTAATGTCTCTCGCGTGTTGTAAAGAAACATAATTAACAACTGCCTGAAATGAAAATAATTAATAATTAAACGAAATGAATAAATAGGTTAATGTTATTACGTAGGTTTACAGTTACCATCATAATATCTACATGACATAACAACAAGTGTGTAAAATAATTAAAAATTAAAAACCAATTTTACAATTTTGCAGGCGAGTAAATCTGACTTAAAATAACAACTGGACGATATAGGCGACCGTAGCAATGTTGAGATATTATAACTTTCCACTGAGCAAGAGGGGCATAAAACTGTTGATGTATTGTTATAGAACACGAGGAGTGCATACCGCATGTCGTCTAACAGAACTATCTAGCGCACGTTTAAAGATGACATGTGTCGCACACAATCCTTGCTCGTAATCAACAAATATATTGCCATATGATTAATACTTATTACAAAAATTATCAAGTGAGAACATATTAAAAAAAATAAGTATTATAAAATAAATAATTAATTACAGATAAATGTAAAAACCAAACAGTGGCACTCCAGGTGTGTCGACATAAGTGAAAACTTGAACTATTACAATATGTAGATACTTATATACAGAGCTTTTTCCCCATCTCAAAAAAATCATCAACTTTTTGGTTGTATTCAAATATTAAAAAACGTAAATTTTATCAAACTTTGTTCGATTCTGTCCTTAAAGGAAAGAGCGGAAAAAAATAAAGCTGTAGTAGTAAAGCAATGTGAATCATGCGGTCGGTTGGTTGGGTGATTGAAGACAACAAGGGCTGGGCTATTGTCGATGCGCCTTGGACGAACCAACGGCACCTGAGTCCGGCTGGCGACGAAGCGCCCTAATGGCCTGTCGCGCGTCCATCCGCGCCAGTGATTGATCGGCGCACCCCGTGACGTGTGCACACACATCGCTTACATCGCCTCCACGATATCGCGCGTAATCCATCACAAATTCCAAATTTGTGCCATAAATGCGAGTGCAAAAGTCAAGCTCTGACTGTTTGCATAACTGACTTGAAAAAAAGCTTATTATCCTGTCGAAAACGACTAACTTACGCAAAGATATTTTTTGCACCTAAACGATGGCCTTAATTAAATCCTTTCTTATAATTATCCTGGTACCGTAACAGATATTTTATATTCGTTATTCCTTTGCAGCGTTTGTATAATAAACAATTGATAATATTTTTGTAATATTTGGAACTGAGTAAACACATTGCACTCCTTTGCACAGTAGAAAAGCATATTAATTTCGTTGAAACCGTCGATTTGCAAGTGTAGGTAAACGAAAAAGGGAAGTAATGTCTTCTAACTTTAAAAATAAAACGTTTTAAAAAGTTCATATCTAGAAAACGTTGGAACAAGTATTCAAGCAGCAATCTCGTATTTTAGTACAAAAAGGAAAGGCAAAATTTTGGTTTTATTAGAAAACTTTTCTACTTTGACTATACGACAATTTTAAAGTCCTTTCTTTTGTCATAGACAAATTAAATGTTATTTGACGGCAAATAAAAGCCAAAATGTCGCATTTGATCCTGTTTCAAGGAAAAAAAAACTGAATTAGCTTAGGAATTACATCCATGAACTTGTCATATAGTATTACCACGCAAAAAAGCTAATTATCTTAAAAGTAAAAAAAAAACATTTGGCTTTGGCAACAAACAAAGCTGATAACGAGTTTTGCAGTAACAAGGCCGAGTTGCTCGAGTGGAAGTGATCAATTTTCTCAACAATTTCACCGTCATCTTGAATCTTTTCAGAGGCACAAAACATTTAGCCAATTCAGCGCACAGGGGCCGACCGTGATAATAGAGCCTGTTGGCTGGGAGGGACAGTCATCACAAACATAAGCCATTAGCGTATTGTTAGCGTCTTTTCAACTGTACCCTCCATTTCGGGCTTTTTGTTAAGTATCTTTGAGTATCAATATCAAAATACATTTCATCATAACGGAAATATGATACTGGAAAGTAAACAGAGTACCGGCAAACATTACCAAAGATATCATAGCTTATTTTTTTTGTTCAGGATAAAAATGTGTAGTAAAAACATAAAAGTGACCGGTTCTATTCTATGTAGGGACAGTCTACGTCTATGGCAACAAGATAATCCTCGGAATTACTGTATATTAATGTATGCTGCGGTCGGTTAGAAGGCTGAAACAGGTATACCTGTGTAGCCGCAAACTCATGAACAGGTCGCGTGCGGCCGACAGACGATAGCGGCGTGAAGCCGGCCATTCTCCTCTGAACAAAGCTCCCCTGATCTAATCAACGCAACAATACACCTCGGATAACTCCACAATTGAGCTGGAAAATAAACCGTCCGCCACCCGTGCCAACACATCCGATATTTTAAATTACAAACAATATACGGTACGGATACAAACGAGTTCATTGTAGGCTGTGTGCGTCCGACAGCTGTTTTAGATAACGTGTGACCTCTCTAGAATAAAGCTTTCACGAACGATTACACCAACAATGATGTAGTCCATGTACCGCAGTTACACTTAAACAATTAAAAATATTATAACACATTTTATTTTCGATATTTTAATTTATGTATATATACATATTAGATAGGCGTAAGAACAAGTATATTTACACAAAACTTTATGGTGCAATCTATGAAATTCATTCAAAATCTGAAATATAGAAGCGACTTGCGAAATACGGGAAAAATCTAAAATACGCCATAAGTTAATCGAATACTTAAATAATTATAGCCTAACGAGAAAGATTTTTTTTTTGTATCTTATCTATGAAGTTCTAGGCCGCCATAACATTCTTTCCGACCAAACGTTTTAAACGTCTGCTTAAACACAGAATGAAATATGGCCCCTCACGAATAAAAAGAGTTCCCATCTCCTTTTATTTATTCGCCTCAATAGCTTTGATCTTCGGCCCTTTGAAAACGCCTCTCAAGATTCACAAAATACGTTAAATAAATGGGTTTTATATATCAGTAATACTCTATTATTTAACATTGAATAACGGGATAAAATTTAAACAAATATTTGCATTCATATTGCGATTAAAAGCCGATCACACAGCTAATTCGCAGATTTACAAAAAAAGGGCGAATGTTTTTAGGGACACATAATTGAATATATTAGCGGAAGCGAACCCACAGGAACTGTTTAATTGACTAATTCAAAATACTAAGGGAACAAAATTTTTAAATCTTCAGAAGGTATTTGTTAGTCCGGTTAGTCGGAACATGCGAAAATGTCATAGGTAGATGGGCCGATTCGAAGTCAGTGCCTATAGTTTAATACCTGTATCTTTTATTCCTTTTTTATATATTTATCATTTCTGCCTAAGTCTACCTAAAAGCGATGAGATGGAAATCGGTTAGTTTAGTAACGACGATAGTATTTAATGGAAAAACCTTTAGACCTTTGAAATCTACGATGAATTATCGACTATAGTAGGTATTAAACTAATGATTCATAGTGATAGATCGAGCCAATAAGATCAACCCGTAGTCCCGGCCAGCCGAATTAGTCGAGTAAATTATAAGTCTAATCCGTGGTTACCACCAATTAAATTCTCAATTGATTCAGAAGCTCTCTGTGCTCAACATCAAATCAAACCTGTTCCTAAAACATTTAATGGAACCAATTCCCACTGAAGCTACTTAAGCTACTGCATACCATTCAGATTTAATTCCCAGTCCAATGAATTCCTAAAGCGGTGTATCGATTAACTTGCCTAGAAAGCATTTTGTAAATTGAAAACACAGGCTTAGGTTCGCAATAATGTTAAGTATAAGTAAATAAAAACGTATTTTGAATAATTGTAAGTGCAAGAGGATACACGACTTTAACTGAAATAGTAGCGGTTATTGTACTTTAACTACAAAAGTAACTACCTACAATATATCCAAATTTTATTTTACAAAATTATGAATTTAATAAGATGGAAATTCAGGAAATCATGACTTTACACAGTTGAAATTTTGTATTCATTGACCGGATGCATGCGACATCTTTGCGAATGTGGCATTAATTTCGATAGGCTATTGTGTTATGCAATACAATCCTTCCTGTCCGTTCCGGGCTCGTGGTCTAGAGCTGTGAGATGTCCGACGTCACAAGCGGGTCGAGTGTGACTGACAAGCATGCGAGATAATGCGATCGCTGCCTAAACAAAGCGACGGCGCCTGATTTAATCAACGATTCTATACGAAGATCCTATGTAAGCACCTATCCGTCGTTGACAGATATAGAAAGAGGGACGTGACGCTAATTCGTAATTAAATTCAGACGTTATAAATTATTTATACGAGTAATAAATCGAACATGGTTTGAGTGTCGAATCTTTAATTTGGATTGCCACTTTATTTTACATTTTTATGAGAAAGCTCGTTAAAGTTATGCAGTACTTAAATATAAATAGGAGGGGCAGCTCAGCTCTTTGTGATTATTGTTTAAAAGCTTCTATAATGACGTAAACAAAACGATCATTTCTGAGTTTTCTGTGATTTTATGGAAAACTTTTTTGAGGTTACACAATACAATAAAACCGTGATGGTGTGGTGCTAGCAATTTACATTCCGCAGAATTCTGTGAGAAGACCTAGGTATCTTTTTACCTGGCGACAAAGCGTCGGTTGGCGTCATAAGCATGCCATGATGTGTAATGTTTATGACGTCGTCAGGCGGAGAGGAGCGCCATTGAGACGTCACGTTGTTTAGCGTGCGGTTCTGTGGGCCCCGTAACGAGCGCGCACAACTTGCTTAATGCACGCGACAAATTACCCTCCGGAACACACGCGGATGGGTCCCCCTTCTTAATTAACGTATTCTGTCACATTATAAATTGGGACGAAAACAATTGTTGTTTTGTAAACCCTATTTCCTCCATAATGGTGATACCTTTGTTTGATGCATTGTACTCTTAAATTTATTGGATTTTATGTAAAATAAATACCACCAAATCAAATATTTATACTACATAGAATACAGTTATTTATATTCACATCTAGTATCTATCTATCTTTTAGTTACTTGTTAGTTAATATTTTACAATAATTATATTATCAGAGTAGGAAGAATATTTTTCAATGACTAAGTTCTAGTTTTGCTCCATTATTAATGAAGACTAAAACAATTAAAGCACTGCAGAGCACAGCTTAAATAAATTCAAGATTTAGTTTTGGAACTTTACTCATTCTAGTTATTTTTTATTTGTAAATATTGTCCATAGTAATTTAGTAATATACTTAGTGCAACCACAATTTGTATAACATTAAAAAATAACTAGCACCACCTGTGGGATTACCCGGAGAATTGGTTTTCACAATATTCTACAACAAACTAACTAAAAGCTCTTCAGATTAACAAGTTCAATGGGTGAAAAGTTACCATCATTGCATTAACAATGATACCTAGGGGGATACTATGCAATTTAAATTGCTTAGGTACCTACTTAAATTAGTACTTGTAACAATGAATTGAAATTGTATTAATTTAAAAAAGTTTTAGTGATTGCCAAAGTGGGATACCTATATGAAGACGCTGGTACATATACAGATAAAGTAAGGTATACATTGTCTAACAGTATAACTAAGTACTTACTTCAAAAGCACAAAATCTTGTTAGAGCCAATAGAACCACAATATTTGAATTGGTGTTTTTATGTTATGTTTATACATATAGACTATTTTTTCAAACCATTGAAACTGTAAAACGCTATGAGTTAAGATACCTGCGTTCTATGCAGTCAATGTGCATTCGAGAATATGTTACAAACACAAAATACTAATGACCGATTAGATAAAATTAAATATGACCAATATAAACAAAAACTGTACGACCTCTTAACCTTAAAACACCAACAATAGCGGCTACAAGCAATACTAACCTTAGAAATCCTTAAAAAAATATCGAAGCTAAACAAAAGTTTCATAAAAATAAAAGTGGTGAATGATGTTTGTACCTTTCAATAAGCTTCCTCTACGATGACGGAATCTTCAAAAATAACATACACAACACAAACTGGGCAGTATTTAAGTCATATGAACACATGGAGTACACCAATATACACGCGAATCAACCTATTATTTTAATTTGTTTTCATTATGATTTCCCGTATCATAACGAAAAATAATGCGTCCTTTCAACCACCTACTCTCTAACCACGACATTATTCAACTCACACGTTTTATTGTTGCAAGTGATTGTCAACGCATGGCGCACGCTATGTTGATGCGTATCTTAGATAGTAAGGTAAAACATTTGTGAACTTTTCAAATATATAATTTTATACTAATGTTGACGGCTGTTTATTGTTTTTAAGTTTTTTAATCGAAGTATGCCTGAACCGAATTAGAACAAACAAAACGCCTACATGCAAGTCTTCTATTGCAAAATATCTGCTTGAGTTGAATTAAATAGAGCATAATTCCAAATTATTGTAAGTGAATAAGTTTACAACATGTATGAATATTAATAAGTTATATTTTAATTTAATATTAGGTAGGATGAAAATATTTCTAAACCGAAGTTTTTTTGGTTTGTCAATTGATAATGACAGTACCACTTGACACTTTTTGACAGTTGTACTGGTAGACAGAATTACAGAATGACAGATAAGTAGGTAACCTAACAGCACAGAACAAATATACCAGACAGTCAGACATCAATTTATATAGATTAATTCATAATGATTAGTAATTTGTTTAAAAACACTGTGGCTCTTTGTATGAAGACTCAGAATGCTATCAAATTTGCAGCAGCACCATGCACTCTTCGAAGTATACACACTACAACCCCAGCTAATGACCTAATGGAATTTTTCGATGCTAAGAAGAATTGGGGTGAAACAAACATTAGAGTCGGCAGGCCATGGAAAACCGATGAGTTAAGAATCAAATCGAATACAGATTTACACAAGCTATGGTATGTATTGTTAAAAGAACGGAATATGCTTTACACAATGGAGCATGAATGTAATGATAAAATGAGACTGTTTCCTAACCCTGAAAGAATCGACAAAGTTCAAGAATCTATGAACAATATTGAGACAGTTATAAGAGAACGTAATGTAGCATATTACCAACTTGAGACAGGTGAGACAGGAGAGCGACCTGTAGAAGATGTTGTGAATCTTTTTGGATTGCCAGAGAAATACCAGAAGACAGAGTATTATATACCTAAGTATATGAATAAACGTTGGGTAAGACCTTACCTTGAACATGGTTTTATCAACAGTGTTGCTGTGAAAAAATTCTACAGATTGTATAAGGAGAAAGAATACAATATTGAAAGAAAAGCTCGCAACAGAGACTTTAATCATGTGCAGCACTTACTGAAGCGCTTCCCTGACATGGATATGGAGAAGTTAAAAGCAGAGTACCCCAATGTAGATATTGAAAAAGCCAAACGCTCAAAGAAAGCCAGGGGTCATTTTATGCCGAAATACTAATCAAACAATTGTATAATTCTCGCAGTTTTATTTTCTTATATTTAGGTAAACAATATTAAAAATAATAGAAACTAAATACAGAGATATTCATTATTTTTTCCTTTTATAATGTAATTTTAAAAGGTTTTGTAAGTAAGTACTAACATTCCCAATTTAGGTGGGTCTATTCATAACAAGTATAAAACAGTAAAAAAACGAATTATTTTAATGTTATAAACCTACATACAAATCACACTTAATTAATCTTTAAGACAGTGTGCATCATAAATTAATACCACATTGAAGTCATAGGCGGATCTTTTTTTTTATTTTATCATTGTATAAACATTAGTTTCTTTTTTGGTTTTGAACATTATACCTAATTATAAACTTACTCAACCATCACAGTTCAGATTATATTATAACAAGCCTGCTTTTTTAAAAATACTTAATACTTCTGGGGGATCCCCCCTACTTTTTAAATTATGGAAAGCTAACTGTAATTCACTTATATTTTTGAGTATTGTTTTGTATTTCTTAATTAAATGCTCTGTTACAGTATATGAACTATGCTCATGTGAAACACTTTGGGCTTGTGATGGACAAATATTTAACATTTGTTCATTTAATTTGTCCCATGTTTCCTGCACAGCATGGATATCATATGCATCTAAATATGCTTCTAAAGTTATGTACAGAGTATGAATGACTTGATTAATGCTTGCTTCAGACTCATTTTGTAATGATTCTCTGTCAATTTTTCCATAATTATTGTTCTCTGTTGAGCTTTCAAGAGTCCAGCTCCTACATTTTTTTAACAAGTAATTTAGGACATTCTTTATTTTTTTAGGTTTGGGAAATAACTTTTTGGACAGTTCTATTTCAGTATTATCTATTGGATATTTTTCCCAAAGAGAATTATTGACGAAGTTAATTAATACACTAATTATACAGTCATTGTCTGTATGGAGTAATCTTTTTACATGCAAGACACCCAATATGTGTTGCATGTATGTAGGTTCTATTCTTTCTATTATCCTGATGATGGAGTTGTGTGGCATATCTGAAAATAAAAAGAAAGAAGTTTAATGTTAAATCATTTATGATAGAAGATTGACCCATTTTAGAATAGTTTACCTATTCTATTTTTGACAATAATTATTAATAAATAATGCTATTAATGTTGCTACATACTGGGCCCAACTATTATAATATATGTCATCGTCACAAATAGAAGAATAATGAATGAGTAAGCAAAGCATAGTTTATTTTTCTGGGTATTATTTACATACCTAAGATAATTTTATAGAACTCTTTCCCAAAGACTGTACTAAACTTTGCAACATTTGGATAGTCTACATTTGAGTCTGTTTCACAGATATAAAATGTTTGTACCATTGTATTTAACCACATCTGAAACAAGAAAATTAAGATCTGTTATAACATATCTTAGTCAGAGCAGATGGTGTCATTAGACTTTATTCTAACAGAACACTTTTAGTAGCTTATAACACTCAAGTCTTAATGTCTTTGTCTACAATCAACATCATCATTTAATGAGGCTAGATTGAAAAATTTTCCTTACAGTCATAATCCTCAAAATTGAATCTGGATATTGTAGATGAATCATATATGCAAAGAGTCTAAGTATTTGTTTGCAAATGTTTGTCACACCTCCAGTTAGGAGAATGTTATCGGCCCATAAAACAAATGCCATCAAGGGTTTGTTTGAGCGCATGATGTGGCGCCCCAAGTTACTGGTATACCTGAAACAGTAACATGTATGACTTAGTTTAGTCTCACAATTTTATAATATTACAACCACTAGGCCTGCATTTGTATAAAAGTTTACCTTGAATTCCAAATAGCTAAATCAAACTGTAATAATTCAATTATACTTTCTAAAACAGCCATCAGTCGGTCTATTCTCTCATGTCTATCAAGGAGTTCATATATTTCAAATCTCTCTTTCTGCCAATGCAAACCTCTGACTGTCTGTTGCATTTCTGGTGGAATGTTTTCATTTTTATCAATTAAAGGGCCATCTAAACTTTCCTTACTGATTTCGTATTCCAGCCTGTTCATGCAGTACTTAACAATACCTTTGTTGCATTCATATTGTGTTCTATTGGTAAAAGTTTTTTCTTTTAGGTCCATAGGTGAGGTAAGGAATTTATTGTAACAGCTTCTCAAAGTTTTAACAAGGCATGGAGGGTGTGTGCTAAAGTTCAGTGACAGGATTTGCTGGCAATTATCTATTATTTGTGGCACAGAATGTTCAGAGAACTCATCTTCATGTGCATTCTGAAATTAGACCAAATATTTTTCAATATACAATACAAAACAATAATTTCATTACTTGTAAATAAAAAAGTAATATTTAATTTATGAATAAGCAGGATTTGATTCAAATAGCTTTAAAAGGAAAAGTGGTTGGAGAGACTGGAAAATTAGATATTGGAGAAACTATAATTGTTGTACCACTAGATCTGTCTAATTTAAGGTTTGTCTCTCGCCTATTTCTTAGTTCATTATTGAACCAGTTTAAGTAGATTATAGACTATGGTGCTATGATTTTCTTTTTTATCAATAATTGACAAATTTGTAAACTACACCTCTAAAAAAAGGTATCAAAATAAACAATTATGGAGTTATGGGTTTAGGTGCTTTAAAATATAACATAAATTATCATCAATATGAAAAACATAGGCACATAGAATTAGTTTAAATATATTACTGCAAAAATCATTGCTTAAAGTTTAACGAGCAGAAAACAGGCAAGAACATTATTTTTAGTTTTAATATTAGAAATGACCACCCACCTGCTCTTAATAAATTTAATGTCGGATTGGTCTCCAAGTGTAGTTTAAGGTAAACATATTTGTAAATAGTAAGAAGGAATGATGTAAACAATATTTACCAACATAATTTCCACAATGCCTTTAAGTACATCTGAAGACAGGTACTGAACAGAAGTAATACACATTTGACAAACTTCTAATGCTTCACTCCAGGCATTATTTTTTATTTCTATCAAAAAGGACTCTGTTGCATATGACGGCATCTGCTTTAAATTAGGCTGGAAATAAAATTTTATAAACATTAATTAAGTTTAAGACAAAAACTAATTGTTACTGTAAAATACAATTTTATAGTTTATCCCAATAAGAAAATTAGTCAATAAATTTTGAAATAGCTTTATAATGACCTAATTCACAGTAACTTTATGTTAGGTAGTGATGTGTAGTTTGTGCCTAGCAAATAAGTTATATTAAAATAAATAAAAAATTAAATCTCCTCTTTGAAATAATAAATATACGAGTTTTTTTGTTTGAAAACGTGTGACATCACGTTACCTGCCCCGGGAGAAAAGCAAGGCGAGTGCAACTGCGGCCCGCAGCTAGTCATCAGGATTAATAATTTAAGTAGTCTAAAATAGTAGTAGTAAAACATTATGCTTACTCCGTTTTGTTCGTGATGCTTGCAAACAGTAGTTTTCAAACAAGAAGGCATATATAATAAAAGCAATCTTGAGTTATAGTCAAAGTAGCCTTTACTTGTGACTTGTTTACAAGCTTCTATGAAGTTCTTTTTCTTCTTAGCTTTTAAATCATCCACCTCAGTTTTAGCAACTTTTGTTGGTATCCGAGACACATCTTCTGAATCACTTTCCCGCTTTAACGTTTTAGGGCTTTGGGCAGAAAGTTTGGACTTCTTCTTTTTAGGACTCATTATTAAAATTTCTGTTGTTCTTGCTTTATTAGGTATAAAACTAACTAAAGCTTATTAACTATATTTCTTTCCTATCGGTATATCTACAATATTATTAACAACGTCTCTTCCCTTTATTTAAAAACAACAAATCTATAGTAAATAAAAGTATAAAAGAGAAACGTTATCACAGAACAAATATACTCTCTACCGAGTATCGGTAGAGTATATTTGTTCTGTGACCGAGTTTGACCGAGTTATACACAGGTGACAGTAGTGTTGGCAATCGATAGTCGACTATCGATGATTAATCGATAGCCTATCGATAGCCAACTAATCGTAAGACTATCGATAGCACAGAACAAGGCAATACTATCGAATGAGTGCAATACTATCGATAGTATTGTAGTATCCTAAAAACAGACTATCGATAATATCGATACTGTCGATTTTATTTACAACGATAGTATAGATAGTGTCGATAGTATCGATTGTTTTGGACTATCGATAGTTTTAAATTTTACAATAGTATTAGCAATGACACTATTACTACTATTAGTAGTAGTAATGACACTACCTATATTAGTAAACTCGGGGCTCGGTCGATTATGACTTATATCATGGAACTTCAATAAGTACAGTGAAACATACTCACCCTTATGTGACATTTCAAACTCTTCTTTTTCCTCTAAATAGTAACAACAACCACAGCTCCATAGAAATGTTTATAAAAAAATACATTTCTGTCTATAACGGTACTCAACTACATTACTATTAAAACATAACTAATACTATTGCATATTGTTAAACTATCGATAGTTAAAAACAATCGATATTAATGACAGTATCGATACTATCGTTACAAATAAAACCGACAGTATCGATACTATCGATAGTTTGTTATTAACGAACTACAATACTATCGATAGTATCGATAATATTGCACTCATTCGACAGTATTGCCTTGTTCTGTGCTATCGATAGTATCGATACAATCGATAATATCGATACTATCGATAGGCCGATCGATAGGGTACATGATTTGTGATGTAAACTATCGATTGTTTTAATATCGTAAGTTCGGCAACACTAGATGACAGAACGTTATACACCACAGAGTACTTTTGTTATACACAGACTACAGAGTACTTTAAATATTATAATGGAGAATTTCAGCAGAGTTGCTAACTCCTACCAAACAAAAGTACCTAAACTGTGAACTGTCCCGCAAACCTAAGATTGTATTACAATAGAATGTATTGTTACAATACAAGACTACAATCAAAAAAGTACAGTCTAATATACCTAACTAAATATTAAAACTGCAGGTTTCGTTTGAAGCTACTTTAAGTATTCCTAAAAAATTGTTTGCTCTAAAAATGCCCCTGTTAACACTCTTACACCTAAATTTTGTGGGAAATTCCCAAGTTTTAGCAACACTGAATTTCAGATTATTTGTCAATTTGACACCTAGTTCCCATTGACCTTACCATATTCCTAGACTAAGACCTAGACCGTACCAATGTACTATTCTCTACCTTTATTGCCGACTCAAATAAATATTGCTAGTAGATAAATATTTAACTCATATAAAATAAACTTATCATTATTTATTAAAAGCAGGATCTTTCCGATTTCACTTAAAAAATGAATATAAAAAAAAAAGTGTGTGCGTGTAACCTTTACGCGCGATTGAAGTAAAACTTTATAACCTTGTTATTGAATATTATAAAATGTCGCAATTGTCAGAAAATTTATTTTTAATTTACTTATTTTAAAAGTAATAAATAAACAAGTATATTTAGAGATTTTCAAAAAATTTTGCAATTTAAAATAATGTTTTTAAAACTGTTGAATTTTTCATTCACTTTGCTATTCACAATTGATCCGTTTGACAATTTGAAAATAAATAATTGATTATGATATTTGCCACTAGCTGGCGTATAAGTCAAGAAGCGTGTAGTATATGACATATACTTACAACCAATCAGAATTATTATTTTTAAATGGCGGAAGCGTTACTTCCGTCAGAAAAAAAATCTGAGTTACTCCCTAGTCGCGCCTAAAGAAGTTTTACTTCAAAAATATCCCTCATCAAATATATACCTATTCAAAAGAGTAATTGCATTTCTGCAAAATAACACAAATAGGTGGTACTTAATTATATTATTAAAAAAAAGTTGGAGTTAGCTACAGTTAAAAAGAGTTTTTTCGGGCTAAATGCGACGCACAAAATAAGTACAAATACCTATTATTAGGTTCGCGCATAAGATTTTTTTTATTCTTGATAGTAATTTGCATAGAGAAAACAATAAGTAAACTAGTTATATAAACTCTATGGTAATTTGACAGTGCAAATGTCAAACACCAAATTAAAATGTAGCAAGCTTTTTCAATAAAGTGTTGTCTCTGAGTTCGATTTTTGAATACCGGAACTTTCAATATCAATTCTTTGAACAAAGTAGAATAAAGTAACGCCAGTATTTAATAGCCAAGACTAGTGACATTTCGACAAGCGTTAACGATGATAGAAATCGGCACGCCATATAAACCAAAAATATATTGAACCGAATATAAAAATAACCGAGTACCTAAATAGGTACTTCTAATATACTTATATAAAAAATCACTACATATTTTAAAACACAGTCTGCCGCGTCTGTCTGTCTGTTCGCGATAAACTCAAAAACTACTGCACAGATTTTCATGCTGTTTTCATCAATGGATAGAGAGGTTCTCGAGTAAGGTTTAAGTATATAATTTGTCAAGTTTTTGTATACATTGGCTAAAATATAATGATATTTCTTGAAGGTGTCGAAAAAAAATAAGCCGCCGTCTGGGAGCTTTCAATGAAAACGCTGAATATCTTAGGAGTAATCGCGCAAATATACGAACGCGAGAATAAAATTCAAGCGCCTCGCTTCGTTAACGCGCGCGTGATGTAGGCCTGGAATAAGACAAAGGCTACTTTTTATCCCTGAAATAGGTTTCCATGGGTTGCGGGAATGGAATCAATATTTCATGATTACTTTTGGTTGCGATAACCGACATCTATGCGGGCGAAGCCGCTATTCACACATCAGCTGGTTTTATATAAAAATGACGACTACCTCCATAGTCGGAGGTACTATCTATGTAGTTACCAACATGTTAGTTAATAAAAATTAATAATGTAGGTACCTACCTACCTACAACAATTTGCGTACACTTCAGTGAGGTAAGATGTAATGGAACTATTCAGGTGCTATTCAGCGATGGCCGGTCTTGACGTGATGATCGACCGTTGTAGCTCGTCAAGAGTTAGCATTATGATCTATTGAATATAAGAATAAAATAAAACAGTTACTTACATAGAATTACAAATGTGACATAACCTTTATTTAGATATAGCTATAATAAAGTAAAGGTAAAAAGTTTTTTGTTTTGAACGGGATAATCTCTAAAACTACCTACTAAAAATCTTTTTGCATTTTGATAGCCCAATTAAATTCTCAAGGAGTGAAGGCTACATTGCGATAGGTAGTTGTCTTAGGAGAAAAGCAAGGCGAGTGAAACATAGCTAGTTAAAAATAAGAGAAATTCAGATCTCAGTAACTCAGGCCAAACTCTGAAAAAACGAGTGTTTTCAAATAAGGTTTCCCGGTAAATGGATGAGCAATGGGATAGATGACCAAGGGTCTTGCAGTCCGCAAGACCCTTGGTTCATGTCATTGTATTCAGTAAGTCTAGAAGCCAACTGCAGTTGTAAATAGATGATATACAAATAGTTGTATTAGTCCAAAAATAAAATAAATCGGTTCTAATCACATATCTACATCGTTAATGAAATAAAAAAGGGTTTCTACCAGTAGGATCGACTCGGATAAACCTATCCTGTAAAATGTAACACTGATTCTCTAATTTCTTTCCCTGATCACACTACTCGGTTAAAAGCATGCGTTGGAATTAATGCTGGAGTACCTACGTAGATAGAGTAATATTCTTATCATGTCAACAATATTATCAAAAGTTAACAGAAACAAATACCTACGATATTATTTCCAGGATCGGTGCAATCTATCGACAAACATTAAGCCTTTATTTACGGAAATTCCAAGGTCAAAGGTAAAAACAAACTAAAGAACGTTGAAATAAACCTACGCAATTTCTTTGTAACGTTTGGCTGCGTAGCCAGTGTCAAATATTGAAAAATATTGATTCATAGTTTGCCGCAACCGTAGTGTACAAGTTCACGATTGCACTTTATTCTTGCCGAGTTGACCGTCGCTATAAAACCACAACACTTGTGGCACAGGCATCAGTTCCGCAAGGATCATTAGTAGACCACCACGGCACCTCCTACAGAAATATGGCTTTTGTATTCAAGGTACCTAACATTTTATAATTTTATTAGATAGAAATATTACCATTTTTTTTTTCTTGTAAATTATGACCATTAAAATCATTAAAATACTTTAGAAAAGGAAACCTAAGGACTTCCTTTTGCGTTATTGGGTAAAGATATTTTGTGATAAAATGTGGCACTTAAAGAAGTGCAGTGTAGCTTTGTGACATTGCTGTCTGTAAAAATCCCATGATCACACAGACACCATTAAGTTATAGGTAATTAAATCTTGATTTCAAAACCTAACTAGATCTCGTAGGCGGGGCAGGTTTCACTGATTGTTGAAGATGTTCTGGTCTGAACATCTTTATCAATCCTACTCGACTGATAGATGAAGATTATTCGCGAGATGAAATCATACAGAGAGTTCTTAAAAAAACTTTTGTATTGTCCACTGCTAAACATAATTATGCCTCTATCAAGTAGCACCACACCCACCTTTTTTATCAAGAGAATTCCTCTCTTAGAAATTGATTCGCGTTAGAAATTGACCTCCAGTATAGGTTTTAATTTAATTGACTTTTCTTAGACAAAATGCAAGTAAAATAGACTTTAATAAATTAAATTTCAAGGAATAATTAACTTACCTAAATATATTGAAATTAACCTTATTGCCCATAACAAACAAAATTAGCCTAGTTGACTTGACCGTAAGAAAACGGCTGGTATTACTTTCTTCGTGGTCGATTATATTTCATTGTCACTATTGAGTAACAAATGTAAGCTACTGACCGTGAAGGCCGTTGCTTTTTGTTATTACGATTAGATCCGACAAAAAGTACTCTTGAACTTTGTAGAAATGTGAAACTTAAGAAAATGTTCTCTTATTCACTTTTTTTAGTTCAATCGCTGCTTTTAAGTTAGTTTTTAATTCTAAATTAATAATAGCCAGAAATAAGTTTCGAACAATTGTTGTTTTTCAGTTCCTTACACCGATGGCATTTGCGACAGTGGTGCTATCGGCAAAAGCGCCGGGTGGATACTCATATAGTCGCTTCAGTGGGCCGGTCAGTGGCCAAATCATAGAAGTTCAAGTACCTGCCGCGGAAGGAATACCAGCCCAACAACACGCCGACTACGGCTACGATCACCAAACAGGACAAATTCACCCAGATACCGCCAAATACGCACACCTGAAAACTGTTGACTATGTGGTATGTAATTTTCTGGAATACCAGTGATAAATAGGTTACTGATTACCACTACTCATCGACATTTCCAATACTAAAGGTCTCCAGATTTTAAAATAAACTGGGGCCATGTGAAGCCTGATAATACACCTTCATTGAACATGAAATGTTACCAATTGGTAAATTCCTAAATACGGTTTAATTTCTCTAGGCCAAACCAGACTACCAGTACTCTTACGGCGTAGAAGACCCTCATACAGGCAATCTTCAGAACCACAAGGAGCATCGCGACGGGGACGTGGTTCGCGGAGAATACTCACTGGTTGAGCCTGATGGTTCCATCCGTCTTGTACGGTACACCGCCGATCCTAAGAACGGATTCCAGGTAATTTTTAAAATAGTCATTTTTTAACTTGAATGTGCTTGTTCCGCTAATAAATAGACATACCTTAATTTAAATAACGTTGACTTGTTTTCTCTTTGTTGTCGAACACATATGAATTGAATGCCATCAAAAATTAAGTTTTATTTTTATTTTCCAGGCCACGGTACACAAGAAAGCTGGCGGTCAGGCTCAACAGCCAGTTCATTATGGACATGTGAAGCAAGAAGACGACTCCAGAGAATACTAGTCTAAATATTGTTTTTAGTTAAGTGTTTTATACATTGTTGATTATTTATTAGTTGTTTTGATTAATAAAAATAAGTAATAGCACTAGCACTTGAAATATAATTTACAAATCCAAATATTATAGCAATCTTACAAAACCAAAATACATGACAAGTATGTTAGGTATGTAGTTCATTTAAATAAATGCTTTAACGCCTCTACTGAAAAAGGTATAACAATGGTGTGTGTCTTATCTCCAGATATCGTTTGTAGGGCTTGTAAATATCTGAGCTGAAAAGTTACATTTCGTCATTAGTGTTTGCATTACATAAACAATTGGTTTTATTTGTGAGCTATTCTACAGGTTATAGGTTTGAAAGACAGATACACAGGTTTTATAGGTTTGAAAGAATATGAATTCCCAACCTGCATGCATAACGGATTATCCATGAGCATTCTCGTAGCTTTTTGAAGATTCCTCGTGGTTTCTATTTCTGATTTGGCTACAATTATTTTTGCGTTCGCTAATCTGGACGACTCTGCTTCTGTAGCCATTGCTTTCTGCAACTGTAGTGGCAGGCTTATATCTTTACTGAAAATGTACACACGTAAATTTTTAGGTACCCCGTACGCATGTTTTCGACATAAGTATATAAGTAAAGTATACTTATATGAGTTTGCAAAGTTCAAAATTATGATATCTTACACTTGGACCTTTACGATCTTGACTCCCCAGTCTCGTGTTAGATTATTCATATGTTGAAACACTTGATAGCTGACTGCGGGTCGGTCAACGAGAATTTCATACAATTTCCGAGTCCCAAGCGCATTGCGAAGTGTTGTTGCTGCTAGGAATTGGGTTGCGATTCTAGAGAACATAATATAATATATTGTTACCTATGTTATGACAGGGTAATTATTTTTTTCAATCATGTGCAAGAATTACGATCTACCTGTAGTCAGCAACGTTAAGAACAGCCCAAACTGGATCCCAGATTTTGTAATACACAACCGCATCCACAGAAACAGTCAAAGAATCTTTAGTTAGTGCCTGTTGTAGAGACAAAATTATTATAATCAAAAAGTTTTTCACGACAGTGGTCATGGTGATATCTAAATATTGGTGAATCTCTTACCTCTTGTGGCGGTACTGCATAACACATGATTCTAAGATCAGTATATTTGACGGTATCAACACATGGGAGATAATACACAAGACCGGGCCCAAAGGCTTTGTTGTTTCGTACTTTCCCATTTCGCAAGATTATTGCACGTTCGAATTGTCGTACAGCCTGCGTAATGGGTAAAAATAAATTTAAATAAGTTGAACGTAACTACTTAGATACCGACTAGATCAGAATAAAAAAAGTATGACTACAGTATTGCTATTTATAAACTAGACTACAGTATTATTAGTTATAAAAATAAATAAACCCGACCGCAAATTAATATTTTTACATAATATCTTAATCAAAATTATATTTAACCATACAAGTTATATATACGGTTGTAAACCATTTATACAACCCTTTTTTATGATAACGAACTGCTAGGTAGATAGATATTGTTAAAAAAAAAATGGCCGGTAATTCAATTAAGCGCTAAAATTCAGCCATTTTTATAATAACTAGTGTCACTTACAATTCAGACGAATCTATTAACACCTCTCAAGGTAAAATCTATTAAGCCATTTAGGCTATATAGTGCGCCAAAGACATTTACATACAAACACTCGAAAAACATAACCATCCTTCTGGCGCAGTCGGGTAAAAAAGAAAATGCGGTAGTAGCTGTACCTATTCGTGCCATGTGAAATACACAGTTATCGGCAAACAGCAAAACCGTAGGTGTAGGTACTTACATTGACAAATAAAACTTACCACATAAACGGTGAACAATGAAATCGGGAACAATATAATGACTACAAACAAAGACAGAAACACTAGGAATCTTTCAATGAATGTGTCTTTTCCTGCAAAATAAACATGATTACTAAATGATTGTTTTATAGTAGAGATAAATTATCGTAACGAAACAATAGACGGGCCTGTTGGTCTAGTGGTTAGTGACCCTGACTGCTAAACCGGAGGTCGTGGGTTCGATTCCCACCCAGGACGAATCTTTGTGTGATGAGCACGATCATTTGTTCTGTGTCTGGGTGTAATTTATCTATAATATGTATGTATTTAGAAATATATAAGTATGTTTATCAGTTGTCTGGTTGCCATAGCACAGGCTCTGCCTAGTTTGGGATCAGATGACCATGTGTGAGATGTCCCAAGATATTATATTATTATATTATATTAATATTTATTGTTCAGAGCCTCGCAAATTATGATGACGTAAACGGATGCCACTGTTTCTGGGGCTAACTTTTCATCAATCTACTACTGCATGGACTGCAGTCGGTATCAACTGCTTCAAGCTGCGACTGCATGGTAAATTATAGACTTCTATGCACACAAATACACAGACTGCTTGAAGCAGTTCGACTGCTTCAAGCGGTCAACCAAACAAAAGCTAGCGGCCGGGACACGCCCGTGGCACGCAAGAGCGGTCTCTGTTCGTAAATCTGCTCGAGAAGTCCGTGTATGTTGGTCACAGGTTAACTGCTCGAGCAGTGCGTGTACGAGCGGCCTTATAGTTCATAAAACATACACAACTAAAGTTAACTTAGGAACGTTGTACATACCTGTAGTCGGTTCAGCCTTATTTAAATTAAAGTTTTTATTTATTTGCTTTGCCGCCGTTAATCTATCTGCTGGTCCATCTTTTTCATCCTCATCTAGGTGTCTACTATTATCATCCTCAGATATTAACAATCTGTTCCGTTTTGCATAACTATTGGAATCTGACGCTAGCATATTTAAATAAGTATTTGTATTGAAGATTTGTATGGTTCGTTTATAGAGCCTGCATAATGTAAAGATGTAAATGACAAGACTATTGACGGATAATGTCACATAGTAACTAATGCTAGACTTGCAGAGGTCCCACAAAAGAGATTTAATACAGAACTACTATAAGTGATGCTGTGTACTATATACTATGCTATTTTGTATTTTTGTGACATCTCGGAAATTTCAAGGTGTACCTATGTTTTAATAAATATACTTACAGTTACAACTTAGCCGTGGTCCCTACTCCTTTACTGTTTGTCGATACCGTTCCAGGAATATCGATTGGGAATGGAAACACGATTGACGTAGGTTGTTGCGAAGCAATAAAATTTAACGTTTGCAGGTATCTGAGCTAAAGTAAACAAAAGGATTTATATAACCCACAATTTATACACATTGTTATACACACTACCAAAATTTGTATGTCATTGTGGAAAAAGGAAAGATACTTTGCCAAATTATAGCAACCACCAAGCTTCCAAAACTCTAACCTTTTTCTGATCCATATTTATGAGTTCTTCAATGAAATTTAATGAAAAGGGGGATCAAAACTTAGACTAAACAAATCATGATAAAAACTAAAATAATTAGTGCAGTATATTAACCAGCATTATTTGCGGATTTTCCATCATGATACTAGATGCTTCTTTAAGATTTTCAGCTGCTTTTATTTCACCTTCTGCTTCTATTACTTTTGCTTTTGCTATACGCGTACCTTCGGCTTCAGCTGCCATTGCTTTTTGGAGCTCATAGGGTAAAAACACATCTTTTCTAAAATCAACATTTAATATTAGATTGCCATGCCCATGTTATACCTACTCACTTGCAAAAGAAAAATCTTAGTACGTACATTTCAACTCGTTCCATTATCACACCCCATGCTTCAGTGGTTTTGTCAATCTCCGACCTACAGTTATAACTTATTGATTCCCTACTTGTCAATAAACTGGCTAATGTGTTCTGACCAAGAATATTTCTTAAAGTAGCAATAGTTATTAATTCGGTAGCGTATCTGAAAAGGAACAATGGACATTACTGAATAAATTAAGCGAAGTAATTTTGTAACAACTTAGTTATGATTGAACAAGTTACTGGTGAGATTGGATGTTTAATAAGCAATGAAGCGGTTTCGATACGTGGTAGTAAACGACGGCATCAACGGTAACCGTTACAGAATCTTTTGTAAGAATCTGAAACAAAAATAGTTAGGCTGGAGTAATCATACTGATACTTATTTGTATATCTAATAAATAAAAATCTCGTGTGTATTTTTTATATCCCTAGGTGATAAAGATGGCCCTCACCAGAATTTTATAATTCGGACTTTTTTTTTAGTAAAACAACGTTTCCCGGGTCAGCTAGTAATATTATAAACAGGGAAGTAACTCTATCTGTCTGTCCGGATAATGGAGTTTAGAGCTGTTTGATTGAGAGATAAGTATCTACTAATATAATTATTTAAAACATAAAGATAATATAATCTGTTTCAGCAGTTTGTAGGTAGACTGATGCCTATAGTTATATTAGAAATATATGTATAGTAATATAAATAGTTAAAAATGTATAAGTACTTCTTGGTGAGGCAGATTAAAAGATTGAGTTCTTAGGTCGATTAGTTCAATGTCGTCAGTGCAGGGTATGACCCAAATTATTCCTGGTCCAGCTGGTGAGTCCTCTCGTACTCTCCCGAAGCGTAGGACAACCGCTCTTTTATATTGCTTGACCACCTTGACGTTAATATTAATACATTATTAATAATTCATCTGTGACCATTTGGTCGGATATCATTTGAATAGATCAAACTGGCAAAGGAAAAAATTATAGATTCTTCGTGTATTTAAGGTTATTTACAAAGTATAAAACCAGTGCTTCTTAATAAAAAGCTATTTTAAGAAAACCTTCAGGAACCCAAAACTCTGTGTTCTACTCATATCTACTTCTTCCTGGTGATTACTGTATGATTGGTAATTATTATTTAACAGATATTAAATAATGTCATCATAAGAAATACTAAACTTAGTAGTGATTGCTACAAAGCTGTCGTTGAGTTCACAGGTATTTTTTTGCTGCAGAGGAATTAATAATCAAGTTAAATGACAATACTAACCCGAAAACAGGCGACCAGGACCACTGGGAACGCAAGTATTGCTAAAAGAGCAAGGAGTTGGAATATCTTCTCTTTAAGGGTTTCTTTTTTAATCTCTACAATAAATATTAAAATGAAATTCAACAAATGCACTTATTAAACTAATGTATTAATTTCTACAGAATCTAGTACCTGTAATGTCAAATTTAGTAAATTCTTCCATTCCAATAGATATAGACATCTTAAATAAAATTAATTGACACGACAAATATTTTAAACAAAAATGTGGATACAAAATATAAATACCAACAAATCACGCCAAATATGACAGTAATGTCAAACAGATAATTTCTAATTTGACGCAGAAATTAAACTACTAGAATATGACAAAATTTAATAAAAAAAATAATTTGACTAGAATTAATTAACTTATTATCGGAACTTATGTGAATTATAAATTGACTTAATGATGCGAGCTTGGTCCAGGTCCTCCCATGAAGGATTTCAGGAAATCCATAGGGAATGGAAATATGATTGTAGAGTTCTTTTCTGCTGATATCGAGCTGAGTGATTGGAGGTATCTTAGCTGAAAATGGTCGAAAACACACAATGAGTCAAACAGATTGGATACGATACGTGTATAATACATGAAACCTCAATGAATATAAGAAAAGTAACTAGAATAACGTCGAATATTGAAATGCAATAAGCAACAAACCGTCGGTTCAACAAACATTTTAGAATTGAAAAGGTAAATTCACAGTAGCTTAGCTTCCCTTTCCTTTAAAACAAGACTCTATACCTTTGATCCTATGTTCGAGATTAGTTTGACGGTTAATTAAGGTCGATTGTTTACCTGTAACGCCATAGGATTATCAATCATAACGAGCGAAGCTTCCTTTAAAGCTTTAGATGCTTTGATTTCTCCTTCCGCGGCAATGATCTTGGCTCTCGCTTCTCGGTCAGCCTCGGCTTCTGCAGCCATCGCTCTCTGTAGTTGTACTGGTAGTCTTACGTCTTTTCTGGAAACATTACAAAATACGTTAACGTAGGAATGTAATTATGGCCTAGCAAATTTTAAATTCTGGTTGGCATAGCATATTTGTATGGCGATGTTAAATGAGCAATTTTTTATGGTGTTTTTTATTTAAAAATCTAGCTAATTTAATGTAAATATTGTTCATCTTACCAAGTTTTCTTTAACAAATATGGTTAAAATTATTTTAAGTTATACTTGAGCATATCCTCACATGCTATTACTCAGAATAGCTCCTTGGTGAGTTGAATTGAAGAGAATTAAAATGGAAGTCAGTATTTGAGACATATGTATTTCTTCTTTATAACAGAACAACAAGTCTAGACATCATTCATTTAATTCCTATTATATAAGTTAGAAATAAAACGAATTAAAGGACTTTACAAAATACTTAAGCATGCTCTGTTTTAAAGAAGAAATACATATGACTTTTGTATTTTGGTTTAAAAACAATTCAAATACCGCCTTACATTTCAACTCTCTCCACTTCAACACCCCAAGGATCGGTCGCTTCGTCTAAACTGGCTTGCATCATGTGACTAATGGCTTCTCTATCGGACAGTAGTTGTGCTAGGTCGCGCATGCCCAGAACGTTACGAAGCGTTGTTGCAGCTAGAAGGCGGGTTGATGCGCTGGAAATTAAATTAAGAACACTTTCGACATTGTCAGGATTACTTAAGGCGGTGTCAGACACCTTTCGAATCTATAGCTGTTGCTTTTTTAATAAAAGCACAAGGTTTAAACATTATCTAACTTATAACACCATTTTGTAGTTTTCAATCAAGACTAGATGATACATTCCTACTACAAATAAAACAAATAGAACGATAGTTATATTGTATATGTTATTTCACAAAAAAAGCAAGGTTAATATTAGTTTTGACCTTTGTTGGTATCTCACTTTCTTCCTTGTTTTCTTCTTATGCAGTAATATTCGGCTGACGAAGTACGTAGTATAACGTAAGGGGTTTTTAAAACTAAGTGTATTTTTAGTCATCCTTAAAAAGTTCGATTGTTTATAGTGTTAATAAGTTGTTACCTGTAATCTGCTACTCTAACTACAGCATTTAGAGGTTCCTTAATGCGATAGTAGACTACAGCGTCCACAGCTACAGTTACCGAATCTCGGGTCAAAACCTGAAAAGATTTTTTATTTTTTGTACTCTGTAAACCAGTCTAGTTAAATGCAATTATTGCTAACTGCATGTAAATTGAGTGGCCCTTCAAATGCTCTGTATAGTGATTCACACTAAAATTGAAATAAGTATCTACTAAATTAATAAGTTTAAATGAATGTGTTTACGAGGACGATTTGATTGTAACGATGTTATTGTAACTGCGAGGCAGCTACTAGTGTGACATTTGCCAAGTTCAAATGTCGTGGGAAGCGATGCCGCTCTCTTACCGACATCACGACGCCAACTCTGATTAATTGTATTAAAACATTATAACGAAGAAAATTAGCGATGCTATTGACGTAAGCTTTGAACAGATCTGTACAAATCGTAATTCCGTTTTGTTTATTAAATTGAATGAGGATAAATCAGCAAATATTACGCGTGTAGTCGACAAGAAGTTTAGGGGCTTTTAATATAACAATTCATTGTAAAATAAACTCTATTACTACTAATTAATAGATACTAGTAAGTAGGTATTTATTTATTTTACCATCTCAAACACTAGACGTTGTTTGAATTTTGAAACACTGGCTTTTACATTAATATAAATATTCGTGTCGATTGATATTTAACGAAAATGTTTATTTAACGTTTGTATTTGCTTACTTTGCAATGCACTGTGCAATCTCCAGAGCAAGGTCAACGTGGAAGCTTATGTAATGGTTACTAGTTACTGATTAGATGTCGGTATTTATTTAAAAAGTCGTGATCCTCGCACCGGTAGGCAACCGGCAAAGGTTTCCCCTGTCCTCCTTTCAATCGTGCTTTCTCGCTTTCCAAGCTCATTAATAGGAATCTAGCTCGTCCCTCCATCCGGGCCTGTAATACTAAGCCATCTTTTGGGATATTGTAACCATTTTCTACCAACGATATATTATAAAGGTCTATAAGTCATTTTTTTTAACAAATTAAATTTATATATAACGCAATCTGTAGAGATTTCTTAGCTAATTCTGAATAAATGCTGCAGGCAACATTACAAAAACTAATAGGCTCTATTTCTAAAGTGTCTAATGTATTTAATGTCATCATATTTAGTGCAGGCGCTACGCTCCATTTGCTCTCTATAATACTTTTGACTGCCTTATTGGTCTAGTGGTCGCAAGCGTGAGGTTTTGGGTTCGAATTGGGGTCGGGCCAAAAATTTAGGCGGTGTTTACACCCCGGTGGCTCGAAAAACACGTAAAGCCGGTGTTCCTGTGCTTCCTCCAGTTGTGTCGGATTGCCGTCCTATCGGACTATGAGAGCGGAGGAATTGAGTGGAACTGTGTTCGCGCACACACTGGTGCACTAAAATATGTCCTACGCAGACGGCTAATCGCTGTTGAGAGAAGCCACTGTGACCGAAATTTAATAGGCCTCCTAACCTATGATACTTTGGGGTAGGCTCTATATTATTTTCAGCAAAATATTAATTATTCTTGTGGTTTCATAAGCATTGGAATCAAAAAGTCACTAGGCAAACCTAGTCAGTCAAACCCATGTTTACATTAAATAATCTGATTAGCATTTCTTTGTTATTATAAAAAGATCTCAATGTCCAGATTCATTTATTCAGTGTAATCGTTAATTCATCCGGCAAACAGGACGTAATCAGGTCAAACTGGCCGTCTGTTCTCGCCAGAACAATGAACAAGTTAAAATAAACTGTCTTGCATCAACCGTGATATTGACCATATATTTACATATGTGGCTTG
Source organism: Diachrysia chrysitis (assembly GCA_932294365.1). Lineage (NCBI taxonomy): Eukaryota > Metazoa > Arthropoda > Insecta > Lepidoptera > Noctuidae > Diachrysia > Diachrysia chrysitis. The sequence goes on from OW028645.1 coordinate 5,100,879, forward strand.
AGTATTTTTAAGTACGATAATTGAAATTTCAGGCTATTAATATAAGTTGATTATGAAAAGTTACACATGGAAGACAGTTTGCTAGATATATTAAGTGCAAAACTAACAATGTTGATTGCAGAATTTCATAACATCAGAGAATTATGATGACGACTGAAGTAAACCAGACCGACAAATGTTAATGATCCAGAATTTATTACAGGGTCTATTCAGTTAAATAGTTTTAGGTTTGTAACATTGTTGAGAAATCAATACATTATAATCTTACATTATTTTTAATAAATAATAAGGTGGTAAATAATTGGTTAATAATATGGTATTGGTCATTGGTTTATTAATTAATAAAAATCCCTGCCCTGTCCTGCCGGTCCTGTGATTTACCTACCATAAGTAAGAATTATAATAATTAAGAAAAAATATTAATTCAATTAAAGGATGATTTTGTACACTTAAATTTATTGCAATATTGAAATGAAATTTCGTATGTCTACATAAGACAAAATAGCCGGAAAAATATTTTAATTTAGACTATAATATGTACCTACCCTATTTTATGTGCAATAAAGTAATTTGAATTTAAATAATAATAGCTCTGAATTTCTTCACCTTAGTTATTATTGACTTGAAAAATTTGATTCTCATCTTTTTTGCGATATCGTGGAGCATAGTTACAATAAGTTTGGAAGACCCATTATTGTATCAGCAGAAAATTAAAAAATAACTCCCATACCTAATTGGTCCATCGACATTAAAACAAGGAATAAAAACCCCGTAAATGTTCTAGGAGGTTCCATATTTTTTAGCTTGTTTAACATTCCTTTCATTAATAACGTAAATAATTGTACCACGTGGCTGCTACAAAACTAGCGCTGGTATGGCATTGGTATTGAAAATCGTTAACCCAGTTGTTTCCACCGCCATTCAGTTGGCTAACGATTAATTGATGTGCCTGTAAACTATCAATCAAAGTTTTACGACATGTAAAACAATCGTTTCTTGTAATCGACGAATTGTCTGGGAATCGACCTAGTAATAAGTCAACTATTTGTAGACAAGGGCAAATAACAAAACGGTTTGGGCTTCCTATTTTATTTTATAAGGGATATTTGATTAATGCTAAGGGAACAGAATAAACAATTATCATCAGAAATAGACACTATATATTATGCCTACTTTAAAAAAAAATGTGTTTATGATTAAATACTAAAACCAACCTATGACGTGGCAATTGTTTGTGCGAATGTTCGTCAGCTCTCTGACAAGTGGGATGGAATTTATTTATCAAGAGTTCTTCTTGCGCTTGCAGTCTAAACGTATCCTTCAAACAATTAAATATGCTCGAATACTAATTATAACGCCAGATATTTTAGTGAATTAGACAGTCACTTTATCTTAAAAGTGTAATTGCATGTTCCATACCTCACTAAAAATCACTGTAAAAAATTGAACTAACTTACTGAATAAAGCAGTGCGAAATAAAACAAGTTAAGTGACAGTTTTATTACAGAAAAAATATATGCCAAACTGCAATGTTATATAAATATTACTGAAGTACTCAATAAATGCGTGGGTATATATTTATCTAAACTATTCGCATGTTTATTTGTAAATCGAAAGCCACTGACCTGCTGTTGGTATAGCTTGTGATTTTTACGTGTAATGTTGTGAACATGTGGCGGCACTGCCAGATGCGTAATGAAAGCCATCAAAACATAAAGAGCAGATGAAACATTTAGGTGTTACTGATACATTAGCATCTCGAGACCAAGGTAAATACTTCAGAATGATCTAGATACATTTTTATAGAGACAGGCTTAATTGAAACGGAGTTGTTACGCATCGGAAACCGAACATTACAAGTATTCGAATCTGCAATATTTGCTCATCAAAAACTAAGATTGAGATGTAGGAGACGGAAAAGATTTCAATCAAGTTTAATGATTATGCGTAAAGACTTTATAGTCAACTACTTTTAATTGATCTGTTGAGATTTTGATGGTTTCTAAATTTAGACTGAATAAGAAAGCTGTCATTAAACAATAGCGTCGTGGGCGAAAGCTTTTAAAATAAAAATATTTTTGTGATGTGATTCATTCATTCAATTAGAGCGTATCATCGTTTGTATCTTTTTGTTTAGTATTAATAAATGAATTGAGAATTTCAGTTCAGGATTCGTTTTATAAACGACTAATTGTCCCCCGCGACTTTGTCCGCGTGTTTTAGTTTTAACGGCTTTTCATTTTTGCAACATTTCTCATTTATGCTCCGCTACTTTTGGTTGCAGCGTAATGTATATAACATTACGCTGACATTATAGCTTATAGCCTTCTTCTATAAATGAGCTATTCAACACTGAAATAATTTTTCAAATCGGACCAGTAGTTTTTGAAATTATCAAACAAACAAACTTTTCAGCTTTATATATTAGTAATAGAAGATATAATACTATGTAATAATTATTACGTCATCACTAATTTGTTACTGCTTGGAGACACGGAAAACATAAAATGAAATGATCTACCATTGAAATGATATAATGGATACTTTAGGTAGTGATAAAACTTAATTACACTTCCTTAGGTCTAGTAATAAATGATATTTACACTAGACCAAGAGCGTAGGAACATGAGACCACTGTCTAAGAAAAGCACAGTAAATTGGCATTTATTGATCTGTATTAAAGTTTATAATTCTAATGGCAACATTGTACAGTAATTTATTTATGTAAGCGCACACAAATCGCTTTATTTAAAAGTCCTTTATACCCAAAAGCTAAACAAGTAATGAATTTCAAAGAACGCTTTCCTTAGAAATTTTTGTTTATGTTATATTGATTTGAAATTTAAAAAATGTTGCAACATTGTGTTAGTCTGTCAATAGTCAACATAATTCTGAATAGATTTGACGTAATAATTTCACACTAAAAAGGCATGTTTTATAAGCAAATACACTTAAGGAATGTAACAAAAATATATTTGCAATCAGTTAGGAAATTTAAAATCGAACCAAACTGACAATGTTATCACCAAAGTTCTAGAACAACTAAATAAAGTTAAAACACTTACTTCTTGAGGAGGTACGTCGAAGGAGACAGTACGCAAGTCCACTTTCCTATAAGTATCGATGCAAGGAAGTACGAAGAATAGTCCAGGACCTCTAGCACCGCCTTTTCTTAGTCGACCCAACCTGAATATGACAGCTCGTTCGAATTCTTGCACCACCTATATAATAGGGTTATAGCACAATTTTCAATCAACTCATCCTGTAACGGTATATTGATAGAGATTAATAGATATAGGCCTTTTCTAAGTATGAAGTTTTAAATAGTTTAAAAACAGAAGGATGCCATTTGCTTAGAAAAATAAACGAATCTACTAAAATATAGCAACCAGAGAATGCAATTCAATTTAACAGCTCTATTTATTTGTAATCATTTGTAAGTTATACACACAGGATGTACTAACGATACTTTTAAACTCTTGTAGATTATAAATAAATATTGTATTTTACAAAACATTAAGCATCAAAACTTCATATATTAAATGTATTTAAAGATATATTACCTTGAAGCATTCGAAAAGTGAAAATGGGAAAGTGATGACCACAAGCAGAAACGACAGCAATGTTGCACATCGCTCTATACACCCCACCGCCTCCGGGTTCGCTGCCACAAAAAAATCATTCACTAAATATTAAACATACCTTAACTTCAATTCCTAATACACTTTATACCACTTACGACTGATATACACACACGCAATTTATATTAACCAAATAAAATCTCAACAATTCGAACAAACTGTTAATAAGGACGATGAAAGCGCGAATTAATGTTAAGCGTCCTCGCAAGCTCCACTCTTATTGTCAAGGTACTTACGCATTTGTATCGTGATAGCGCAAGAAGTACCCGTATCGCAATCTAAAATATTTAAATGTTTTAAATTAGAGCTTATTTATTTGTGACGAGAGAAGCGCACTAAGTTCACTGTTTACTCACGACTTGGCACGTTGTCACGCCTAGTGCTTATTGTTCTTAGCTCCGTGCGCATTGTGAGTACCGGTGTATTTATCTGTGTTATTATGTTATTATTATACCGAAGGGAGGAGCAATAAATTCGTAATAATAGCGTCTAACTCGACTTACAATCACGGACTGCGCTGACATACGGTCTAACTTACTGCCAGAAGAGTCCAGCTGTTTACACGACCCAAAAACTACACTGATTCCAACTAAAAATATCAATTACAATGCGATGTTCCACAACAATAAGAAAGCTATAAATCACCGTTGATAGCGTTTAGTCAAAATGTATTTACGTATTTCGAGGTAGCACTCCACTTCCCCCGAATCCTTGTCGTGGCAACCAAAATCCATGTGGAACGAGAGATCGCGAATTGTAAAACGCATTGACCGTTTTGTCAATCGTGGTAAAGTGGTCGTGTCTTCTAACCGCTGTCTATATTGATACTAAGGTGAGGCGCGGAAGATCTGTTGTTGATAAAAATAAATAAATAACGCACTTTGAGCCATTACGATGGGCGGGCGCGAGCGCACACCGGACCGCGGTGTTCCAAATTGTGAGAATTAGGTATATTGAAGCGTTTCATACGCCGCTGCACTATATAAATTATAAGAGGATGTTTGGGTAATAACTTTGAATGAATATCAGATTGTTTCACGATAATCCTCTAGGCTGAGAGTAAAGGCGACTTACTGAATTTATGTACAATATGTTAAACTGATGTTGAATGATCATATGTGTAATTATATTTAACAGTGATCTATTTCCAGTATTCATTATCTTTAGCACAGGCGCGTTTGGCTCAGAACAGCTGTGTTGAACATTTTTGCCGGTATATTTTATCCAATATTTACATCGCAAATCAATTTCCTGTCTAAATATTGTGTCTCAGATATGATCAGATCTTGGTAAACTGAACTCATTACATGTTATGATCTATGGCCGAAGAATTTCCTTCTTCTTTACTCATCTTAAATATAAATAAATGCTAAGGTTAGTATATCGAAACAATTTCTTGAAAAAAAGGAAAAATGAAAGAGGTAAAACAAATGATGGGAGTATGTAAAACCGAAAAATGAAACGTGGTACGTTTGGTGAAATGTATTCAATAATATTATTTATACGTACCAAAAATGTTTTAGAAGACGAAAAATATACTTATTATTTAAAACAAAACGGTTTTCTCACGTATATAAACCGTTTTGTTTTAAATAATTATGAATACTCTCACGAAAGTTATTATACAAAAATATACCTGTTTTTTCTAATTATACAATATTTTATTTCAAAGAGAATCCTTGCATAAAACTGTTTTCCATAAACTCCACAGGCGCACAATATAATATTATAATGCCTATTTCCGTAGCAGTTCGCAAAAGCCAGCTGTGACCAACATACGGGAAATATTAATTTTTGTTGTAAATTTCAATCTAGGTCAGTTCTATCAAAGTCGGTCGATGTCCAGCTCCCATTACAATATCTTTGATCTCTGACGATTCGGTTAGACAGTTATTTTTGTCCTTAGATTTTGTAACGTGAAACTGAAAATACATATATTACTGTAAATATGTTCCAGGTGATAGATCTTTTTTTACGTTGATAGTTTTGCAACTCATCTTCTGTGCTTTGATTGTTGTCAGCTCTAAATATGACAGACTAGCTAGCGGATTATGTTTACAAAATGGTTTAATGGTATATTGGTAAAACTAAAGAACAGAAAAGAGTATGAACAATAAATCTGGAAGAAAATAAGCTTTCTTGATCGTCCTATTTTGCTTAATAAACTAATGAAAGAATAGGAAAACCGAGCAATTGCACGTCTGACCCACGTACAGGTCAGACTTGAGGATTACAAAGTTTGCTCCCGTCACAGTTAATTATACAGAAACAAACTTAAATGTGCGGCTGAAAAAGTGATATCTCATGTATCAATGTATATTACTATCAAATTTCCAACTGTTATATAAGTTTGTAATCGCAAAAACGTAATTTTCTGGTAAGAAAACTACAAATTACCAATTTTCTTATTTTTTTTTACTTATATCGTATTTTACAAAATTTCGTGACTCTGGGTCGACGGGAAGTACCCTATAGTTTTAGTGTTTCTCGGAAGTATATGGGAAAAACCACATAAATGGCTGTGAATAGTATTTTTTGTGCTTGTTTGATTTATCTTCGCTTGTTTTATGATAGTTGCTGATTTAAAAGATTGTATTTAAAAAATATTAAAGGAAAATTAAAAAAAAAACAAGGGTTTTTCACATTAAAACATCACAAGTAACACCTAACTCTTTATAGTAATCAAATCTCTAACTGACGCTTTCCAACAATTGATAAAACAGTACCTATAAGTTTAGTTCTGCTAGACAAGGGAAATGTTACAACACAAATAGATCTAGTTAATTCAAACGTATCTTTGATCAGCAACGTAGTAATCAGCCAGAACAAACTGACATAGTCGAATACTTTCATGTACAATGTACATACATAATGTGTATAAATTATTACACAGCGACTGACGATAGAATCAAGAGCCGTGGGGATCAATGTCTATTGTTAGATTTTCGCATGTATTGTGATCGAACTTTTGAAAAACTTGCGCTTTTTTTCATAACCTAACAATGCCTAATAAGGCAAATTTGTTTGTTGACAGATAGTATTCATGACTTTAATTTTTTCATATCTTTGTCTGTGGCCGGGAGTGGCTAACACTCATGTAAATAAAATACTTCATGTAATGGACCGAAATAATTCAAAAAATTGTAAAACTAAAGAATACTTGCAATAAGAATATGTTTATGACGGGCTTGTTCGATAAATTTATTTACACACCTAATGGAAAATGCTGAAATACTAGTGGGTACTGATAAAAGTACCCTAAATAAACTATTTATTAATATCCATTGCATGACGTGACTAATACTACAACCAAATAATTTCCGTCAGCTTCTTAGTTGCAATGCATAGCTGTTAAGCAGTTCATCCACTCTACATGCATAAATCTAGGATTTCTAAATTGCGTATGTACACTAGGCTGGCATACTAATTCGTCTTATAATAAATTGCGATTCAGTAGTTCCATCTCACGAGCATATGTCGCTGTATATGGGAAGGTTAAACCCTTTTCAGTCTGTCTAGGAAAGAAATTGCAATAACATAAAAATATTCTAGTGGTCTTCTTCTTTTTTTAATGCTTCCTACATTGGCGTGCTTTAAGTCCTTCAAAGTGAAGGTGTGCGGACACTTTGGGCAGTCCAACAAGTACGCGTCTCATAAACATTCTCATGGAACAACCTCGTAAAAGGAAGACGTTAGAAAAATATAAGTGATTACACATACATGTAAAGCGGAACCGACTTTAATGAAATGTATATGGCCACCTCTGAGGCATAACCAAACGAAGGCAAAAAAGAAATAGAAATTTTGAAAATATTTGGCCGCCTAAAAACAAAAAAATACCGTCAAATTGAGAACCTTATTCCTCCTTTTGAAAACGGTTAAAAAGGGAGACGGGCCACGAATATTATTCCACGAAAGGTAACATTAATATTCTTCCTCGAAGTTGATTTTCTGTCGATTTGTTTGCACTCTGTTGACATGAGTCAGGATGCGTAACGGGTTTACTAGATGTATTACAGGATATGTTTTGATATTTAAACGGTTGGCCGTTACTCGTTAGGTCACTTAAAGACCTTTGCTTGTTTTAGGTATATGTATAAACTTGTATTATTTGCATTTAATTAGTACCTAATTAAAATAATAATATTATAAGACAGCTAAAGGTTTTTACTAAATTAAGAAATACCGAAAGCAAATCACAAATTATAATAAACTAGTTGTTTCCCGCGGCTCCGCCCGCGTGGTTGTTGGCCTATGTCCTTTCTCAGGCTCTAGACTATCTGTGTCAAATTTCATTTAAATCGGTTCAGAAGTTTTGGCGTGAAAGTGCGACATACAGATAGAGTTACTTTCGCATTTATAATATTAGTAAGGATTATTATGTCGGACACCTAGATGCTTTGTCTAAATCCCTATTCTAATTGATAAAGATGAAAAGGTAAGTGTTTCTATCAAATACATTTTATTGTCAGTATGTTCTTCATAAAACTCAGTAATTGATCCAAAAATAATGCATGTAATCGCAATGATTGAATACCTGTCTGATTTTACGTCCATACACTGATCGTAATAAAGTTGATTCATGCTATTGCCTGTGCATAATTCAACTGATTTTGATTCAAATCGCTCGGATTTGTTGTGTGCCAAGATTAAACGGCCTAATTTACTTTGCTGACGTCATCAACATTGTTTTTCAAAAGAAAGTCTATAATGCATGTGAGTGTATGAATATTTTCAGAGCAGTATTATTGTACAAATCAACTACTAACGTACGAATCCCAGTTTAGTAGGTTAAGTGTTAAGTGCCTATAAGTAAGTACCTTTTGCTGCGTCATTTTCATCCAAAAGTTTTTGCATAATTTACTTGGCAATTAAGTATTATAAATATATCTTTTATGATTATTTTCCCACGAACCCCTCAGAAATTAAGATTTAATTTTAAGTATTCGAACTAATATGCCTAGGCCATATAAATACTTTTACGTGCAAGTAATTAAGGCTATTACCACAGAATGCCAATTATTACCTTACCGATCGGGTCGTCAAATCGGCTTGATCCTGATTGAAATTAACCAATAAAATGCATTTATTTATAGTACCCACTATATGTATTTAATCTATACTAATATATAAAGCTGAAGAGTTTGTTTGTTTGTTTTTTTGTTTGAACGCGCTAATCTCAGGAACTACTGGTTCGAATTGAAAAATTATTTTTGTATTGGATAGTCCGTTTATTGAGGAAGGCTATAGGCTATATAACATCACGCTACGATCAATAGGAGCATAAATGAAAAATGTTGCAAAAATGAAAAACCGTTGAAACTAAAACACGCGAACAAAGTCGCGGGGGACAGCTAGTGAGTAATAAAATAAAGTTGATGTAAATGACCTCGTAGTAAATCAATAATACTTATCAGTATCAATAGTTAATGACATAAACATTTACATAATTTACAGTTCTCACAAAATATTCTATGAAATAATCAATTTCATTGGAAAATTGCTGTCAAATATTTTCTTTACGTTGCAATGCGAATCATTTAGGTTTTACTAGTAGCACTTAGATATAAAATTCTCTCGATGTATTGAATTATATTTTTTGCTGACATTTTAGTTACTACGTTGCGTAAGTGTCTTGCGTAAAGTTATGTCAAGTCCCATACGATAATAATATATTTCTGAGAAATACATAGACTATATTTACATTTTTTTACAAGCATTTCCATTCTCATTGTAATTTTATACAGTCAAGCTTCTTTTTGAATTATCAAATCGATGAGTAATTACCTAATTTTATTAAATACTGTTTCATTGGTATTGGTCGACCTCAAGCTACATCCGTTCATTTAAAGCGACGCGGCGGGCATATCAAATTGGTTAAAGGTCCTTTTTAATCATCAAGCCGAAGAGTAGGTACCTAATTTAATCTAATACTTAGACGTCTCTTTAAAAAGGTCTTATATGATAGCTAAACAATAAACATAGCATTATATTGCTTAATAGAGAAAAGGTTTGCTCTAGTTATTAATTTTAGCAATCTATCAATTTTGTATGTGGGCTCGAGCATGTGTGTGCCAGATATATTACAGTCCGAAGCCCACTTTACCGGTTTTCAGTTTTACTAAATATAATAGCATTTTATTAAACACATTTTAAACTTTAACTACTTCCTTCTTTAGTATTATTTAGAAGAAGAACTAATTCTAATTTTGTAATTAGAAAGTGCAAGAGGTGACTCCTCAGATCGGAGAGTGACTCCTTTGATAAAGATTGGTGCACCTAAGAAAGAGAGTAATACTAATGTCTCATAATACATAATAACAGTGGTTATTCAGTAACCTAATAATTTATTTTATGGCTGTTAGCTTTTGGGAAGTCACTAATGCCTGGTTTATGTATTTAAAAACAATTTGTTTTGCTAACGGACGGTAGAATTTTCTAAGCAAAACGAAGGAAATTCTACCGTCCGTAAGCAAAACAAAACGTTTCTTAAATATAGGAACCGGTCATAAGACGATAGTCAATTGTTCGTAGGGTCAGTTTCGTAATGCCAACATACTCGTACATCAAGCGCGATCGTTATCAAAATAATCAAACCAGATTGCGAGTGAAATTGAGACACTCATAGGCCACCTGTAGGCACTCTTGGAATTTCCACATACACTCAGTATTAGGGCTAGGTAAGTTTCATAACTTGATAGTAAGTCAGTTAAGCACTCAATAAGTGTGTGATATAACAGGTTATTATTTCTAACAAACATTAGGTAATGGAGCTTCGATTGTTATTGTATAATAATAGAAAGGACACAAAATTGTTTCCTAGAATTAGTCAATGATATAAGCAGATAATTAAAAAAATACAGTTAAGTAAATGAATAAAATATATGTAGACAACATCACATACATTGCTCTGAACCCAAAGTAAGTAGCTAAAGCACTTGTGTTATGGAATTCAGAGACAACGAAGGTATGTACCACAAGTTACATACATTTTTGTGAAAATGCTCCTACTATTCATAAATTATTGCTAGGTTATAAAAGGGTTGATTAGGGCTTTCAATTGACAATTATAACTCAACGCTCAATAAGCTTGAACTAAGGACTACATGCCACAAAAACTTTACCTCCGGTGTAGTTTGAAAAGTACGACACTAACGTGTAAACAGGTAATTAACCGTCAAAACGGAATACCCACACCTCTTGTACGCATGCGTCGTATACGCCACAAATTCAACTTGCTACATACATCTCAAGTACGTTCCAGCAATCTAGAGCGCATTTCAACATGAAATACTAAGTACACCAGAATTGTATGTTTTTATTACTTAAATTCTATTTAAGTTAAAGAACTTATATTATCTTATGGTATTGTTTTTTTACACAATTACATAATTGTTGATTGACATTGGGTTAATAACTCCGATTGTTTTCTATAAGTTAAGAACAGATCCATAAAAAAAGTAATCCCGTTTGCCCGCCGTTTGCCGTTTGTCACGCCATAACTTCCGAACGACTGCACCAAATCGGATAATTCTTCTTTTATATATTCTTAGTGTAGGGAAAAGGTCTTTAGAATCGAAATAAAGTATAAAAAATGTTTTAAAAATCCCACACCACCAGTGCGAAGCCGGGGCGAGTTAGTATAAAATAATTCTGAAAACATTGATTCTAAATCTGATTCATTATAATGCTGTGTAAAATCAATTTCCCGTTTAAAACAAGACACAAATATTTCTTTCTCAAATAAAATGTCTGATTGTGTTGTCTACATCCGCCGCTAAAATACCGTTTGTTAAATTTTAACGTTCACATAGAATGATGGACAGCTTCCTTTTAAGAAATTCCAAGCAGAACAGAAATGACGTAAAACAGAGTTAGTGCACACAAAGATACACTTTGCATAAGAAGCGGTCCTAGACGACGAGACGAGAGGCTAAGATGACGCTTTGAAAAATTAAATATCATTAATTTTATTTAGTTTAATTATAATTATTTGTTATACATTGTTTACTGATTAATATTTTGTAGATAGGGACTATTCCACACGTAATTATAAACATTTTGATATTTTGTATGTTTGCACCTAAGGCATTCTTCATTGCTAGCAAAAAGATAATAATAAAAATATGAGATTTCATGATATATTATGCATTTCTTTGATGAAAAAGAAATAGCTCTGTCCTATACAAAGGTTTTGTATTTCACAACAAGTATGACACAGTATTTAGGTTAATTATAGTTGTGTAGTTTGGTGCAGCAGCATTTTAAGCGACCGTGTCTTCTTGTCAACTTAAAAGCAGAATAGTAAGTAACAAATGGCGAATACTTGAATAGTGAATCCATTATGTCACATGTGTTTTATGATCTCTACCAAACATGTATGGCTTTATTAGGATAGTGTATGCTTTCATGTTTTAATGGGAACGTATTCTTCACTATGATTTTGTTTAACTAAATACTTATTTTGAGATTAAAATTGTATCGACACTAATAAATTTGTAATTTATTTTAATCTAGATTAATAATATTTTAAGCACATTCACTATGGTATTTTAAGAGGTTATCGTAACAAACAAGTATGATATTGGTAGGTGGTAATGCTTATGTTTGCTTAGTTGAAAGATGAAGACGAATTTCAATCAATCTAATGTATTACCTACTTAGGTAGACACAGAGAATATTTTTCGTAATTAATTATATTCAAATGTCTATTTTAATTTCGTAATAATTACTTTCATTTGTTTCCTTTAAAACCCGTTCTGCGGTGTTATCAGCAACGTTAACTAAATGTGTCAGCCTACATTCTCAGACACGTGTAGATTAATATATGGCCTAATATGTAGCAATTAGCTGAAACACACTTTCTAAAGCTTTTAAGTATGTATAAAATCAGTGCACCTGGCGTGGGATTATGTCTAGTTTCGTAATGAAATATTTACTCTAAGGAATGACTGATTTATATCGGTCAAGATGTAGAACAACTATTGGACAAAATTCTGCAATATCCTCTTGCATGTTGACATTGCTTTATGATATTTTTCTTCTATTGTTAGGAACGTTACTGTACGATGATAGCTATCTTCCTGTTTTGTCTAGCCGATAACATAGACTTTGTGGTTTACATATTTTTTATGTACCTACTCAAATCTGGTTTTACTATCAATGTGTAAAAGAAAAAACACGCACAGTATGAATGAATTAATGATGTATCTGATCTACTTGTCTTAGCTTAGGTAGTATGGTATAGTCGTTCATTGCGTGTAATGTGTAATTTATAATTACAAGGTGTTTTTGTCCTTATGTTCTGATAACAATTCTAGATTAGCGGGATGCAACACCATGCCAAAATATTTGAACATCATCATTCTAGAACTAACAATATTAGGTATTGTTAGGACCAGGAATTTCAAGTGATATACGCATACATCGTTTAGATTTGTAACAGCTTGTGATTTATCCCGTAAGTGATATCATGTCCAATAAATCAACATCGTTATCCAATTGTTGTATAGTCGTAAACATTCCTCGTAGGTGCAGTAACATCAGTATTGTATCTAGTACGAAAACGTGGCAATTTTCCTAATACTTGTACTTTAAATAACTAGTAGGTTCGTTGCAAAGAGAAAATTACTTGCACAAGAATGATACGCCATTATATCAAATGTAGGCTTCTAAAGGTGGGTTCGATGTTCATATTTTACAAACAAAATGTAAACTATGTTGTGGAGCGCGAGCTTTTGTTTTTTTTTTACGAAGCTTTATTAAATATTCCGAGTTTTAAAAAAGCTAATTTAACTCGACATTGAAATGCGATTCTTCTAATACTTTTTCAAAATTACGCTGTACCAAGTATTAAAGAAGTTTTAAGTAAGGTAATCCTTTTATCTAAGTATATCATTTCTTACAGTCGAAGAGATAAAAGTAAATTGCCATTTTTAATGAAACATAAATTCTTTCCAATACTACAAGCGGATTACACTAGCCTCTAGTAAAGCCTATAAGCGATCACTCCTAAACATAGGCCTAATTAAATGCAATGAACGGTCGAGTGATTCTTGCGATAATCACCAGGTTGGTCAAGGGGGTTCAGTTGCGTCTTGAGTCTTTGTTGCCCATTTGAGCAAAGCGTCGACATATAACAATTTTCTTATTGTATTTTTAATAACCGATGCCAACGAAGGGTTATGTTTTAAGCTTAAGTATCTTGTATGTTTCTATGTTTGTCATTTTTTTACCTCCTGTCTTCTTAACGGCTAAATCGATTTGAACAGTTAAGGTATCTTTAAATTCGTCTCGAAAACCCAACTTACCTTAGATAGAAGAAAAATGAATAAAAATTGCAAATTTTGGCGAGAAATTGTAAGTCGTTCATATATTTTTTTAACCAAACCTATAAAGTAAGGTGTCAAAATAAAGGGTTTACAAAAATATTATAATGCAACCTGTATGTTTAAATGTAATTTTAAATAAGAATTGTTAAAATAAATAATAATGTTTCTTAGTTGGGTTTTTTACATTTTTGACTAGTACAACTTGTTTTCGATATATGATCGAAAAAATACCATAATATGAAGGGCAGAGATAAATTGATTCGTTTAGAAGAGTTCAGATACCAATTATTTAAATAATGTGTGCAGGTAATAAATATAATTCTGATTTCTTCATGTGTATTGTACACGCGTTATTCAACACTACAATCGTCAACAAAACAATGTATTGTACATGTATTGTTGACGAAATAAGTTCGACGACGGATTATACGTACAATTATACCGAAGAATATGCTATAGGTTTGTATGATATGGTACCTTTACGATTTTTTTTTTATATGATCACAAAAAATTATCTCGTGAGATTTACTCTTAATAAGCTTAATATTCATTCATGAACTGCGTAAGCCCTTTGAACAATTGAATGGTGTCGTGTAGGTATACGAATGTGTCGCATGTAAGTGCATCTAAGTCAGGTGTATAGAGTGGGGTCCTACATTTATAAGGCGCTTGCGCCGGTGCACATAGCCGGGAGTGTGTTGTGTAGTGCACCTCAGTTACAAACATGCGGGTGAGTCGAATTTTCGTGAGATTTTTTAATGATTTTTGGGGATTTATTTTGGTGTATTTTTGTGTTCGATTTTAAAATTTGTAGTTTGCTTATTGATATATCTATGTTGCGTAAGAAAATCAATATATTATTTAATATCGTAACAGGAAAAATAATCAAATTTATCTTCACATTTTTTTAATATTATCTCTACATATATATCTCTAGATATTTATTGTTTTTATTCTAAGAAGAAAGAAAGAATAGCATTGTGCAGCATTATTATACAATTTAAACGTAATTTTGTCCAAATACGTTAAATAAATATTGTCAAATAGATTTAACGACAGATAACTAGCTACAGACTGTGGTTTAATGTTCAGTTTTACATAACTGTCCTTTTGCTTACACTAAACAACCTCCAGCCAGATCCCAGTAAACACGGAAACAGTCCGACGATATAAATCACGTCCAGAGCCAAACAGGTTGGTCTCGACATTAAACCTCTTTTGAGGCAATGTATCAAATTGAATACTAGATTGTTTTTACTACATCCTACTTCCTCTGACGTTGGTTGTAATGAGGACTACAAAAAAATCCAATATTGCTTATGTTCTTATTAAATGACTAGCTGTTTCCCGCGGCTCCCCCCACGTGGGTGTGTTGTGGGTGTGTTGATGTTCTTTTTAAGGCTCTAGACTACCTGTGTACGAAATTTTATTTAAATCGGTTCAGTAGTTTTGGCGTGAAAGCGCGACAGACAGACAGACATAGTTACTTTCGCATTTATATTATTAGTAAGGATGTTAAACATGACGAACTAAAAGGTCTTAAATTGTGAGTAATTCCCTTAATTCTCGTCCTTTAATTTCTTTTACAAGCTTTTCTTTAACTTGCAATGTTTGTATGTATTTGTATATAGGTATGTAAGTACGTTTGTTTAGGTCAAATCTTGAAAGCAAAATTAAAACAATTTCTTGACATCCGATTGAGATGAAATTTTGCTAACTTATAAATGTAGGTATAAGTTTGGAGCCAGATGGTAGCCAATCCCTTCGTTTTTAATAAATGAGATAATATATTAAAGAAAGAAGGGCCAAGTGACTAACCTTTTGATATTCTTGAAAATCAAGATAGGAAGCTAAAAACTCTAACCTGTGTCGGTATATTACAGTGAGACGAATAAGAATTCTGAGGCTAATTAAAGCATGGTGGGCCGATGCCTGCCAGAATTGTGGCAGGGTCCTAAAGACTACACGTAACCTTTTGAAACCTATGGACTGAGCAGAAACTGCATGTAATTTCCATCAGTGTAAATTTTCCTCTTATTATCCCCTTCGTCTCGCCATGAGAGCAGGGGAATAATTTGAAGATTAAATATCTCACGTTTTACTTATATATGGTCTTCATATAATATTTTGTTTGTTTTGTAGACATTTTTGGTGCTAGCCTGCGTGAGTGCCGCTGTGGCGGTGGCGGTGCCTGTTGAGTACGGCGGCTACTACGCGCATGCGCCGGTCGCCGTGCACCACGCTGCCCCGGTGGTCCATGCAGTGCAAGCTGAGCCTATTGTGAGTACTACGTTTATTGATTGGCATTGTTGGTGGAGTATGGCGGGTATTTCGCGAATTTGCCGACGAAAAAACGACTTAAAGGATTTTAAACTATCTGATAAAATGGCACACTGATAGCTTTTAATCTAGATTAATATGAAATATACCTACTTTTGACCCCAGCTTTCCTTTTCCAGACGTTGGAGAAAGCTAGTACCTAATGAATAGTTTAAAAAACGTCTGTTTGTATAGGCATTTTTTTTTAATGTGTAACTTCATAGAAACTTATGTTTGCGAATGAACTCTGGACTATTTCCCGTGTGCGCATGGCAATAGTTGTGTAGAGCCGGTAAACGTTGAACTTGTTTTAAGCAGTTAGCTGTTGCTATGAAATTACGGGTAGTGTTATGCTTGCAAGTTGCTTACCGGGTAGAGATCCGTTGTTGACCTATTTTATACGTAACGAAATATTAAAATAAATGCTATGTTAATAAACAATAATACTGGCCTTACCATTATGTTTGTTAAACCAACACCTTTTGTTTTTTTATTATTTAAATTCAGATTTTCTTTATCCTTGGGTTTCGGTATAATTGTACAGACATGTCTTAAAAAGATCTCTCCTTATGTGTGCTCGTCAGTAACATTGCAAATTACATAATAGTCAATGTGCGCAACTTAAGCTTGTGATAGTCTAGATGACGGAGATTAGCCGTACGACTGATTATAGTAGTGTCTATCTACTGGAAAACACTTAGGTACCTACATAGCTTTGTTTCCAGTTGAATGCTCGTCTAATGAACTAATAAATATTTAATCAACTCTACCAATTTGTTTGTTAATAAATAGTTTCTTGTAAGACATAATACTACAACGTTATTGTATTTACAGGCCTATCCAAAGTACGCGTTTAACTACGGAGTGAAGGACCC
Source organism: Diachrysia chrysitis (assembly GCA_932294365.1). Lineage (NCBI taxonomy): Eukaryota > Metazoa > Arthropoda > Insecta > Lepidoptera > Noctuidae > Diachrysia > Diachrysia chrysitis. Next base: position 5,118,045 of record OW028645.1, read on the forward strand.
TCACACAGGTGACATTAAATCGCAACAAGAAGAACGTGATGGAGACGTTGTTAAAGGTATGTTACTAAAGTCTGGACTAGGACTAATGTTAAGAAGACTTAGACAACATTGAAAGTATACTAAGACAAAATTGACTATTAGGCTATTTGATAACATTGAAAATATGTTTTATTACAAATTTATGGTCATCCTAATAGATAATAAGATATAAAAGCATAATTTACTTTTATTTTTGATTTTTTATCTGGGATGGAAACGCTACGAATTTCGGCGCAGCTCTGGTGACGTCACACGCAAGTGAACACTATAGTCTAATTGGTGTACTGGCGTGTGACGTCAGGCGCGTCATATGTTTGGCGCCATTACAGAAACATCGTGTTTGCCGCGGTTTTAAAAATTCAAACTTTGTTATTGTTTTAATGTGGTATGTATATTAATTATAACATGGAATAATTTAAAAAGATTTTCTAAAACTTTGACTATTGTTTATTGCGAATATCTGTGGGACTTCTGCTCTGCTATTCTCTAAACATTTGGCGTTAAACAAAGCATCGAAGTGTCGATATGTCAAAAACATTAGAGTTTTGGAGTTGAAATTTGGTTAAGGGAAATACTGAGACAAGTAGATTTTTCTGCGGGATTAGAATTATAAACTGTACCTTTTCAGTTCTGTCTGAAATCTTTGTAAGTATTTTAGTTACATAGGTAATTACATTTATCGGAACTATTATATACAACTCTTTTTGTTGCTCATCTCTACTATAAAATATATGTATTCATAATTTCAGGAAGCTACTCCCTAGTGGAACCGGACGGCTCGACCCGGACCGTTGCGTACTCCGCGGACGACCATACCGGCTTTAACGCTGTTGTTCACAAAACCGGACACGCCGTCCATCCGGTATGATTCAATAATTCTTACTACATATAACAGAAATTTATTTACTTACGTGTAGATCCGGCTTGTTAAAGGAGCTTTTGAAAGACCATATGTAGGCACGACTGGAATTTACACGCATGGATATGCGTATTTGTTTTGGTAGATATGCACGACCAATAGGAGTAACTGCTCGTTGTGTAAAAAAATATGCAGTTAACATACTAAAAACAAAGTTAAGCATAAATATTCAACAATATTGTCAGTTAAATTTGTTTTAGGCCTTAAATGACTTCAAAATAAGAGCTCAAAAAAAAAAGAGCATAGAAACCCAATTTAGCTTAATATACCATATAAATTTAAAAGAAATATATTTTACATGATGACTGACTTATTGTCAAATAAGGATATGGTAGCGGTACCTCATACGTAACCTAAAAGGATTTACAGTGAACCACACACACTACGAAATTTAACCTTAGTCCTTTGAGATAAAAGCTATGTTAATATCAAAGTGTTACTGATGTGAAGATGATTGTAGGTGCAGCCGGATCCTTTGATGTAACGACATAATTATAAACCTACATGTTTTTAAAGGTATGATTTTTCCGTGATACCTTGTCATGGACATTACACAAACGCGATTTCTCTGCGATTGCGAGCCGACGGCGAATCTTGCGCAAACACTAATGGTGCGTACTTATAAGGTATCGATACTTGTAGATCTTGGTCAAACTACTACGAATTTCTCAGATAAAAACCTATGAGAGTTCCGAGAAAAATGTCCCGATAAATATTTATCGGTTTTGCACATTGATAAAGCTTGCTTTAAGAAATGTCTCTTAAACTCTGCCATGATTACAATTTTTATCTATTTAGACGTGTTTTTGTTTTGTAAAACAGACACATAGAACCAAATTCTTTTTAATCGAACTGTTAGTAGCTAATGTCAAGTTATTGAGCGCTTTTTAGATATTATACCAAATTTATATGTCGATTGATAGATATATATCGATATATTCAATTGACAGTAGTATAATATTAGTGAAAGGGCCGAGAAAGTCAGAGATATTTAATAACCATTGAAATACTACAGTTGAGTGATCATGTCCTTGAATCGACTGTTGACTCACTGCTTACAATTTTTTTTTGCTTCTGTACTGATTCGAAATTTTCTGTTCTTATATCCAAGGTTAGAAGGTTTTGGTTTATTTACTTTTCACTGTTAACATTATTCTTATTTTTTGTATGGTACAGGTGTGTATAGGTACAGAAACAAGCAAGCACTTTATAGTAAAGAGAAGCAAGAACTTTATATTGCTTCTAGGCTGGAGACGTTGGCAGTCTGGGAAAAGGTTACAGCATGCGGTCCCTATGACATGCGTTAACACAATCTAGACCAATAAAAATGAGCCTGTAGGCGAGTCGCAAAAGAGCATGTCAAAAGTAAAAAATACGGTTGTTCCAAAACCAGTTTTTTTACTTTTTTTATATATAAAACCTATTAAAATTTTTCATGAACTTCTTGTACTTTAGATTTTCAATATGAAAAAAAAAATACCCAATTCAAGATGGACTTAGGTCATTTATCGGTTAAAAACATCGGCGTGTGTTTTTCAACCATTTACCGGGCACCGGGTAGGTACCTTTACCGGCTACGATGTGTTTAGCTACCAACTATCTTCTTTTAGTTATCAATCAATGTATAAACAAGATAAATCTTTTGTTACAGCAACAAGTGGCGGTCGCGCACGCAGCACCAGTAGCTCACTACGCCCCAGCCCCCATCGCAGTGGCATCTTACGGCGGCTACCTACACTAAACCAACTAAATCTAAATCTTAACGAAACAAATACTCTATAGATCTTATTCATACTATATTTTAATATTAAGCTGGGTTTGAATGCAAAGGGTAAGATTTAAGCGTTTGATTAATTCCATGATTACTTTAAAACCTCTTTGGTGCGACTTGATAAATGACTTACTTTTTTGACTGACTTCATAACGAAGACTGGAAACCAGGTCTGGAATTATTCAACGTAATAGGGCTACGGTTATTGTGTAAGTGCCACTTGCGCGTTACCTGTCAAAGCCCACAAAAATCTATGGAATTTGACATTTCGGATATCACATGCGACTAGCGCTACTGGCGGCGAAATTGCTAACGTTAGCCCTCACTGGAATGGATATAGATTAAATATAAATACTTGTGTGGAATGATTATTTGAATATAAGAGTTTGTGGATATTTGTTCACAGTAGTGAATAACTTGCCATTGTTTAAAGCATCTGAAGTACAATTATTACTTATATATTTGTATATTTTTATATTGCCTACATAATTAGTACGTATTAAGAGATCACTAGTAGTTTATTTATGAATAAATAAGTCTTTTGTACCATTCAATATAATATTGTGTTTAAGTTTTATTAGAAATAGATCACGAATCGAAAACTATTCACTTTCATTTGCCATGATCTCAATATTATGACAATGTATTTTGTTTTTACTAAAATCCTGTCGATAATGTTTTGCAAACTAATAAAATGTAATTTTGTAACTATTACTTAAATAGATCGCTGTAAAAATATAATTATTTTTATCAATTCGTTTTTTTTTTCTCGCGAATACCTTGAAACTAACTGTGCCTATTTTTATAGACCATTAGGTAGACAGCAAAATAAGCTTGAAGTTTTACAGGATTAAGACTTGCTAGCATAATTGGATATAAATCTGCTTTACAAGTACAAAAGCTTGTTGGCTTGGGAAATGTACCTTTTGGATTAGCGACACATTAAATAAAGCATGTAGGTAAAGCGGTAATCATATGAAAAAACACTGCTTAAAAAGCTAAAAAAAAGACGTTCAAGTCAGTCATATATAAAGTACTCTGTGCGTCAGTCCAATACATAAACCTTATAATCAGATTAATCGCATAATTTTTCTTTTAACCTTAATAGCTAAATTGACAAATAGCCCATTATGTTTCATATGACGCACAACATCACCGTAGGGCTATTAAATGATGGTGTAATTAATACGGTTTCTTATAAGTAGAACAATATAATTCCGTTATTAAAGTTAGAAAAAAAAAATGTACCTTCAGGTCGAAAGAACCGTCATAAGGGTTTCACCAACCTTAAAATAAAATAGGTACACAATAAATGAAGAATTTTTAAAAGATAAAAATAAAATTATAAATAATTTTGATTCTGGGCTTATGGCTAAATTTTTCCAACGCCAGATAACTTTATTCGTGTAATAAAATTGACGTCTGATAGATTTTGTATGGCAGAACTGTCAAAAATTCGAAATTATTCCTCGAATAATACTATCTGGCGTTGGAGCAATTCATCTTTATTCTCTTATTTTATACGAAGTTCAATAGTAGGTGAGGATTATTGTCCGATAGAATAAGCTCATCAAAGTGTTGTCAAGAATCCAAGAAAGGAAGATGTGTGCTCATTATTTATAAGAAGATCTCATCATTTAAATTATGATCATATAAATCTCTTAATTTAAAAAGGCATGATATAAATTAAAAGATTAATCAATATGAATGCGGTTCGATAACCTTTATTGACTTTATTTAGTTATAAATTAATTTACTAAGCAATAAAATAATTTATTTGGTTGTTTACTACGAAACAAGTTTTTTCAATGTATATGTTAGTTTGAATTTATAATTATTCTTGTTGATTTAATGTTTCCTTTTCGGACAAATCACTAATCACTTCATTGTCAAAGAAGTTATCCGCTCTCTCTAAACTATATTGAGAATCGAATAATCTATATATTATATAAAATTTTTGTTCACAATTTTACCGCACATGTATAATCTGGAGCAGTGAACCACAAACCTAGACTTGGAGTCTAAAAATATGTAGGTATACAGGTGGGTATACAGGTATTAAATTAATAACAAGTTTTAATTAAAATATTCTATGATTCCAGATCTTGAAGGGTTCTAAAAAGCAATCAGTATAACGCCAACATTAAAACCCAAATATAACTAAACGCCATTTTCAACATGTTTTACAACCACATAAGTTAAGTTATAAAACCGATTCAAATAATTTTGTAGATGGCTGTCGATAATGATGTTTTCATAAAAAAATAACATATTTTTTCAAAGCATTTTTGAGCTCACGTCCGCGTAGGTGCTTCCATAGAAGGAATTTACCAAAAGAGATATTTTACGGTATATCGCCTTTAAAACAAAATTGACATTTTATTGTCCTCTTAAAAATGTTGGTGACGGTTATTTTTAACTGGAGAATAATAAAAGAGCCGTTAAATAAGATAAAGTTCTCATAAATCGTTTTCTTAGTGCCAAAATGAATTGAAGCTACGTGAAAAGTTGCATGTGCATTGTATGTTTTCCTTTTTTTAATGTGTAAAGTAGTTAATTAAAACTTTATTAAATTATTACAATGTTTTCATCCGAATTAATTTTAAAATAAATCTGTCTGATGCGCTCGGGTTAATAAACCTTATTTAAGAATTCTAATAATAAATAAACATTTATGTAAAAAAATATATAAGTATGTATACCGAAGAAGCATTATAAGATACTCTCATCAATTTAATTTACGATATCTCATAAATTAAAACCTGCATTTTTAATTTACTAAACATAAAGATTTATAACGAATCAATTTAGCCAGTATGATAGACGTTAATCGGCAAACGATCCATGTATGAACATTTCTAATAAACATCAAATTGATTTTAAAATAGCTATTATCCTATGAAGAACTTCTGTATAATTGATTAACATTATTTAATACTTTTCTCATCATTGACTCTCATTTATGTGACTTTAATCGCTTATAAGGTAATACTGTCTATCCTGTTTTACCTAGTATGACATCACTTCGCAAATACGGGCGAAATTGCCTTCACCCACAGATTTTGAGAACACAGTGCGTGGCCGGTGTTTTTTTTTAAGAAAACACACTAAAAGGAGAGGTGGATAAATATGTTCATTCATGTGGACGAAGCTCGTAACACTGTACACACATCCGAAGTTATAGTGTTGAATTGTGAAATAATTTTAAGGGAAAAATAATCGATATGGATAGTGTCCTAAAGGTAAGAATCGTGTTATAGTGTGTTGTGATATTAAACTTTGTTTAAAAAAAACTGGAATAAAAAAGGGTCATTTCTGTCCGGTAAGCTTAGAAAAATAAGGACCAGTTCGATTACGGGTCATTGTAAGGATCGATGTAAAATACTGGCGAGAAATCAGAATCACTAGACTCCTCCCTAGTATAAAAAAAAAATTTTTTTTGATAATTATACCAATGTATGCTGTTTATCGTGTTTATTTTTGGCTTATCGTGCTTTTTACAGCAAACATGTTGTATATTATTTGTAAACAATATATACACACAATAGTCAATAGTACATTTGCGTTGGTCACTGACTTTCTGTGAAAACGGTTTCGATTTTGCATTTAAAAAATAATGTAATCGTATTTCTATCGTTACTTTAATCTAAAAAAAGAGTCTGAAATAAATTATTAGTTATACTTATTTTTATCAATATTTTAAACTTTATTAATACGTTCGTGTCATAATACATGATAAGGCACTTTTTGCCATGCTAATCGAATGCTAATATGAGCATACAATTTAACCATTATCGACATTTATTACTAGTTTTTATAAATCGTTTTACTATACTTTGGAAATACCTAAACACATACCCAATAAATTAAAGGCAAATATGAACAAAAACTGCAATTAAAACATTACTTTTTTGTGTACGTGCGTATAATGCGGACATTTAACTAATGGCAAGCATTACTCAACTGACGTAAATGTACAACTAAAGTCCCGGCAGTTCGATCTGCATGTCATTTTTGAAATAAATACTTTGCCGCACCCATTGATATGAATTTTGTGATTAGTTTAATTAAGTTTGATCATTTAATGATTTCTGTACTTTACTCAAGACTCATATCTCTGTAATCCTGCAATATTTAGTACATGATGTGATCGTTTTTTAGGTTTTCCTTGTGGTCTCTTGCTTGCTCGGAGTCCAGTCGGCGCCTAGACAAAAGAGGCTCACTGTGGCCGAGCATGAAACAAATCAATATTACAAAAACGAAGGTAAGAAAACAAATTTCAAAAAGATAATTAATTAACAAAGGTTGATGATTGAGACGACATATAAACTGTGTGATAGTGTATTACTATAAAATAGTATCTAATGTACCTATGACAGTGTTAAAAACTGTTGTGTAAATGTACATATGTACCTATTTTCTTCAATAATAATTATGGTGAAGAGTGACCACAACAGATCTACACTTGTCAAACTATCCTTAAACTAACAGTAGAAGTTTTATTATAGGTAGGTATATCTACTCTCAAGACATAGTTTTTTTGTTAAAAAAAATTAATATTCTCCCTTTTTGTCCTAAAATACTCAAGAATAATAATAATACCTGATAAAATGGAAAGAGGGCGATATACAGGTAATGTATGTAGCCAAGTGAAGAGGACAAGACAACCTTCTCAAGGAACTGGTCAATGGCGACCTTTTACCTGTATTGTAAAATTTCAAACTATTACGTCCCATTTGTGTAAATTCCAGGTAATGGCATATATTCCTTCGGGTACGACTTGTCAGACCCGGCAACCGGCAACACCCAGTACCGTTCAGAGGAGCGGTATTCCAATGGGACGGTAACTGGCGGCTATGGTTACGTAGACCCTAATGGTGTGCCACGAAGGTACCGGTACATCGCCGATAAACTCGGTTATAGGTAAGAACAATAAAGTAAAAGATTTATTACTTGTATCGTGGCCGATCGAGGTGGTAGAGGGATTAACCTAATTCTTTCTGACAACTCTCAACTGGTCTATATTGGGGATAGACCCGGCCGAGATATGCTATGTTCTTTTTCATCCAAAACTTTACTGGCAAAAAACGCCTAAGTCTACCCTTTGTGCATAAAGTTTTAAATAACACAGTCATTAAAATGGCATGGTATGGTAACTCAAAAAAATCCACACATCGATATGACAGCCTCAAATTAAACAATGTAACCGCAGCTATTAGTATTGCTATTGTTTATATTAAGGCGTTACAGTAACATAATATTTAGATGATATTTAGATGGGAGGAATAGAAAACAGCTCAAGAGTTCTGTCATAAAACTCAAGTGTATTTATATTAAATCAATTTCATAATTTTATAAACATGATGTAATTTATTTCAGGGTATTCCCAGACTTACAAAGGGATCAGCCTTACGTAATGCCTCATTCCGGAACTGAAGCTACTGAGTCATCCGTGACATGGACACGACCTCCAAAGCCTTACAAGAAGCAAGTTATTAATAACTTTGTCGCACAACTAGGAACATTATTTGCTAGAAATAATCTCATATGAAAATGATCGGTTAAAATACCGTCAAAATTTTCAAGCATTTATTTATTTTCGCATTAGTTTTTAATAATTTATTTAATATTTAAAATAATATCTTTAATTGTACTTTTAACGAACTATTCATGACATTTATTGAATCTCATTACCTTCATAATCATCATCTGCTTTCTACTCACTACTGATTGGTTACCCATTTTTCTTTATAATTTAATGCTGTTTTAGTATTTTATTTATTTTCAACTTAAGTACGTAACGAAAGTACATATTAATAATATTTTCATAACACAATGTTACTTAGCTTAAAGGCCACACGGCAAAAAATAACTGACTTTGAAAAAAAAAACACGTGTTTCAATTTGTCGGAATCATTTTTATTTATTTTTTGTATGTTTTCCGACTCGAAGACGCCTAGACCGATTTGGACAAATCTTATTTTATTTTACTTCCTAGGTGGTCCCATAGTCATAAGGTCAGGATCTGATTATGGGATCCCTGAGAAATCAAGGGGAATCGTTATTTTTTATAGGCTTTACGTTTTAAGTTTATCATTGATTATCTTCTAATTAGAAATGATTTATTTCCTATTATTTATTTGTACTTTCAGTCTACCAATACCACTTACATTGAAGTCGGTTTTGTACATTTATGTCTAATCAATTATTAAATCAAGTAATTACATTTATCTGGAAAATGTTTTATATAGAATATCGATACAAAAAAGGTTTTAACTAAAAGAAAAAGTTTTGAATAAACACAATAAAGAAGTAAAATTGAGAGAAATTGTCATCAAATTGTCAAACAGAATGTGAAACGTTTCTAAGAGAGAGCTGTTTTTGATATTTTACTGAAATGAAGTGCATCAAGTCGAATAAAGAGCATTTGTGGAATTTATATGTGTTTCCTTTGGTTTTATTTGCAGCTGTGAAATGTAAGTTTTAAAATAAGTACGTTGAGGATAGAAAAAATTAAAATACGGAGGAAGTAATATCCACCGATCTTTGTTGGTCAACAGTCTTATTATGAGTCTATTATTGGATAAACAAAAAAATAAGATCAACATGAGCAATATAGTTAAGCTAAATAAAAATACAGTCAGTCATTATACGTTTGAGATAGCATTGTTTAGAAAAGTACATTTTAACATCCACAATCAGCCAAAAAATAATTAAGCCCACATTAGCGTCTGCACTAGACTAGTTATATAACATATTATTAACCCTCCCACAGGTTATCCCACTGGAAAACCTGATTTGGATGCTCAACCAGAAATAAGGGATGAAAAACACTTTCCCAATGGAACCGTGGTTGGAAAATATACATACATGGATAACGAAGGGAATCCCATCCAAGTCAAGTATTATGCGGATGACTCGAGTTATGGGTAAAATATAGAATTTCTCATTTAAGTATTCGTAGATCCTAATGGAATAATAAAATCATCTGTTAAACTTACGAAACATAAATTGCAAGTGCCTTCAATGTGGATAAACTAATTTTAGTTTAAGAAGCCAATGGCAATGTAACAGTCTAAGAAGTTATTTCTCATAAAAAATCTTACGTACATATTCAAATTCCTAATTATATTCAGTATATTCCAGGGTTGAATTAAAGAGTATTAAAGTAGTCGATGCGACTGGTGAGCCTTTGACTGCCGGTGTTCAATCCAGTCAAAACATTCAGAATACCATACAAAATATGCAGAACAAATATGAGTTTAAAAATACAGAGTCTGAAGCCAAGAGCCCACCAGAGTTATTAAATAACAATGCTCCTGCCACGGTTTTCAAATATAAAAACAGCGACCCATATGATTTCTTAAACAAGGAGATAGGTAAAATAAACCGATACAAAATCGAGAAACCGAATCCTGATTATGAGATATTTTACCAAAACGAACTCAAAGGTTCGAAAAAATGTGGCAAAGAAAAAGTCCGCGTGTATATCGATAAAGAGAAAAGGAAAATTCGCAATGCTGTCAATAATTATGAAGCGGATAAGTTTTGTGAACAATTTTAACAAAATAATGTATTGTTACAAATAAAAAAATGTTTATGGTTTAAATGTATTTTATTTTTTATCATTTTACGATACTTACAATAACAGGTATCTGTTTATTAACAATACAAAGGCTATTTACAGCGGACCTTTTAACTATTAGGCATTCTGATTTTTCGTGGAGGGAAGATGGATCTTGCTTTTCTCTTATGTGAACTGCGTTGCCTATGTAACCGTAGCCTCGCTTCGGGTCTCGCCCCATCAGAGTTATCTAGACAGACATTGTTGATACTTAATTAAATATTATCATGTAGTTGTTTTTTAAGGATATTAAATTGTCAACAGCTAAATACTCTTTTCTCTCTCTCGTCATATGGTGTTTATGATTTCCTGTACTATAGAAGAATGTATATTTTCAAAACTTACACTGTACACTTTTTTATCATCGTCTAACTTGCAGAGCCATAGTAATAAAAGGTCGTCATCATCATCAGATATCATCTTACTTTTACAAGATTTGTAGTCACTGCTAACTTTACTCAGACATTCGGTGCTTACCTGAAAAAAAGGGCAACATTAAACGGGGTTTAAATTGTTAAAACTTAAAATGTTGAGTCTTTTGTAGCCATTTTTACCACTTTTTTATTTTCTTGTTCTTTGTCGGTTTGTGTGTGAATACTTCTTGTAAATACTCGTGATGAGACATATTTTATATTTGGTATTTTCGAAGGAGTCGTCTGTAGTTTAACAGCCATAAGAAGTAAGAACTTGTTTTCTTTAAGTGCGCTGCAAAGATACGATACTATTTTAGTTCCCAACATTTACATAAAAAAAGCTTGATTTATAGCAGTTTCCATTATTACCTGTTTTCAGATTTAATAAAGTAGGTAGCAATGCATTGTATTTCAGTTGAAATGTTTCCAGGCTTTATTAAAGCTTCTTGGGGTTCAGTTTCATCCATAATTATTCTTGGGACTTTCGAATGGTCAAAATGGAAATGTAGCATGATCGTGTTGATTGTCACCATTTTGGAACAGTTTGTTACTGGACATATTACAGGCCTGCAAAAAATAGTAATAATAGTATGATTTTATTTAGGTATCAGTAACTTAAGAATAATATACCTTAGTACGTCTTTGAAGTTTGGCAATTGTTCTTTGCTTCCTGTATTTTTGCAGCTTTCTAAGTTTAAGGTCACGCTCGATTTGCTTTCAAGATAATTTTCATTTTTATATTCAATGGTTGTTTCAGGTTTAATTTTTGTACAGGTATCCTTAAAAATATATGATTTTAGTAATTAAATTGTGGTGCTTTCAAATAATTTGAGTTAGATGAAATAAATACCTTTTCAGCTACTGGTTTCTCATCTATTTTGATCTCTTTATTTGTTACACAACTCGATTCTACGATCAAAAAGTGCAAAAATTAATCTAAATTCTTACCAATATGCTTTAACTAGGTATTCATGATTAAGAATAACTTACTCATAGCAACAAGTGCTGCATCGTGATCACCGCTGGCTAAGTCTTCAGTTTTAATTGTTTCATTAGATTGAAGTTCTTTTAAATGATTACCATGACTACAGTCCTTTTCAGGTATGTTATCGCCACCTTCATTACCGAGTACTGCAACAACTTATAAAGGAACGTCTTTATTTATATTTTTTATTTAATCCGGATTTCCTTTCTTTATTATGGGATTTCATTATAAAACATCAGTGAACAACATTGTTTCATTGTCAATACAAATGTTATAAATACGAAAGTAACTCTTTCTATTTGCTAGTTTAAATAAACGTTAGTTTAATATTCAGGAGCAATGATTCTCAAAACTAACAAAACAGGAATGGATGATATGAAAAATGGAATATCACTGATATCACTCACCATCATTTTGACAGGTTCTGCTGATAACATGTCCTGATGCACAAAGATAAAGAATCGACTTCGCTCTTGTTTTACATTCTGTGCATTCGATATAATGTCTTTTCTCCGAACACGTATCGGAAGGATTTTGTATGTGAACCTTGAATATTAACACTCTAATTAAAATTGCAGTTTCAAGAGTTCATATTATTTTAATAATCAGGCTGGCTATGGAAGGCAGAGCACCGGGTATTGTATGCAACTTGGGAGAGGCTACTGTCTATCAATTGATTGATATGGAATGAGTTGATAATTTTATCTAAAATAAGTAGGTATTTTTTATTATATTTAATGCTTCAGACACGGTGTAAATAGGTGGAGTTCAGATACTTTAAAACGTTTTCTTCTTTTCTGCTCTACATTAGACAATAGATACAGTTTGTGCTCTATTTTAAATTATATAAGCTTAGTTAGTATGCTGTACTTTTGTAGTTGTAGCCCACTCAGTCCAGATGCGACGCGTTATAACTACAAATAAGGCTAACACGGGTAATAACTTCAAGCGTAATTTATCTTGATGTTAAGGCTCACTAAGTGATTGTTTAGTTTAAAATTTTTAAAATACTTATTTATTTAGGACAATGGCAAAGAATAAGCTGTAGACAGGTCAAAGCAGGTATTTTAACTAATACTTCAATCTGTGATTCTCAAATTGAAATCATAATATCTCATTTTTTATAGAGTTTATGTAATATTATATTACAAGACCATTACAATTTACACACTGAAAAGCATAACTGAATATAATTTTTGAAATGTTTTTTTGTGAATTTTATTAAGAGCTGCACCTTTATTCGTTGCCTAGGCAAATTAGAATAAGACTCCGCATAACAGCGTATCTTGTTATTCTGTCTACAAACCTATGCTAATACGGTTCTTCATTACTCCTTATGCTGTGATCATTGGAACATATTGATACATAGCGAAAGTGTTTATTCCTCTTTATAGTATAGCCGTGTAGCAACACTTGCATCCGGACTATATGACGAAATAACAAATGCTAAACGAATACTAATAAAAGATGAAGCGATCTGATTAGTAAGGATTAGGATAACGTTACCTTCTTCAACATCGTAACTTTGTTGAAATACACAAATAAATTGATCTAAAAATAGTTAAACAACGAACTTTGACAGTAAATTATTTGTATAGAACTATAGATTAAAAAGTAAATATAAATTCAAAGATGACAAAGGAGATTTTCGTGCCATTTAATAGTCAATGCTCTAGGGCTTAAGGATTAAGTTCTTTATCCTTGAGGGCAAGTTTAAGGGCCAAATAATGCAAAATTTGACAAGTCTAATTAGGCGCAGCCTTGAAGCCAGCTCCAACGTGATTTGGGAAAAGGCTAGGTAGAGAAGTCAGACGTAGTTAGGTATCAACACTGGTGGTAGTTCATTTGCATTGAAAGGTATTAATCTCGTTATATATTATCGTACACACATAAAATTATTGATGATTGAATGACTAAGCATTACTATTACGATATTTTAACAGATATTTACACATATCAATTTGTTTAATTGGCAGAAAGACGAGCAACTAGCTAAGTGGCTCATTGTTTTAACTTTCTAGCGCCTGTCAGTATATAGTAGCAACTGTCGTGAGTAGTATGACTGTTAATGTAGTTTTAATGCCAAAATAATAAAAAACAGTAACTTAATTTACTTTAAACACAGAAATGCTTGTCTCAGGCAGGAATCTACCCTCAGCAAGTCGTATACAGTGGTAATTATCGTGGTAACTGTGACCACTTGACTAATCGTGCAGTCAATATTTTATTTCTACTATAATTAATTAACTTTAAACTAAAACTATAAACTGCAGACATTTAAGAGAAAGATAATAGGCATGTTTCCTATTTTTTGTAATGTCCGTCTTGTAGATTAATGAATTTTATTGGACACGTATTTTTTCTTTTTTCCTGCAAACAAAAAATTATCAAAATACAGAGAACGGAAATTACGCGTGACGTCACTCCTCGCTACGATTTTTAGCGAGGCGTAGCGTCATTAGCCCCCACTCCGAAACTTTAAAGCGGTGTATTATTGTATTTTTTTATTGTTTTGATAAAAGAAAAAATACGTGTCTAATATTTATTATCTAACTGACGGACTAAATAGATTTTAACTTTTCATACCCAGGAAACATCCCTATTGTACAAGATTGATAAGCTTCTCATTGCTATTTATGTCTTGGTAATAAAGCAACAGTAACAACACTACGAAAGTATTAAAAAATCAAGATTTTACTGATCGACTCAGTTCTATTTTGTGTCGGTACATTATTTTGTAATTGAAGCTGAATTGATTTTTGTACATTATCTCTACGTGGTTATTTATCTATTTTGCCATAAAAATCCTGCCACATCTCAGAAAAAAGCAAATAATTGTATGTTGCTAAACAGAGCCCCAATAGATTCACATGGTTATACCAAGTGCTGAGATTGTATAACTGTTGGCATAACCAATAACTTAGTTCTCGTAATGCATTATATCTAGTCATTAGGCGGGGTACTTTTTCTAGTAAAACACAACAAAGAAAAACAACGTTTTTGTAACCTAATTCTCTATATTTGGCTGTCTACTTTTTACTGAAATGTGGTTATAAGTGACGACTGACGAGCGAATGTTAGGTCACAAGCCAATTTTAAATAAGCTTAATTATAAACGACAACTTAATTGGTTTGTATTAAGTAATTAGAGTGAAACACATGAAACTTGGTCTGATTTTATACAATCGATTACCAAAAATATAATTGTAAATTAAAAGTAGAGAAATAAGAAGGTATGTATGTTTTTAATCGTAGATACTATATATTGTATACTTAGGTGTACATCTTCCTAGGCGCGCTGAATAAAGAAGGTCAATGTTATATATCACTCTCTTAGAATGAATACAATGTAAGACCACATCAAAACTAAAAACGTGAAAATCTTTCGAAATACTGGATAAAATTACTGATTTCAAAATACAAAAGGCTTCCTACAAAACAAACTAGGTTCAATACAGCGTGACCAATTGATACCCCACAAGATTATTTATAACACAATCTCAACATAATAGTGTTACGTCATTATAATCTTATTTTCTGGACACATAACTACCACAACAGTGCATTACCATTGTCACATAATTAGGTGGAATAAGGAAAGTAGGCTAGCAATCGCGTGCTACTTGCGTAATGCGAGTTAGTGACGTTCATATCAAAAACTTGTACACCTTATAATTGATTACACATCAATTTGAAAAGGAACCGTTTTCAATTAAATTAATTTGGGACCATTTCTAAGGTATATACTCGATAGCAATAAGTATTTGTGAAATCGATGTAGCTACAAGTGCTGGAGATATCGCGTTACAAAAATATGCAAATAAAAATAAATACCGTCGAATCGAGAATTCCATTTGAAGTTTGGTAAAAAAATGCAAACCGAAATGCGAAGAAAATGAAACATCCCGCATGCGGGCTCGATCGACTAATAAAAACGGTAACCGCATGTGGGCTCTATGACATGCTATTACTTAAATCTCCCGTACCTCGTATCCGGGAGGGGAACAACTATTTGTGATGATAGACTATTCTTGGTAAGTGATGATGACAAACTCCATGAAACATGTTGGACCTTATGAGGATGTCATAGTTTCAGTCTGATTTACCTTAGATAACCGATACTGTCCGGTAATGCCAAATAACGAGGTAAACAGTAGTTTGCAAATACTTAAAAAAAAACTACACAAAGTTGCAAAAAAAAACTACTATAATAAAAAAAAAAACTTTGAAGTCGGTTCCTTTTTACAATTATGTGTAATTAATTATTAAAATTATGTATATACATAATATATATACATATCTAATACCTGCCTACCTTTGCCATGCCATGCTAAAATACTCTTTTGTTTTCCTTAGATCAGAATTTCCACACATCAGGAAGCTCTCTTGCATACCAAACGGTATCTGCGGTTATATTTTTGTATGTAAACTGACGTAAGTGTAGCAAACATCTAACGTTATTCAATATCGACTTGGAAGTTTATGTTGTTGTCCTCTTCTTGAGTATTGGTAATGAGTGAGATGAAAGTTTTAAGTCGATTCAATGGTACATCGATTCGAATTATAATTAATGTTTATACGGCTCAGTGAGCTCATAGCGTCTGTTTATCACAGTGTTGATAACCACTAGATGTGGTTGAATGTAATAAGAATATTAATAGTAATTGATAGTCTTGCAGTTATGATATAACTGCTAGTTGTTGAACTCGATAGCGAAAACGTAAGGATGTCTTATATCGATCATATAATTTGAGATTAGATATAAGATAGTAACCGTTATAAATACTATGTAACGTAATTTAAAATGGGCTAAGTAACTACTCATGATAGGAAAAAAATATGGAAGGCAGGCAAGAGGTCTGTCACATGAAGATTAAGTTAAAGAGTTGAAGTTGGGCAATCTGTATTTTTAATCATTCTGTGTACAATAACACAAAGTAAAGAATACCTTACCATGGCGAGATACCTACCTAGATTAATACATTTTTTATAAAATGAACAAAATGATATTTACACGTTATATATAGGTAAAGTTATATTCGTAAATTTTAAATAAACTTTATTCGACTCATTATTAGATACATGATGCAGATGTAGATACATAAACAGTTATAGTTTAAAAACTCTGTAAAACTCAACTTACAAAAAAAATAAAGAAAATATATGTTAAATAATAATTAAATAAAAAAACATATTATGTAAGTACATGAGCAGATGTAGATATAATTTACAAGATAGATCTAAATCAATAACGAACCTTACTCCTAAAATAATAAAGGCGTTAGTGTTAAGGTGTCACAGTGGTGTCGACTGTACTACTTGGTCATATTATGTTTTATATTAGTGCCCCGGCAGGCGGCTATCCACCACCCTAGGTACCCACATATAAATCTACCGTGAAGTTTCACTCGCTACATTCGGTACTCAGCCTTCGAAACGAGTGTATCATTTGATTTTTATTTTAAATCGATTAAGAATCGAGTGATCGTGTAGGTACAGGTGCCTTAATTAGAATTCTTTGTTCTCATCCCAAATATTTTGAAAATGGCCTTTAAGGTAAGATTAATATATAATTAATTCTAAAATATTGAACTGTATATATTTTTTATAAATCATCATATTTTGACAAGAATGTTTTAATACATTTTAAATTAATAAAAACAAAGTTAACTAAAAAACGAAAAGTAGGATTCACTATGTTACTTTTTGTGTAACTTATACTTAACTTAAGTTCCTACTTAGGCTTCTTGTGGCACTCACACTTAATTAATTGTTCCGATTAGTTATATTTTCTTATACTCAAAGCACACACACATGTTCATATAAAATACTCTGTGCACATGTCATAACAAAGATGTACCTCACCAGCTGATGAATTGACCTTCGACACTTATGAAACTATGAACCAACGGAAGTCTTAAAAACAATAATTTTTGTATTACCTATATATTGCCCACTATGGTAATAAAATATGCATGAGTTTGTTACCATACCATACACAAAAAAAAGTAGGAAAATATATATCTGATATATGTAAATTCTATCATAATAACACAGTTACAGTATATTTTTATAGAATGTATACTTTAGTTATACATTATTAAAAAAGGAACAAAATTGCACTTTTCTCGTGACTTAATCTTTAGATATTAAAACTAAAAATTCAAGACATTTGGTAATTAAAATTTAATTACTAAATACAGCACACTGTAGTTTATGTATAATATTCATTTTACAGTGATGTCAGTGATGTGAACACAATTTAAACCAATCACTTGTGTCAAAACTTATCTATTACTTTCTCATGTTAACATCTTGTATTTAATAAACTTTGTGTATTATTTATGTACATAACAAAAACGGAATAGGTATATACGAGGTCATTATAACCGAAGTAAGTGAAAACAAATCTGCAGTTTACACAGTAGAGGCGACAACATTACATAAAAACACATTCTTCGTAATTATCAATGGAATCTTGAAAGCGAATGCGGGAAAATTTGTAAAAAAATATCTATTGTTTTCATGGCAACGCCTTATACAGCTGTTTGAAATACATTGTCTGAGTTCATAAAAGTTCAGATAAAAAATAACTACCTAAATACTTGCACTTTTATTGTTTATTTGTACTTATGTAATCGCTATTGAAGATGTTCCAATAATAGTGATTTAATTAATGGTTTTCTTGTTGAAATTATTCATTATGAAATTTAAACATTTTCAACATTGACAAAAGGCTGTCAGAATTTGACATGTTCTGTGCGTTGGTTAATTTATCAAAACAATTGACAGTTCATAAGCACGTAAAAAAATAATGTAATATTTTATTACTATTAGTTTTAGTTTTAACTCAAAGTAATAATATAATATAATGGTGCTAACATAATTTAGTTCCTACTATTAGAATGGTTTGTTCAAGGCATTTTAAATTAAATATAACTCTTAAGTAGTTCTTGGATAGCTCTATGAGGAAGGAAATTATTTAACCTAGGAAGATAATATGTCTTAAATAGAACATATATGTGTGTATATCTTCTACAAAGTTTGATAATAGTCTTTATGTTTTATAAAGCACCGTATATAATTTGAAACTGATTCGATTTTTTTTGATATTGTTAAACAAAGAAGATTAGACTTATTAAAAATGTTTCGTCTCTGTCGACTAATAATGATTGACATAATTATGTATCTCACCTATTACTTTTTTACTTAATTAACTTACTATTAGCAATCATGCTGACTTTTAATTTTGTCATAGCATAAAATAAACGTAATTTGTTTATATTTATAATTCTCTTTTGTATAAATCTCTTTTGCCGTTTTCCGCGTGATCCTAAAGAACCTTTATAATAAATTATTTATCAATAAGTAATTTCAAAATTTCTACAATTCCAGTTGGTGATCGTAGCTCTAGCTATAGTGGTGTGTACACATGCTCGCATGTACTACAACGTGCGTCCCGTAAGGCTGGTCCACGACCTGCAGCCGGCCGCGACGATCGTGCACTCCGAGCCTAAACACGCCTTCGACCACCATCATATTTCAGAAGACGAACATGTTGATTATTACGTAAGTATGATGACCTATAATATAAACAGACCGACAGACAATGTTCTGTGAATTTTCCAACAGGCTTTTTTAAAACCAAAGCAAACCAAGCAGGTTTATTTAGCCAGTTAGGAAATGTCGAATCCAGCGAGCTCTAAAAAAATGTTTTATGTGACTTGTAAAAGTGTCGATTTTTTATCCTAGTTACAAAAATAAATGATATGATTTGAGTTTGTCATTCGTCGTGAGTTTGTGACCACTGCAGTATCGCTGCAGAGTATTGTATATAGAGATTTTCTATACAATGTAGAGCAAATATTTCGAGTATATTACAACATTTAATGTAATTCCAATACTTATTACGTCATGACTTGTTAAATCAACAACTACCAAACAATTACTATTGGACATGCAACACATTACGTCTAAGCATATAACAATTTAATTGTACCGTGCAACAGCAAAACAAACAGTAAAAGTAAATAAGTAAAAAAAGTCGTTAAACAACGTTTGTTACAAAACTTCATTACATGTCTAGTTGTGTAAAATAATCAATCGATAAATACATAATTGCCTTGCAACTCTATTATTTACATTTAGAATGTATAATCTAATGCAGACTATGATTGTGATATTATTCAAGGGGTTTGAAATACTTATTTTTGATTGTTCACTGTTTGAGGGTATCGTCATACTTGATGACCGATTTTGGTAAAGCTTGTAGACATAAAGAAAAGGATTGACATTTGTTTTACTATTCTAGATTTTTTTTGTTTGTAAAATTATAAACAGACAAAACTGCACACGCAATCAATGAAAAAACTTTTTATATAATAGAAACTTAACCTAATGTAAACATACATACCTAAATACTACGAAACACCTAATTCAAAAAGGCTAAGTTAAAACGATTTTCCTTTTTACACACAGTTAGTACATACTTATTGTTTACTTTTACATATTTATACTTCGTGCATAAATAAGTCTTGAACTTGTCAGTAAAGTAATACGATGCTAAAATACACGGGTTATGTTACTTGTTAACCGCACGTCAGTTTTCTAAGCTTTCTTTGACCCCAGCTGTAATGTCAATCGATAAATCTATGCTGAAGTGTTTTGTACAGATAATTTTTTTATTGTGGGCACAAAGCATCTTTAATTATTTCAGTTCTAAATTCCTTGGTAGTTATATAGGTAATAAGTATTGTGGCTGCTAGACATAATGAATTCATTGAGATCTTCTAATACTATTTAGTAAATTGACACGTTTAGTTTTGAGAATAAAATATGAGATTTATTTAGATAAGAGAAAATGCTGAGATGGGTATTAGTATTTACATAAGGAGGTTATGTAATCTCCACATAAATAAAATAACCCATCAATTACATAAATAAAGCTTACAAGACATTAATAATAATTATATTAACGAGACTTCATCAACTCTATTATCATAAAACATAATATCTTTAAGATGTCGTAATATGGGCAATAATGTTACATAGAAAATTATCAAGAATAAACGCTTAATAATATCAAACGATATTACACTTATGACGTTGTTACGCGAAATCACGACCAACACTACTTACGCAAACAAATTACGATCGCAAAAACGGACGATAAACCAATACGCTTAAGTGATTTCTTACTTCCTAGTTCTTAATGATTTATTTTCTTCCAATAACAATGGTTCGAAAGTTTGAAGCTAAGAAGTCACATAATTAAGTGTTTACTCCAACATCTGTAAGAACAGGAATTGAGACAAGATCGTGTTTCCTGTGTGACGTTCCGCTTACTGATGCCCGCGTGGAAAGCCGCGCGTGTCCAAGTTGAAAGTTAATTACATATGAATAATGTACTTATATTAAAAATGCGAAAGTAATTCTGTCTGTCTTTCGGTCTGTTACGGTTTTACGGCTAAACCGCTGAACCGATTTTGATTGAACTTTGTATAGGGTAAACTTAGATCCCAAGAAAGGACCTATGTTATATCAGCTATATGCCGCGATAGCCGACACCCACGCGGGTGGAGTCGCTGGAAAAACCTAGTGGAGTTATATGGCAAAGAGGTGTATTTATATAATGTTAGATTTCTAATTACGTGTATTATTATAACTACAAATATTTAAGATTTATTGCAATATTAGCTATTTTGTTTACTGAATCTGCTGATGTATTCGTAAATTGCCAAACTTTTACTGTTAAAAACTCACATTTATTAGGATAGTTTTTTATTATCATACAGAGACAATATAAATGATATAATGGTTACGTATGTTGGCTTAACAATCGAATAAATTTTGATGGACCATTATCTTTATGTTTATCATTGTCAAAAAGCTATTTCAGTAAACGCAGAAATAATCAATAAAAATAAGTCAATCGTGATCCGTTTACAACTTGACCTAATGTTTTACTATAAAATCGTTGCGCGTTCTTCGCATGAACACTTCCGAGTTACCTATTAGCATGCAAGTTACATTTAAAACTAGTTATGTCATAAAATAGGAAAGGAAATTAGTTTGACCTTATTATTTATATATAACTAGCTGTCCCTAGCGACTTTGTTCGCGTATTTTAGTTTAAACGGTTTTTCATTTTTGCAACATTTTTCATTTATGCTCCGCTCCTTTTGGCCGCAGCGTAATGTTATACAGCTTATAGCCTTCCTCAATAAATGGGCTATCGAACACTGAAAGAATTTTTCAAATCGGACCAGTAGTTCCTGAGATTAGCGCGTTCAAACAAACAAACAAATAAACAAACGAACTCTTCAGCAGGATTTATATTTTGGTGATTTCGGTAATTAGGTGTTTAGGATGTTTAATTATTGTGATTTGTATTTAATTTTATAGTGAATAGATTGTTTACAGACATTTTTTATTATGTGATAGAATCGGTGCCAATTCCATATACCTAGACTTGCCTATTAAATTTATTAATTGCCTCGCATATGAAGGGTTTCATACCATCGTACAAGATCTATGTCGCGTCTCTTGTATGGGGAACTCCTTTAATTTTGATTATTTTTTATTATAGCGGCAACAGAAAAACACACTACATTTCAACTCTCTAGCTATTACGGTTCATCAGATACAGCCCGCTAACAGACAGACGGACGGACAGATGAACGTATGGATGGACGGACAGTGAAGGCTTAGTAATAGGGTCCCTTTGGGTACGGATCCCTAAAAAAGATTTTGTTTTATGGACATACCATTTAAAATCTTGTTTTACTTTTCAGGCTTACCCGAAATATGAGTTCAAATACGGCGTGAATGACTTCCACAGTGGGGACATCAAGACTCACCATGAAAGCCGGGATGGCGATGTTGTCAAGGGTAAACCCGTAAATCCATTCCATCTATTTATCAGCGATACAATATTGTTTATTTATTTATTTAGAACTTTATATACAAAATGGTACACAAGGTGGACAGGCATTTTCCATATCTCTAATTTTATTTTAATCAATCTTTAATTTTTATTTTATTTACAGTATTAAGTAAATAATTTTATAAAAAAAACAGAAGCTTATTTCACAAGTACTTCACAATTATAACATCAGTTTTTGTTGAGAATGGCAAATATCCGCTCTGATTAGTAGGTATCTCTACGTAAACATTTTTGAATGATCCTGATATGCATGTATACAGAATATATTGCAAGTAAGATGATTTACAAGATAACGTAATCCAACCGTAACGTTTCTCTCTCCAGGTCAATACACGGTGGTTGAACCCGACGGCTCAATCCGTACTGTCGACTACACCGCTGACAAGCACAACGGTTTCAACGCGGTTGTCCATAAGACCGCTCCTATATCTGCCCACGAAGCTGCTCATCTTCACCACTAAGTCAACGCCAAAAATGAAGAACCAATAGGAATTATAATCGAAAATTTAAACAAAAAACATCTGTATAATACTGTGTTTAGACAAATCCTGGAATCTAAGACCTTATCACGAAAACTATCGACAAAGTATTCGACATATGGTAACGAAATTTAAGACGTTAACATTATGAAAGTTTGTTGAAAGACTTTTTACCTTCAAGACCTCAAATGCCAGGATTTGTCTGACCAATGCATTGTTAGATGACTTGTCTATCTAAAGAACATGTTTGTTGGGAAAGTCTTAAAAAAATTAAAGGGATTTTTTTACATTTTTAACCATCTCTGGTTATAAAAAAATATCAAACAGACATCAGTCTGACATTGTTAAATTATAAAAAAAAAAAAAAAACAATTAAAAATTGCTGTGATGTAAGTTAGAACAGATATCAAAGTTAGAATTTTCGATTATAATTCTTAATGGGTACACTAACAATTTCGGTTACAAAATAGATTGAGATCAATCAAGGCTAATTTTCTAATTTTTTATTACAGTATTTTCTTATAATGCATAAATATAAGATTATATTAATTTAGTGCGCTATAAATGTAAAATTGTTAACATGACAGGGTTCAATCAAGCTCGATCTCCAGTTAATTTGATTGTTAACCCGTCTATTATTTATTGTTATTGTTAATTGTTTTAACGAGAAGTACCTGACTTATAACATAGTGTTGTACTGTATACTTATAGGATGTTATTATTTGTTGGATGTATCTGTTTACTTTTTAATGTTATTGTTCGATATGTGCTGCAGTTTTGTCAATAAAACGACAAATGATTTTTATATCAAGAGTTTTATCTTAACTTACCTGACTGCCTTAATATGTGTGTACCTAAGATCCTTCACTTTTTAAGTTTTGGTGTATGGCATAACAAAATTCAATTTCGATTAAAATGTTTTTCGCAATCATTGCATGCCTAAAACTACTCCAATAATTGCATCTCTTGTATATACAAACGAAAAAAAAATGGTCGTTCCTTACTTATGCTATTTGAACCAGCCTGTTTGATCAAATAACTTAACGTCTATGGCCCGCATAATCACCATTTATCAATAACAACATAGTTAACATAAAGTAATTATTCGGTGGTCTGTATTTATTTTATTTATTGATTTAATACACCATGCTCTCTAGAGTACATAGACATTAACATAATTTAGTAGTAGAATTCATTGTTTAAGAATACATGTCGGACTTAATTACAATACTATAAAACAATCATTATGTTTGAAGCTAGTCGCTACAGTATTTGTTCGGAGCACAAATCTATGCGAATACAATGGGAGATCAAAAAAGTTGATAACAATAGAGTCTGTGACTTCCTCCTCCATGCCATATAGTATTAATGATTTGTTTTATTATTGTATTTAATTATGATCTCCATTTCATAATTAAGTAGGTACGCAGTAATAGAAATCATCAAATTCTTCAACTAATTTCGTTTTTTTTCATCCTTAAAAAAACTTTCCAACCACAAATTTGCAATTATTTATTAAAATTATATATTTCACATCATTAAAATGCCAATAAGTCTAAAACAACCAGCCAAGGAAGAGTCGGACACACCCATAAAGGTTTCAGTACCTTTTTATGGGTGGGGTTTAATTTTAAATTAATTTTTATTAGTAGTTGTTTTAGTAGCAACAGAATAACTTTTTGTGAAAAATTCAACTCTCTAGCTATTACGGTTCATGAGATACAGGCTTTGACAGACAGACGGACGGACCGATGGACACCGTTCGCGTACGGAACCCTAAAAGTCAACAACTAAACACAATCAGTGCATTTTCCAAATAGGCATGATGACAACAAGTAAATTTCATTGAAATAATTTGTGTGTATATTATTACAAAATTCCTAATTCTAAAACTCTGATTCTTTTCATAATTAAAAGCAAGATGAATATAATAATCGATAAAATAAAATCGCTAAATACGGCAATCCGCCATGAAATGTTGAACGCCAATCAGAGCGCATGACGTCACGTTAGAGTTCTTTCTCTTTGTTTACATTTGAATTACTTAAGATAATACACACTCGCTCGCTTTTTTAATTAAATACGCCGTTATTGTTTTGTTATTAACTTCAATTTCTTTTGTGTAAATTGATTGCGCTAAATTGAGTCATGGAACAAGTATTTACAAAGGCTTCCAGCGCAAATTTACCAAGAATCGACTTGATAATGCTAGGAACGTTTCTGGCATCAAACAAAGACTTCTGTTCAGCAGAATTTAGAAATGTTAAAACTTCCATGTAAGTATTGTGTATTAAACAGTTAATTAATTATTTAAACCATAAAAATAATTCGTTGAAAGCATAGCTATTGTACCTATTTCAGTATAACATTCAATATTACAATTTGAGGTTATGTTTATGTTAAATATTTCTTTGTCAAAGTGATCTTCACAAAAATAAAGCTGTGTAGTGGGTAATATTCCTTCCAAATCACGTCTTGCAAGTTCAAGCCACTTCTTTCTTAATTTCTTATCGAAAGGAACGAAAATAAATAACTTCTCAGGAGTTTTTATGGACGTATTAGTACACAGAGGGACGGAACACCACCTATATGCTTTCGAAGTCATGTTTTTAATGTAAAAACTAGTAAAATGTCCAAATTAAATATGAATTAGATAATGTTTACATATACCGAATGTTCCTTGTACTCTAAAGTGACGTAAGCAAGCGACGCCATGACACTTTGACGCGTTTTGGTGCAAATTTTAAATTTATGAATCAAAAATTATTTTTTAAGTACTAAACCTAAATTTTCCGCAGAAATATTATGTTTATTATAATTCATATATATTTCCAAATATTATAGAACAGTTTCTCAAAATTTGTCATCATGCCTATTCTCTACACTTTTGCAATCTAGGAAACACTAACAAAGAGGTTTTATTCCAGTCAAGATTCTTTATAAAAATACAGGGTGGGCAAATAAGAGGTATCCACTTTATATTTAAAATTTTATTCTATGAAATATAAAAAGTTTTAAGTTTCTTTTTTTAAATATAGTATTTAGTGTCGGCAAATTAGTGTGGAATATAATGCCAGACAAATATCCGCCTCTAGCAGCATGGCAAATGTGAACCCTTTTCAGTGGGTTTTTCATGAAATTTTCACATACTTACTGCGTTATCTCATCGACTGTGTCTCGGATATTTTGTTTTAATTGTTGAAAGTTCATTGGCCTATTAGCATAGACACGTCCCTTTAGATAGCCCCACAAAAAAAGTCAGGAACTGCTAAATCCGGGATCTTGGGGGCCAATCAATATCACCATTTCTTGAAATGACAAAAAACGACCCGGTAGCATAATTTTCAATGTCTCGATTGTGGCTGTGCCGTATGACATGTGGCCCCGTCTTTTAAGAACCACATGTTTCCTAAGCCCAACTGATTCACGTTCTCTGTCAGTTCTTGAGTTACGTGAACCAACCAAGGTGTTTCTTCAGAATTGTCCGTAGAGAGGTCCTCTTAATTTCGAGTTGTTGAGAACGACGCCTGGTAGACAATCTGGGTTCTTCTGCTACACTTTGTCGAACAATTTCAATATTCTGCTCCGACATGGAACTGTTTTATCTGTTACAATGCCAAGCTGCTCAAATTTATTCACTAAATGAGTTACTGTTGGCCGCAAAGGTAAGCGATTTCTACCAAAAAATTGGCCGCAATTTTCATAGATTTTTCACAATACATGTTTGGTTTAAGTGGAATGTTTTAATAACTAAAACACGTTTTTCAGTAGTATAACGTTCCATAACAAATTTGCCATATTTAAACAAAATAAAATTTATGAAACAACTGTCATATTTGCCGCCAAAACAAAATGGCGGCAAAAAAAAGTTGTAAACCTCCAAGTTGCCCACCCTGTACTTTAAATGCCGTGCACTTGAGGAAGATCAACCAGGGTCGGGAGTAAACATAACTTAAATATATTCGCATTTGTACGATGTCGAAACAAGTCTCTAATTACTTCATTAGCCCTTTGTTTTATCTACTTGAAAACAAAACAAATGAGAATTATGCTAATTTGATGTTTTGTTATCTTTCGGATGATCAAACGTTTATCCTTGTAATAGCCGTTTAGTTAAACAAATTGTTTTATGTATCTTTATGTTTTTACATCTAAAAATAAATAAAATTCAAATGACTGTAGTGGTCAATGTTAATTACATTTAATTATAAGTAAGTTTGAAGTTTTGTGTTACTAACAATATGAGTCTGTGTTAGGTACTGGTGAAAAAACGAATTATTACAATCGGTGTTATTGTTACAATATCTAGTTCGCTACATTGTGCTTTTGCGCATACGAAAATATTAATTATTAATTCATTACTAAGTAACTTATTATTATTAGTATACAACGATAAGTAGAGCATAAAAAAAAATAAACAGCAACATATTTCGGACAGTTTGCAGTTTATTTAGGAAATTAGGGATGAGAATATTTTTAAATACTAATTCGCATCTATTATTTCATGTACCTACTTTAAACAGTTGGTAAATTTTGATTTACCCATAGTAGCGTGTAATGATATAATAGCAAATATCAATATTAAAAATACCAAAGCGACTGGCGCGTCAAGCCAGTGGTCGCAGGTTCGAGTGCTGCCTGAGGTTTAAGTTTTTCTTTCCGCTATTTGTATTTAATTAAAAACCCCATTTTTTTATGAACGTTAGCTAGTCCAAGCAAAGGAAAAGCGTGAAAGATATATTATAGACAGGGATGTCCAAACTTCTTTGTTGTGTTTTATTCATCGAACAGCGAAACAAATGCGAAGGTTCGAACTTAATGTTAGGACTCTCCCATTGTTCCGACAAGGAAGTACTAGCCTCTACGATTCAACGAAATCGTCCGAGTACAGACGACGACAGAATTCGTCATAGTCTGACACTCTTTGTTTGGGTGTGGACAATTAGTTGCGGTGTTGTATGTACATTTAGTTACACAAGTGTTTACAACGCACGGTTAATTGTTGTTTGTTTTCTTAGAAGCTTACTTATGTATTGCTGGATGTGCAATTTGACTTTCGGATATAATTAGGTATATTGCAATGAAACTTAAAATATATTGCAATTATCAACAAGTTGTATTAGCTAAAAACATAAGAAACATGACCGCCCTGCTAAGAAAACATTATTTATTTTGTATTATAATTTATTAATTATTATTATTTCTTATTCCAAATTACATTTAAACAAATAAGTTATACGTATATTTTTGGAAACCACAATACAAACAGAAAACAGGACAGGAAAATAAACTGACATTCCTTGGTAAGCACGAAATTAGAGGGAGTTTTTTTTATCTACACTAAAATTAACACTTCACTCCTTGTTGTTAATTTAATTTAATTTAATTTCTTCTCATAGTCTATACGGCAATGAGATACTCAGTCTACAGGTGCTATCTACATTGAAAACGTAAAAAATGCCGTGGAGTATGTATGTGAACAAAGTCATGATATTAATCTCTGAATAAAGGCAAGAAAATGACCTGAACAGTGCGTAATTACTCCTATCTTTAAGTACACACGTAATAACTCGTACTAAATGTTATGACACCGCTACTATTCCCACACAAATTAGGATCCACTTTATAAATTATAAATGTGGACAACATCACATACATTGCTCTGAACCCAAAGTAAATAGCTAAAGCACTTGTGTTATGGAATTCAGAGACAACGAAGGTACCACAAACACCGCACTACTTTGGACCAATGTAAATGCAAAATTTCTGTGACGTATACTCCGACAAAGTTATTTATATCCCGAGAAAAAAAGGATTATTTGGAATCGAACCCACGACCTCTAGTTTAGCAGTCAGCGTCACTAACCACTAGACCAACAGGCCCGTTTTGAGTGTACATCCAATTAATCGTTAAGGGATAGTCTCATATAAAATGGTAAATTCTACTGGCTACTAGTTTGAAGTAGTACGTGGAAATGAATAATTTACTCATAACATTTATAGACATATCCTAATATTGTCGAGATCCATACGTGGTTTCTGTTAGAGACAATTATGCAATATACTGCACTCAATTGAAAAACCTTTTAATTTTACCATGGGTTGCTTGTGCATAATTGTTTATATGGTGTTATGGTGGCCTAGTGGTTCAATGATCGGATTTGTGTGCACAAGGTTGCAGGTTCGAACCCAGGTAAGACCAATGTCACTTTTTCAAAGTTATAATATGTACTTTCTTAATTATTTTAAGATATCTTTCACAATCGGTGAAGGAAAACATCGTGAGGAAACCTGGATTCCTAAAATTGGAATCTGATATCGCCAACCCGCACTGAGCAAGCGTGGTGATTAATGCTCGTTCCTTCTCTATATGAGAAGAGGCCTGTGCCCAGCAGTGGGACATTTATAGGCTGGTATTATAATTGTTTACATTGCACATTTTTTTTCAACCATGATAGTACGTGCCTATTTACCACAGATGTACTATAAATGCAGTCATTTATTCAAGGTATTGTAAATAAACCTTGGTGTTAGTTACCACACGTATGTTCTAAATTTGCTACCATATACAGAGTGATGGATGGTGCGTCCACTATTTTAGTTTGCCTCCTAACTTACTCAGGGACAAGCTTGCCATAGTAAAATTATCACAGTGAAGAACCAAAATAGTATTTGAAATAATAGTATATAATGTACTCAAAACATATAGGTATTCTTATTTTATTAAAAAGAAAGAGGAGAGGCTATATAAAAAATTATAAATATATATAGTATATATTATTATTGATATTTTTTGAGTCATTGATTGAGGTACAAATAGTTAAATGTCTTTATTTTTGTTGGAACATAATAATATTACACACGTGATACACGTGAATATTACTCGTGTGGAGATTTATTGAATTGTAAATATATTTCAATCTCGGAAACCCATAAAATATTTCCTACTTACTTGTGGAAGTAAACCCCATGATTATGTATTCGTAAATAGTTTTGGCCAGTCTTCCAGTACCTGATAATCTAAACATTACTTTTTATTCGATGATAGCTCGTTTTAAGTAAATTTCTCAACCCAATACGTCATCTAGATCAGTTAAGCAACATAATGTACATGAGGCTTAATACCGTGCGAAACTTTTCTCAATTAGCCGAAGCGAAACGGTAAAGGAAACTTCATTTTCGGAAGGCTTTTGGTAGACTGAGGAACGCCTACCAAGGCTGGCACTCAAATAAGGCCACATATAAATGCTTGGGAACCCTCCATTGTATTATTCAAGGAGTGGACGTTGATCAAGACAGTTGTATTCCTAGTGTGTTTAGTGTTTGGCAGTATGTGTCGTTGTCTGTGCCTAATTTTGACGATTTGTTCCGGAGCAGCGCTGGCGGCGCCACGACTTAATATTATCAATACAAATAGTTTTGAACCAGGATATGACTATTACGTAAGATATATTTTATTTTAACTAGTTACCACAAATATTAAAATACAGCATATAAAATTGGATAAATAAAATTCATCACAAAAATAAAAAAAAAATGTGTGTATGTGTGTTACATTTGTTATGCATGCGGAACGAATATTTGTAATTAAATACAATTAGTAGAAAGAAAAACTTAAACCACAGGCAGGACTCGAACCTGCGACTACTGGCGCGTTAAGCGTTAAATGAGCGTTAAATGATATTATCAACCCACCGTCCCATTGACCTGCCAACATTTTTGACGACCTCCGTGGTTGAGTGGCGTACACACCGGTTTTCAAGGTGTCGCCAGCTCTGAGGTCCCGGGTTCGATCCCCGGCCGGGTCAATGTAGAAAACCACTTTTCTATATCGTCCCGGGTCTGGGTGTTTGTGGTGCCTTCGTTGTCTCTGAATTCCATAACACAAGTGCTTGAGCTACTTACTTTGGGTTCAGAGCAATGTATGTGATGTTGTCCACATTTATTAGTACATTTATTATTATTATTATTTATTTATTTTACCTATTGGGCCCCTCCAGTGTGTGGTTGCAATGGAATTATATCTAAAAACTTACTGCAATAAGTTTTTCTAATTTTTCTCAAACTAACTCATACTTTAGTAGTCACACGTGTTTCCATTTGAATAATCACATAAATTGAATATTGATGTATGCAACTACCCTCAGGCATATTCAAACTTTAATTTTATAATAAATCTAAACTTACTATTTGTAAAGGGATCTCAAAATCTTGTAGATACTAAATTTTTGAAATATCTAAGAATACTGTGTACGTCAATTGTTATTGTGACTATGCTCGATAATTGGTATCCTATTTTTTTTCGAAGTTATCTATTAACTACGTGAGCAACGTTCACTAAGTGTACCTCCTGCGGGGTTTGGACCTCGACTTAGTGCGTTACCTACGCAAAAAAAAATATCTAAAACCTACTTATACCAAAACTATCCTTGCAGACCCAAGAACAGTTATATCAAATAACTTTATTTTGTTAAATTTCAGAACGTACCTAAATATGCGTTTAACTACGGCGTAGCTGATCCATCGACTGGAGATGTTAAATCTCAACATGAAACCAGAGATGGTGATGTCGTCAAGGGTAAGGATATCTTTTTATTTCTAACATTTAAACAGTCCAAATTATTTTTAAATTATGGTTTCCAAAAATTTGAATCTAAAATCGCTAACCCGCAAAAGAGTAAGCGTGGTGATCAATGCTCGTTTTTATTATTTTAAAATTTCTCTATATGAGAAGAGGCCTTTGCCCAGCAGTGGGACAAAAAAAGACATATAACGTATATTCGTTTTTTTCAAAACAATTTCAGTTACCTTCAACCTTTACAGATAAAACTATCGATGTTTGATAACATAATATGTTTTCAAACATCAAATATATGCTAAAAATTGCAGTTTTATTTCATAACAAACTCATAAAACAATCTATAAATTGTATACACCTATATTAACGACAACACGGAAGACGTACAACACAATAATTATTTGCACCGTTATCATAACAACAGTTTAATATTCATCAGCCATTATACCTGTTATTATCCATTGTGGCGTCCGTTTTGGTAGCAAGTAAGTAACATCGATCACGACCATACAATCGACAATGCACAGATATATCTCCATGATGCATTGTTCTCAAATCTATGCCGCCATTAACGATACGTTAGCACATTCAAACGCATGTGAAGTATATAAAAACAGGAGAAAAAGTTTTGTTCCCAAGAGATTTCCAAATTCGCATCTTTGTCTGAAGTCAAAGACCTCTTGATATGGACTAATGCATTAAGTGTAATTGATATAATTATTGTGCTTAGGTACGCTTTCGATTAAGACATAATGCTGCTTATAATCAACATGGGAATATCGATATTCCTTTGAAGACTTTAATAAGTAAGACTAGATAGACTTAAGCACATATTTCTCACGGAATATATGATTTCATTAACCAATTATCGATATTAATTACAATCAGTGATTACGAGATATTTATTGTAATTTATGGTAATGGATATTAAACATAGTGACTAAAATAAACGTTTAAACACTACGTCTAGGTCAGAACAACCAAGGACGAATGCAGACCTTTAACCAAGACTCAAGTAATAGTATTTCAAACAATCAACTTGGTCTTTACGGTAAGGTGTTGGTTATTAAATACTGAATGCTATTAGCCTTCTTTACATAGTCACAGGTTTTTCTTATAATAGGGTTTGTTAACAGCACTCGTTTGATGTAGCATTTTTGTTTTGTAGTTTTGAAGTTTGGTTTTGCTAAAAATCAAATGCGGTTTTCCGGGATATTTCTTACTTTAGAATTTTCATTTTGCAAATCTCTGTTTGTAAGACAAACTTTCTATCTCTGGTTCTGGACAGTTGTTGCATTGATTCAGGGATCTTCAGATAGTTACTCTGAGACAGAGGCCTTCGAGTGACTTAAAAAAATGTGATACCAGGTTGAGAATAAATTATTTGTATCTTGCGTTTTTTTTCTGGGACACTTTGTCATTACTGATTTCACTTATTTGTAATAACAAAATGTTTAAATTTTCAGGGCAATACTCGCTTGTAGAGCCTGATGGTTCAGTCAGGACAGTGGATTACACGGCTGACCCGATCCACGGCTTCAACGCTGTGGTATCGAAGAGCAATCCTAACGTGCACGGTGGAAACCAACAACAACAGTTTAAACCAGTATACCTCCCGAAACCTCTCCAAATCCCTGTGGAAGTGCCTGAGTATTTCCCTCAGTCATTCTTTCAGCAGGATGCACCAATCGGTAAGTATATTGAAGTTACTCCAAATATTTAATATGCAATAGGTTTCTTGAATACAAGATAAGTAGAAAAAACGGTAAGAGCTAAAACGCACATGAGTGGCGTACCGCTGCGTGATATCAGCGCACTGACTTGCGGCCTGCTCAACTTCTCCGGTTAGCTTGAAGCGTACCGATGCGGCAGATCGTACATACTCCAGCCTGCAGCCTGCTGCCGCAGCAGCACGCCGAATTACGGCCAGCCACTAGTGCGTTTTAGTACTGAGTGAGATGGTATCCATCGCAGTTTGTAGGATTTGTTTGAAATGGCTCAGGACACAAAAGTCTGGCGTCAGTCCTTTGTCCAAGTGTGAAATACATAGGTTATTAAAAATATATTCCATTATCTAGTAACTAAATGACTATATTTCTCAACAGTATAATATTAAATTAGAATTTATGGGATTTTTTAAGACCTGTCATTTAAGAAATACGGTTACGGATGAACAATTTAAACATCAAGAACCTTTTTTTAATGTTGTAAATAATTTGTAAACGCGGATGTGTGCATAGGTATGTAATATAATCAACAACAACTTATTAAAAATTCAAATTTAACAATTACTAGCATTTTAATAAGTCATTGTTATTGATAATTAAGATAGATTATTTTGAT
Organism: Diachrysia chrysitis; assembly: GCA_932294365.1. Taxonomy (NCBI): domain Eukaryota; kingdom Metazoa; phylum Arthropoda; class Insecta; order Lepidoptera; family Noctuidae; genus Diachrysia; species Diachrysia chrysitis. Next base: position 5,152,141 of record OW028645.1, read on the forward strand.
TTAAATCTTTACAATAATACAAGGACGGGATAAATAAAGAATGTGTTTATAACTTAAACATTTACATACTGAATAAAAAATATCAGTTGCAATAAGCACCGGATGCGTTCAGACGTAGACAACGCTATTATATCTAATTAGTGTCTATTCACTGTACCCAATCACATTGTGTAGACTATTGTATGTTGTTTTTTGCGTCTTTTGTTTTTAAAAATGTAGAATCATTAGGTTTAAATGAAAAATACTGTTGAAATTCTAATCCTAGATAAGTATAATTTCCTTGTCAAATTATTCATCTTACAAACCTTAAGTCAAAACTGTGTATAATTGTTAATATTTTGGTATTCTAATAACGGTCATTTAAGTAAAATAGAGCTATTTAATTAGAACTGAACATTTGTTTAAAAGTGTTATAAAATTCAATTAAATTGACATTGGCCTTTTTAGCATTAAGTATTTATTCAATTTACTGCCGTCATATTTGAAGTATTAATACTACGTTTATGTTTCAGTATTCTCCAAGTTCGACAACCAATATGCATTAAACTACAACGCCTTTGACTTGAATGGGCCTTACCATCAACAAATGTTACTATCATAGACCTATTTATTAAGCTGCCTATAAATGTGTTAATATTTACATAGATTTAAGCATAGTTTAAGTCGTAAATTTAGTTTATGGCCAGTTTCAAATTTTTTAATTATTTTTATTATTTATGGTTCTGGTTAATTACTTTGTGGCTTATTGTCCGATTGTCTGTTCTTTCATGATAAAGTATGCCTTAATCATGGAAATCTTCGATCAGCCTTTTTTTCTTTAAATCTGATAATCCGATAATTTTATAAAACAAAATCCTTCATCATGATCTTCATCTTCAGTTCTGTATAACCCACTGCTGGGCTCCCTTGGTTTATCCCATACTCCTCAATGTCTCTTTCTTAAAAATCCCTACATTATAAATTTTAATAATATCTATGTATAATAATGATTAGATTTACCAATAAATGCAATTTTAACCGAATCAGTATTTAAGGAAACCAAATGACGTAGATATGCTAAATATTATTGTTTTAAAAAAAGTTATTAACAACCCTTTTAATTGATGTTGTACTCAGCTATGTTCGTTTACTTATAAAGCTAGCAAAACAAATACGCTAGCAGTTCTAACAAATTGAATGTAAATATTTTTATTTTTATGATAAGTAATGTAAATACGTATAATATAAAAAAAATATATTTATCAATATTGTGGTTTTATTTTTATAGCTATTGAAATAAAGTTGAATTAGTTACCAATGTCAAACTGAAGTAACTTTATTTAAAAGCCATTGGTAAAAAAGGGTAGTTGACGGGGTATGAAAAGTAGAAATCGCTTTAATCCGTCAATTAGATAATAAAAAGAGTTAGACAAGATTTTTTTCCTTTATCAGAACAATAAATTATTAACAAAGATACAGCGCTTTCAAATTCAGGAGTTGGGGCTCATGACGTCACACCGTGGTAAAAATTGTTATTCCGACTGACGACACGCGAAAATTAAAAACTTATTTTCCAGGCAGCTTTGTTTAAAAATAAAAAGTACTTGTACAATAAAATTTATTAATCTACCTGACGGAAACCAAATTGGGCGGTAATCAAAACATTTTTAGTCAACATGCCTATTGTGACAATGCCATCACGAAGAAGTCTAGTTTATAATTATACATTAGTTACGCACAAAACTATAAAATAAAGCTATTTGCGGAGCATACTTTACTAAATATAATTATTTTACCAACAATTCATCATCGATTTTCAAAATCCTAGAATAAGTAGGTACCTTTTTTTTTTTCTTTTGATTACTTGGTGAAAAGCTAATTGACTTCGATCCACGCCGAGGGCACGGCGCGGCGTGGGGATATGTCGGACTCGCACCGACTAAAAACACCCCGGTCCCGTCTTTGCCTTAACCAGAGCCGCGGGATCACATGCGCATTCTCAGCGCAGCTCCGGCAGAGAATAAGTAGGTACCTACTCGAAAAGTTTTCAGTATCGATCTTTAGGGTATAAAATTTACTGAGTTATAACTAAATAACGCCGTTAATAAGTGTAGGTAAACTTACGTCTAAAATGATTAGGAAAATATTTATTTTGCACAAAATTGGTACAAAGGCGGACTTAATGCCTTAGGCATTCTCTACCAGTCATATATATAATAAACAGCGTAAGCGCGAATGTTAGCTAAAGTTAAATGATAAGGCGCTGGAAAATGTACAGGTACAAAGGCATGTAGCATAACCTTTCAAATTATCTGAGCAAGAACTTAACGTAAGATATGCTACGTAAAAATAGTAAGGCACTTACAAACGTTCAAATAGAGCTTCCTGTCGGATATTCAATGTATATTTGTGTAGGTATGTATAGGTAGATACTTATTTTGTGGAAATATGTAATTATTACTCCCAATATTCTGATCTAAAATACTTGATATGACCTTTAGAAGGCGATAGCCAGTTGCTTTATATTTTTACAATATTTTTGCCAAAATTGGTCAGCTGTGAATCTCACTCTCTCTCATTTGTCAATGATCGAAATTGTTCTATGTAACAGTATTTTTTGGGACTATTTTATTTATTTTAACTAGCTGTTGACCGCGGCTCCGCCCGCGTGGCGTATAATATGCATGTATTATAATATAATATAAACCTTCCTCTTGAATCACTCCATCTATTGCTGAAAACTGCATTAAAATATAATATCTTTAAAAGATCTTTATAAGCGTACAGACAGCGTGAGCAAGTTTATGCTATGTAAAGAATATGTTCATTTTGACAATAACGTTCCCTTACATTTGCAGTAATGATGACAGGAAGTTCATTGTTGTAAGTACGTACGTACAGTGCACACTGACAATGTCAGATGCAACAAATATAACATAATTGAGTGCAATGCCAAGCATTTATCGTTCAAGAGCAGATCGTGATTGTCAGTAATGGATCCGGATTGCGATCACAAACTCGTCTTCATATTTATAGGCGTACACTGCTGTGCACAATATTCGTGCATATAATTAGTAAAGTATTATAAATATTTTTCTACTGTCTCACAAAGACCTGCAAAAGTATTTTTATAAATTTTTCACTATCTTATACTATTAAAATCGTCAATAAAGTATAACGAAAAAAAGTCTACAATAACATTGGTCAGAAAAGAAAACGAAATTATGTGTATTTTATAAACTAAAGTAGGAACCAAGTTCTAGCACAAAACAAAATGAATACATAAAGTATACCATATACAAACAGTAACTAGATTGTTTTACAAAGGTTTTACTGAGAATTTATTAGTTATAGCAACATACAGCGCCATATGAAAATACGACGTCTCATCGTATTTTCGTACTTAGATAAAAACTGCAAAAATAAGTAAAGAAAATAAGTTTTGTTTTTACAATAAAACACGATGTTTTTAACAATTAAGAGTCAAACTATTTATACTTGTGTTACAATGGCTGTCGCGTTGAGGTCAAAATATTAATAGTTAGAAGTGAAATCAAAGCTACTTTTATATTCATTCCTGTCCGCTCTGAAATATTTTGAAATAGTTGAATTCGTTTCTAGTTAAATATGAATCTAATTTAAGCTCATCAATAGAGTTTACTCAACATCAAAGGTGATCAAAGGCTGCGTGTGATATGATCTGATTCGTCATGATTTATAGGCGCTTAAATTAATAAATGGTTTCGCAAAATTTATTCAATTTTCTTTATTAGCTTGATTATGGGAATATGACCGCTTGAATCAATTAGTACTATAGTACTAATTGATTGAAGCGGTCATATTCACGGTTTCTAAAGTTTGTTCTAGTATGAGGTGTTCGTGGAAAGTCTTAGCTTTGCCTAGTGTGTCAAGATATACCACCTCTTATATTTCTACTTAAGTACCTGTATCGACGCTGGATGAAGTCTTATTAAGAAAGTACGTATGTTTACCTGGTACGATGTTTTAAATAAATAAATAATTGAATGTGGACAACATCACATACTCTGCTTGCTCTGCTGCATGCTCTGAACCCAAAGTAAGTAGCTAAAGCACTTGTGTTATGGAATTCAGAGTCAACGAAGGTGCCACAAACACCCAGACCCGAGACAATGTAGAAAAGTGTTTTTTCTACATTGACCCGGCCGGGGATAGAACCCCGGGGCCTCAGAGCTGACGACACCTTGAAAACCGGTGTGTACGCCACTCGACCACGGAGGTCGTCAAATCATTATATGAATGATGGTGGAACTCTTGGCAGTCATAAGAAACAGTAAATTTACGTCTTATTTTTTTGTACAAAATTAATATAATACTGTTGTTTTTCTAGTTACAGTATACCATTAAATTATGGAAAATACAAGAGGTGCCTGTTTTGTCATTTGTTTTTAACATTCCTCTGCGTTACTGGATTACGGGATTTGTTATTAGAGATAACGAGATTAGTTAATAGCCATAGACGTATTAGGTACTTTATAAAGTCTTTATGAGTTCAATAATTTACTTAAATATTAATCTTACGAAATTTTACCTTCTGATATATCATTGATTGATTTTTTTACGATTTTAATTGCAATATAACCACTTTAGAAACGCAGTAATTAAATACATATTTAATAAAACACTTATTTTTACAGCTATATCTTTTTTTAATACTCGATATCTTCTAGGACATCTTACGCCATATTTTTATGACAATACTCAGGAAATTGGGAGTAATTAAATGTTACTAAATTAAAATAGCATGTGAAATTAACATGTGAATGTATCGATATGATATATTTTATAACTGACGATCATGAAACCGGTGCTATAATTATTGATTTATGAATGTCGTAGTGTCTTTCATCATCTAGGGCCACTTCGACCACTCACCGACGAATAGATCAAATAACTATTTAGATCAATGTCTGCAACGCGGAAAAGGTCAATATTCATACAATTTCAGTTTTTATAATAGATTTTATTTATAGATTTATATATATAGATTTGATTAGAAATATAGATACTAGCAAAGCAACCACTAGCGACTGCGAATACATACATCATTTGCGAAGAAGAGTTATAAACATTATGCCGATTTGTGAATCTTATCATTTTATTATTATAATCTTTACTAATATTATAAATGCGAAAGTAACTCTGTCCGTCGGTCTGTCGCGCTTTCACGCCAAAACTGCAAAACCGATTTAAATGAAATTTGATACACAGATAGTCTAGAGCCTGAGAAAGGACATAGGCTACTTTTTGCCGCGATAACTGACTCGACGGGCGGAGCCGCGAGAAACGAGATTACAATATTTTTTTTAATTTCGAATCCCTTAAATTTAAGTTTTAAGTAGGTATAGATCTGAGACGGACGCGTTGTCCTGCTCGTCCGTTCTGAGAAGGAGAGAGAGGTGGGCTCTTTTCACCTACCACAGGCAAGGCTGGACTGGGGCCCGCCGAAAACGGGTGAGCGGGGTGTTTTTAGTCGGTGAATGTCTTAATAATAAATATCTTAATATCCCTACGCCATGCCCTCGGCGTGGGTCAAAGTCATTAGCACTATTCACCCCGAAAAAAAGGTAGGTACCTATAGATTTTACGACATATTATAACATACTCAGTCATAAGTATAATCCCTATTTTTAAGGGTCTTCAGTCGTATGTCTGTTATCTTGCAAGTAAGTGTATAGTGTTAAATCGATTCAATGTAATATAATAGCTCACGACTTGTAAGCTTGATGGAGCCAGAATCAACTGCGATAAGTATCACATGATCATTGAATTCATGTTATTTAATTTAAGAATTAATAATGTTTATTAAGTAGGTATTGTACCTACTCAGTTTTAATTTACTTATGTACCTACAGCTGGTAAAATATGAAACTTAAACAGTATTTCTCATCTTTACATTATAAGCCCAATGAACTTATGACCTGAAAAAGGTAGCTGGGTCGGTCTGGATGCAGAGAGCCGAGGACTGAGAGTTGTGGCGCGACTTGGGAGAGGCCTTTGTCCAGCAGTGGAACGAGAAAGGCTGAGTTGATTGATTGACATATTATAAAACAACTTACAATACCGCGCCTGTCTGTCTGTCTGAAAGCAATAAACTCAAAAACTACCAAACGGATTTTTACATGGTTTTCACTAATAGACAAAGTGATTTAAGAGGAAGGTTAGTGTGTATAATTCATTAATGTTTTGTTTACCTGGGCGCAGCCGGGGGTCGCTAGTTATGTTATAAAAATGTTTTAAATACATCTTCATAATCATGTTAATTTCGTGCAAAATAAACCAAAAAGTTATTTTAAAATATTAGTTACCGCAACCCATAAGCATTTTAGCCGTAGAGCAACATTCTGTTAAGTAATTATGAACATTATTGTCTTAGACATAAAGATTAAATATCACATTGCCAGCTTAGTAATTGAGATAATACGTAGTACCTTCTCCACTTATGTAGTGTCGGTTAAACAATCATATTTTGATACGAGTTACGTATGGTTAAGCCTCTGGCATATTTGTGAGTCACATTAAAAAGTATGAGAACTGTTGGACCTTTAAAAATATTGCTATGACATCCATTGGTTCGAGTGCAATATCGATGATAATCGATTAGTCATAACGATTTATCTAAATCGATGCAACTCGATTGCGATTCGGATTCCATTGCTTGGTACTGATTTAAATGTATTTGATTACAAAATTAAGTTTTTTGTTTCATAACAATTATTGTTAATTTATCGTAAATGAATGGGGACTAAACTTACGATTCGTTTTGATAATTAAAGATATTTTGAAATGTTTTAATTCCGAATTCATTAAATAATTATGCTAAATATATGTTGTTCAACATTGCGTGATTAAATTTTAGTTTAAAAAAATCATAATTACAATAATTAAAAAACATGCAGAATTCAGCTTTAATTGGTATTCGACAAATCAAAACTTACCTGCATTGAAGATTTGGGTCGAGGGGAATCTGGGACCGGGACCGCGGTCCCAGATTTCCCTTTTGAATTTAATATTTATTTTTGAGTGGTAAGTTGGGACCGCAAAAAACAAAAGAAATTTCTGTATCAAGTAAGTACAGTCAACTCAAAACTTTTGGGAACAATAATTTAAGTATTAAGATACATTATACAACTATGAAGGTTATTATTGTTAGTTTAGAAATCAATATCCTTAAATAATAACATTAAAGCTATAAACGAATAACTTGTACCTTCTCAATAAAATATATTTTTTGTGACTACTACAATAACGGCGTTCTTTTTTGCTCAATAACTTCTATCATTCAGGGAAGACAAGAAGACTGCAGTCTCTCGACCCTCAAGTGCGAGACTCGAGAAACCGTCTTCTGGTTACAGACCTTGGCTTATTGCTTTTTAACGCTTTCTTTAAAGACCGTAAGAAACGCGCGACTGAAATGAAGACTTTAACCGTACCAGAACAGTACCAGGACAACATAGCTGCTCGTCTAACTCTTTCACTTTTCACTGTAAGAGATTTTAAAAGTTGTATAAGTACTAGGGCACCATGGGTTCCTGTCTCACTATCCTTAATTTCATATTAAGAAATTTTAAAATTATACTTATGTACCAGGGCACTTTAGCTGCACTCACTATTGGTAGGTGATTTTAGATTGTCAGCACATATCATTTTTGAAAATCCACTTGCTGACAACAAACTTATAAAAAACACAAACAGTAACCCAATACAAAGTTATGCGCGCTTGAAACGCTGTACATTCTTCCGGGAGAAAAATCAACCTTTCCCATACTTGTCTTCCCTGAATGATAGAAGTTATTGAGCAAAAAAGAACGCCGTTATTGTAGTAGTCACTAAAAATATATTTTATTGAGAAGGTACAAGTTATTCGTTTATAGCTTTAATGTCATTATTTAAGGATATTGATTTTTAAACTAACAATAATAACCTTCATAGTTGTATAATGTATCTTATACTTAAATTATTGTTCCCAAAAGTTTTGAGTTAACTGTACTTACTTGATACAGAAATTTCTTTTGTTTTTTGCGGTCCCAACTTACCACTCAAAAATAAATATTAAATTCAAAAGGGGAATCTGGGACCGCGGTCCCGGTCCCAGATTCCCCTCGACCCGAAGATTTAATAGATAAATATGTTAACAATGAGGCATAATAATAAAAATGACAATTAAAATTGCTCTATAGCTACGAAAGTTGTCTTAATCCTAACGACGACAGTTTGAAAAATTGCTTCTTATATCTTATAAATATTCATCTCATATTTTATAATGTTACGTCAATACACATAGCCAAAAATTTAAGTTTTTACTGTTCTAGGCCAAAATCTCGACAACGTTAAACTATTGCGAACTTTCCAATATCAGCATTATGCGATAATGTCAGCGACAATGATTACCTGTTATTTGACTCCGCCATTATACTGAACTGTATATCGTTCTTCCTCTAAAATTATAAGTCAATCAAAAATACGTAACTTGAAGATGTTTCCTTTCTCTTACTTCCTAGACGGACATTCTTTTAAGGAACCTTGTACAGTGAACGCGATGTTATGGTGACATAATATAGGTACTTGTAAGCTAAGGTAGTTTAGCTTTAAATTTTTTGTTAATATTAATTTAGTAAATAAAATAAATGTGGAAATCATCAAAGAAATTGCTTGATAAAGATCACATCCTTATTTATATAAAAAATCATATCCAAAAAACTGTTACCTATTTGGAAACAAGTTAGTTATCAAGCTGATTCTAAAGCTTAACTTTAATCAGCAATATCAAAGTGATATCACGTTTATAACGATAGACGATGGAACTTATCCTTCGCACTAAAAACGCCTTTAGGGGCAAATATGCAACGATTACCTATATCGCATTTGGTATACAAAGTTCCTTAGATAATCTAGATAATAATTATTGTATAGCCGAAGTTTACCAAGCCAATTACGATGATACCGATCAATCGAGCGATCAAAGCCTCCTACCAATTACTCTTTGTTGCTCTGAAGGCGGATTGTTTCCTAGTGAAGGTATAGGCCCTTGTTTTAAGAAGTGATTCATTGTTATAAAACGGATGTTGTTTGATTTGTTGTTCCAATAATAGTATACACTATACTGTATACACCAATACCAAAATGAATGCCTGCTGTTGGTCTAGTGGTTGACTGCTGACCCTGACTGCTAAACCGGAGTTAGTGGGTTTGATTCCCACCCAGGGCAAATCTTTGTGTGATGATGTTTTGTGTCTAGGTGTAATTTATCTATAATATGTTTGGTATGTATTTAGTAATATAAATGTATGTTGTTACAAATGGTTGCGTGGAAGAAATTGCCATGTGCATATCTTGTATTTTATTTACTTATTTGTGTGAAATAAAGAATAAATAAATATGTTTATTAGCGGTCTACTTGCCATAATACAGGCTCTGCCTAGTTTGGGATCAGATGGCCATGTGTGAGTTGTCCTGAGATATTATTATTATAAACTAACTTCGCTTTAGAAGTTTCGGCTAAGTGTAAAGGCGGCTTTTATGCAAGGTAAGTGATAAATAAAACCATAATTTATTTGAGACACACAATATTTAGAGACAAATAATATTTTTTTAATTGTTGACCTACCTACTTACTAAATTTTACTCTAATTATCCTCTTTGGTTTATAACGTCACCTAAAAATCAGGAAAAGAAGTGCATACTATTAATTGATTTATCCATGGTCGCCGATTGTAATATCAATTAATATTCACTGACAAATTGAAGCAACGTTAGCTAAAATATAAAAAAATAATATTTTTTGGTGTTAGTTATACTATTTCTTAATTTTTTGTAATTATATAAATATTTACAACTGACCTGCAATTTATTTAAATAAACTATGCATGTCTATAAAATTGTCATACCAAACCTCTATTGCAATGTGACTTAGTTGCATAGAAATGTTCATAATTTCATATTTATTTATGAAATATGACTAATTGAGCAAGTTGACACAAAATGCATCTAGTTTGAAATCGAATATTATATATTTTGTGAACATTACACTTTCAAGAATAATTTAAATAATTTATTTGAGTTCATTAAGTGTGACAGGCATGGATCATCTGGCTTTGATAACTTTGATGTGAACCAATGTCAATCGACTTTCATTAGTAATCTGATATTATTAACAGCTTCTGGTATACTTTGATTGATACATAAACAAAATTACACCAATTGCTAGTAATGAAATTGATACAAACGGTCAACTTGAAAAGTGACCGGCTTTTATAACAAATGATTGACTGCATGTGCTTAATAAGATTAAAACTATAATCCTAGCTTTAATAGGTGAGATACTGATCTTGTCTAATAACGAATGCATAGTAATCTATTTCATTGTTTCGAAATAATTTCGTTGTACCAACAGTCGAAAGTAGTTTAAAGTTCGACACATCAATAAATGTACGAGATGTCTGTAGGCTGGGTTGGCAGGATTTTCAGTTAAAAACTATGTTGTTTGCTAATTCTAATAAGGGCAGCTATGTATTTTGTTTTCAGTTAGTAAATACGTACCTATATTAAATTATAAACTAATTTAAAAAACTAAAATTAATTTAAAAAAATCTAACTAAAAAAAGAGAGACCCGTTATTAGTTCCAGATGTATCTTCAACAGATATATAGCTCATATCAATTCTTTAAACAAAACCTAGAAAACAAATTACTAAAAAATATCACCAAATGTACTATAAAATATTATTTTTTTAATACAAAATCTATAATGCAGCAGGTAAATAGTGTTCTAAATTATTTCAAAACTTTCAAAGGCCATATTTCCTAACCGTTTCTGGTTAGTATTATTATACTTGAGCTCAGCGCTATGAAGCGGACGGTTCGGCCGTATGTCAAGCAACAGCAACTAGTATTGTCGTTCGTCGGAAGCGTTGAATCTTTAAAAGTCAAGGGCGACCCAGCTTATACTGGACCAATGTTAACTTGTGTTATTTAAATATCAGAGCTGTGATATGTAGAAACGAATCAGGCGGGTCCCCTTTCGAAACTTCACATTTTTTCCCACGAAGGACGTTTGGTGTTCGTAAATAGGGAAGTTTATGAGATCCTTAGTGTTATTATTTTAAAATAATAATAGCTCCCACGATTTACTTACATAATTATAATATAAAGTAATCAACGACGAGCTTAATATATGTATATTTTAAAACTGTTATGATAACTTAATATTATGTGTAGGTAACTTCATATTATTAAGAAAAAGTATTTTCACTTAATTTGGTCTACGCAGAAAAGTATTCTACTAGAAGGTCACTCTAATAAAAAACTGGTAAATAAAAAACCGACCTAGTGCTAGTCAGACTCGCGCATGAAAGGTTCCGAACCATTTTATAAAGCCCTCTTTAATTAATAATTAGTTTATTGTTATAGCGGTAATAGAAATACACTCTGTGAAAATTTCAACTCTCTAGCTGTTATGGTTCATAAGATAAAGCCCGCTGACAGAGAGATAGACGGACGGACGGACGGATGAACAGCGGAGGCTTAGTAATAGGGTCCCGTTGGCGAAACCCTAAAAAAACCCCAGAATTGTTTAATCTAATTCTTAGAAATTACAAGTATATTGAATAAGCATACAGTGGTTTACCCCTTCAGCACTAAGATTGTAAAAAAGGAAAATGTCACAATATATTCTCCGTATACCGATTTACACGATCGTGCCTATTTTTGATGACGTGTATCATTGGACTAAATACAATAATAGGATGTGAATAAGGATCTCACGGGCATGACTAGTTGCCATTTAAAGTTTTATGAACACTTTTCAATAAACGAGTACCTAAGATTTTCTTTTGTTTGTTTATAAGTCCGGCTCCGGGATATGTTAAGCGGATGATGAAGATTACTAAGTAGTGTTGAATAGGTGAATCATTGGAAACGAAGTATGCCAAAATGTCACGCTATTGGACATCTAGGAACTTAAAAGTACCTACTGTGTGAACAGCTGTTTTGTTCAGATAATTGCAATATATTAGTTCAAACGACACAGGTAAATATGTTTTACAGGGAACATGCAAGGTAGAAGTTTATTAAACTACAAAAATAACATTATATCAATACAAGAAACGTTCCCTTTTTCTAGATTGCAGATAATACTTAGAATGAAATGTGAAATAGCGCAACCTTTAGATTTAAGATAAGGCTATTAATTTAAGTAGAATTTTTATTGTACTTAGGACTTATGGATCACGATCGAAAACCACAAACCAAAACAAATAGCTGCGGTTATAATTACATTAATAGGTTGAAGCACTAAAAATATTATCTATTGCGGTTACACTTGAAAGAGCAATCAGACATACAAAAATAATAAATTAACATATTTTGATTTGAAATATAAAAATAAAAGCAAGGTAGCTTGCCTTCCTCCTTTCATTAGATTAATGCATAATATATCTTTGCAAGATTAATTAATTATTTAATTAAGATCGGGCTTAAATTAAAGCTACAGAGTTTTTTGTGTTACACGATTTTTCGATTAGCTCTTAACTTTTGAAGTTCACAGACTATTTAGGTTTTTTTTTTTTTAAATGACATTATGATGTTGGTGCCATAAATCACACACTGGGCCCGAGTGTTGGAAAATTGGTCAACCGTCAACCCGAAAACTGAACTGTAAGTTTTAGGCTTGGAATTAATGATGAAAATGGTGGTGGCTTGTGTGGTAAATAGTAAAGGGGTTCTTTAGCAATAACTTATGATATTAAATTTACTGCTTAGTCCAACTTAATTATCTAGAAACTTATATGATGAAAAATAATAAATATAAAGTTATATTCCTTTTAAGCTGTTTCCCGCGGCTCCGCCCGCGTGGATGTCGGTATCGTGGCAAAAAGTAGCCTGTATCCTTTTTTAGGCTCTAGACTATCTGTGTACCAAATTTCATTTAAATCGGTTCAGTAGTTTTGGCGTGAAAACGCGTCAGATAGACAGACAGACAGAGTTACTTTTGCATTTATAATATTAGTAAGGATTATTAAAATAATAAAGTCTGGAGCTTCCGAATAAAAAATATATATTCAAAACATAAACAATAATGTGAAGTAGATACAACCCGAAAGCAATTAGTACTTACGAAGTCAGTCTAAAGCATTACACTTCGTATCAAACAAGCAACATTTTAAAAGCTGTGTTATCTCTGACCCCACATTTTGTAAAGATTTAATGTAATATCAGTACTACTCTAAGTTAAGTGGATCTAGAACTTGTATTTGATTGCAACCTTTAAATGCCCCGTTTGTAAGCAACACTAGATGAAATTATTATTACGAAATCGTATAATTCAAAAATAATTTAGACTGATTTTGCATGTAGGTGGTGCTAAAAGGCCCAATTTTATCTACACAAATGTGTCAAGTGGTCTCAAATAATTATGTTAGTTGTCTTAGACCGCAGGTGTTCGTACATCAATAAAAATCTTATCACGACTAGGTGCGATCGGAATTTAAAAGCGGATGGCTGCTAAAATGTTGCTTTTAATTAGAGACGTTAGATATCATATCCGTGCCACCCGAATGTCATACGTTGATTTTTGACAGGCGTTAAGTCATTACAATTCTGACAACAAGTCTTAGTTTGGGATACTGTGTTACCCAGTAATATGGACTGTGGAGATCAGATAGGCAGTCGTCCCATGTAAAATACGGTACTAAATTGAATCTGGTAATACTGGAAGCCGACCTCAACAAAGCTTGGGAAAAGACTAGACAGAAGAAGAAGAAGTTAGATATCATTATTATCTTCCGAAATTTTATTTTTGCTCAAGTCTTAAACAACAAATTTTCTGAGTTTTTATTCGATGTCTATTTGATTCTTCTTTTGCTTCTCAGCATATTTGGGTCCACTGCAAAACATATGCCTTTTGCATAACTCTCTAAGATTCTATTCGATCAACGCTGATAATTTTAAAAGACCGAGTGGTATAGGTCACCACGCCAATTACCTCTGTGCGCGACGTGCCGCGGGCTCGATCCCCGCATGGAACAAGTATTTGTGTGATCCACAAAGGCTCAAAGGCTTGTTTCAAGTCTGGGTGTTCTTTGTGCATGTGATTTGAATGTTTGTGAAACCCCCCGCGACACAAGGATTAAATTACTTAGTGCGGTAGTCGTTTAAAAAAAACATATGACAACTCACAATCTTGATTGATTTCATAAAACTTCAAAGTAGCAGCATTTTACACACCAACAGCTGTATTATCTTGACTTGGTCGTGCAACAGCCGACCGTGAGTCGTGTTCAACGGCAGATGAGGCTTCAATTAGACTGCTAAACCACACTACAATCTACAATTTATTATCGGTAAGATAATTTAATATGATTTCATTTAAATTTATCCAGGTAAATACAATTAGTTTTGGAAGAAAATCAGAATAATACGTGTAGGTTAAAAAATAGCAAATTACAATTTATTAAAATTAGTGCATAAGAATATTTGAAAAATGGTACTTTACTGGCTATTTTTCCTATTCTATTAATATAATTAAGAGGTATTGATTCAATATAGATAGAAATAGCTCATTTTACAAAACATTAACTCAGAAAAAATGATGCATCCATTTTCAAAATTTCATGTTGTTTTCGCAGGGATCGTGAAACCAATAACGCATAACTACAGTCAACTAAAAATATTACCTTGTTAACCGAGTAAATTAGGAAAATAAGGATTCATGTAGGTATTTTTTCATTAAATTATGAAATACTAGCTTTTGCCAGCGACTTCGTCCGCGTTTCCGTCGTTTTTCGTAAAAAAGTAGCATATGTCCTTCCTCACTGTTCAGTGGTTTTGATGTAACAGACAGATTAACTTTCGTATTTTAGTAGGGAAATATAATATATCACGTTACACAAAAATAATCCTTATAGCATGATTCAGTATTCACACGCGACGGCGCGATGGCTTATTATCGTATTTCATGTATAAGTTTAGTGTTTCTATACCGATTTCTATGATTCTTTTTTTATTGAATAGGTAATAATGTAAACTTTTTTTAATTAGGGATAAGTGAGAGTATAATAAACGTAAGAGTAAACAAATATAATCAGAAATCTCCGAACTGCTAAGCTATCGGGAGTTACACGTGTTATTGTGAGTCAACCACAAAAGATAGACATATGCTGTTGTGGGATATTTTTTAGATAATTTTATGTAGAACATTTCCGTCATACATGATTTCTATGTAGCTTTAACCATTAAGGCTGCATACGCGACGGAAGCTTAAAAAATACCGTTTTCCCAACATTTCCCTTCACTGCTCTGCTCCTATTGATTGTAGCGTGATGAAAAGTATACTATAACCTGCCCAGGAGTATGAAGAATAAATGTACCAAGTTTCGTTAAAATCCGTCCAGTAGTTTTCGTTTCTATAAGGAACATACAGACAGACAGACAGACAGACAGACAGACAAAAATTTTACTGATTGCATTTTTGGCATCAGTATCGATCACTAATCACCCCCTGATAGTTATTTTGAAAATATATTTGATGTACAGAATTGACCTCTCTACAGATTTATTATAAGTATAAGTATAGATAATTTTAATATATAATTTTTTATAATATATTTTATAAATGCAACATTTTACTCACCCAGAACTGGATCATCTCAGTCGTGTTTGAATCGGCCGTGAGCCGCGATCGACGGCAGACGATTCTTCAATTACACTGTTATCCTAGCGGCGGCGGCGCATGCGCAGGGCTACCGAACATAAATCATTAGGTAATTGCATTTTATGTGGTGCTCGAAGGCAGCATGCATATTAATTTTAAGCTAAGCTTATAAGTAGGATTATGTAAATAGCTGTGCTTTGTGGATGGTATTGTCTTTTTGATGTATGTTAATTTATTAATTTGTTAAAGAAGTCGCATACCATATTATGGTATTGTAAAAAGTGTCTAACCTACTCCGTTATTTTTACTGTTTTCTTATAAATAGCGGGTTTGTTTCCAAGTACTTGATTAGGTTTTTATTTCTTTTTATTTTGGGACGGCTAAATAAATCTCACATTATTGCAAGCGCTCTTCTTCTTTGCAAGCAATTATATAAATATTTCACAAGATGCCTGAAGCGTTCTATCTAAAAGGCGCGACCCTGCAAATTATCGAAAATGTTAATCTACTCAAAAGTTCAATAGTTGCGCATCTTTTGAACAATCAGCGCAAGTTTGTTGTTTTGTATAAAGTTCATTCAACTGCATAAAACCCTTTATTCAGTTACGACCTTGATCGTTAACTTTGCAAACAGTTTTTTTTAGCTGTGTGGGGTAAACGAACCTTACAATTATTTGAACTAAAAAAAATGTTGGTACGAATTCAATCGTTAATGACGGAACGAATTTGAAAACGATATTGGTTGTATGTTTTGGTACTGATGAATCTATATAAATATTTCTGCATGAGTCTCAATTTATATATTGTAACCCATCCGGTACCCAAATATCGAGTATGTCTTTGAAAGTATTGTTTTTTTTAACAGTCAAAGAAATAGGTACTTTGCCAACTTTTACCTGTACGTATCTAACTTAGTTTCCGATGAAGAAATACTTTTGAAAATATCAAATCTTTCAATGTTCCATAAAATACAGCGAAATCTTAAGCCTTGAAAACCAAGTAAACAGTCAGAATGTCTCTTGTTTACAATATTAACACGATTCAGAAATCAAATAAAAATACATAAAAAGATAATCCAACATTATAAAACTGATAAGCCCGCATGACATTTAAAATAAGGTAATTGCTAAATGAATATTCGAGTAAATATAGTGCCGTCGTTTATAAGAATATGTATTAAGTAAGCGTCATAACTGTAATCTTAACAATTATGTAAATGGCTTACACTGACGTTATTACGTATTTGGTTTACTAAATAATTTTGGCCTCGATCATGTAAAATATCGTGATAGCATCATATTCAACTGAAATATTAAGAAAATATTTTTATACGTACAATTATTAAAAGCGTATGTACGCGATAATTTTACATCTGAAAATAACAAAAAAGAAAATGGACTTAAAAGACATTAATAACTAGGTTTTTAAGCCACTGCTGTATATTTCCCTTACATACGAAGGACACGAGGCAGAGCCAGGAGGAGATGGAGGGTCAAATTGGATGCCTTTAACAAGGAGTGGTCTCAATTAGACAATTATGAAAAGGTAAAAATAAATAAACTTTTCTACATTGTCCCGGTTATGAGTGTTTGTGGTACCTGCGTTGTCTCTGATTCCATAACACATGCGCTATATAGCTATTTACTTTGGGTTCAGAGCAATGCATGTGACGTCTACATTTATTTAATAGCAAGATATTCTGTACATACTAAATATATTAATAGCCTAGACTCTAGTAAGGTAGGGAATAGCTTTTAGTCATACTGAGCATACTCTCCTGATGTCATCAACTATAATGAACAGATGTTGTGACGTGTCTGAATCACGCACTAGCTGCATATCCGAAACGTAACCTCAGAAGACACAGCTTAACTTTGTCTACTACTTCTTGCCTATAAGGCAGTAAGTCAAGTGCACCTTATAATTTATTTTACACCTATACCTATAATTATACAAAGTTATTCATTTTATCATCATAAAATGTTTAAATAATGACTAAAGACAAGCATAATCAGTATTTTATTATCCTTACATCATCATTAGGTCATACAACAAATGAGAAGTTTTAACAAAAACTTAATTATATAAACACTCATTTACAATGACAAACATCTCTATTTATTTCATAATTCGAATTAACGGCTTGATAATCTACTTACCCCCCAATGTTTTAACTAAATCATATTAAAAGATTACCTTTATCATTCTTATCGGATGATAAAACTGTCCTTACTAAACTTAAGCCTACTAATGACCACAAAATAATTGCAGGGCCATTGAGATAAAATGATCTAAATATCAGATGACTATAATTACAATTTTAGGGCGAAAACACTGACTAAAGTATTGATTATGTTATTTTTAATTGTATTTACATAATAGGCATGCTGACAATTTTTTTTAATGTCCGTCATGTAGATTAATGAATTTTATTGAACACTTATTTTTTCTTTTTTCCTGAAAACAAAAAATTATCAAAATACAGTGAATGGAAGTCGCGTGACGTCACTCCGTGCTTAAATTTTTACCACGGTGTGACATCATAATCCCCCACTCCACTCCTGAACATTAAAGCGCAGTAACTTAGTAATTTTTTATTGTTTTGATGAACGAAAAAATACGTGTCTAATATTTTTTATTATCTAACTGACGGACTTAAACAATTTTTACTATTCATACACACATACACATAATCCCTAAACTACTTTGTTAAAAAAAAGTTATGTTGGCACGTGTAAGTACACCGTAAGGCCTACCTTATTGGTGGAACCAAGCAAGCAAGAAGGTCTGATACTGATTTACTAGAGATTTTCTACACAACCAAGGTAGCCGTGAAATGTACGTGCATGTTTTTTAATGTATGAAATACAGGTAACCGTTGCGCAACATAGGTATTACATATAATTATAGGCCCGTGATATCAACTCATTACAATAGTCGATGAAGCTATAACATAACAAAGGTATAATTGTGCCCATTGACCTTCTGAAACAGGTTTGCTGTAGCATCTGTAGGTACTTGGTATTGTTAGGTGTTTGTCATAATGGCGTGTCATTTTACATCTGTAGTCCTATTCTATCACCATTAGGCCCTATTTATAAAAATCTCGACTGTGTTAAGCAATTGCTATGAAAGTTCTAAATTCAAATTCTCTATAGAAAAATTAAAATAGGATTCTGGTAATCAATTGCTAATTATCGCCGAGATTTTTATAGATAAGGCCATTAGAGTCGGACAAGCCTATCAAAATGCTGCTTTTATATGGTTTTCTCTAAAGAAAGCAATTACCTAAGTAATTTCAGGCAATTATTGAATATTCTCATTCTAAGACAATAATGTTAACTTGGCTCCATCAGTTCAATTTCATATATTATCAGTATAATAATAATAATATTTTGAGTTAACTCACACAAACTAGGCAGAGCCTGTATTATGGCAACCAGATAACTGGTAAACTAATTAATTTTATAAATACTTACATATTTATGGATAAATTTAACCCAGACATAGAACAAATGATCAAGCTCATAATTCAAAGGCTTTTCCTGGGTGGGAAGCGAACCCTCAGTCATTAACCACAACACTAACCGGCCAGTCAACTGTGCAACAAAAATGTAAAAATGATACTGTGATACTAAAGAATACAAACCGTACGTCCTAATTTATGTAATTCGAACTACATCTACCTATGTAGGTATAAATTTAAAGCAAGTCGCATTTTGTCATCTACAATAATATTTCAAAGGCCAAGCAAGTACTAAATGCCTTTGGCATTACTTTGGTAAGTACCTATATTAGTTAATTGTGATAGAGATCAGCGAGACAGAAAAAAACCAAAGCACGTTCTATTTTTACAACGATTCAAGTCAAGTATTTGAATATGATGCAAAAAAGAGGTTACTAGGAGTCAAAAAACCTATTAAACTGCCTTCAGAATATAATAGCACCTTGCCTATATAATTTCTGATCATATCTTTCAAAGCTTCGCCGATCATAGCTCGCTCCTTAGTTCACTGAGGACTAGTGGATTGGTGGACTAGACGCCCACGCCTAAGCCATTATAATGTATGGCAGGACACATACTTGTCTTCAGATAGTGCTGTAGGTATATACCATGGCAAGACGACGCAGTTTGCCAAAAGTCGGACCTTACCTGTGTCTGTTAGTTATTTTATTAGCTTACTAATAAACTAGGTACATTTTTTATAGATGTAAGTGAGGTATATGTATATTTATTTCCATTTAATGATATTTTTAACAATTGTAAAACTTAATCATAACTACTCGATAATACAAAAAAGTACTGTGGTCACGGTTCTAAGTATTTATTTTACATACGAGTATCATATCGCAATGTCATTGGTCTAATTTTAATGTTGAATTTCTTAAAACCAGCGTCCAAGATAGTAGACCTTATTGTAAATCAAACTACAGTGTCACTTAAATCAATTTTGTCACATTTGCGGACTGCAAAAAACGTTATGACAGACAGAATTCTGATTACTATTTATTATAAGCAATGATCACTATACCAATTCTGCTACGAATATCTATACTAAAATTAGCAGAAAGTATTCACATTATATTCGAAGAATCAACAAATTTATTATAATTATTCAAATTGATTACTTCCAAGTACGATTCTAGAATATCTTAATTAAAATGTTGGATAAGAATTTGCTGAAATAATTTATACTTTCATTGCATTTTGAATTATTCAAAGATTCAAATTTATACAAAAATAGATAGAGATATTTGTCAACGTATTCATTAGTCTGAGGACATGGTTTTTAATGTATATCAATAAATTAAGTATTATTAATATTCAAAACAAATGAGCTTGATAAATTGCTATGTTGTCACAAACTGTAGCATTTTCTCGGACCGTGACATTAAAACTAAGTGCATTTACTTCATTTTATATTATGTGTTTGTTCATTTACATTGTGGGTGTGGACTTGATAATAGCGACTTGCTAAATCTATTGATAAATTTCAATTTGCATGTTTGATGAGACTCTTTTTACCAGAGAAGAGTGATTGTGTTCTGAGGATCATAGAATAATTTTCAAAGCCAGTCGACCAAAACGCAAGTCTGAGCAAAGAGCCCTGTTCCATTCTTATTTCTTCAAGACTCTTAAGACGTCATAGAACATTTTACTGATCCGACTAAAATGAATTATAGTACCATATTTTAATATTCTAACGGAGACGGTTTTAATACCTAAGTCATCATAACTCCTGAGCTGTTTTAAATAAAACTAAGAGGTAGAAGGCAAACGCGTAGGCTGTTTAAATAAATTATGCGTAAAAAGTAGAGACGTTTCCTTGAAAGGCAGGCCAAGGAATTTCAAGGCTAAAAGTTTCTTCTAGACTTTTGACCAAGTAACACCTTTTATTTCAAGATCTGGAAAAACGTCTTGTTGACTCCTCGCGTAAAGCCAAGGGCTGGCTTTTACCTTGGACAAAGAATTAGCATTGCCATACATCGTGGCCAGCCTTTTGGGTACATTTCCAGTCGACAGCGATGTGGATGATGCTAGATTTCTTGACGCTACTTTTTAGAGATTTTATTAGGTCAGAGTTCAGTTTTGTTTTAAGTGTATATATAGTTAAGTTTGTAAATATTGAAAATTGATAATTGTTAATAAATAAAAGTTAGAATTTCAAAATATTTTGATGTACTTTTCTATTTTCGTTGTACGAAACCATGTAACTTCCACTTAATTTACGCTCTACTTTTTGAAATAATTTTATCTGACACTTGACAAATAAGTTGATCGAATGTTGTAAACGCTGTCGCAGCTCACATTAATGGCAAGGTTTCAATTTTATGATGTTGATTTTTTGACATTGAAATTATTATCAAGAAAATATTTTGAATGTAAATTATTTTTTTTTACATTTAAAACTATTAAAGCAGAACTTAACATTAATGATTGCTTTAATATGTATTATACAAAAATAAAGACATGATATTTCTTAATCGTCGGTGTAGTTCTCCATGATGAGTAGGCTAGTTCTTCTCTCGTTTCGTTTTCTGTCAAGTTATTATATTTTTTTTGTATTAGTTAGACCACCCTTTATAAATCGTGCCCATCGGTTATTTCACTAACAGTAGTGTATTAAAAATAGTGGACGTTTAATTTTCTTTTGTTTTTGAGTCTATTTTAGATCCCAATGCTGGGCAAAGGCCTCCTCTTTCTTCTTCTTAGCCCCTCAGTCTCTTGCGATGAATGGCCACGTGCACCTTGCATATGTGACGTCTAACAAAAATAAAGAATAAAATGCACAAATAAAAATTAGCAGAGCAAGTATCTGTTACGAAATAGTCAAAAAAGTTATGAATAAATACTACTATAAGTGCAAACTTAGCGCAATACAAATAATATTATGCATAGATAATTAAAACAAACAGTAGACATTTAAAATTCATATAAACAACAACTTCAGTCGCATTACTGTTAAATATCTGTCATAGGGTTATGCATAGCAACGAAGAATGCAATCAAAACGTCATAAATTTGAACTGACATAAAACGGTGCTTGACTCAAATATACGAAATGTTGTTACTATTAAAAGGTTGTCTGATGAAACGGTACGCTATAAGCGTGTACTGCTTGCACTTTATTAAAATAAATCATATTTCATAAAATGAACAGCATTGCAGGCATCCCACTACATATTTCGATTATTACTAATACCGAAATTTTTGGTGGCATGTTGTTTATGTAACTAGCCGACCTCTTAATTTTTTTAATAATTAGTAAACCATAAATTCATTGAATTGATAAAGGTTTCCAACCCCTGAAACTTGACCTAATAAAATTATGTTACCTTATGACTCAGTACCAAGTTTAGTGATTTAGGATTCTGGCTAGCTTATTTAGCCTATAAAATTTGGTTCACGCTGGCGTCATTTTTACTACGCCCTGTATTTTTTAAAATATACATTTTCGTTTTTTTAGCTGCCATCCACTGTGAGTGAATCCGTGCTCTCAGCCAGTATTCAATAACTAACGATCTGCAGATATATTGCTTCATCTATAACGAACTGAACTCAATAAAAATTTCTTACGAGCTGTGTAAATCGGTGGCGAAATACTAGACGAACATACTGATTTTCAATTTATTTCTGTTCGATGTTTTTCATAGAGATCGTGTTAGAACGGATCGACGTGCGCCTCTCGATTGGTTCCTCACGAATTGATGTGATTTTTCTAGTTTAAAACACGTTTGCACCTCAACAGACGAAATATAAGCTTGTTAAGTTAAGGATGAACACAAGAGACTCTAGTTTTAGTTTCGACGTTATTTTTTTTTATTTATCTAAACATTTTTGTTAAACAAGTTTGTGTTGATTTCCTCTAAGCAAGATAGTTACTTAATAGTAAAATTTATTATTATATACAAATGTATAATAAATAAATATACACGATTTAAAAAAAGGTGGCTGGAATGCGTGTATCTGAAATCTAATAGTGTAGCTACAATTTTACAGTTTCGTAATATTTCCGACTTAGGCGATAAAGTATGTGTCGCATCATTAGTGTAGTTTAAATTTGGTTATATAGGTATACTGCATAAAATAGTTTTACTGTCTGTAAGTATACATTAAGGGTAATTACATTAAGGAAAGCAGGATATGAAGGATTCCAATTAGGTGTTGGCTATTCAAGTGGTTTAACGAACGTTTAGTATGCACGAGGTTGAAGGTTCGATCCCACTTCACGCAAGTACTAATGTGACTTTTTCAAAGTTATAATATGTACTTTCTTTATTATTCTTAGACACCATTGGCAAACGGCAAAGAAAAAACATCGCGAGGAAACCTGGATTCCATAACTTGGAATCTAATTCCGCCACCCGCAAGTGAGCAAGCCTGGTGATCAATGCTCGGTCCTTCTCTACATGAGAAGAGGTCTGTGCTCAGCAGTGGGCATTTATATGTCGGTATTTTCATTAAATCTTTTTTAATTAGTTTTCCAAGGTTTTGTTAGAAATAACATATTAATACCACACCATAACCATATTCCAAGCCATAACTTAATAAGGACTAATAAAATTCAGTTAGTTTGTGATGAAATAAACAGATATTTGCATAAGTAGTCGATTCCAGTATTCGAGCAGGTTCAGGATGAGGAAAATACGGATACAAATAATTCAATGAGACCCAGGCTAGATATATCATAATTTCTCTAGATAATTAGATAATAATAGTAAATATAATTACACATAAAAACGAGTATAAAATATTTTGTGCATAGACCGGGAGCTTTATAAGTCATAAAAATAATAACCGTAACATTAATGCAATTACAAATTACTTTTTTCAATTACTGTCAGTATTGAAATTTAAACAAACTGTATTATTTGTAATGTTTTAATAATTGATCAAATTACATTTCTGTGTCTTATACGGTACAATTACATGGAGAAATAATTTATTCAGATTAAATTTATTACTTGATTCGATTTTGAAATTAGATTAATGGTTACTCACTTCAGTATTTAAGATAATGCAAGTTGTAGTCATGATAAAATGGCATTTTTAAAATGAGGTTTATTTATTGCTACTCTTAATATCAACGAGTAGGTAATTATCGTATACTGCATACCTACTTTAAAATAGAAACATTTCTTTAGGAATATTGACGGCTTGTAACCATTTCCTATATTCAAGAAAGGATTCGTTTTGCTTAGAAAATCCTACCGTCCGTTAGCAAAGCAAAACGTTTCTTGAATATAGGAACCGGGACTACTCACGCACATCGTCCGAGTTCTTTCACCGTTAACCGTCAATATTCCTTAAAAATTATAAATACTTATTATACGAATACAAATATTAATCACCGTTTCATAACTTTTTTATATTTAACAGCGATTAAAAAGTAAAGTAATCAGTATTTCTATTATATGTAGTTGCAACAGCAGATACAAGCTCTGCTTAGTTTGTGTCCAAGTAAATTAGTAACTACCTATTTTTTTATTTTTAATAAATAAACATTATTATTTATCTTTAAAATATATTATTGGAAAACAGGACCATAGTTTATAGGTAGGTACTAAACGTTTTAAAAAAGAATACCTTCAATGTAGGTACCAACTCGCAACATTGTAAACAACTAATAACATTTAATGAAGAACTTGACATTCAAAGAATAAAACTTAAATACCTTAATAGTACAAAAACGTGACAAGCATGTGTAAAGAAAAAAGTCCAACCAAGACCAAAAAGACACAACAACTTTAAATGGAGCTGTTTTTGTATATAATGCAAAAGGGAACAAAAAAATAACCAACTTGGTGTCTTTGGCCTGAGCTAAAGATTTAAGTGTCTGATATCTTTAAGAGTCTAAATACTTGTCTTTATATTATGTTGTGTTAAGTTGGATGATGTAGTAAGAGGTATTCAGTCAATGACTGGATTCACAACATAATTTTAATGTGTATTTGTAAAGGTATAAATGGGTGTTAAATACGTCAGTTGTTTTCATTTAATTTTGCCCGAGTTGGATCAAAATATAAAATAAAATGAAATTCTCTGGACGTAGAATGTCGGGAGATAATGGAGACGGATTATGAGATCTATGCAAGACTTTAATCAAGGACAAGACCTTCAGTAATAAAGAACACGACGACGACCATGCTATTACTGCTTAGGGCCGTGTTTTTTACCCGCAAGATTATTATTCATAGAATAAAATTGACGGTTGACAGTTTTTGTATGGAACTGTCAAAAATTCAAAATTATTTCGAAATTAAAATTATCTGGCATTGGAAATATCAGCGCTTAGTGTCTCGTGAGTGCTTCTTTACTTATACCAGAGCCTAGAAGTGTATTAACACACGTACATCTTATATCCCTTTATTACCCGATAATACACAAGTACCTCCGCAAGTTAAGCATCAATAGAGATCTCAAGTTACTACACAAATAAGAAAGGACGATCACGATCTCTTAATTTAAATTCACTGTGTAACTGTACTTGTAGTTAGCTACAAGTAATATGCGTAAACATAATTTTATTAACAATAAACAAATAATTATAAGTAGATCGTGCTAACTGTTAATGGCTATATAGAAGCAGTATTTGTGTAATAAGTCACGATTTAGCTCACAAGTTTCAACATGAAGCATCCAAACAGTCTGCATATGAAGCCGCCCTAAGTGTAATGGCGAAACGCTACCTTGGATGCATCGTTTGCGAAACTAATACTATGACCCTTTTGCTCAACTAACGATAATTTCATTTAATTATTCCTATACGCACAATAACTGCCTTTTATTCTTAATATATTAATAATACAGATTGTCTGTTAGTATTGTTTAGATATAATTGATGTTATTGTGTAATTATGTACATTTGAATAGGTATGATTTGATTTTGTATGAATATTGAATTGAATTAATTATTCATTTCAGCGATGTTTCAATGCATAAATTTTCACAGCAATAATTATTAGATCTTAAATACTTCTATGCCAAACTATTAATAGTTGTTGTAGTAATCCTAAAATTAATGTTAGTATGAGAAATAAAATTAAAAAAATGCTGCATGCTTTAGTATTTTTTTTCTTTTTTCTTGAATTTGTGTGTTTTTGCAATCATTATCGCTTACTTCAAAGGTTAGTCGGAATTCAATTGGAAAGTCCGCCAATCTCATGACGTTATGCTGGATGGTGTGATCTATTTATTAGTATTACGACAATCTCGTGGAAATGATAGGAGAACTCCGAGTGTAATGAAACAATTACTTCCTTACTAAGCTATACATTGACTCTCCTTTCTCCCTTCGCATGCGATTAAAGTTATGTGATAAAACTAGGTTACTGTCATATTTGTAGGGCAACCATGATTTTAAAAAGACTTACTTATTTTTAAAAGGCTTTGATTTTTTTGCAAAATTTTCGCTTCCTTTATTTTTATTTATGCCAAATCCATATTAATATTAATGCGAAAGTAACACTGTCTGTCTGTTACGTTTTCAGGGTAAAACCGCTAAACCGATTTTAATGAAACTTGGTATGGTGGGTAAGTTTGAATCCCAAGAAAGAACAAATGCTACTTTTTGCCGCGATAACCGGTAACAACGCGGGCGGAGCCGCAGGCAACAGCTAGTATATCATTAAATATAGAGCAAGAATGAAATCTTTAATTGGGAATACCCACGTATTAACTAGAACAAAAATATGTTTTAGTTAATTCAAATGCGCCCAAATAGCCTCTTGCTCAGTCTTAAGTTTAAAAAATAAGAGTCGCGGATAAATATATTTAGTCGATTGAATTAATAAAAGCAATTTGCACACTTTAATTGGATGTCACGTGATATTGTTATATATAGGTGTTATTGCGAAGCTTAGGAAATGTCTATGGCCAGCAATGGACTAGAATGGAGTTGATTAATTGATGAAAAAAGGACAGAATACATATGCCCAATGCAATACTAACATAACGTAATAATGCAATAGGTATTTGGGATTGTAGCACTCGTAAGCATAGTGAATCAAGCCACAATTAGCATCAGCCAACGAGATCTCGGTCTGTAGGTATTATAGAACTTAACACAAATATGCGTTTTCCTATTGCTGCAAGCAATGGTATTATACACAAACTATGCTACCTTCATAGTTACCGATGAATGTAAAAATATGATGAGTACAAAAGAAGGCAAATCACGTAAGTAAATAAATACCTATCAAATAAAAACGTCCTGAATAAGAGGTTTTCGAGTCCTCAAAATGCGAGCGTCAACAACATATAAACCTCATTTTTATATATAACTAGCTGCCTGCCCCAGCTTTGCTCGGGAGGTGAGATTTTAAAAACATTTCCGTACGTTTCGTACGTAGTAGTAGTATTTCCGAACGTACTTATAAAAACGAACATAATAAAAAATGAATGATCTGATTTGGTGCTGTCGTTCGCAAATATACGAAACACGTCGAATTGTCACACGTCAAACTAGTAAACAAATGTTTTTGGCAACGGAAGCAAGACTGAGAGAAAAACAAAGTGAGAGAGGTGGCCAGATACATTAATCAAAATAAATCAAAATGTTTGCGTTCAGTTGACGACAGACACATTCATCATATTATCAAAAACAACATCTGTTTGCTTCCAGGTATGACATTAACAGTCAAAGAACAGGAACCCTGTATGTAAGAATGTAGTAAGTCTCGTAAAACCGGTTGTTCATACTCTTCCAAAATAAGGTCTGAGACAAAAACAAAAAACACTCGCGTAATTAATGGGTGATACAACACTACGTAGATGCGGACTGCATATCTTGATGTACAACTATAACTTCCTTGCACGCATTGGCATTTGTTTTACACTCGCAAAATCGGGTACAGTTTCGTAATTTTAATGTAAATTAATATCATTTACTTTGAAAGTATGTTTTAAGTGTTGCACACAATAGCTAGTAGCAATCTTTAGGCCCGTACTACTTGATTGTAATAATCAACGATTTATCGAACCAAGACATCTGGAATTTGACGTTCTCTAGATTGAATAATGATAGACAGAGTTCGATACGTAGTAACGAAATCTCCTTATAATAGATTGGATAAAATTTGCCTTCTAGTAAAGGTGTGATCAAGCGTTGTTCAACAGTTAAATATGTAGTAGATACAGTTTTAGACGTTGAAGTTAGGAAACAATCGCCAGAACTATATTCGTCGTATACCTTTAGGATTTTGCAAGATTTGTATTTTAGCAGCCATTTTCAGAATATGTTTATGTTCGATTTGTATTTAAAAGATTTGAATATTAAACTAATATAATTTGTTTAGCCTTAGATCAACAGTCTAAAATATAGTTCTAATAAATTAACCCTAAAAAGGCAACAGTATTTAAAAAGGAGATCGTTCTGGTCTTAAATAAAGTGCTAGCCAACTCAAAATTGAGAACATAAACCACTCGTGTGACACAATTAATTTGTATTCGATTCATATACAAGATAACACGTGTCCCGACTTAATAAAGACGTTTGTAATCAGTCTATTGCACGTTTTTTGACCAAAATGTATATTTATTCCTTATAAGAACTGCTATAACTTTTATTTTGGGGGCTGCCTTGCATTGTTGAGATTTTGTAAGGTGTGAAGTAAAGTCATTTCGTAATTTAACCTTTAAATGAATGGGGCCATTTCAGTGGCTTGTTTGTAAAATCTTTGAGATAAGCTTGTTTTGATCTGTCGCACACTTTATTGTTATAAACTACTGTTTACAGTAGACACGTTGAGCTTTATGACTACGTTTAAAGCTTGCTAAGTTGTTTTAGTACCTAAAATCGAGTCTGTTTGAAAATAAATCTTGGTTTACTTGCTTGCAATTCGAGGAATGTCGATTTCCTGCAATTTCCTAAATATATCAAAATGAATTTGTATACTACCAGTTTAATATGTAAATTATTACAATATAACATACTATGATTACATCTGCATAAAGTATAACCTTACCCTAATTAGATTTAGAAACAGTACTAAAAACAAGTATATATATGTAACGTTTTAATTTACTAAGTTATTCACATTAGTATGTAAATTAACGAATAAAAACTAATTGACTCTATCATAAATACACGTGTAAAAAGTTAATCAAATTAAATTTATTAATGATCTTTCAAATTGGATGACGGTGCTTTATTTAATCGTAAGCTAATCCTCCTTGAAAGGGCATATCAATTTAAAAAACGACAACTCTATCCGTACCTACTTCTGTAGTCTGTTTATATGTGGGTGGCATGCCATTGTCACTGTCAACCGAGTCAAGTGGCAAGCATCAAATGGGAGGCCCAAATTTGCCTGTCATTACAAGTTGTCATAATTATCATACAATAAGCCTCCGTGCTGGGGAATTTGTAAATTGATTAGGCCGGGAGCTTGGTTATGACAAACTCATTTTCAATGAGCTTTTATGAGCTTTTAGACTCTTATGGCCTTATTAATAAAAGTCGCGATGGAGTTTAACAACGGATTAACAGATTCTAATTTTAAATTCTCCATAGAAAAATTAAATATAGAATCTGCTAAGCTATCGCTAATCGCAGTCGAGATTTTTATTAATAAGGCCTTTAGATTCTTTTTTCGATGCAAATATGAGGGATAGATGTCTTGACTGTTCGTGCGATTCCTTCACAGGATAATGTTTGTGTTTTAAAATTAATATCCCAGACTCGGACACCCGTGTCCACACATGTAGGTACTTACGTATGTATAGTGTAGTACAGTATTACACTTTATTATGTACAACTTTGTAAATACAGGCTAACACAACGTAGGAAAGGCTCTGTAAGATAATAGATTTCTTAATAAATAAGCATTACCTTTGTACATCTGTTTTATCATAATTGTTTCAATACTTTTTTGTGTTCGTACACTTCGTACATATATAATTAAATAAATAATAAGTAATATTTAAAGTTACATAGCCCAAATTGTAGGCATATTTGAAAATAAATAGTTTAATTCATTAAATATGTAAATCGGTGGAACTTTTTCTGTGCTTATAAGATAAAAACAAAAGAAGCGGAAAAATTTAACTAAAAAAAAAACTGTTTCAGACTCCTTGCCTACATTGTTAACTCGAAGGTTGTAACGACATCTCGTGATTCAAACGCACGTAACAATTTGATTAAAAAGTTTTGTCTTTGATAAATAATATTGAATGCAATCTTGATGGTATTCGGCCGTGGCTTTTCTGTGTTTGGAGTTTCGTTACATCATGATACGAGATCAATATGAGTGTTATTTATGATGTGCTAATGTTATGATAAACTGCACATTTAATAAGTAAGTATTTGATTTATTTTCTTTATTAAATTAATTACATATAAAATACAATTTTAAATATATAGCGAAACAAAAAAAACAATATACATTTAAAAATATAAAATACAGTCTCCAACCGGCATCGGAAACCGGGTTCAAGTTGCCGGTGGTTAGGGTTCCAGAGAGAGGAACCTCCTCAAGATTCGCGCCGTGTCGAGAAGTACCGCTTTCTGAATCAAACCCTTGACCCGGCCGCCTAACGAGAGCCTCCTGAAGTGGGCTCTTATTTATTTATTAATTAATTATTCTAATTGATTTGGTTTTGAAATACTATACGTGTGAAAATAACAAATAAAAATATATGGATTTTTATAATAGAACATTCTGAAGAAACCCAAGGAATCGAATTGTATTCAAAATATGTATAAAAACTTTCTATAATAATGTTGGATATGAAGTGAATTCAAAATACAAGGCATGTTGATTGCTCATACTTTTTTTAATAATATATAAAGAATACAATACAAAGAAAACTTACAGTAAAATTGAGAACCTCCTCCTTTTGAAGTTGGTTAACAAAACAATAATATTTTTAATTTGATAAACATTTTCCACTTAGGTTAAGCACACAGTTAATCAAGCTTTTAAAATGTGCATCGTATATACCTATTCGTTTAATTCTAGGTATTTAATGCATAGTACATACCTACATACCTATTAAGTAAATACTTAACCATGCATGTCAAATTATATAGCTAAGGACGGTATTGTACCAACAGGATGGCACAATAAGGAAACATTGTCGCTTATTGTAGACGTTTTCCACTTAACATTGCCAATCTTCTTATTTTTTTTAAATTCTGTATACACCAAAGGGCCAAACCTATTTTATAGACAGCAACGAGCCTGCACGAATTCCTTTCTGCAGATCTGTCTTGAAATATCCATTGGCATTTTCAAGTCTATAGATTAGTTGAACCGCTTGACTGCTTTTCGGCTATGCCTAATAAACACTTAAGGGCTGATTATTCCGACGCTGAATAATTTTGAATTTTTGAAAATTATTCCATATCTACAAAATATTTTAGATGTCATTTGTTTTCCACGAATAAAAAATATCTGGTATTGGAAAAATAAGCCTTTAAAGGGATAGGTAAATACTTTTACCCCCGGTTTCTAAAAGGCTGATCAATTAAATCTGTTGCCAAATCTACTGATCACGACTGTGATTCGTTGATCAAAAAACCAACGACCAATCACAGTGCTTGACATGGGGCTTGGCAGGTGATTAACAATTTTTGGGTTAATCAGACTGTCAGAAACAACCTTTCATTTAATAACGCTGTCTTAACCTTATTCTAAGTTAAACATTTAACTAATTCAACGGCACACGTCTATTTAGATACGTTTAAGCAGACAATGCCACTCTCTTTAACGATATTCCATAGATAATATTCTTAAATACAAAGGCATGCATTCCTTGCTTCAATAATGTCATTGCGATCAAAATTAACCATGAATCCTGAAATAGAGTTAAAATACGCAAGATGGAGGTCGTATGTGAAAAGAAAATAATAATATATTTTAGGAACGAATGGTAATGGAGGTCATATTTCGACACACAAAACTAAGTTACCGTCAAAACACACCAATTGTTCAAAGAGCAAAATATCTAAAGCAAATCAAAGTATTTCCCAATTAATGCTCATGTTATGTGGTAAAACGTTACGCACAATTATTCCTTTTGTATTCGTTCCAATATTGACGGTGCTTCGGAAAATTGATTCGTATCTTGCCTTAAATAATTATCGATGTTTTGTAACGGATTGGCTAAGTAAAGAAGTTTTTGTAACAACTTGTAATATTAGAATTGTAAGGTTGTTTAAATTTGTTGAATTATTCATGACTATGGTCATGTTTTGGACTAAGTAATTACTTTTTACGGTAGCTTGAGATTGTTCTAAGAAACACACAACTAGAATATTTTTCCGCGTATTGCGTTCTTTGTGATGTAGAACGACAATCATATATATATAATGGAGGGTCATAATGACGTCTATATGAATGCAGAAACTGATTGATGATCTTTTCTAAAGGGCGTTTGAAAGTAAGTGTAACGTGATGAAAGTTTGTTTTCCTCATCGCTATGGCGTATGGTAGAGAAAATTGCGTCCATCTTGAATAGATGATTGTAGAAGTCTTTATTGTCGGAATATTTCATAAGTAAAAATATTATACTGAATTATACATACTTAAAAACTTGAACATGCAATAGGTAGATATAAAACATTAGGTATAGGCACTAACTTCTGTTTTCATTAACTATATTAGTATAACTACAGTTATTAATTTAATAACGCTAGTTTGTTACATCTAGTTAAACAATAAAAAGCTAAATGTTATTTGAAATGTTAATTATAAAAATAATCGCTATTTACGTCAAATTAAGACACGTTATCCTGCAATGGTTAACAATTACAAAAACATACAAGATGTATGTTGCGTAGATATACGTCCGTACTAAATACGTGTCTAATAAGAATTTCTAGTAAATATCTAAAAGACATTTTTGACAGGCCTGTTGGTCTAGTGCTTAGTGACCCTGACTGCTAAACTGGAGGTCGTGGGTTCGATTCCCACCCAGGATAAATCGTGATGTGTGGTAAATGGTGATCAAATGATGTGATGAGCACGATCATTTGTTCTGTGTCTGGGTGTAATTTATCTATAATATGTATGTATTTAGAAATATATGAGTATGTTTATCAGTTGTCTGGTTACCATAATTCAGGCTCTGCCTACTTTGGGATCAGATGGCCGTGTGTGACTTGTCCGAAGATATAAAAAAATTGTCTCACTTCAAAGAAAAGTCCACCCTTTCATTCTTGCAACACAAATAGAAACATGTTTACATAACTATTATGCCCGCTTCCCACGGTGTGCGATATGGCGGATCATCCCGGACCGCGCTTTGGCAGCAGCTTGTCCGTGATAGCTCAGACGCGTCTACTCTAGTCCCCCACAATCCACCGCGACTCGAGGTCACTTAACAATTGGGTTGAATTTCAAGACTCATACAGACCAGGGCGTACCGTGGGAGAGCCTCGGCGCGAGTTGCTTGGTCGTCGGCCGTGCGGAGTTATCTGTAATATCGCGTACTGTGGGATTCCGCTTCATGTGCCGAGCCGATTTCATGTGCTTATTTTTTCTATCGCCATATAAGTAAAAAAATACAAATCAGTTCAATTATTATAAAACCTCGCTACGTAGGTAGCATAAAACCCTTGACCATGACATGTCTTCATAATATTAACCTATCGAGGTGAACTTCTAAGGACATTAAGCAAATAATCCTTGACATACTATGTTTAGGATTCTTTCCTGCATTGTTACCAAAAGTAAACTAAATAATACCGACATTATCAAATAGTTGTCATTCAAATCCGGTAGGTGTCACTGTAACTAACAGCTGCGTGGGAGGTTGCAACAGGCTTTCAATCGTTATTGTTTTTTTATGGTAATTCCTTGTGAAGTGTGAAATAAAGCTGTCTTCAAGGCGTGTGGTATTCTGAAGGATAATGAGTTTACATAAAAATAATCACGTACAGCGATACTTTGAAAATGTATCAAAAGTATTTACTTGCCTTTAAGAAAAATATGAGTTCTTTATTAAACACTTAAACGTAGCATATACGTATTACATTAACAATACACTTGAAGCTGTCGCTCAGTAATATAATATCCTGTCCTAGTGCTTGCATTCAATTGTACCGACAAAAACGAATACATAATGTCATCCTCAAGAAGGGAATGAGAGCAAATTCATAATAATGCAACGTGAGCTATTTCCTGTCGCATTATGAGTTACTGAATATTTATTGTGTAGTAGCGAACCGCTCCGACTTCGCACGGATATACAAAACATTAATGGATTATTTAGGATATTAGTCAAGTTATCAAAGAGGTTAGGCAAGCTAGGTTTTGAGATAGTTTAGTTTAGAAAACTGCGCGCTCTGTTTCGACACAAATTTTACGATTTAAATTATTGATACTGGTGCTTATCTATCTATACTTATAATAAATCTGTAGAGAGGTCAATTCTGTACATCAAATATATTTTCAAAATAACTATCAGGGGGTGATTAGTGATCGATACTGATGCCAAAAATGCAATCAGTAAAATTTTTGTCTGTCTGTCTGTCTGTCTGTCTGTCTGTCTGTCTGTATGTTCCTTATAGAAACGAAAACTACTCGACGGATTTTAACGAAACTTGGTACAATTATTCTTCATACTCCTGGGCAGGTTATAGTATACTTTTCATCACGCTACAATCAATAGGAGCAGAGCAGTGAAGGGAAATGTTGGGAAAACGGTATTTTTTAAGCTTCCGTCGCGTATGCAGCCTTAATGGTTAAAGCTACATAGAAATCATGTATGACGAAAATGTTCTACATAAAATTATCTAAAAAATATCCCACAACAGCATATGTCTATCTTTTATGGTTGACTCACAATAACACGTGTAACTCCCGATAGCTTAGCAGTTCGGAGATTTCTGATTATATTTGTTTACTCTTACGTTTATTATACTCTCACTCATCCCTAATTAAAAAAAGTTTACATTATTACCTATTCAATAAAAAAAGAATCATAGAAATAGGTATAGAAACACCAAACTTATACATGAAATACGATAATAAGCCATCGCGCCGTCGCGCGTGAATACTGAATCATGCTATAAGGATTATTTTTGTGTAACGTGATATATTATATTTCCCTACTAAAATACGAAAGTTAATCTGTCTGTTACATCAAAACCACTGAACAGTGAGGAAGGACATATGCTACTTTTTTACGAAAAACGACGGAAACGCGGACGAAGTCGCTGGCAAAAGCTAGTAGTTCATAATCTGTTAGGCGCTCTTTTGTTTACTCTAAAATATGATAAGTACACTTTTATAAAACAGTGTACTTGTATTAAAAAGCACACGATTTCCCAGTTTAAAAAATTAAATAACATAAGAACTTCAATAACAAAGGAAGGCGCGGTCATTAACCCTCGTCGAGAGATCGTCAGGATGCGGACTCGGCTTTCATCTTCCTTTACTAATCGACGAACAATTAACGACATTGTAAACAAGGAATACGATTCGCATCGAAACGTAATTATTTGTTATTTAACATTCACCTTGAATTAGCTTCACGTTCTTCTTGCTCGATTTAAGATCGACGATGTAATGATATAACTGGTTTCTTGTTAGGATGCGTCTATAGGACTGTTGTCTAGTTACTTTGTTTTAAATAATAATACCTACTTGTTTAAATTTTTTGGAATACATTTGTCTTGCATACCAATCTACTGTCCTATTAACGTTAACTGGTGTGTTCTACAGGTTGTAATGCTGCTGCTGATGCTGATAACAGAACTAAATATAATTTACAATATTTACGCAATTATCTTTTGACTCTAGCAATTAATAAAGTAATTGGTACTGACAATTTTTATCAACAATTGATAAGATAATTTGAGGAAATGACACTTTATGCTTTAATTAAAGTAATTGATGACATTTAAATTAAAATATTTTAAATCATAACTATTTAACTGGTCCACTTGGATTTATTAAATAGTGCATTTATAGTATAAATATTTTGAACTCGTCTGTGCAAAAACGAACACTTAGGACTAGCTGTAATCTTCATTTATAAAGACGACAAGAAATAAAAAAAATTACAATTTACTTTTTGACTACCTTGGCTAAATTTTTAAAACAATTGCCAATTAAATAATTGAAAAACTGACATACGTATAGAATCATGCATTTATTTAAAGCTCTTACTTTCATACAACTTGTTTTTATACTGTAAGCGTTATTTAAAAAAACTTAAGTAAATTATTTTCGCATATTCCTAAAATAATGTTTTTAGACGTGACTGTATACTTTGTAGACGCGGCCTATTAACTCCGCTTATGGTGACGTCCACGCCTATATAAAACCTTATGTAGCTATTGTACATATAAGACGAATAGTGAACAAAGTTAAACGAGGAAGTCATATCAGATCAAACATGAACTGGTTTATATAATGGCATAAACTGTACATAAATATTAAGTATGATGACATTTTCTGTAGGCTCTCGTCACTAAAATGACTTTTTATTAAAAATTTATTTTTAATCACCAGTTTTTAATTAATCAGCTTTGTTCAAAGTACTTGTGAAGCCAATTCGAACAAGCCTAAACACGATAAGATTGCTTTGTTTCGTTACAGAGTTCCTGAGGCCACCTTGCGGCTCCATCACAGTTCCACCGAATTTATATAAGTATGCAAAATTTCATCTCAATCGGATGTCAAGAGCCGCAGAACTGCTTCTGGCATCAAGATTTGCTCTAAATAAACATACATACATTGCAAGTTAAATAAAACCTTGTAAAAAAAATAAAAAGACTATTAAAACTATGGACCTACATTCAATATTACTGGATCCCATTAATTGTTGTACGTCAGCCGATTGACATTTAAGAAGAATTTTCTTCGTAAACTTGTTTGTAGAGTCGTATAGTAACCGTCAATTTATAGCAAGTATTTAAAGTTACACGTGCCTGTGTTTTGTTACAATTGTGCGTTTCTATTTATTTTAATCATAATATTAATTATTATTAATACTAAGGACGGGCTTTATTTTTTGTTAATACTATATTAATCCTAAACTAATATTTTAAAATTAATCCTAATATTTTTGGACATGGCACTTATGAGGCTCATTTGAACATAGGCTGAAGTAGAAAATAATAGTATCTACCTAATCACACTAAACTTATATAATGCTAAATATTATAAATTTATTAAAACTAGGTTTACTTTATTTAATGCATACTATCTATTTATAAAAAGGTTTAGTAAAAATATACTCTGTAATATTTGCTGAGCAATGAATTCGGTTCTTAAGGCGTGCATACACGAGAAAATAAAATTGGGAAATTTCTATACAATTTTTGTATTGCCATACATTCGGTGTACCCGGGACTTTATTTTTAACCTAAGTTGTCGATAATAGCGGAATTAATTGCCCGTGTAAGCACTGTTAAAAAGGATTTTCTGTAAATATTACTTCTACTAAATACACCTACCTATCATTAATGAATAATTGATTTTGATGAGAAAAAAAATACTTAATAATTCTCCATGTCAAGCTAACATCTGTGCAGTATTCAGAGTAACGTTAGATTAACCCGACACAATAAGTAAATGTCTTCCCGGTCCATAACGCTGTTTTATGAGACTTAGATCAAATACATAATATTATTATCTTACCTAGATAAGGAAACGTTAGCCTTAATTTGACGTTAAATGATCATTGCAAATTAACCTTTACCAATCCGGTAAAGATCTTATCTAAAGCTTTGGATTATCTTTAACATTCAGATTAGCAATCAATACCATTATATAAAGTTTTTATTGACAAGTTTTATTTATTTTTGTTACATAATATGATTTGTTAATTTCCTTGTAGTACCTACATCGACATCTATATCTACACTATAATATTATAAAGAGGATAGATTGGTTTGTCATCCTCTGGCAACCAAGAGACGGCAAAAGAAGTAGGGGTCGTCAAATCAGGAGATGGGAAGAAGACTTGAAACAGACACCGGGAGCATTCTGGTTGAGAGTGGCAAGGGACAGGATCCACTGGAAGGAATTGGAGGAGGCCTATGCCAAAAGGCACACCGAACTTAGGGACTTCTTGTAAGTTGTAACCCTATGTTTTGGAATAAAAGGCTATTATTAGTATATTATAGGTTAGTTTGTAACGAATAAATATGGACCGATTTCAAAAATTATTTCACCATTAGAATGCTACATTATCCCTGAGTAACACATACTTATTTTTTATCCCAAAATGTGTTAGAACTAAATGTACTAAAGTTCCTTGCGAAATCGGGAAACCTGTGTATGAATAAGGCAACAACGATATAGATTATTTATTTATCGAAGAGGTAATAAGATCGTACATCTTTCTGAGATCGTATTATGTTTACTATTGAAAATATAAATCATAATTGTCCTTATATCAGAGTAGGCAAACAAATACATATCACTTGCCTTGTCATATAGTACGACTACGACGATAGAAAACCACTTCATAATAAGTTTGAAGAAATTCCCTAAAAGTAGTAGTAGAGCCTATAATTAACCTAGAAAAAAGTATAATAATTATGCTGACTATCCAATATTTCGTCACGACTTAAACTAATGTCTTATGCACGACAGGAGAAGAAGATCACAGAACATTAGTGTAAGACATAATAAATATTGCAAAAATAAAAAAAGATTTCAAATAAAACTATTACATAGTTATGGAGCATAGTTTTGGAGGCGTCGACTCGAAATTTTATATTTATAGGTATTATTTTAATTTAAGACTGACGTAAATTAAATTTTACAAACACAGGTATTGATTGCTTCTAAATTGTGAAAGGAAGCCAGTTAAACGCAAGTTGAACGCAAACTAAATGTTTCATTAAGTTTTACGTTTTAAGTAATAAATATTTCAATAAGGCAATGTGTTAGATTCAATTGAATGGTTATGTCAGTATGTGAATTGGGATGGTGATTTACTCATGACTGTAACAGTTATTCGAAATTGGATGGTTTAGATTCAATATTACTTGAATTATTTCCGTGTATACTGGTTGGTGATGTAAGTGCTTAGATTATTTTAGGTATTTTGCGGTCATGATTTAAGTAATTATCTAACGTATCTATAAATATTCGGTAAATATTATTTGTCTTTAAAGTAAAAAATAAAAGCTTTCTTTACACATCGACCTATTTTTTTAAGATTCATGATTTTGTTCTTTTTTAAATATTTTTAATCCTTTGTGCTTTAATAAATGTCGTATGATTTATTTTGACTAATACGAGGGAAAGTCTCTTATTTGTTTTTTAAACTTCTTCTTAATAGCTACAAGACACCGGTGTAGTAGTTTCTTGTAAATCACTTTCCCTTATCTAGTTACTGTTAAGACTTTCAATTTATAACTGCACCTAAACATTGCCCTAAGTATGTACTGACAGCATGTAGTTAGGTAAAGTAAAATCATTAAGGCACTGTCAAATTGAGAAATAGTTAGTAGTTTTAAGTTATGAACGAATATATTGCCTATTTTCTTTTTACCTTTTGGAATTATTGTGTGGGTTTAGATTTGTAGGTATTAATTGGCTATTTGACAAGATAGCAGACAAGAGAAGCTAATTTATATAGAAAAAATAATGATACAATGTGTTTTTTGCATTTAAATATATTGTAAATATTATAATATGTTTGGAAAATTAGCCTGAGTTGCCTATGCCGTCATACTTGGCGACTGCGATCAACTACCTTCTTTTGTTTTTGAATTCATTTTAATTAATTTCTATTTTTACGGTTTATAAAATTCCGATCTAATTTACATAACGAACGAAACAGACCGATAATAAAAATACCTATGTATGAATATCAAGAGTAAGGCAATTAGTGCATTTTTTCAATGCCGTGCAAAATGTTAGTTAGTCCGTTTAAGGTAAACGACCACTTACGATATCCCAATTAAGAAAGAATTATAACAATCTCTTAATGGTGCACAATTATATACCTACAGTGGGCTGGATTCTCTATTGTTGTACCGTAAATTAAACTGCATAGCATACAACATTGTTTGAAAGCTGGATTTCAAGACTTCGAATACTTGTTTGCGCAAAATAATGATACTTTAGGATAACAAGAAAATTTGTTATTTATAAAAAGAAGTGCAAACCGGAATACTGCAAATAATATTAGAATTTTCTTGATAATATTTTTTGACTACTTACGTTCTTTGTTTCAAAGATCAGTAAAATAAAATGTTTTAATAACGTAAAATCTGAACTACTTTAAGTATATTTACGTCTTAAAAAAAGTAACCAAGTCTATGTATTAATAGGCTTTGCATATGTAGCGTGGTGAAATCATTACCATTCATTTTCAATTATCGTCATTCTGATTTGATGCAAGTTACATAATACGTTAGATTAAAGTTCTAATGGTAATTAATATATTGAAAGGTTCATGGTACCTACATATTATTTAACTACTCAGATATATTGGTTATAGAACCGAAACATCACGGAAAAGATTTTTATGCAATGTGGAAGTAATTTTATGGCCGATATGCGTACGACCATGTTTAAAAACAGGGGGCGTGTAAATCGCATAATTAAGTTACGTGCAAACGTTTTTAGCGTTTACTATGTGAAACGGAGCAATAAATATAAAATTA
Organism: Diachrysia chrysitis; assembly: GCA_932294365.1. Taxonomy (NCBI): domain Eukaryota; kingdom Metazoa; phylum Arthropoda; class Insecta; order Lepidoptera; family Noctuidae; genus Diachrysia; species Diachrysia chrysitis. The sequence continues at coordinate 5,192,889 of OW028645.1, forward strand.
AACTTGTGAAAACGTGCAATGTATCTTAAAGAATGTAGATGAGCCTCTGATGAAAATAATCTAGTTGTATCTTGTAGTGTAATTAATATAATAATTTTAACGTACTGTTATAACCCTTATTACAAGGGATTAAAGTTGACATCAGCATTTCTTTGTTTTGATATATTCGTGTTAATAAAGTTTCCATCAATAGTGCTGAACTGCAATTTACAACAGCATGGATGTATTTTAAATATTAATTAAACAGTTCGATTCTGTATATAATATATTATTATAATAATATATAATAATCATACTGTTATATTGATTATTACCTATACCATCCTTTTTGTGAAGAAAGAAATCTTTAAAATTTCTTGTAATATTTTCTCTTTTTTTTAGATTATATATTAAGTACCTATCGACTATAGTAATTGTTCACCAATTGTATTATAACTAGATTTTGACAGACGTGGTATTTTACATTAAATATCAAGAGGAAATACTACTTGATTCAGAATAAATAAAATCCATGCATAATAATAAGTTTCTCGGAACAAGTATAATGCTACATCAACGTCTACGTATTTCCTACTGTGCTTGCCATAGGTACCTACTTTCAAAAAGATTGTAAACTTTTAAAACATTATATCATAAGTAGGGAAGTTTCATGTAGTACCAGTCTCTAATCAGCTCGTACATCAAGTCTGCCATGTTTAAATTATGCCAATATTATATTTACATGGCGACAAATCTATAGGGCTGGTACCTATAACTATTTCAGTGAAACACAAGACAAAAGTAATATACCTAATAACCGTAACTGTATCATCATCATCGTTTATGTGTAAAGTGCAAGGACCTGTGTGTGTATGAAAAATTTATAATAATAAATAATAATAAATAAATGTGGACAACATCACATACATTGCTCTGAACCCAAAGTAAGTAGCTAAAGCACTTGTGTTATGGAATTCAGAGACAACGAAGGTACCACAAACACCCAGACCCGAGACAATGTAGAAAAGGGGTTTTCTACATTGTCTCGACCGGGGATCGAACCCGGGACCTCAGAGTTGGCGACACCTTGAAAACCGGTGTGTACGCCACTCGACCACGGAGGTCGTCAAAATTTACAAATATTGTTAGCTATTAGTCTATTTTCTTGTTTAATTTATTCGTGGACAATAGACTGGACTTTTAATTTAATATTTTTTTTACCATGTAATGTGTTTGCATTATTTTTTTACAATTGGGTGTCTAATTTTTCGTTAATTTCATCTCAAGCATTGTTGAATGAGGAATAGATAGATATACTTATTATGTTTTTGGAAAAGTTTTTGAATTTATTATTACCTACACATACTTATTACTTAATCCATGGCAATCACAATTTATAGTTTCCACACATAAACTGTTATTAAACGCTTCGTGAGTACTCATGCAATTTGAGCGCAAATTAGTTTTTTGCATCGGTAATTTATTGATTATTTATGGACCTAATTTGATCACGCTTCAGATAGTCTTATTTGGTATTAACTTTGAAGTAACGCGTTTTTAACTAAATTAGCATGATGATTGTTTATTAGTCTTAATTATTAGTCGCGTGTTTAAGATTTTGGACTATTTATTAGATATCTGATTTATCGTAGTATAATAAGGGTCAATAAATTAGGGCATTTGCTTCACAAGGGCAATATGGAGATTTCATAAATTTCTTTTTCTCTGAAATACGATTGATGCAATAGAAATTAGTCCCAGCTGTTAGTTATTTCTATAATCCTATTGTGTTATTTCTTAGAGCAATCTATTGTGAACAATAAAAATTAAATGAATAAGTTAAATAAAGGGTGGGGTTATGTTTGTTTATTATTTATGCATCTGTTTTGTCTTTATCGCATCATCGTCATAATATTAGGTGTCATTACTTGTTTACCTTACCAACTTTATATTTAGGAGTAAAGAATAAAAACCATACATCCCAATAAAAAAATCTTTGAGAACAGAATTTTAATTTTTGTCAATAGAGTTGTCACAACCCTATTTCGAGCGAATAAGTCTTAATCTATACTAATATTATAAAGCTGAAGAGTTTGTTTGTTTGTTTGTTTGTTTGTTTGTTCGTTTGTTTGTTTGAACGCGCTAATCTCAGGAACTACTGGTTCGAATTGAAAAAATCTTTTTGTATTGGATAGTCCGTTTATTGAGGAAGGCTATAGGCTATATAACATCACGCTACGACCAATAGGAGCGAAGCATAAATGAAAAATGTTACAAAAATTATAAACCGTTGAAACTAAAACACGCGAACAAAGTCGCGGGGGACAGCTAGTCGTTATATAATACGAATAACTTAGTTATCTGAAACATAACTTAAGAGAAATTATTAGCTGTCTTATTGTCGTTAACATTCCTTCGATGTATTATAATTCCCTTATGTCACAAAGTAGTAAACTAGATTAAAACTAGAATAATAATTCTAAATTCTAAATAAGTTTTTTTTATTAAATACGTTTACACAAACTAGGAGTCTTGTCTATGACGACACGCGGCGACGACAAACAACTGACAAACTTCTTTTATTTTTGAATTAGTTTAAATTGTGCATACCAATCTAATTTAAATAGCTTACAGAATAAAAAGGTAATGGAACCTATGTATGTGTAGCAAAGTAAACTAGATCTATGAAATTGTTTACTATGAAAACTGTGTTACTTTGTAGGTGTTGTTGTGTAAGTTTACATCTAATTTTAAACATTATTCTCTTGTAACTACTACGTGCTTAATTCGTGTTTATAATAAAATAAAATAATAATTTTCGAATCCAAACAATTGGTGGGTTCTTCTTAGTAACGGGTTAAATTACTTACTGTCAATATTTAACGATGACCTGTTTGAATTAATATTATTGAAATAGAATAACTGCGAAGACAAATTGTTTGTACACACAAGAACAAAAGACGCCTTTAAAAATACATTAGCTATTATAAAAAAACAGTGTCATCAACTTTCTTGTCTTTGATTCAAACTTTTGAAAATATCAAACACGCGAGAAACCCAAAATTTACTCATTTTTCTACAGATCAGGTAAAAAAGTACATTTTTAGTTGAGCTTTAAGGAGTTCGATACCCATTATTAAACACGCAAAAAAAATATCTGTTTTTATATATGACTAGCTGCCTGCCTAAGATTTTTAAAACATTTTTTTTCTTTTATAAAACTCTCCTCCTGACAATAACGAACACAACAAAAAAATAACTAGCTAAATTTTTCCATCCGTTCACGCGTGATGCAACGACCAAGGGAAATAAAGATTCATTTTTATGTACCATAGATATTATAATTTACTAGGTGTTTGAGAAGACGTTTAAAGTTTATATTCAAGTTTAAAGATTATCGTAATGAAGGTCTTTGAACTGATCGCTCAAGGAACTTGATAGTTGCCCGTCGCTCTTATAAGGGTTTATTTTGTGCCCTTTAATTGCATCTCTCGCTCTTCCGTATATAGTATGAAGCAATGACCAAACATCTTTGTCTTCTTATTTTAAACGTAATATATTTCGATCGTAGGAGCAGTTTCCGTAAACAAGCATCCAGTTTTATGAAAAATAAACTACTTAATACTACTTTACTTTTAATTTATCGTCAAAAATGACAATTATGTTATTGTGTTACAGTTTTTTACAATAAAATATTGATTAGCATTTTTAATTTATGTTGTTGTCGGCATAAAAACTCCTACCTATCCATTTAATTATCCTTGGCAAGCTAACTTTTGACGCCATATCAAAGACTAAAGGCATCGCCTCGGTTTAAGCAAAGTTGATTTTATGTCACATAATTACTTAATTAAGGTGATATACAAATTTTGTAGCTCTAATGATTTCTATTTTACTTTGCTACAACGGACTTAAAATTTGGTTCTTAAATAGAATGGGATATGATGAAAATGAAGAAAACACTATTAAAGAAACTTTCCAAGATAATTATATATTTTTTAAATCAGCTCTATTAAAACACATTTTTTACTCAATTCACCTATTTATTTATCAGTCTAAGATGGTGCTAGAGAAATTATTTCGTAAAGGTCATCGTACATCGATGACTATAGCTGTGTTAGTCTCTCTTAACCACGATCAAGTGACATGTGAGTGCTGTAGAAGCGTTTAAGACAATACATCACACGAATATGGAATGCGTTATTACCACATGATGCTTCACACCGTGTCGGGTAAAGGTCGTGATAGGGCAAAAGTGGTGAAAGGTGGCATCGCTAATTCTATATTCAAATAGATTCATATTGCGACATAACTCTGTAAAAACGGACCACAATGATTAGAATTAGTATGCTTTATTATCAAACATTGTACAAAGTAAATATAAATCACATGATAAATCAATATTTTTTTATATGTATCGACCGTGTTAGAGAACACGGTATATCGTGATAAACCAAGATGTGTTAAATTGAAAGTATATGTTTAGATTTATTTTGATAAAATATAACATTATCTATATCATTTATTAATATTATGACAGAAATAAAGGTCGTATTTAATTTAAATTAGTTTTTAATTATTGTTTACTACGTTGGCAGGTTTAATACTATCAAAAAACCGTTTATGTACAAACATCAGTTTATGTACAATAAATATCTTATTACAAATTTAATTATACATAATATATATACACTGATTTTTTTTTTATTATTATTTGTCATCTTCGATAAAATATTTTAATTGTTTTTTTTACTGTGTAATATTTGTAATGACATTTAATCAAATAAGCAATAATAAAATACTTAATTTTTTCATTTAGGTTCCTAGCATACAGTCGTAAGCTATTATATACCTGCAATATATTAGGCCAGACAGTTGTGGATGCAATTATCTAATGGCTGTTCCAAAAATATGAAAATCTACTAAAAAAACAGGTTAAATATAATTAACATTTATACATTGTTTGGGCCTTAGTATGTTTCACAACCCGATCCATGAACCCGTTGGATATAAATAACTCGCTTACAAAATAATTTGGTACACGACCAAAAAACTTACACACCTACCTAGAGTCTTATTGACTCTAAATATCATACAAGGACTACAAATATTCTTTTCTAAGCCTTAGTCCTGTGTTTAAAAGAAAATACCCTTTAAACGCACAGCTGAAATATATATTCATATGACTAGAAACAAACTCTCAAGTATAAATTATAGGCACGAACACAATTATGTAGGAATTACATACTGTAGTGTAGATACCTACTAGTCGAAAATTTTCAGTCATGTATTTAAGTTAATAATCCTTGATTATAAAGTCATTCATCCGTAACAAAATAATGGTTAAAGTATATACATTAAAAGATTAATTACTATAAGCTATTATGACAATTCGCCATTTAATATTATTAGACATTGATTGCCTACTGTAGTTTGTGGCACTAGCATTAGATGGTTTTATCTCTTAATATAATACCTGTTAACCAAATACTAAACTTGTTGTTTTTATTGTGATTGAAAGATTTTGATTAAAAAAGTTTTAAGACCGAGTTGTCAAAAATTATAGAAATATTAGAGTTACTCTATTGTTTTTTGTTCTTATATATATATTATTATCAATGTCTAATCAAAGCACGAATTAGGTATCAAGAGGGTTATTTCGTAATTTTCTCAAAACATGGTATTAATCACATTTGCACGTAGTTTACAACCCAACCTAAGCTCTTGCTAGACTTTTATGTGTTCTCAAAACAATCAGCCCTTGCAACACGTTACGACCGCTACAACTCGTAAAATATATTTATTGCTACATTCCACTTTCATCACTGATTTCAATAAACTGTATAGCTATTGAGGGATAGCGAAATTTAGATGTGCATGCAAAATTTTATATGCATTCGCATGAACGGGATGAATTGACGATTGTTTCGAAAAACAATACGAATATTGTTAAGAATGATGTAAACTTGTGTCTGTCAAGTATTTACGGCGATTTTTTGTCGTACATATACCGTGTTTATCCGTGGTAGCTATCGGTTATCAGGCGAGGCTCGGAGGCGCGCGCGCACCGACGAACAGTTGATGTCCGCGCGTCGAAAGGAAGACACATCCGCTAGCCGCCTAGCGCCCCCGTGACTTGTGATCGATATACGTCCAGTGGTGATTACTGATCTAACATTATCTTGAAAGCCGGTGAATTTAATTAAAAGGGTGCGTGTGTTTTGTTATTTTTGCGTACAATATCACGGTGGTATAACCATTTCTTGTATGGTAGAGGCCTTGAAGTATGTATACTTAGTTTTAATGCATGCTATTTTTTAACTGCTACGAACATCTGCAGCGGGCATTGCCATTTTTGATGGCATATGAATGGAGCCTGTCAGCGGGTAAATGATAAATGTCTTAAGCTGTTACGTTTATTTGTTTGTACGTTGTATGCACAATTAAATGTGCAAAAAGCGGAAGAATTGCAGTCAAGGATTTTTATTATTTAGACTAAAGAACTACTCTTCTGAATGAGGTTTTAATATATTTTAATATGACGTATTTTTTTGTGTTCTTTGGGTCTATTGATAAAGCTCAAATGACAATAAGTTTAATCTACGGTTTATTTAAAACTGCCGCTTATTATTAGATGAAATTCCTTATATTTTCCTTAGATATCGTCAAAAAATTACGTAAATTATACTTCGAGAAGGTAATGTATAAGCTTTCTCTGCATAAGTAAATGGACATAAAAACGAATGCAAAATCGTTGCCCGTGACGAATATTTTATGCAAGGTATCACAATACTGTAATACCTCTATCTACATACGCAGTATATTTATACATATATCGCCATTAGTGTGGTACTGGACATTGTAATATGTAGGTTCGTAAGTACAGATTATGGATAAAATCTTAATACTTATAAATATTTAAAAGGTAGCTTATTTAGCACGCTTATTTTTTATTTAAATATTTTTATCCCTATGAAGTTTATCATGTTTAAACATATAAATATTAGAAAACCCTTAACATGTTAAGTAGACCATTGAATTTAGTTTAAAACTTACGCAATTTGACTTTTTTAATTGGTATAGTTATTACAGTAGTTATAAGTGGCAGGATAACTTAATAAAATTAAGATGACCTGTTACAACACTATGAATAATAATTTCTAATTAAATCTACAGAAAAAACGAAATGTTATAATCATTCATTGCGAAAATCATCATTCATCATCAATAGTTCAAAGTATGTCTTTCTTGAATTTCCAAGGGGCATTCACAAAAGTTCAAAAAATGCATTTTCAACTTAAAGATTTTAACATAATAAATTCATAGGATGTCGAACAAAAATCACTATCAATATAATTTCTTTCAAAATGCTTAATATTTTTAAAAATTTGTTACTACAACGACCTTAACTGACCACACAGACATTGAAGATTACAAAGTCATTGAAAACCTCAAACAAAAACGAAACCTTAAATAATTTTGACAAATGTAAGGTCAACGCGTTTAAATAACGATGGCATAAAACGTGTAGCATAAGCAGAAAACTTGTGTTTGGTATTTTTAAAGGATAATTTATTTTTCAAAGAATCAATTTAGTGAACATAACTTTATATACGGCAAAATTTCGAAAATTGACTATGTCGAGTAATGCTTTAAAACGCGTAACCGGTAAATTGATGTTGTCTATCAAGTTCGTTTGACTGGCAGCCTTCGTTAGTCGGAGAGGCACATTAAGAAGATCAAGTTCGTGTGTGTATTTTTCTATATAAGTCATATCATATCCTACTTGTTATTTGGAAGAATAGGCCAAAATACTGTAAATAGATTTATTAAAATTCATTGAGCAGTTTTTCCTGTCATCTTCACAATTTTTTATATTTTAATACGAGTGGAATAACTGTAACAAAACCTACACATACATATTTTTTTCAAACATTCCTTTGTCACGTCAGTATAATGTTAATAAATACCTACATAAGGATCGTATACTACGTACCAATCAATAATTAAGTTGCTACTATATACGTCACACGAGTTGCTTACAAAGCTCGTAATTGCATGTTTGGTATTAAAGTTTATAATAATTATAATCACTGGACTGATCTTTATTAATTTGCTCTAAATAACATATAATTTTATCATTATTAATTGATACAAGTCTTAGACTGTATCCTTTTTTTGCTATTTCATTTACATACCTACTTGACTTCAGTTTTTGTTCAAAGGACTGAAATGCAAATTATTTTTTTGCAAGTATCACGAACAAATTAATTTAATTAACATAACATGAACTTATTTGCCAGACGATAAAGGAAGCTCTTTTATATACTACATTATTATGAAAATATAATATTATAGTGAGCATTTAGACTTATGATGCAATTTTGCCTAGCTTATTATATCTACTAGACTTTATTTATTTAAGATGTAAACAAACGTACTTTTGAATGAAATTATCTAATCAGTGCTAAAAGGCGATCGATAGCAGCTCTTAATACGATATTTTATTGTTATGTATGTTCTAATTCTAAAACGCAAAGAAAATATATTAAAAACACCGACTTTAGTCAGTAAGCGGCGGACTAGTTTTAGTATCAAACGGACTACATAATCATGAGACAATCTATTATGCGTCGGTGTCGCTTTTTTAGTTCATAGTCAGTTTCCTGAGGGATAGTTAAAAAACGAGCTAAATATGCAAAATTTCCGTTCTCTTTTTCTTTAATACATAAAGGAACGGTTTTCCAGTAGCTTTAATAAAAGTTATGGTGTAGACTTTCGAACAGCTACCAGACCTCGACAACATATCAAGATACAATCAAACTCAGTGACTACGAGAGTTTCTAACCAAAATTTCGAAACAATAAGTTCAGAATACATAAACTGAAACATTTTAATAATACCTGAAATTAGTGTCTTCTATAAACAACTCTATATCCACGCTTGCTCACAGTGGGATGGCAATATTATATTTATAAAGTTCAATGTTATCAGAAGTAGACTTTAGAATTGTGTTTTCCACCCAGAATTCAATGGTACTTCGCAAACCTGTTTATACTAGAAATTATCAAAGGGGTACCTATCTAGAACCTGTGTGTGTGTAAATATTGCTATGTCTAACGTAAAGCGACGCAAATCAAGTGAAGGAAGCAATCTTGATGACATCACACTGTGGTCGAGTCTAAATATAAAATTGAGAATCATAAACTCAAAGGAATACGTCCTAAAAAAACATTCAATGATATTTCATAAATTTTGACAAGTCACAATACATAAAATATTAATCAAAAATTACATGTAATACTTTGTCTTTGTGTAACTCTGAATATGAATATATTGCGGCTTCAGCGTTTAAAAATACAGCTGTAAAACCCAGTGGTAATGACGTCAAATAATTTAAAGTAATTAACTAATCTTTAACAAGCAAATAACTTCAACAACTTGAATAAAAAATAACAGGATTGTTTGTAGAGCCAAAAAAGGGTAACAATGTCAATTCATCAACAGCCTTCTGCAGCCACTAATTAATCATTACAACATTTCGATTCCCAGGTTTGTTAAACATACTTGAGTTTGTCTAATTGCTAGTTCTATGTCTAAATACTTTTTATCTGTTTGATCACTTCGTTTAAAGTGTATTTTGTCTAATTGTATTTTATTTCTTCTACTAAAGTTCTTATCGTCTTGATTATGGACATAAAGTCAATATTGTTATGAGAAATCTCATCTACAGTAGGTATCATTTTTTTAAGTAGCTACGTCTATTGAATGCTGGACTAAGATTCGTTTGTTTTTAAAGTCCAATTTTTTTACAGCTATAACAACGGGACCTACATTGTTATCTATAAGTAATAAGAATAAAACCGAGACTTGTTTACATTATGCTTATCAACATCGTCTATTGATTTTCTCATTTCTTTTATGACGTTTTAATTGAATACAATGCGTGTTGTGATTGGTTCTTTTTGCTTTTATAACATTTTCTTTTTTTTTGCATTCTTTGTTTCTTGTTGTTCTTATTGTTTGTGTTTTAATTAACGGTTGGCATTGTGAATTGATGGTTCATTTTTAGTTTGTTTTTTTAGATTCATATTTTAAACTCATCTAAAAATAAATCAATTTCAAATCATGCATTTTGGATGATAGTGGATTTATACTATAGTAACTTATTTAAAGATTCCGTAATAAATTATTTTTAAAGCAATATTTGCTTTAAATTTACAAAACTTTTTACTAAGTTCATTCAAATCTTTAAGATAGAGGTTTGACCTAGACCAGATTTTAATTGTTAAGATGGGTCACATAATATTTAGCAACACACTCAAACAATGCATCATTACATTAATTAATATTCGAAAAGATAATAAAACCAACTAGCCACAGTTAATGAGCTGTAATTAGCTGTTAAATTGATTTAAAATGTCTATTTGCATCAAAACGGAACGCGCTTTTTGCACTAAGGAACAACAATGTGAATTACCGTCGTGTCTTATAAATTTGTTCAAGCATCGTTGACCTCTTATCCAATTTTCCTTATTGACTAATTTGTGTATGTTTATAATATAATCAATAGTAAAAGGAATTACGAGAAACATGCCACACCTTTATTTTTTCCTCATTCATTTAGTCGTTAAGATATACCTTTTTTTTTTAAAGTCGCATCAATTTACCGCAAGATTTCTAATAATTTCATTATACTATCAATAATAATCTTCCTTACGTGTTGCTATATTTTTTAACAAGAGAAAAAAGCTTTTGCCTAATAAGTAAACGGCTAAGAAGTATCTTACCGTTCAACTGTATAATTCTATCAAACAGAAAACTTAGTCAAACATTTTCAATTCAATTCATTCATTTCATAATTTGAGGTGAATAACCTATAAACATAGTTATTATAATAATTATTTTTTGACCGCAATCAGAATTCTAACATGTTTTTTGTTACATAAAGATTAATATTGTTTATCCCTTTTACGTAATTGGTTTTAATATAAAATACCAGATGGTTTCCTGGCTTTATAACCGCATACTGCGTAAGACTACCGACGAGATCGTAAGCGATATTTGCGGTTTACCTAATAAAAGAAGCGTTTGGAAAAACACCGCACCAAATTCTACGAACAAGCCATTAAATTTATTTTTTTTATTACTACAATTACCGCTTTATTCAAAACTGTATGCAAATGAAAATTGCTTAGTGTTTGAATATTGCTTGAGAGACATTTTTTAGTGTGCAAAAAGTTTGGTTATTAGCGGTAGGCAATTAACGAAGTAGCCAATGGTTGTATAGTCAGGCCTGTGGTCGACCACGCGTAGCGCCGCCGGCGTCGGACAGTCATGATATCATCAAATTACTGTTTAATATACACCATTTACCTTTTTTCCTGTCTTTATTGATCAGTGCGATAAGATTAACTATTAAACAAAATATGATAATCTTAACACATCACAAATTTGTCGTGTGTTGTAAGTTGTAGTCGCAATTTTTTTTTTTTTTTTTAAATAATGTATGTATATATTACCTTTTTTTTAAAAGAGTAACCGCATTGAGTTTCTTGCCGGTTCTTCTCCATAGGAGTGACATTTTGGAACCGCGCAACTAGAGTCATTTAACGTTTTAAAAGTGCCTGTAAAGGCCTACTTGATACAAAACATATTTTGATTTTAAATTAGAGTAACAGATAAAATTTAGAATGAATCGTAAATGTCTCCATTTATTTACCTATTGCTGCATCTAAGTGGCAACATCACGACTGAAACTGAATAGTTCTCAATAATTTTATGTTCTAGCAAAAAATATAGTATTGCAATGTAATTAATTAACACAATCTGTAAACAAAATAATAAATCAAACGAGTTAAAAATAAATATTTGTAACAATTCGCATACGTCATCTTTGCACCTAGCATTTAATTTTATGAGTTTTATAATGAATATACGCGGATATTCTTCATCTAAATTAAGGTCATTACGTATGTTTATTTCGTGTCTATTGTTTATATTTTCTCATCTACATCTCTTACGGTCACAGTCACTACCGGGTAACCTTATTAGTTTATTCGTGACCACGAGAACCATCAACAGCGGTATAAACACGATGTTAATATCATCACTTGTAATTTATTAATTTAATATATATAATTAAAGATTTACGATTTTCTTTGGAATTCGCGTAACTCTTAGCACCTCGTTACACAGGTAGGTACTGTGGAATAAAATATTGGAAAACCTACTAAGTTATTTTTTTATAAATTAATCACTCAATTATTATGATATATAATTATAGCTTTAGCTCGTGCATTCGTTCGCGTTAGACTAATAAAGTACATGACAATTTAGTATAAGAAAAGTTAATATCTTGTAACTTATAGTGATCTACAGGACTAATACAGGACAATACCTTTGAACCTGTTATGAGGGTTGATGAACAAGCATCCAATATTACGAACAAAAGGAAAAAGTTTAATCAGTCGTACGTCTTTAACATAACAATAGGACTTTCAATAATATTATTTCTACGGAACCGCTACAAACAAGTGAAGGCGTGTTATTGAGCATTATTTTTTGTAGTTAGCAACATTGTATCGCTCTAGTTTGCCGTTTAATTCTTGAGTGTACAAAAACTCTCATTCAACACTGAATAGAAAAATTTAACATTGCTTTAGCATAGCTATATATCGTAAGACTGAGACTAAGAATATTAGCTGTTACAAAATATTAAACTTAAACTTAAAGTTTTAATTCCTATTTACTGATGTTGTGTCACTTTTAACATAATCATTTTTATTCTATTAGTATATTTTAGAGTATTTACATAAATTTCGTTACCTAGCTGTAAATATTGAACTTAAAAATTCAATTATCTTTTTACTGTTATTCTTTTTGTAATAAAAAATAGGTACCTACTGAAATAATATACACATGAAAAAGAAATAAATTGTTTAGAAAATCACATAACCTGTCACACCACATATTTTTTTAATTATATCGTAGGCAATAGTTGCATGATTGATATTCCTTATAATATGAGCAAAATTGGTCAAAATATACGAATGTGTGAATCACTTGTACCTCGAATTTTTTTCTTTTGTCGTTCGTAAGTTGCGTCATATTTCTTTTGGAATGAGATTCGTATTGAGAACAGAAATTACCATGAGGAGCGGATGTGGGCCTTTTGCATCCATTAGTTTCTCGCGACCTTTGCCCATCGGTCCCCCTCAGTACACGCTCCGTTTGCGCCTACCATTGTCTCGTGGTCATTCAAAGTGAGAAAACTGCTTTCCACATGCTTAAGTAACACCGTTTATAAATATTTATTCTTAAGCAAACCTTTAACGAAGTCATCCTTATCTCAAAATTTAAAAAGATTTATACACCGAAAGAACGCATATAAATACCGATTATAAAAAACTTGTACTCATAAATTTCAATTTAATCATTATTTATTGCAGTTTATCTGTACAAAATCGATAAAAAAGATACATTTCTTACATCGATGTGCAACCAACGTCATTAGATATTCGTAATGAGCACGTTGCCGCTCGACAAACCATATACAGAACATAAATAGAAAGCTAATTATTTACATAATCCATAAAAAGTTCGGTTAACATACTCCAGAACCTTTTTGGATGTGTGTCGTAAACTCGTAAATATTCAATTGACAAATACTGAAGCATGAGAAATCTTTATAATATTCAATAATGATTGAAAGATTTAAATATTTAACTAATTCGATTTTTATTGATTCGCTTAAGGCAGAAATTAAGCAGTCGATTCCGTTCCTAATAATTTTGTTCGTATTTAATTCAGTTATTTATGTTTTAAAATCCTTGCGCTCTTTCTTAATTTATTAATGTAGGTGTTTATTACTGAATATTTATAAAATGTCGCCAGAAGCCAAATAAAATGTGTTTTTATTAATGATTTAAATAAGACACACACACATGCAATTTTTATATTAGCAAATATATATTAAAATATATTTTACGTTGATCATGTGATCATCGTAATTTAATCTGATTTTAAGAGCACAATAAAATGAGTTAGCGAACGATAATCGTCGAAGATAAAAGTAATAAATTGTAAACAATTGGTACGAGAAATGTTATTTTTATTGGAATAAAGACAATGATTGACAAGACTGAATGAATTTGTTGTTTACTATAAATGTTTATTGCAGACACGCAGTCTGTTTGGTATTTCTGAGTATTGTATAAAGTAGATATATAACTTACCAATCTATGAGAGACGAGCAACTGGCTTGTGATTGGTGGAAACTGGCATAGACGTGGCGCGAGACATTTTGATTCTCGGTAGCCCCCTTACTTTTGTATTAGGATACTGTTTATTGACCAATAAAATTCAGTACCCTTATTCTCCAATTTAATTTTAATTCTAATACAATGCCTATGAAAAAATTATTTATAAATAGGTACAAAAAAAAAATTTTAATGTTTAGATTCCAGTCAGTTCCCTCCATTGACAGCATTTTAAGAAAATTGAATCTCCTAACTGCTAAACTAATATCAATTTTGCATTGTCATTGCATTAGTATTAAATTTAAATTGAAGAGTAAGGTCATATTAGGTGAAATATGCATAGGTACCTAAAATAAAATACGTTCATGAGAATTGTATTTTGTATTATTGATATGCTTATTTATCTAGATAAATTTAAATTCAGCAATTCAGCAAAATAATTATCAATAAATTAAGACGTTGCAAATTTTATTGTATTAATTAATTAATCTACATTAAAGCGAGCTTAATAAACTATTTCATAATTTCGGAACTCATCTTTTTGCAAACGTTAACACATTTTATTTTATCCTTTACACCAAAATCAATGTTAATTTTAAATGCGATCAAGCTATAGAATTAGGTACAGGTATTAACACACATTCGCGAAAACATTTATACAACATACGAAAATTTGCATCAGTGAGTAAATGCGCAAAACTTTGCATATACATTTGCGAATGTCCCACACTTACGGGTTCGCGTATTCGTCCGAATGTGTGTAAACGGCATTACAGAATACGGCTCGTGATGCGTGTCACAGCGGCCAATGGCCTTTACTTGTATTGCGTATTCTTCGTGTAAGCGTTTACTTGGCCAGCATCCAAGGTCCGCACATTAACAGCTTCGAGTTCACCTATGATATAGCAAAAACCGTATTATATCATAACGTTAAGGTGCTAACACAACACATTACAAATGCTTTCTAAACACATAATCGCGAGCTCGATTTGAGTCTCACTAAATGTCATGCGAATCACATCACGAAATGTGTTACTCAACTAAAATAGGTCTTTTGACGAACCTTCTTTCGTATTTCATGATACTAATGCGTTTATAAAGAATACTACTATATATATACCTATCTGCTATACTTAACTATTTTTGATATATTACGTCCCAAATATGTGAGTCTCCCATTACGGGGGTTTTATAGACTTTTGATTAACTACTTATACTACCTACTATCACAAAGTAAATAAAAAAAA
Organism: Diachrysia chrysitis; assembly: GCA_932294365.1. Lineage (NCBI taxonomy): Eukaryota > Metazoa > Arthropoda > Insecta > Lepidoptera > Noctuidae > Diachrysia > Diachrysia chrysitis. Next base: position 5,208,376 of record OW028645.1, read on the forward strand.
AAACCGGCCAAGTGCGAGTCGGACTCGCGCACCGAGGGTTCCGTACAAACCGGTAGGTATATAAGTAAAAAATAGGTAAACCATCGTGATGATCGAGTCATAGTCGTAGTTATGGTATTTTTATTGCAAAATTAATAAAAAAAAAATATTAAAAATATTTTTATTATATGATGTAACTAAAAATTTATGCTTTTCGCAATTTTTCCTTTATCTGTGTTATAAGACGTTGCTTCGTACCAAATTTCAAGATTCTGAGTTCACGGGAAGTACCCTGTAGGTTTTGATTCCCTTGCGAGTGTCGAAAATTTGCGGCATAAACGGGAGTATCTTTTGATCGCGTTGACTTAGAAGTTTGATTTTTTCACAGCTCCAAGAGACCATAGACTTGAGTATTTGATATGAATTTCAGCTTGATACCTCCACGCGTTCCTGAGAAAAAAGGTCTTGACAGACAGACAGACAGACGGACAACAAAGTGATCCTATAAGGGTTCCGTTTTTACCTTTTGAGGTACGGAACCCTAAAAAATGTGTGATTGTGTTTTACACCATTTTTATCCCACGCGCATTAGGCTTTTATACCTCTATCTTTTAGATTATAATAGGTATGTATATTTATTTTAGTTACATGCACAGTCATATGACAAGACTGATCCTAATTGGCCCTTTAGCCAGGTTATCCAAAAGTCCAACCAAGTAGGTCTAATAAAAGCCTATAATAATAATGAGAAATCTTGCAAACCAGTAATAACAATACTTCCTTTTGCTAACAGTCCTTTTCCTGTTAGTATCAATTACATTTCAAAATAGGTATACATTATACACGTTTTTCGTTAATTTACCATTTTAAAATCAATCTCAATCATTTCCATAGATATAGGTACGTAAATTCGTATTTAAGGAAATTATAATTATTATTAATGATGGTAATTTGAATACGATTACCTGTACTAAGAAATGTATCGAAACATGATTTAGGAATCTAAGGATACGTTCCTACCGACAGGACGTATTTGACAGTTAAAATTGTATAATTAATTTGAGTAAAATATACTTATACCCTATGCTTAAATTATAACTTACCGATCGCAATTTTTGAATCTAGAAATAATTTAAAGCAAAAACTGTCTGACGTTTGAATAGAACGTCACTCAATATATAAAATAAAAGTCGCCAACTTTGACTGGATCTCCTTCTGTTATTTCCGGCATTGGATAGTCGTTACTTGACATTTAGAGCCAAGAAACTTAAATTGAAGTAGTGAGCAAATATTACCACATTTTTTTAAACCTAGATAATAAATCTAGGACGGATGTCACTTAGTATTTTATCACATACTTGTGAAATAACAATTAGGCGATAAAGCTTTAGAGATTTTTGATTTAATGACAGTAATATCATTATTCAACCCTCAGACTGACTCATAGAAATAGTTACAGAGTTCTTATGAACGCTTACCCATTGTGTTCCATACCATTAAGTATCTGATGTCTTCATTATATCGTCACGTAAACCATTCATCATTCATTCATTATCTTAACACTAGACATTCATATTCAAAACCTAGTGCGTCTAGAATAGCCGTTATAATATGGTAAGCGGTACTTTGTCCCTGTATTTCATATCTGTCATCTACTTTTGCAGTTGAATAACTTCCTCTATCCATGTACGGTGGTAGGAAAGCATTTCTCTACTCGTTGTGTTAGTGGGACGCGCTTGTTAGTCACAAATAGGATTTTCCTTTTGGTAGATGTCAAATGACTCGCTTGGATTTATGGATAATGATGATTTTGTATCCGTATTAGATGAATCTGGTTTGGTTTAAGGGCTTGTTCGATTGCGCTTTAGGTTAGGTGAGACATATGTTACGTACGCAGAACTGTTACGTACTTACATTTCTGGGTTTTTTTTTATTTGGTCATTGGAAAATTTTCCCACAACTTGTTGATGACTCGACAAATCATTAAGTACGAAATGATTATTAATAGCAAGATTAAAAGTCCTTAAAATATGGAATAATTGAGTTAAAAGATGGAACAAAAGAAGTTTACGTAGCTAAACTAGTGTAGAACTTAGACAGAATTTATCATGATTTACGGAACAAATAAGAGAAGCCAACTGATCTTTTAAGTAATTGTAATTGTAACATAAATACTTATGATATGAAATACCAGAACATTAAAATTTACGTTTTACTAGTCAATGTAACTTGACCGTTTACGGCTATTAAGTTATCGGTAGAAATCCGAAGCGCTGCTATTACTGAGGTGTCGTAATAATCGTTTGTAATATTATACCATTTAACTTCCACCTTTTTATAGGCGTCTTGTTAAGAATTCTATTAGACTATTAAGTTAATGGGCGAGTCATTTATAATCTGGCTTGGCTTTTTGGGCTTTTGGCTGTCTTGTTTTGCAATGATAGTGTGATGACGGATCCTTTTGTTGTTCGTCTTTTCATCAAAAAAATCTTTCACTTTTCTTTTATAACTTTGAAGTCATATCCTCCCCCACATATTTTGTAATAAGTTTCCTTCTAAAAAGAAAATATTATGAACATAAAGCTTCATTTTGACTCCACATAGCAGCTCGAATTTCGATACCAGCATAAACACAATTACCAGCAACACTTTCCCGAACCAGGCCAATAAAGCCATGAACACCGACACCGACATCAAGATCAATCAACGGATCAATAAAAATGAATATCTTTGTTGACAGCTCAATTTATGGCGGTGTTTAGTTCTTTATGTTATACGCGAGCTACATTATACAGGATGTTAATGAAAGTTTATGTCTATCCAAACCAGGTGAAGAGTACATCTGCACCAAAAATCATATCATAATACGTCACTCGCTAAATATTAGGAATATATCCTAATATTTTATATAATATTTCGACATCAAAAATCATAAAGCTTTAGCGTTATGATTTTTGGTGTCGAATAATTGATACGAAAAATTGAATATTAATTATTTAAATAACTCAACTTGAGCTGAAATTTTGTAAACTGACTATATACCAGATGTTCTCTTTACCCCTTTTTGATAGATATAACCTTTCGGTAACACTCTGTACACGCGTTTTAATCTTGTCCGTTGGCCCCACGCGTTGCCTCATCTAATTCTAACATTACTTACGCGGGCACAGCTCTTACACCCAATTCGGTTTCACCACAGTCTCTTCCCGTGCGAACAAAATGTCTTTTAGGTTTCACAACCGTCCGTTTGATACAATTATCAATGTTAGTATTATCTCTGTCATCTGATATTGGCTAAACAGTATTGGCCTTCGTGCATTCTTTAGTTCATAATTTTATAGTTTGCATAGTATCAGATTTTGTAAATCCAATTAAATTTTAAGGTTTAGTGTGATATTTATTATTTTAACTTTGATGTTAAACCAGAATTGTTTGATTGATTTTTAGTAGTTAATGTTTATGTTAGCATTAAATTTTTATGACGTTATATTGAATGTTTTTAACTGCCTGCTGGAATAATTACGACAATGCATTCAATGAGTCTAATAGAATTATGAAGTCAAAGTTATGACAGTCCATATAACATAATTTGTTATTCCGAATATTTACACATTCAATAAACATTAATTACATCACACAGAAAATTAACGGGATGGTTATGAGTTTCATAAATTAGCAATAAAATCGCAAAACTAATTAAATAGCTCAATCAATTAACGTTCTGGTTCGTCTCAAATACATACCTATTGCGTGCCTATCCACAAGTTACTAAATATAGGTAATAATTGTTATTTAAAATAAATCATAAAATAATAGATGCTAGTTCTGATTATAAGTGTACGTATTAATTTTGTTGTATACACACTAATGATAGCTTCGATGTTAACTTGTATGATTTATGATATCGTATAAATGATCAACTTCCGTGCATAAAATATTAATATTATTATTAGACAAGTAATGTTTCACCCACATAGCTAATATATTCGGGTGGACATTATTAAAGTACCTACATTGTTTTATAACGTACATCATATTTTTGAATTAGTTTAATTATTTAGTCATTCACATTTTCCTGCTTAGATTTTATCTTTAATTAAAGTATGGCACAAGAATATGCATGAATGTCAATTGAGTGTTTATGTATAAATTCAATATTCTCATAAAATTATGTACCTATAATTTTCATTAACGATCGTAATTACAGCGTACGATCCCGCACAGGTCGTATGTAATTATGATGACATTCCTTCGATACCAACCTGCAATTTGATTAAAGATTCTTGACCTTAAGACCTTTTTGTGTGTAGTGACATCAAATGTTATCAAGTCCAAGGTGTTCTTTAGATTATAGGAGAATCTCCGATAATAGAACATTACATTATGGACGATTAATTTTTAGACTGCAAAAACTATTTTCTATTGTATCGGTTGAGTTGAAATCTATGACTCGTTAATAATGTTGAAAGTGTGGAAACCACTTTAATATGGACCATTGTGTACATAGAACTGAGACAATAACAAAGCCTAATAAAGAAGAAAAAAAATAAATCACCCATCAATCGTGTTTCTTCTATAAAGTTGGGCATTTTTTGTCGCGTAACGTTCTTGGGCAATGCACGCCGCGGCTACCGTTGGCATAGTTTCGGTAAATCAATGAATGAATCTATAAACAACTGTTACATAAACAATATTGTAATCGTGGAGTGTGATCGTAATTCAATCATTTCACGGCTAGGTGTTGTATTGCCATTGACCCTATTCAAGTATTTCTGGTTTTAGATTATTGTTTGAAGGGCGTGTGTAGTGCATAAGTTATTTCCATTTTCATGCAAAACTACTACCTACCTAATATTCAGTACAAATAAAACTAATTACTGTTAAACGTAAACATAATCTGGTTTACAAAAAAAATATTAATTCTTCGCAAATTTTAAGAATATTCAAATTGGGTTCAATATATGCATAATACGTTTATAAATTGCAGTCACGGAGCGTAATAAATAACAGATATCCGATGTAATTACATCTAATACTGTACTTAATAAAGCAGTTATCGTCTAAATAGTCGAATTGACACATATTAACCTTGGTGGTTAATACCGTGTGCGTGTAAAAAAAGAGGACGCAATTTATATTCGAAACTCATCATTACAGTAATATCTATCACATAATATTAGTGTATTCGATATCTTTCACAAATATAATTATATATATAACTAGCTGTCCCCCGCGACTTTGTTCGCGTGTTTTAGTTTCAACGGGTTTTCTTTTTTGCAACATTTTTCATTTATGCTCCGCTCCTATTAGTCGTAGCGTGATGTTATATAGCCTATAGCCTTCCTCAATAAACGGACTATTCAATACAAAAAGATATTTTCAATTCGAACCAGTAGTTCCTGAGATTAGAGCGTTCAAACAAACAAACAAACAAACAAACAAACTCTTCAGCTTTATAATATTAGTATAGATGTAATCAATGACAACGCTTTGGGATATTCGTGACCGGAGTTTCAAATAAACATTCGACATGAGAAAATCGCATCGATGTATGAACATAGGTACAATTCCAAGCATTATTTGTACGGAATGTCTTCCAGGATACAATTATTTGCTCAATTACCTACACAAATAGATGTTTTGTTGTAATATAGGGTTAACGGAGTCCAAGGGCGGTTGTATGAATTTAGATGGTATCTGTAATCAATTTAATCATGGTACACTAATTACACAGACTGCGCTGCGTGTATTCATATCCTACCTTAGAGTATACATAGACAAGCATAGAGTGCGTGCATCGCTAGTTACCTGTTGCGCCGAGCGTAAGCAAATTTTTAGCTGTAAGTACTACGCTCGTTTACTTATTTTTTCTCTAAGTATCCACCAAATCTTCATGACATTGTTCTCTCATTGTTTGTTACACCAGATTACTTAACAGTCGTAAATATTTAACAGGTGTTTTAATTCACTCATTGCAAACAGTCTCCGTCGTTCACCCATTATATGCTAATCGGAAGACAACACGCAAAATTGCTACAGTCAGAAAGTACATTCTCGATCTAGCTATAACAATAAGATAAGCTATGATGTAGTCTCATTATATCTTAGTATGTCATAACGTGTTGAATTCACCTCCGATCTTTATTGTAATTGACCACTCAGTTCCAAACAATTATGATACATCCAAAAGATTAGACAAATGTTACTTAAAGTTTACATAACTGAGTATTTTGCGTGTAAACTGATGTTGTGTCTTGCGCCAATGGTGTAACCGTTCGGAACTAAGTTGAATGGTTTTAGCTGAAACAGATCGTTGCTTAAGTCAAAGGTTGCATAAATGTTACGGTAAAATGAGGAATGAACGCGATGAGCATGTGAGGGCGTATTGCACGCGGCGACGTGACGCTTTAAACCGACTTAAAAGGAAGTTCTTAATTCGGTCTATATCAAGCATTACTGCTATTATTGACAGGTATTTAAATCTGTAATTGCCCATTAATATTTTGGTTCGATTGGAATCGATTACAATGTTCAGTTTAAGTATTCAACGTTCCCCAATATATAGATTATTCATTTACACCTTGAAATTAAAACTTTCATAGGTAAACCCTTGTTTTTCCTTATTTTTTTTGTAACGTTGTTGTTGCAACTTAACTACGAATGGTAATATTGACTGGTCATTAAAATAACCTCCAATCGCATAAATTAGATTTAACAGCGAGGTGAAAGTTCGATGTATGTAATATTTTAATTATGCAGTACGGTACAGTACTGGTTCTATAAATACGATAAATTGCGCATAATTCTGCAATTCTATTACAGATGTAAATATTTTAGTGATTATGTACTATTAAGGACTATGATTAGTTAATTTTATAATATTGCTGTTATATAACCTTGATACGGTTGAAATAGAAATTCCATTAATTAATATTCTTTTTGCAATAATTTATTTTATACCCTGGTTGGTCTAGAGGTCGCAATTACTTTTCAAGGAATTGATTTTTAATTTCTTTATAATATTGCTAGTTTTAAAAGTATATACGAACCGTTTGTACTTGGTTATGATACTGAATTATGAGTAGTTATGAGAGATTAATGTAATGATTTGGATAATAAACAATTTAATAAATACACATTCAAATCTGCTCTACTCATAAAACGTATACACGTAGGTAAATTTGCAATTCCTCATTTACGTCAAACATTTTCCAAACTGCTCAATTGAAAGAAAACTTTTATTATGAAACGTAGGTAGATACAAATAACGTCTATCAACGTTTTGTTTTGTCAATATGACAACATGCCATCATCAAATCATATATAATCATAACGTAATCATCAAAGCAATTAATTATAGGTACCTTGTTGATGTGATGAGCCGTCAGATTACGATTAGCTATTGTTAGTGGTGCGATTGTGATGTGGAAGGACTCAAACGTTGTGGTCATCCCGTCAGCATTCTAATGACACGCAAAAAGTCGTGAATACATTGACGTTTCATACAAAAAATAGTTTCTAAGCCTCGGTGATTGACAAGTTATTGTAAATGCTTACTGATCTTTGACCTCGTCTTAACCTTAAGGCTTAAAAACTAGAAAGATTCCTTTGCAAAAATGCGTGTTTTTTTTTTAATAAATGCCAATAATACAGCCGGTACACAACTTACGTGAATGTAAGCACTTAAAATACATAACCTACATCATGTTTATAATAAAACACATACAATAGAGACCTGAAACTTTACATCCGGGCAAATTGTTTATTTTTTTGTCTTTTTTAAGTCAAACTCTACTATTGTAGAGGAGTTTGTTATTCGCATTAAGGTTATAAAATTTGAGTAAGTATAGTATTAGCTATTAGAATTATAATCTTCACAAATAAAATTTAATTGATGTTCGTTAGTCTCGCTAAAACTCGAAAATGGCTGGACTGATTTTAATATTTCTTTTTTATGTTCCTTAATTGTAAGGACAAGGCGTAAAAAAAGTGTATGGAAATATTTTAAAAATCTCACACCAACCGTGCAAGGCCCGGGTGGGACCTAGCTAGTATAATATAATACTACTTCAGCAGTTTTGAAGCAGGTAGGTGCTCGTAATTATAGACACAAAGTAACTAACCTAATTCTAACAACTAGCTCCTAAAACTACAATACTAGGATGCCATCTTCTTCTTTTTCTTCCTGCCCTTTTCCCAACATATTTGGGGTCAGCGCACAATGTTTTCTCCTATTATTCTACTCTATTAGCCGCCATACTGTCATTCTCTGATTTTTTCCTCATGTCATCTCCCTCCATTGATCAGCCTTTTTTTCGGCCTTCCTCTTCCTCTCCAGCCCTCCATGTCCAAATTCATCACTCATTTATTCACATGCGCTTCATCCCTCCTCATTACATGTCATCTAACATACAGTTTTGCACTATCGATAGAAATTTGGACCTATCAAAACTAAAATAATAAACATTCGTGCGACACACGTACCTCACGATACTCTTTGACCTCCATTGAATGTTGCACAATCGATATAACGATGAAGTTCCCATGTCAACGACACCACTCACCTATTTACTGTGACTCTTATGTAATTCGCGATGCGTATCGTGCCTAGAATATTTGAGCTATGTTAGAACCTTATCTAATTTCTTTAGCAATTTGGATTGACACAGAGCATCATATTTTGCAAATTAGGAATAATCCATACTCTATACTAATATTATAAATGTGAAAGTAAGTCTGTCTGTTTGTTTAATAATAATGGGTATGGGGAAAGCCTGGATCCCAAGAAAGGACATAGGCTACTTTTTGTCGCGATAACCGACTTTCAAGCAGGCAGGGCCGCGGGCAGAAGCTAGTTAGTTATAAGTAATATGATGATTTTATTTGCATCAATTTTGAATAAGCTGTCTGGTTTTTTTATGAAGTTAAAAGCGAAAAGCCGTATTTAATGCGAATAAAATTAATTAATAGCAAACGATAAAATAAACGGTACTTATGATGTTTAATTTAGACCTGCAGGTGACGCTTTAGCCCATAGGAAAAACTGCAGTATTGTTTTTAAATGCAAGTGCATTGTGAATTATTAAATTTAATGGACTCTTTGTTCGTAATAAAACTAGTTAAAAATAAAAACGTCTAAATAAGCGAGAGACATTAATTAGTAGTTTCTTAATTTTGCTTAACGAATCCACTAATTGATATCTCAAAAATTCACACACTCACCTATTTTGAAAGATAAATTAATTTATACTTGCGATTTCATAGGCCGTTACAGAAACAGTTCCCACTACAGTTGCTTACATATTTACGGTTAGAATTCACAAGTACTTGCAAAATGTAACCTTCTGAAGATTTATGGTGTATCAAGATTTTTATCGGTTTTATTTGTTTTCTACTGCATTCGTTATGCAAGAGTGGATTGACCGTGAACTAGCAGCGCGTGTGCCAGCGGCCTAATAATTGTGTACCTGTTTAATTGCCGCCTTCCCGCGATTGTATTCAGATTTAACAACGTGCTTATATAATATATAATTCTAAAGTTTTTACAGCCGCATTGTGTGTGATATTTATGTTATTTAGAACTGGAATTTACGCGTGTTTTCTGGCTGCGTATGTTGATATGTGCGTAGATTACATACCTACTAATTAAGAGTGTGTGTGAATTTGGAAGCAGATTCTCGTTCTATTGTGCCAAAAACTACATTTAAGTATTTCGTATTTAAAACTTAAGCAGAAAAAAATACAGTTCGGTGCAAAAAAAGAAAGTACCCAACGACCTGCAGTGTTCTCTGTATATGAATTTGATTTATAAGGATTATAAATACTTTGTTTACACTATTTAAATTATATATTTAAGTTTTACATAAACACGTATAAAATTATCACGCAGCATTTATTGTCGTGTATAAGTCATACATTAAGTATGGGTTTCCTGCGATTAACCTATGGAAGTTATACTTAAAATTTACCATGGAATGTATAGTTTCGCTTTAAATTATTTAATTGTTCTTACATCCTGTCCTAAGTAAAAAAGACTTACTTATAAGGAAGTCGTTTAAACGTTACTATTGTATGGTTATTTGTACAGATACAAAAAATAATCTACATAACGAAATATTCTATAAATGATCTACAAACGAAACAACTTTGCGGTCAAATACGAAATTAATAAGCCTTGTGCCCTTGTTCTTAAATTAATTTTAATTTTTTGATATTCCAGTGCCAAATTAATATTAGTTGATGGGTTACGTGATTCAATTTTCTTGAAAAAAAAATTGGCTATGGAAGGAAATAACCGAAATCTAAACATTGGCAGTATTTTTTTGGTACTGTGTGTTGTTTGTGTGCCTGCTAAATGAATAACACTTAACAAATTTTCCTCAATGAATAAATCTCGCACCAAACAAAAGCTTTTCTTTAGTTCTTAGAACTGTTTACTCACACTAGTTTGTTTTTCTTTAAGTACCTACATACAATCGAGACTCTTCTCATCTTTTCCCATGTAACTACTTACATTATTTTAATAGAAGCTAATGAAATCACTGTTCTATTAACCACAGTCTATTGTTTTGTTGTTAATACCGGTTTTCCCTTTAGCGTAAAATGTGTTTAAGATTATAGGAAATTGATTAGGTACAATTAAAGTTGGCCTATTCACATCAGACTGTTTAAACAAAACAACTGGGCATCATCATTACGTCCACCATACAGAGATTTTCGGATTTGTAATGCCTATGTAGGTACTGTGTGAACTTAAGCTGCTTGTAGGTTCGCCCGACCATCATACCTACTTATGTGATATACATAATAATATTATGATATATCATATACCTACATATATAGCTTTTATGATATGATATTTCCTGTACCTAAACTTCTTATCTTATACCCTTATTTCTATATATTAAACCAAACTTTCCTACCAAAAATATGTAACTGGGAAGGTCTGCTGGTAAGCCTATAAATCAAGTCTTTTCTATCACCAACTCCTGATAGAAAAGACGTAGCTCGTCATGATAATGAAGCAATATATTATACCAACGCTAGAAAACTTTTATTCGTGGAATAAAATCGAAGTCTGACAGATTTTGTGTGGAAGAACTGTCAACAATTCAAATTATTCCTCTAATAATATTATCTGGCGCTGGTAAAATTAGCCATAAATAATGTACCTAGTGTGTTCTGGATAAAACTAAGTACTTTAAGATTTATGTTGGTCTAAGAATAGTTTGATATTATATTTTAGAAAATTTTATAATAAACAAACACGAATATGTTTTATACCACTGGTAATCAATGGTTTGTCACTCATCAATTGCTTAACCAATTTACCTAAAATATTCCGAACGTTCACACTGTAATTCTTGGCTCAGTCGCAAACGACCGTTGCACCACGAGTAGGATTAAATTGATCTTCAATTTGTTATATCAATATATCTAATGGTCCGTATAATTACATGGACTGGTTGTCTCAATTTATTTGCACGGAAGAGCACCTAAGACCAATGAACATAATATATTTTGCTGGCCGCTACTCGTGTGGGTGTAAACTATAGTTAGTTAACTTACGCGGAAGTATTACAAATGCGTATCGTTTGCAATCTTGTAAGACGCTGATGTTAGGTACAAAGATCAGAAATAGAGCGTAAATCGTTATAGGTTGCTAGTTCACCGCGCAGGCGCCGACAACTCGTATACCTTAGGTTTTGTAATAAAAATTGATGTCTCTATACTTAAGCTGATTAGAAGTTAGTTTTCTGAAAGGAAATTGTTGAGTTTCGTGCTAAGGATCAATTCTGTTTAGTAGGGTTGAATTCTAAGGGTATCAGCAACATTTTTAAATCTTTTACGATTTCAGAAAGCCTATTAGTGGGGACACTGAGTTTATTGAACAGTTCTCAAGAAAAAAAAACCCGGGTCAAAATAAAACAAGGGCTACGGCCCTTTTTTAAATGGGTAAATTTTCATAGACCCTTTACGATCACGTTAAGTTGAAGAAATTAGCGGCTTGAACCACGAAAGTATTACCACCCTTTGACGGTGACCAAGCGGAAATTTTTTTTAGTTTTTGTAGAGATCTACGCATTTAGCTTAAGCGCAGCCTTTGACTGCTCCACTGACTTTGACTTTGACTGGTCAAACGGAAAATAGACTAATTCTACGCGGTAGGTACCGCAAATAAACCCTAATCTAAGATCGTTTAATCTCTGTAGCCGTCAGGACAAATTAGTACCTACTTATTGTGTTTTACTACGGATGTATCTCAACTACATTCGCTAGAAAACATACCTAGTTGATGATAAATAAAAAATAATTACTTCCTCGTGTTTTCAATCCATGAATACGGCATTTATATACACTTGAGTTAAAACAATAGCTTGTTATAAAACAGCATTAACTACGACTTTAAAGACACGTATTTAAGTTCAACTATGTGTTTACAAATAATGGCGTATTATAATGATTTACGATACTGTTCTTATAAATATTATTGCAGTTTATGATCTTTGTTAGTGTATTAGAGATGATGCATGGCCCATGGAATACTTATTTTAACGTAGAGAGTTTTAGAGTAGATGACATTTAATTTTAAGCAAGAGTTTTGATAAAGTAAGTCATGTTTTGTTCTATATTTTGGTACAACTCCACACTTAAATAACATAAGCCTAAAAATATAGATATATCAGCCTACTTTAATACACAACTACGCTACGCATGTAAAAAAATACATATCGATACCCAAATCCATCTATGTTTGAAACTCTGCTAAAAAGAAAAGTTTATTCTTTAACTGAAAAAAAAAGTTTTTATAATATTTATTTTATATGCCATATACTAGCAACACGTGAGCAATGAACATGGTGGTCGTAACGTTAACGCGTGAAATGAGATTCGATTACATGCGCTTTCGTGTGCAATATTATCTTCCACTACTTCTACTTGAACGAATCCATGTAAAATGTCAATTTCAAGATATCTCAGTCACACATTTTTGTAACTTTAGTGTTTTTGCTGATGTGTATGACGGACTCAGACAAAGATGGATATACTAATTAGACTTCTTCAGAAAATACCGCACGCACAGCTGTACATGGAAAAAAGATAAGGCATAGTCTTGCACTAAGACTGTACCGTCTTTTTAATCAAGGTTACCATAGACAATTGATTAAAGTGCTTTCTTATGAATTTGCTTACCAATTAGACAAATACAGTCATTCAAGAGCTGAAGCGGCTGTGTCGCTAGTGAAACGAGGTGCGACTATAGATGGAGTCGTATACCCACTAATTAATTTACTTCGTTATTTAACAACTTCATTAAATTAAAATATAAATACTCGAGTCTGTTAAACAAAATAATTTAATATTCAACCATAACTTTAAGTTCATGTTGGAGTCATATAAATAAAATAGCTATTAAGTTAACAACCCTTAACTGGCAATGTGTTGACTAGAATTACGATAAAATCTAGAATTTTACATACATTATAGAAGATGTTAAATATTTATGTGCTAGCGTGGATTAACGCACACATACAAAGATAGCTGAACCTTGTGCTATAGATAAGGCTGGATGATCATTAATAAAGCTATTATTCTACTTGCGTGTATTTACCGCATTTAAAATACCTTCATGTTTTACAAGAAAGGAAAATTTATTCTTTCTCCCCAGCACATAGATAACTCGACAAATCTAAAGCAAAATAAGTAAAGACTAGATAGATTTATTATAGTTTATGTTTAATAAAAAATCATTACATAAAAAACAATAGGCATGTTTCCTAATTTTTTTTAATGTCCGCCTGGTGGATTAATGAATTTTATTGGACACGTATTTTTTCTTTTTTCCTACAAACAAAAAATGATCAAAATACAGAGAACGCAAATTACGCGTGACGTCACTCCTCGCTACAATTTTTACCAAGGCGTGGCGTCATAAGCCCCCACTCCGAAACTTTAAAGCGCTGTATCTTTGTAAGTTTTTATGGTTATGATAAAAACAAAATACGTGTCTTATATTTTTTTATTATCTAACTGACGGACTAAATAGATTTTAACTTTTCATACCCAGGAAACATCCCTAGATATTGTTATTATTGTTATTATTGTGTCGTAAATGAATTAAACAAATGTTACGTTTATACACGTTACACTCAGTGTATAGTGTCATAGTCTATAACAAATGAATACTATATAGGTAAAAACCGACATAGTGTTTTACCTAATGTGTGTATAGCTTTTTACAGTAGGTATTAAAATAAAAAAAAAAACGCAAGCAAGCATTATTGGTGTTAAAATATTTTTTGTATTTCAAATAATTTGATATTTTGCATTGAATACCGATAATTGTGATATAAAATTATAATTTATTGTAATGTATGTATAGCTACATACCTAATTATTAATGTTAATAATTAATAATTATGTAGATACATACAATGGTTTGGATATTGATATTCGATACCAATATAAAAACCGCATTGTATCATATAGGTATCAAAGTTCTGAACGCCTTCGAGACGCTTAATAATTTAATATCTGTACAAAAAAAAGTCGTTGACTAAACTTTTTTAGTTTGTGTCAATCATACAAAATATACCTAATAATTTGTGTTGAGACGCAAATAAAGTTGTTATGACTTTGAGAACACAAATAGGGGTCAAATTCTTTAGAATACACTATTATATTACAGTGTTTTTATTGAGTTTCACTGATATACCTACCTATTTATTTTATCAAGTTTTACAAATGCGATATTTACGTCGGTGACCCGATTTGATGGTTAATATTTAATCCAACGAGTAGAGTTTCTCCGATGCAAATTATATAAATAAATCTCAACCATAAGCTTGGAGAATTAAGAAGGAATTTTTACATTGTTTTTGTAAGTATATTGAGCAAGTGTCAATAAAGCCTTCACATGTTTTACATACAGATTAGGTTTGAATTAGATTCATTGGGTGCCACGCATTGATTGCGATGTACCTACTAATTTAAATATCTGATTATCCTTCGCTAACGCACCTGTGTACATTACGTAAACGATGCATGGAACACCGATACGGTAACTATTTGAACTATGTCAGTCTTTGTAAGGATGACAAGGTTGCCTGTACTGTGAACTAGATTCTTTATGGTAATTTTTGTAACGGTTCGCATCATCTGTTTATACAATTAAGAACATAAGGTAATTTTGTCTAATTCGCTTTATATTTAACTTTTACTAAATTATATAATTTAAGGAATATAACAGATTATTATTAGATTAGTTAAATTATTTCTGTTATATAAAACATTCAAATCACACTCGTGTGTATAGGCTGGGGAACATTTGAATTTTTTTAATATTATAGGTATAATTGAATACTTTGGCTAATATTGTGTAGGTATTAAAAAACCGCTAGTATTTTTTTAATTAAATAATATCAACAAAATAGTCCTCCATCGTTACCAATCGACAGTTTTTGCAATAAAACTTGGTTTAACATAATTAGATTTTAAGCCTACCGCGGTGATGCAAATCGTGTTTTGTAATTAATTATTTAACATTGCCGTAATAGTTAATACGATTATGATTTAGATCAGTGGCATAATACATATTTTCAACAATAACCTTTAAAATAGAATTAAAAAATACGTTTAGATTTCCTAATTTTTATCTCATCGACGTTCGAAAGTTGTTTGTGATGATCATGGTTAGGTAGTATATGATTTTTATATTTTATTATATAATAACCATAAGGTAGAATTGTTTTGAAGTCTAAAACTAGACTAGCATAATGCAATTCATGCAAACCTCTAAATCTTATTTCAATTCAGCTATAATTTCTTCACATGCATTTACAGCCTAAATGTATTTATTACCTAATGATTATCATTAGACGAAGTAAAGACTAGCTAGGCTTTATATGAACAGTAACAGATTAGGCTACATTAGCCTTCAGTCTTTGTGCGTGACCTAGGCGTCAAGTTGCCTATTAGTTACGCCTACGGTGTGACACTTTTTCAAATGTCAGTCAAAAAGATGAAATAATCAGTGCTTTGATGTCAGGATCTTAGTTCTTCTCGTATGGTGAGCATTTGTTATGAACTACATGCACATTGTTATAATATAAGTAAATCATTAACAGTCACCTAGTCATTGTGAACATTTACAATTCCTCTTTTCAAAATCGAGCAAAATATTATAATTTTTAGGAATTTTATTATGAATGAGAAATAAATGGATATATTATATAAAATAAACATAAATCTCCATTTAAAATCAGCTTTAATTTACCGTGACACATGGTCGCTAGTGTAAACCTGTGATAGAATTGACGAGCTAACCTTGTCCCGAGGCGACGTCACTTGACAAATTGACGGACCATTTACATGCATTAAGTTCAGATATCAAAAGCACGTAGATAGGTACAACTTAATTAATGTGTTTATTTTTAGTTAATCGGCCGCAGGTGGGATGTTGACTACATTATGTTAGCGATTTGTTTAGTGTGTCTGGTGTATTGAATGCGATTAAAAATAGTTTAACCTGATATAAATGCGAATCTATAATAAGACTACATAACCGTTTACCTTGCTTAGCAATATTATTTCTTACTAGCTGTCCCCCGCGACTTTGTTCGCGTGTTTTAGTTTCAACGGTTTTTCATTTTTGCAACATTTTTCATTTATGTTCCGCTCCTATTGGTCGTAGCGTAATGTTATATAGCCTATAGCCTTCCTCAATAAACGGACTATCCAATACAAAAAGATTTTTTCAATTCGAACCCGTAGTTCCTGAGATTAGCGCGTTCAAACAAACAAACAAACACACAAACAAACAAACTCTTCAGCTTTTTAATATTAGAATAGATTAATAAGTAGATACTGTAGAATAGTGGTTTTTGTGTTACTCGAAAATCTTAGCAGTAGTCTTATCCCACTATATTATTTCGTGATAAATGATACATTTTTGTGGTTTTACATTATTTTCCCTTTTTTTAGTATTCCATACCGAAGGGTGCCTACAGGACCCTATTAGTAAGCTACGGCTGAATCTCATGAACCGTGGCTAGTAGTAGTAGTAGCTAGAGAGTTGAAAATTCCACAGAGCGTGTTGGTATTTTCTTGTCGCTATACATACAAATGAAAAAAAAAGTAAAAGGTCCATAAAAAGGTACAGAATCCTTCATGCGCAAGTCCAACTCGCACTTGACCGGTTTTTTCTTCTGTTTCTGGCGCATAATCTTGACCCGTCTTAATCTAGTCTATAATAAACGTAGTAGATTTGTAGCTTGCTTTCAACTAAGCTAAATGCTTCAGAACAATCTCTAAGCAATGTCGTTGTAACATAAACTCACAATGAAACGAAATTACAAAAGGCTTACGCACTTTTAATATCATATGACTAAATGCTGTCATGCTACAATAAATACGAAACGCGAACAGAGAAAGGGCGTATCATGTGGACATACCCTTCCTAGTTCTACCTGTTGGTTACGTTATGTTACGTCTCGTGTAAAATGTCACATTCACAGAGTAATGAGCTAATGGATGATTGAAGTGTAGGCCAATTATACAATGAGCACAAAAGCAAAGGTCGGTAGGGACAGTAGTATATGTTAGCGGACCGTATTTTCTTTCTAAAACATCACTTATATTATAAAGAAAAGTAATTAAAAAATAGATCTGGTAAGTCTTTAAAATGATTTACTCCGTTGGTTTAGCTACTGAAAATGAATCAGTAGGTCTATGCCAAAATATTGGAATAATAACACGAAACTTAAAAAAAAAGTACTAGTAATTTAATAACTTAGCTAATATCGTCCAATGATAAAACAATTTCTGATCAGTGATCATTCCGATTTACGTTTATTATTCCGTGGCAGCATATCATAATTATATGAGCTTTCTTATTTATTGTTCTTATTCAGACCGCCAATTAATTCTGTTAACGAGTTTCCGACATTAGCTGTTAAATATTATACCTTGAAAAGCGTTGTGAGTTATTTATTAGAGTACGCCTCATAGGCGTAAAGAGGTTTAAGAGTTATGTTATGTATTTTACAGACGAATTGTAAGCACAATTCTTAAAATACACAATCATGTCTCGATTATATAACATTTAAATCGCTTGATTATGACATGATTAAAGAAATTACATTTTTTTTTTATATTTTGTGTATAATCAGGTCAGATTCTTTAAAAAGACCTCTTTTCATTTAAGTCTTAAAATTTATATTAAGAGTAAAATTACGCGAGAACTTAATTATTTATTTATTCTATAACAGCAAAATTACAGCCGGTTAGGTTATTAACTCGTAAATCTAAGGAAATTCTCATCATCAATTCAACCATTTCTCAACTACTTCGAATTCTCAGCATAATCAGATACAATACAACTTTATTATAAACGCAGTAATTTATCAAACGCACGCTAAGATGTCTTCCTTAAAACAGCTTTACAATAATAACAAACACAGCTTCTATATGATTGACAGATATTCCTATCACATCAATTCGATACGGTGCAAAACTAGTTAGCTGGCGACAGTTGCACTTCTATTCACTAACCATTGGGTAAGCTTATGTGGGTGGAACAGATTTACATTACCTGTCGTGACTAATGTTAGCTCTTTGTTATTTGACGCACTGTCAAGGCACGAAGCCAAGGGGATAGGCCAATTAGGTATTTTATTATGCTTCATCGCGGTTGATTTAGTGTTAACTCTCGAAGTTCTTGTATCTGGCCGCCCTTTTAGAACTTCTTGGTGCCAAAGTTCTCGAAAGACGTTGTGACACACTTCTCCTTCAGATAGCCTTTACTAGCTACTCTGAAAACGACTCGTAAAAGTTTACTAAATTTGTATAATAACTTTCGTGAGGAATATTAACGTTTCGACTAGCGGTCTCGTCAGCTCATGATTAGGGACTCCTTTTGAGATTGAATCTAGTCGAGCGATCCTGATAATGTGCGTGAGTAAACCATATTACTAAATAGTTTACTGATTTTAGGGATTGTCAAGAGGTTGCCAATGCTTTTGTAGAAAGTCGTAATATTTTGTATTTTATAAAAAAATTGACTATTAATGACTAGATAGACTGTTTGAATCACAGATTGTTTGTTATTTAATTTGAATTGTTGACTAAACAATATCTCCTATTGCATGACCTTTTTTATAGAAGAACAAGTGATAAATCGCATTTATTTAATAAAGGTCCCTACATAATGTAAACTTCAGAAGACAATTTACGTACACTCAAGTTAGCTTTCCTATTGACACTCTTTATACCAACTTTAAACGACATATTATGATTGAATCAGTTGTTTCCATAGTCAATATCATATCGCTTATGTGTAACCTGACTTTACATAATGCGTTATCTTAAAGATTATCTCCACAATTTAATTTCAACCTAGATTAGATTTAAATAGAGTCGTATTTTAAAAGTACATTATAAAATCGTACTTTAAATAAATGTACGTGCAACTCCTAAAGGAATGTCGCAGAGAAAACAATTGAATAGCTATGCATATTGATGGGTTAACTCAATTAATTCATTTAAATGTCACTGTACTTCATTGACATACATTTATAATTGCGACTCGTTTTCTTTGCATCGAATTGCATTAAAAGATTTTATTTTCCATTGTTCTCCAAAAGTTACGATGTTGGAGTTTAATAAATAAGAATTGGGTTACATTACTGAATAAATATTTAAACTAGAAACAAACTTATAAAACAAAAAAATCACGTAATCAAATATGGTCTTGGCCAAAGCTTTATAATAAATTGACAGGTTTGACAAATACACAATTACAATAAAATTAATATTACATTTGCGGTAACAAAACATTTTAGAAAATTGACGGATAACCGCAGACAGTTTCTCCACACCGCAATGTAAATGGCACGCGTCGAATATCGGATTAACACAACCAATTGTAAATTAACTAACGACTTGGCAGCAAAACCGTTTCACAATGTACATACAAGGAGTCTGGTTCCTGATTTATAGTTGAAAGACGCCGTTGACGAATAAAGTAAGCGTAAATTTATGACAAATTCCTCAATACATTTAGGGTAATCTACCTCTGTTTGGAAACTAAACATGGCGTTGACTAATAAAATTAATTTAATTTATCTCATCTCGCCGACCGATTGACGTTTGACATCGACTCGCCAACTAACGCGTAAACTGTGATCCAATCGATAATGATACGTACTCGTAAATCTCGACGGAAAATTCTTGTGATTAGGCGTTGTGAATATAAATAGTTATTAAACGTTTAGAATGGACGAATTGGCCAATTTAACGAACTGATGAATTTATTTTGCGTACTGTGGGAATTTGTTTAAAAACTTGGAGTTAACAGCTGTTGTACCACAGAAGGATAGGACGTTCATTGTTTGTGCTAGGTATTGATCATATTGCCTGCATTTATTACATACAAATCACACTTCTCAGACTTCTATTTTTAACTTTTAGAAATACAAACAAATATACAGGAGTTTATTGCAAAATTATATGCAGTTAAACTAAATATTGCATATCATATGAGTACGTTCCGTGACGTCGTCAGCATCTTTATTAAAGCTAAAATGATACGTTAAGACCGCTTGAAATGTTTTTGAATATCGAAATAATTCAAGGTCTACTTATTTTTATTGATTACCATAATCAAACTCGTGACCAGCCTACAAATTGCAGAACTAATTACAAATTAACTGCTTTATATTTGTAATTTCTGCCGCTCTTGAGCAAATCTTGCGATTTTTGTAAGGTGATAAACGACTTTACCTAGTGTACATTTAAATGAGTTACATCTTGAATTAAAGTAGGTAAAGACGATTATGATTGGCGGTTTATAATTTTGCAAACAGTATATGGAATGTTTCGTATCTAATGTTACGTTTACTCCAATTCATAACATCAAACAATAAAAATGCAAATTACAAGCTTACATTAAACATTGTAAAATACGTACATAATTATTTACTTTGACCTTACTTACGTACCTAAATAGTGTTGAACACGTACCATTCTTGAAACAAACCTTTCTTATAAACAAAACTTAACTGTCAATTATATTGATTAAAGATTTTAAAAGAAATTACGAGTAAGTATCATTCAAGTGTAATCGGTTTAATATTTCAAAAACCTGACATGAAATCGCTGACCTTTCGCAGTAATAAAATTTATTTGCCGATTCTCCTTTTTAAGAGCGTTTAATGTATTAAGCATTATTATTCAATGTTAAATGCAGGTCTTGAAATGGCCTGCTGTTGCTAAAGTCAGAAATAGTGTCAACAATTCAATGTGTATGAGAAATTGGAGACGATAATATGTATTCTTGGCACGAATATTCGTCGTGCGCCGAAATACGGGCATTTGTACTCAATACTTTATACATCAAAATGCTAAAACATTATGGTGCAACTCACGCAAATGTTAATAAATTACCGCTATGTTACCGCATCAGAAACTGTGTCAATATGGATTTATTTTGTCGGCTACATACATCAACTTATGCGTGCATTTGTCTTTGGGCAGTGTTTTATCAGTCTTACTTTTTATTTTACAAAGAAGTGGAATGGTAACTTACCACTTATGGCTTGCACTTTTCGAAAGCCAGAGATTTTTATTTAATCTTTTTGTACTAAATTTAATGAAGGCTTACTTAAGATTAACATACTTACAGAGATTTGTAAACACGAATATCTGTTGTCTGACGTTCTATTTTCTATTTAACATAGTTTTATGTGTTGCGCAATATGTTTGCGAATAGTATTAAGAACTTTGGTCACCTTTTTGAAAGCCTATCGTCACTGTTACCACCGACGTTATCAGATCTAACCTCGTTAACCGTGTCATCGCTAAGTTTTAATGTAACAGTTGCAACATGGTCCACTAAGCCCGATGTTACCAGGTACTGTAATAAATGCCAAGCTCTATTTACTGGTAGCATTGTGATGCGTACGAGATACGCCAACTTGTTCACCTTTCTTCCTTCAATATTTCATAACAATTTAACTTGTAAAATATGTCTTGTGTTCTTAGGCTTAATGTATATCTACTTGTCTTGCACCTGCGATGTTATCATTTTTAAACGAAGGCAATTTTATTTGCATCGTTACTATATGTTCATTAGACTAATTATACTCATTTATTTTAACGTTGTTACAGGGGGAAGTGACGAATGTCAAGGTAGACAACAAACAAAAAACAAACAAACATGAGATTCTCTGCGAGGTTACAGGTATGTTAAACGATTTCTTAGATTAGTATCGATACAATCTCATCTGAATACATTTAAATTAAGATTGTCGGCCTCTGTGTGCTGCGAACCAATTTGCTTGATAACAAACATCAATTTAGTTCAATTTATTTGATGCCCAAATGGAATTAAATCGTCCAGATGTTTTGATAACGCGAACTGAGAGTTTATAATTTAAAGTTTGGAAACTTAACAAGGTTGCAACAGTTAATGTGCTAACTTAACATAGACAATGGCGACCATTACCAAAAATTCGCAATTTAGTGAGCATTTAATAGATAAAAAATCATGAAAAAAACTAGTATTTAAATGCAACCACATTATGCAGAAGTAAAAGATGTTCGCGTGGGAAAGATAAGCATTGAGTTAAATGCGTCAAGGCTGTGAGATGAAGATGTTAGATGCTGATTTAATGTAGCTGCTTTAATTAATATAAAGTCGCTTGACGGAAAGTGAATAAGTATATGGGAATGGTAATATCGTCACTTCACAAACTGGACCAAATCTTATCTAAAATATATATTAAAGAGGCTTAAAAAGTATATAAATTTATTTTTAACTGCTTAGTTCAACATGGCATAAATGTTTTGAAATCATTAGTTTTCAGATCAAATTTATAATTCTAAAAAATTTAAAAAAAATCTTATTTCATTGGAGAATAATAACTATGATTGAAAAAGAAAGCTCAAATATAAAAATTTTACTAAGGTATTTTTACCGAATGGTTTGTCCAAAAACATTTTGTTCAATGTTAAAATAATATAGTCATATATTTAGGTATTCTTTGTTGTATACCGTAAGCAAATGTAAACATGAAAAAAAAAACACAAAACAGTAGTACACAGGGCGGTCTTAGCGCACAAAAATATCTTCCAGGCAACCATTGAACGAAACATCATTCTATGAAAATAATTAAGCATAGTGTACAGCTACAGACTAACAGACTTAATATCTAATACGTTATGCTGAATACTAAATATATTAACAAAAAAAAAAACTGAACAATATTCCAATGTTGTTTGTTATTTACAGTAGTTTTAAAGTTATTATCCTTTTCAGGAAATTAACTAAACTTTAATGTGTTGCCAGGTAGGTAATTCATTATTATATGTGTGTGGGTATTCATCCCTTCGAACGTATTGTTTAGAGTTTCACTTATTATTTATGGAAGATATTATTGATTTCCCTAGCTACGTAAATACACGATACCTAACCCTTACAATAAAAGTGTCACCATCAGCACTGCACTATGCGACACTAGTGTAATTTAACTATTATATTGGTTATTAGTGTTATTACTTCTGATTCGCTAAGTACGGTAATCGATGCTGCATAGCGAAAACTGGTTTGAACACATTTGACTGACAAACTACCGAGTAAATACTTTACAGAAACAAAGCTCTATACAGCTGCGCAAAAATAAGTAGTAGTATTGTAGATATTAGAAAAAAAAACGTTCATTTGCGCATAAAAAATAAAAATAATAAAGAATATTATATGTCTAAATCGTATAAAACGACCATCAATCAGCATGATGCTAAGATTTGTACTAAAAGCAGAGACCCAGCGCTGGGTTTTAGCGACGGATGGTGTACGCTCTCACCCAAAGCCTGTCCAGGCCAAGTCATTTTTTTCAACTGGTGACGCGTACGTAAGCTCTTCGGTGAGAGTTCACGCACACATGGCTATTATTCTCTGGCCTATAATTTATTTACTTCAAAATACAACTCATTGTAAGTAATTATTTATAGTAGTCCTTGTCGCTTCAAATCCTCGTATGTTTTACGATTAACGACATTCCCTTGTGAGTCTTCAAACTCCTCATCATTTTCTGCTACAAATCTCTCGTTCTCTTTCTGATGTTTTATTTTCTCCCACAAGGCAAGTGCATCTTCAATCTGCGTGACGTTAGCAAAATGGGCCGTGTTCGGTATTCCTAAACACCGCATACCGTGAGCGTGTCGCCATTCAGCAAAGTGTCGCTGGAACGCTTTGGGACCCTTGTACGTGTAGTTACCGCATATCTCGCAGGTGTAGCTGATGTTTAGACCATGGAGTTTGTACAGCCAGTACGGGATTGGCTTTCCATCCCACCCAAGAGGTAAGTTCTTTGGGTTGTATGGCACTTCATCATCATCAGAGTCTACATCAGGCGCAGCAGACGCGTCACTTTCATCTCCACTATCATCGCGACGCTCGCCAGCAGCACGGGCCGCGCGACGGGTAACATTCTCGATTGTCGCGCTGCGTGTGTTACTAACGATGTTTGCAAATCTATATACTTGAGCTTCAATAGCAGCAATGTCTTTATGTCTTTGTTGGGTTGATGCCTTTGCCT
Source organism: Diachrysia chrysitis (assembly GCA_932294365.1). Classification (NCBI taxonomy): domain Eukaryota; kingdom Metazoa; phylum Arthropoda; class Insecta; order Lepidoptera; family Noctuidae; genus Diachrysia; species Diachrysia chrysitis. The sequence continues at coordinate 5,232,951 of OW028645.1, forward strand.
TATTTCCACCTTTCTTAGCAACTAGAGATTTGTCTAAAGATGTCTGACCCTTAGTACTAAATAACCTTTGTGCCCTTTCTTCTAAAGTTCCTCCACATTTTAATCCAAGCGCCATTAAGGCAGACTTTAATCTATCCAATCCAAGTGATGCTAGTTCCTCCCACGACGAAAAAGCTGATAGATCTAAGTGAGCTCCTACATTTGTTAAGGCACCACCAGTCTCTTTAGGCCACCCAGGAAAGTTTCCAGATTCCCATTGTTTGATAAACTCCTGATGTGCTGCAGCCATTTCCTGTGCTTGATCTTGCAAAGGCTTCACTCTATTCACAAAATCTTTCAAGTATGTCAAAAGCGCTCTGATGTAGTTCCTGTATTCACTATTCTTACGTTCACGAGGAATATCAAAAAGATGGTCAAATATGCTAAGGTAAGTGATGTAGTCCACTTTTTCTATTCCCTTCAAATTTATGTATTTTTCATAGCATTCATGCAAGTCTAAATATTTGCCATATCCCTCTTCATCAGTGAACTCAACAGGGATTGTGTAATCTTCAGCTGGGTTTTCTCTAATCTTTGCTAGTTCTTCAAACTCAACAGACATTGGTACACAAATCTCATTTGGATGTTTTCTATGGAACTCCTTGATTTGCTTGAGTCTTGCATAGAACTTATTAAACTCACTTGGACCAGATAATGCAGCGATTTCTTCTTTACGGAGACCATCTTTATCTTCATACAGTTCCTTCAATCTGATAGTGGACTCAACATATCGATCATGTAGATTCTTCAAGCGATGGTCAGCATTGATAGTTTCTCTATGTCCAGTCTTTTTATGAAGGATCTCTTTAACCATAGCATCCATCGTTCTCTCCCTTTCCTCGTGATAGCCTCTTTGCTGTTCTAATATGGTTTCCATGATGGTTTGTTGTTATTTCACAAATTACTAATTATATATAAGCAATTATTATGTCTCATATGAACTCAAGAGTTATCCTTTGTAGTAGTGTGGGTAGCTATAGTTACGCGGTTGTATGAAGCTTTGCCTCTGCGAGGTATCTACTCTGTGGCCAAGCGACATTATTCAATGTCAATGAGAAGAAAACATGTCATTAAGTATTGATTCGCAGCAGTATATTTTACAGAGTAATTTAATTGAATACGGGCAATATTGAATGTTAATTTTATTGGGTACTTGACCATCTTGGTTTTAAGTAGAGAAAATATACTAGTTATGTGTTCCTTTAGATGTTCGTTAAATATAGTGGCTTTATTAGGTAATGTGGTTTATAATTACATTAAAACAAGTAATATTCAATGTACCAATTAGATATTACAGCGGTATTTTTGGTTTTTGTAGCAACACTCATTAGTTAAGAACTTGTGTTCTTTCACAACAAATGATTGTAAATTAATTTTCGAATTTGCATTATTTTACAAAGAAAATCTTGTCTGACAAATCAATAAGCAAACAACAGAAACTAGATCTATTTGTATTTAATTCAAATTGTCTTTTTATGAGAAAAAAATATAAAATCTATTATACAACAGAGTCTATGGTAAATAACAGGAAACATAAAAAGTAAAACACACAGCGTACCTACCTACGTAACATCTTGATAGCATGATGATATAATTAAAACACGTTTTTAATAACATTAAAAAACTATGAAGGACATTCTACATCTAAGGTCTTCCTTAAAATAAATTTAGTAAGAAGGCCACCAAAATAGTTTCAATCTAATTAATATTCATTTATAATTTTTTCTTCGTATTTTGAGCTACTTAGGAAATAAGTAGCGATTAACAGCTTTTAGGCATATTAATATCCATTGATTAATACCTTATTATGTTCGGTGTTAATAAAAATGACGGATGGAACGTATGAGTAAAATATTGCCGGAAAATTATGTATGTATGTATGTATGATTGAATGTATGAGTATTATGTATGTATGCTACTTAAAGTATATATTTTTTGTCATATGTTTTCGGTAGGTAACTATAAATTATGGTTATAATGTAAATATAATTATGGTCAAAGTAGTAGTAATTATAAAGCCAATGCTGTGTTCCTTCATAAAAAGATAAACTGGTTGCTACATTCTTATATAATTGCGTATAAATAAAACAAAAACACTTGAACTTAAAGGTATGCCGTATAAATGCAAATAGTTATCATCTTCATCAAATGCAGTGCCCTTTCATATACGTAAAGCACTTAACTAGACACTGTACCTACCAATAGACTTATTGTGTCTGTGCAAACACTAGAAAATCTTAGGCAAGCGACACTTAAGCTAATGCTAAACCATTTACATAAATGTGACTAATAAGTTGAGTAACGTCTTAACATACTTTGATGGAATTGTGGGCATTATACTGGGGGTGACAAATATTTTAAGCAAGTTTTGTTCGCTATAAGACATCGCCGGAACAACAAGGAAATTTTCCGTACCAAAAAAAAACAAACACATGTTACGTATCTAACTGATTACAATCAAATGCGCGACTAGAGTCTTTTAACATTTAGAAAGTGCCTGAAAAGGCCTACCTGACATAAAAATATTTTAATTTTGATTTTATCTAAAACATGTAATAAACAAAACATTTTTTTTATTTTTGATAATTATGATAGTGAAATAATTGCTATGTCTAATATATATTTTTTCCCGCAGTTCCTGACATGCCTGATGCTGTACGCATCAAGCGCACAAGCAATCATGGTGAAGTTCGGCACTAAAGACGGTCCCATCGAGCCGCCCGCGCCGGAGCCGTCGCCACCGGTTCCGTTGCCGTACCGCAATCCAGCGCCCGTGTGGGAAGAACGCTCCAATGATACACCTGACCCTAACGCTCAATGGTAACAATAGACATTCCTTTTTCTTTTAGATTACACATAGAACTCAATGCTAACTTTAGACATGTTCGCCTCGAAAGGTGTGTTTGAAAATAAAGTCCAGATTCAGATCAATCTGGATAGGGCGTTCATTGGTGTATTCTGAATTAGATTTAATTTGTAGGCCTGAAACTCCAATAAGTCAAATTCTTTTTGCTTCCTAGCTAACTAAATGATAATCTTCTTTTCACAGGCGACTTCCTATGTTCATACCTCAGCAAAGATACACCAACGTGATCTTCAGCTCTCCCCAATCTACCCCAGTGCCACTAAACAACGCGCAACGCTTCGTCAATTCTTACCTGCCAGTCCAACCCCTCCAACCCATCCCGAGTGGCAAACCCGCCATTCTTGGCTCTCAGAGCTTGCCTGGCATCGGTCTGCGATACTTCTTCCCCGCTTTCACGAATGAGCAGAAGGTAGCCAAGCAAGATGATGCCAAGCTCAACCATTTGGAGGGAAATGTTTTGGGAGTGGCATCCTTGGACTCTGCCAGTGACTTCCAATGGCAATACGAGAAGGAAAACACGAGACGGAACATCAGAAATTCTCGGGAAGTAAGTATGTTTCCATTGTTCATTATGGCAGAAAAAAAAAGAAAACACAAACTTATAGCTATCAACTGATTGCTACTACTTTTTTTTTAGTACAAATTATTTAGACCTTCATGTTGCTCTTCTTGTAAGTAACTTATAATAATACGGCTTGTATTAATAATAATGTTTGTAATAATAAATGACAACAACTTACAATGTGGTAGAAAAACTGAAGACATCAAATATAATTATGACTCTGCAATAATCAATACGCTGGTTGTCATAGTTTTTATTGTCGGTATATAACCATTAACTACTTAGGTATAACGCATAATTACTAAGTAACGTCTTGATTAGATAATAATAATTCAAGGTTTTGGAATAATTTAACGCTTTAAGGTAATTTGCGGTGTAACTTCATGCGATAAAATGAAAAAAAAATATATGCTAGTATATAATATGAAGTGCCAAAGATTCGAAAACAGTGCGTACATATTAAAAAAACATTACGGTCATAAGTACGCTATGTAAGGACACACAGTTATATTTATTTAAAAAGCAGATACAAAATAGCATCACAAATAAGCAAACTATGTAGTTTGTTGTTTAGTTTATAAGCGTAGGTAGCTTAAGGTACAACACAGTTATTTATGTCTAATCGCCGTCTTAAAACTATTTTATTAGCTATTGCGATACAAGCCAATCCGTGTTAAACCATCTCATTTTAATATTAACTGTTCATACGCATATTTTGTTCAATGTTTGTTGTCCTTTTGCGCTTGCTTAACTGTAAATACTGTAATTTAAGGACGCTTTCGAGTCTATTTTCTATTTTGTTGCTGCCGGTTTATTAGTATACGCTAAATGTAATATATGGGTAATTCTGTGTAATGTAACATTTAGTTTAGTCATCATTATTTTAATATCGAATTTTCCCTTTCTTACCTTGTTTTTTCTAATCGACGTAAAGATGGACGAATAGTCTTACAATCTATCATTAATCGGTATCCATAATAAATTCAGACATCAGATTTGTATCATAGCTACAAGTTTACCCTTTGATCGAAGAAAACTTTATTGTATATATCAAGATTTTGACGGGTCTGTTGGTCTAGTGGTTGGTGACCCTGACTGCTAAACCGGAGGTCGTGGGTTCGATTCCCACCCAGGACGAATCTTTGTGTGATGAGCACGATCATTTGTTCTGTGTCTGGGTGTAATTTATCTATAATATGTATGTATTTATAAATATATATGTATGTTTATCAGTTGTCTGGTTGCCATAGCACAGGCTCTGCCTAGTTTGGGATCAGATGACCGTGTGTGAGATGTCCTAAGATATTATTATAGATATTATTATAGATTAAAAATATGTTTTAACGCAGATTTTCGATTTATCATATTTTTTTTTCTGTCTTTTCTAACACGTTTCTCTTTCCAGGGCACGGTACGAGCACCGGTGTATCAATGGCCGGTGTACGTCCCTCCACAGCATCGCTAACGTTACTTAGTTCTTTAAGACATGTCCAGCATGTCGACCAATGAACGTCAAAGTAACTGTGATGTTATTAGTTAGTATTATTATAAGACAAAAGTGCCAGATGATATATCTATGTTTATACGATACTAAACCCTTTGGAACTATTTTTTCCAATATGTAACATGTTGAATCAGGCTTTTTGATGTGATAGAAGATTCGATATTTATTGAACTGTTAAATTAGGATGCGGATATTTTTTTGTGTACCTTAGAATTCATTTTTGCCTATCATACGACAGTTTATCACAAAATCTTGTGTTTATATTTTGGATTGATCCAAATTTTTTAGTACACTGTAACCGATGTTCTGCTTTTTCTTTTATTAACAGTATTTTGTTTGCAGATGTTGTTCTTTCCCAACCATGTTTATTTTTGTACAAATCGTGAATATTTTCTAATATGATTAAATGAAATATTTTAGAATGATACAACAAATAAGAATAAAAAATAAAACTTTAGAATTTATCAATATTCTAAATAAAATCCCCGTTATGTAATGCCTTGCCGCCATACTCCTAACACATTGAAAATACACAAGTATACAGTTCCTTTAAACAAAACATACATTTTCAATTATTCGTTATCAAGATATTTGTAAATAAGTTAAATGATATGTAATATTATACATATTATGTATACATCTTAGAGAATAATATTGCCATTATGTAATTTGTACGCGCTGACATATTTTACGTGTCGTTACACGCTAAGGAATTTTGTCATCTAACGACTAGACCATAGAGAATAAATACAAAAATTAGTTTTTAAAAATACCATGTAACCATTAACTCCAGAGAGTGTGACGGAAGTTCTTTGTTCATAGGAATTAAACTCTATTGCTATAATTTAAAGACGTAATTGTTCTTTTCCCTTAACATTTCTATGATCCATTTTATGAGATCTATTCCAGTTTAAAGTGCATTATTGTTTTACATTTAAAACTATTATGTAAAATTAAAGTAGCTTTCGTTTCGTTTTGTTATTTCATTTAATAAGATAAGTTACTGTATTGTTTTTGAATATGTATCTTAGCTGTAATTTTGCTTGTAAATATGTAAAATAAAGAAATATATAAAAAATTATATTTGTTTTACTCCTTACCTACACATTTTATATATTTACATAATAAAGTTATAATGATCTAGAAGCAGAGGGGAGTCTTACATAAAACTGCAATCGAATTGCAAAACAATAGAATACAAAGATATACAATAGATACAATAACGAACAGTAAAAGGTGATTGTACTTGTGTCTCTACATAATAACATTATATATATTACATAGGTAGGTACTGTCAATATTCTATCGCAATTATTTTTCGAAGCCTGCAGCCATAGTAGTGTAACTACCTATATATTTAAATATTCACATCATTAATTGAAATTAAAGATACTTATAAAAGTTCTAGATGCGAAATGGTTCTTTTTTGTCATTTACGTATTAAATACTATTTTATAAATTACTAGCTGTTGCCCGCAGCTCCGCCCGCGTGGAAGTCACCTAGGGGGATGAAAAATAGATGTTGGCCGATTCTCATAGATACCGGATAAGCACAAAAAATTTCATCAAAATCGGTCAAGCCGTTTCGGAGGAGTATGGCAACGAAAACTGTGACACGAGAATTTTATATATTAGATTTGTTCATTCCCCGAAGATTGAGTATTGCTGTCTAATCAATTATAATATGAGCGTAATAGCATTTAATATATCTTATTTTTGTACATACATACTTATATCACACATAATATCTCTGTTTCATAAGGTTTCGATCACAAGAAGCAGTATTTCAATTATTAGTAGGCGTTTCCGTAGTACTCTGTACAGTATAAATATAGCAAAATACTCAATGTTTACCTAATCAAAACGCAACCGCAATGTTTAGAAAAGAGCAGTATGTATACGTTTATGGGGAGATAATACCATAATGAATAGTCCATTTGTTTACTACTCCGTGTATGTATGTTATGTAGTTGGGTTTTGCGATAAATCTATGTCGCATTTAGCTTGACTGCCTTAGGGAAAGGTATAATGTGAGCAATTCAAATGAAATGATAGCTATAGTCTTAACTAACGTCTTATTGAAAGAATAACTTGTTTACTTTAGAAGCTTAGTCAAGAATCCTTTGAAACGAGTATCTTGGGCGATGACAATGTATTACGAAAGATAGTTATTGAAATAGTTCCCAAGCGTCAAAGTTATCAAATTAGAGTATCGTCAATGTGAGTATGAAGGTAATTAGGACTTATTTCTTAAAGCAAACATTATTATTATTATCAGGCCGTTCTATCCCACTGCTCAAAAAAGGTGTGTACAACAAAAAGAAAATACAACTTAAGGAATACAAAGTAAGGAATTTTATGTCCATAAGGTAAAGTTAAAATCTCATCTAACTTTTTACTAATTCATATTATAAATGCGAAAGTTTGGATCGATCGATGGATGTTCGTTACTCAATCACGATAAAACAGCTGAACGGATTTGAATGAAATTTGGTACATAGATAGTTTATTACTTGAATTGAAACATAGGCTACTTTTCATCATCATCATTATCACAATTTTTCATCAACACGCAACGACATAGATTTTTCAGCAACAGGTGAACAGGGGTGCAGCTATTCATTACCTAATATATTTCAATTACTAACTAAATGATGCAATTTTGAAAGTACCTGTTTTTGTCGATAAAACTAAAATTTTCCGCTTCTCAAAAGATCATTGCTCTCTCAATATTGAAACACATAACAAAACAGGTAATAAAAAAGTACTTAATTCACACAAATTATATCCATTCATATCGCCGATTGAATAACGGATTGCCGAATCTGTTGAAGTCAACAAAGTGCCGAAACTTTTGACTGCGATTATATGGAATCAACGATTGATGAGCCATCAGTCTTCGTGACTTCATGACACGTGAAGAACGTCAGTTTCGTGAACATCGTGCTTCGTGACGATTGTTAAGACTCTTCCTGGTCACATTTGATGATCAGTAAGAAGGATAAAAGCTTTATGGTGCACTTGATGTAGATTACAACTCTGTTTTCATCAAGTATTGATGAGAGTAGGTACATTTTCTGCTTTTAGATTTCTTATCTATTTCTAAACGATGCTGCCATTATTTTGTCATGAGAACACTAATATTGAAATCGGATTACTCAAACTACGTAAAGTGCATTTACACCTAATTACTATAATTTAGCGATTTACCAACTTATTTTTTATAAGATGTAAAAAGTTATAATTGTTTCAAAAATAAGACCAGATTAGCAGGTGATGAAAATGCTTAAAAATAAGTTTGTTAGTATAACTAAGTAACAATGTGAGAATTAAATATTATCTATACATTTATCACGAACGCAAAAGAAATATTTTGTTCAATTAAGATTTAAGATAAAGTCTGGGAATAGAAAAAAAATGCACTTTATTAATTTGAGTCATTGTTGATTAGTTTTTAAATTTCGTGGGTGGCGAGATGTTTTTCTTTTTTTTTATGCGAACATTTTTAATTTTTCTTAATAAAGAAGTAACTATCCTATTTCCGCGCTCACAATCGTCTTCGGTCGACGGCGACGCGATTTTGTGCTGCTTAAAGATAGCACTTTTCTACCTGTGTGGTCTCCAAACTTCTGGGTGGCCTCTTGATTTTTAATCCAGATAATTTCCATCATGTTTAATACTTGAAACTAATAAGGTATTTATAAATAATCAAGTATGTCACCGGCACTGACTTCTGGCTGATGTTAAAGTTATCACTATTAAAATCTAAAATTGATTTTTTATTGCATCTTTGTGTTGTGTTGTTTTAAGTTGCAGGTCAAACATAACAAAATAATATATTGACAAGTTACGTACGTTTTTAGCTATAAATATAGCTGATGTTTTGCCTGTATATCTACCTTTGTCATGGTCTATGCATGTTTATTTATACCTACAATTATTACAATTATTTATAACATTAGACATTAGACGAAGTTGGGAAGAATCATTTATAAAATACAATTTATTTTACTCGCCATTTACGTTTGTTAAACTCAAAAATGAACTCACGAACTGTCAATCATTTTAGTTCTAAAATTAAGATTGGGTACTTTCCTTTGTTATTATTTTCTATTTGTTACGGTAAGTTACCAAGTAATTATTTGTTTTCGTTTTTTAATCTGGGCAGAATCTTAATGTACAATTTCTAGTCATAACTGATTATTTCAATAGGTACGTATAGTGTAATTATCGTGGGAGATAATTCCTAATACTTAAATAGTAGATACTTCTTAATCCGAAGGTACTAAAGACTGAATAACAGATAATAAATAATTAGCTTCCTCAACGTAATTTAGGTTACTAAAATATATAAAGCAATAAATCGTGTGACATTTATTAAACCCAACAAACCAATAACTCAACAGTGACCTTTGATCTTCTCGCCGAGCCCCGAAACAATACTAATATTACCTGTTATTTTCACTAAATACCTTTAATAACTTGTCCTGGTTTGCAGTGATTATTGGAACGGTTAGGCCCTCTTATGGCTAATTTGTTTTACAATTTCGTAACAAGAAACACGAATGTCAGTGCAAAGTTACACCCGTTAAGTAGTTCTGACAAATCGCACTGTAAACGTCTACAGGTCCTTGGAGTATTGTAAATGAGTATTTCTATTTATTGCACATAGGTAATATACTTATCGATATCATCTGGTATGAAAATACATACAACTTTTTTATTAGTAAATAAGAACTCTGTATATAAGTAAGAACACATGTATGACGGGGCATCACTAAAGAACGGCCTGATCCATTTGGCTACTTTTTAATTGTATGGACAAGCTATGCATGAAAAAAATACTGAAAAAATAGCTGAAAATGTATGCTATTACTTATTACTTGTTCTAGAAGATAAAAAAATAAACATTTGACTTACTATTATTTTGTTAATATTATTATTTCTGTGTGGTACACAAAAAAAACATTGACTTACAAAGTCCAAACTGCCTAGTAACAAAACAATATTTTAATCAAAATTGTGTTATCTATAAAGAAATTTATTGTTTTCTGGTTTTCCATATAAAGTTGCCGTGATGGAACCTTGACATAATGAACCACAACAGAAAAAAGTGCTTATAATATATCACATCAAAATGAACGACGACTTACATTCTACAATATAAAAAAAAACACTTCTGACCTGCCGACAGTCATCAAGGGCCCTCACCTTGTAACGTCACTATTATAAAAGGCATCAGTATCTCTTTTCCTCGTTTAAACACGTGTAAGGTTACCATTTTACATCGACAAAAACGGTAATCAACATTATGTGGTTGATATTTACATATCGGACCGAGTTATCTGCAAGAATTATTTGCGAATAAATATTGTAGAAATTTTAATCATCCTTTATATTTAAATGAACGCATTAATCATTTTTACATCCCTATAAATTATAATACCTACCTGTGTTGGTTAAGAAAGTGTTGTATCTTTAAGCGCCACCACCGTAGCCGATATCGGTGTTGAAGTGGTTATGTAAATACATAATTTTACTGTGTGACTATTTAAATAATCTAAAGTGCAAGATAAAGTACCTACTCTTATTAAATAAAAAAAAAATACATTTATTTAAGTTTTATGGTCGCCAGTAAATGAGCTTAGGCACGGAGTAACGTGCCTAAATGTCATTTTATTGTTATGTAAGAGAACAATTAAAATAGATTTCTGCATCAAATAATGTGATTAAAATAATGGCAATGCTAAGAACTAAATATTCATATACTTATCTACTACTTAAGTGACATAATATTTATCAAGTGTGCATAAAAATAGTTCAGAGCTTTTACAATCTTCAGCGCCATGCAATTATGACAATTAGTGCAGTTAACATTTTCATTACAGGACCGTTTAAGTGGTTCTCGTAACTTATTCCGCATTGCAAGATGTAGATTATACGGAGATTAAGCGACAGTATGATGCATAATACTTGGCTTTTAACCTGTGTTATCTCGAAAAAGAAATACGGGAAGTAATCTGATTTAAATAAGAAATGTATTGCTAGCAAAAGTCAAGCACGAATGAATGTAGCATGTATTTCCCGCGTCAATCAAATCTTTTGAATAATATAAGTAAATAAAAATTCTATGTTTTCTGCTTCATTAAGATGGGACAAGGTCTAACTAATTGCATGCACTTATAAAGCTGAAAATAATTATTAAAGGAAAAAATCCTCCACATACCATATTTTCAATGTAAACCAATACATTATTTCCACAACTATTAAGTTAGGTATTGCAAGAACTCAGCAGTCGGTTGCAGGGCCATTATAACATTTTACTTTGCAATTAGAAATGACCTATAATTGCGTGGCTCTATAAGCATTTCTTGTTTCTAAACCCACTGAATTAGCCGCGGTAACAATGATTACCCACGAAATGTGAGGTAAAGTCTTTTAATTGGTGGCTGGCTATTGGTTATTATAAGTTAAATGGTTCAATCGTTGTGTTATAAAGCTCTGTCTATACCGCTAATGAGCTGAGCGGAGTATTTAGCGATGTAGGACACTTGTTGAACTAACGATTCAGAATTATTAACTTCATATATGAAAGTTAAGAAGAGCTGAAGACATTTTAATTTATTATTAGTCAGTCATCAATTAATACAATACCTACCTACTGGTAATATAACACATAGCTTTTTTAAAAATTATATATTATGAAAAGTGACGTAATAAAAATTAGGTTTTAAGATATTAAAAAAAAAAACGAGTTACAGCGTCTTAACTTTTTTTATCATCTTCATTCGATCAGTACAATCCCGGATGATTAGAGTACCTATGAGCGATAAACGTAACCGCGTAATATTCGCAGTAGGGCCACCTCCAAAACATATTCTAGTCCAAAACTGTGTTTCGGAATTCAAGATTTATTAACGAACTTCTTAGAATTACTAGCGTTGCGATGCAGCTTATTTTATATTATTACGTCTCATTAAAGTCATACGGTCAACTGCTTAATTGGCCTACATTTTCGAGATAATCAGTGGCTATCCCATATCTTAACACGTGAGCTATGTGAGAAACTTGTCATGAATCGCGTTTCTTGATGACGTATCATTTATAGCCATTGATTGGCTATTATTAAGGCAATTTTTATTGATATGATGTATAATGACATGTTTTACCGTCATGTAATTATGATAGTGATACCGCGCTCATTGCTTCAGGTTGATATTTATTTCACAAAGTTCTCTCTTGGTTCTTTCCTTGCTCTCATACATACGTAGTTGGCTTATATATCCCTTAGTCTTGAAATAATCTAAATTCCAATATAATGTCAATGCAAAATTGATATTAGCTTAGCGGAAAAGTGATTAAATACAGTTAATTCTTGAAAAATCCATAAAATGAACTAACTGGAATATTAACATTAACAGTATTTTTTGTACCTACTGTGTTGTGTTGTTCGTGTGCCGTCGTGTGTTACCTATTAAATGAAAAACTAATTTTCATTGGAATTTTATTAGAATTCAAATGCATTCAAGAGTAGAAAACCCGCAGAAAATGGAAAATACAAATACCTCATTGTCAAGTTTTCAGTCAACGTAATATTTACAAGTCCGGCTTGCAACGACAATATAACAACATATTCTTACAATTTTATTCATTATTAATTGCACGTAAAGTATTCGCTGTCAATACTAAAGTTAACAAAGTTCACCTTTGACAGATACGTCAAGGAGGACATTATCAACATGCGTAAAGTAGGACGTAGCGTACAGTGATTAATTTATCTTTATATTTTTTACAGTCATTTTGATACTTGACATACTTGTTACGTATTTATGTATGAACACAATGGTCTAAATTTAAGACAAATGTAAGTGTTAGATAATCGAGTACGAGACGTGTCTAATTTGTCATCATTTCTAATTTTTTAATAGGTAATGTACTTATCGTAAGTTTTAACATCGTTTAACCTTTTTCTATATAATAAAAACAGTATTTACTCAATGTCTCTCCATTAAATGATGTCTGTATAAACTAACAATAAAAATTTAAAATAAATGTCTTATTACAATACAAGCTTGCAATTAATAGGTACATGTAATATAATTCATGTCACTATGATACGGAACAAAACGTCTCAAAACAACGATGTACTCACAAACTCTGACGTCAAACGCAGATGTCGTCAAACCGCCGAAATATCGAATTTACTTTCGCCCTTTCACTTTCGTCGAGAGTGCAAGTGAATCTTGATCTGCCTCAATATTATGACGCGGATGACGCGAAACACGTCAAACGCGTCACGCCAACGAAAGGAAGAGTGATTCGAAACAATGTAACCTAGTAGCATACTTTTACTATACTTTTACGTTCGGTACAATAGGCATGGGCCGTTGCTATACAATAGTTTTTTTAGGGTTCCGTACAAGGAAAAAAAAAGAACCCTTATAAGATCACTTGGTTGCCTGTCTGTCTGCCAAGATTATTTTTGTCAGGAACGCGTGGGTATCAAGTTGAAATGAATATCAAATGCTCATCTCTATAACCGGTCCTTTGATGTAATAAAAAATGCAACGTTCTATGTCAACGCAATTGAAAAATACAACATATTATGTCATTTTTTAGTAGTACTTTCAAAATGCAAAAATCGATTGTCTGTTGTTTTTTTAACATAAAAATACGTTTTTGCAATTACAAACTTAACATTTCAACATTTAGTTTCAGTTAGTCTATACATCTATATCTATAGGAACATATTATAAAACAAATCCCCCGCCGCGTCTAAACGCAGTAAACTCAAAAACTTCAACTCAAGAATTTCATATACTTTTCACTAATGGATAGAGTGATTCAAGACGAAGGTTTGTGTATATAATTTATTAATGTTGTGTCTACCCGTGCGAAAATGAGGCGTTATTCATAAACTAACGGTCGTTAGTAATAAATAAAATAAGTATAATAAATAAAAACGAAATTACTAAACCCATTTATTGGAATTAAAAATATTTATCTTTAGCTTTAAGATAAGTATACTGCCAAGTTTACGATACTTAATCTTTAGAATACGGAATGTTATAATAAAAACAAGTTTCGTCCTCATTGACTCATCTTTATGCAATACATTATTATCCTTGACCTAGTAACATGACATTTAATATACACGGCACGTGTTTAGTGGATTAAAAATAATTTTTATTTATATTTAGTTTATATTAAACTAGTTATCTGGTTCAGGTGTAGACGAGTAATTAATGTGCTTATCTTTATTTTGATGTTTTGCCGCGGGAAGGGCAAAGTACTTTAAATAATGCCCTTGTTGATGTGATGTCCAAGTAAATCATGTAGAGGTCAGTAGTGTTAACGGTACATGATCTTTGGACCCTGAAGGCCATAACTTCATCAAGACTTGATGTCTCTTGATTACAGGTTAAGTTTTCGTCACTTATAAAACTGCAAGTCCTTTGATTTTTTTGTTAAAAATTGAACATTGGTGAAAGCTTTTCAAATTAAACGAAGCAGACAACAAAGAACACTTTTATGTAGGTTACACATATATTTTGTTTGTCGTGGTGGCCTAGCGGTTTAATAAACGAATTTGTGTGCTCAAGGTTGCAGGTTCGAACCCCTTACAGGCAAGTACCAATGTGATTTTTCAAAGTTATATGTACTTTCTTAATTATTCTAAGAAATCATTGACAGTCGGTGAAGGAAAACATCTTGATGAAATCTGGATTCCATAAATTGGAATCTTAAATCGCCAACAAAGTGAGCAACCGTGGTGATCAAAGCTCGTTTCTTCTCTACATGAGAAGAGGCCTGTGCATTCATAGCCCGGTATTATATAACTTGTTGTTGTTCTTATATATTAACGACTTGATTACATATTATTATTCTCAATATTATAACTGTATTTACCAATAAAATGCATAAACGTAAGCGTGATTGACGTGATTTCGCATGGCTCGTTGTTTTATAATCACTGATCAGGTGTTCATGTATTATTTATTTTAATAAAAAAAGTTTGATTGATTACACAATAAAAATGAATAAAACTTATTTAAAACTCACAGGATATAACTAGCTATAATTTAATATTTATATTCTTAAAGTAATAAGTTTTTGTAAAGCAGTATCTGACTGAGTAACCCAAGTCTTAATAAAATTTATAGTATGAACAGAAATATTAATTTTTATTTTATTTAATATTAGAACTAGCAAACTATCTATCTGATCTTATCTTAACACGAAACCGCAAAGAGCTATCAACACCTGTCAGTGAGTGACGAAGTGTGTTAAAAATGCCGAAGGCGGTTTTAAACAGTTAATCGATAAGTTTAACATTAAAATATAATTGAAAAACCATGTAATATCAAATTTAAAGATATAAATAGAGAGCATCATGAGATGGATTCGGCACATACTGGAAAATTATCACTTAACTATTCTTATTGACTACCTAAACTGTACACGGATAAATTTCAGATAAAGTTCATTCTAAAAGAATTAATTTACATTTCACATTTACGTATTGTTCCGTATGTTAAAGGGCTACCTTACCCTGTCAAGCACAATTTAATCAGTAGTACTAACCCCCGCTGAAAGGCAACTTAAATTTAAGACATGCTTAAATGTCTATACGTCGCTACATTACACCTTAAAGTAAAAGAGACAGCATAAGATATAACGGCGACTTAATATTGACTTTGATTCGGCAATAAGTAACCCTACTTTAACTACAGTACCTAAGTACCTCAATATGTTTTAATTTAAACAATAAACAGGATTACTGTTTATTAATATAAATCCTCACTTCAATGTAGCCAATGTGATGGTAAACGTAAACGAGCTCGTATCCGGGGCCTTGCGGTTAGTAAGGTTAAATTTGCCATGGTTGAAAACGACGGATATAACAATAAAGAAAAAAACGTTTAGACGTTCAGAAGCACCGTTCTGCTTCGCTGGTCTTGCAACCGCAAAATATATTTAAATGTAAAGAATAACGTTTATTCCAATGCGACTTGTTCATACTGTGTGTATAATATTTTACTTTATATTTGATTTATTGTAGACCACATCACATACATTGCTCTGAACCCAAAGTAATTAACTTATAGCACGTGTGTTAGGGAATCAAAGACGAAAGTATTACAAACACCCACACCCGAGATAACGTCGAACAGTGTCAAAAGTGGACCAAAAAATTTAAGAAAACAATCTGTTTTAAATATACCTACTAAATAAGGCTAGTTTATTATTAGATAACGCAACATCAACTATGTCAGCTGTTTCCATCAGCTTCCTTTTACACATGCAAAGATTAAAAGTTAAAAAAATACACCAATCAACGTGCGTGCCTACTAGATACCTACATCATCACATACGAATTTATATATTTTTTTAAAAAATACGATACTTTTAAATCACATCTACTGGTATTAACTAATGTTAATCCCCTGGTTTTCTCGCGACAAGTCTAGGTACCAAAGAAAATGGCCCAAGGCCTCTCTGTGGCGACTCTTGCATAACAACGCGACGTTATAAAAGGCGTACTGATGGGCAGTAATGCTCTAGGTCGAGGGTCACCAGGCTTTCAGAGAACAATGGACACAGTTTTGAAATTTTTAATCAGAATTGTTGTGATCGGTTGGTGTGGTTACCGAGATTGGTTGCAATATTATGTTCGGTAATTAAAGAAAGTCGTTTTTGTTTTAGTTGTGTTGAAATGAACTGATTAATTGATTATGATATTGAACTTGTAATGAGACACATAGGTTTTTACTTTGATGGATACACATTAATGGAGTATATTGTATAATTTGCTCTATTCAGGTACTTTTAACAGAATACTGAATTTTAAAGTCAATACTCCGTTTAGAAGAATATCTAAGAGTAGGCATACGTACCACCGAACCATGAACTCTTCTTCAGCCTCAATGATTGTTTTTTTTTATATGAACAAACTGAAAATATTTATAGTAGACAGTATATGAATCAATGCTATGTTTAAAACTTTGTTGGTATTTGCAAAAACATATTTTTTCACTAGCCTATGCTGTCCCATTTTAGGGACAACAAAGGCCTCCTCCACGTCCTTCTATTTAGCTTAATATAATAAAAATAAGTAACATTCAGTAGTGACCGATGACTATCTACAAAGAATACTCTCATACTTTTAAACAGTAAGTAAGTAATTTACATACAATGACAGCATTTAAGAATGCCAACATTTAGCAGCTCGTCGGTGTTCGCACATAAATAAGCCAGGCCCAGTGTCCTACTTTACTGTAAACGCTGGTCACCGCGCGATGCACACGATGCGCCTGCGTCGCCTAACCGGTCGGATTACACAGCAGTTTTATTTATAGCCTGGTGCAAAGCTTTTATAGTATTTTATGTGCCTGTAGCATCTCAGTATCTTATAAGTATTGTTACGAACAATAATAATTGGTAATTAAATGCCGCTATATTTAGCTGATTGTGTTAAAATAAATACGTTTTGGTACAATGTACAATTGCATAATAAAATAATTGGCTCAGAATGATTAGGCTTGTATGACGGACAAAAACACAACTGACTGATATATTAAAACACGTGCAAAACAATATAAAATAGAAAATCATATAATTATTTACTTTTTAAATCTAGAATTCTTTATAGTACAGATTTACACTTCACATCCTGACCATATAATGACCAAACAATTGTTGAAAACAGATATATTTACCCAAGAAAATAATCGGACATTAGTCGTGAATTACTTCATACAACTGAGAACGAAGCAAAGACTAATAGTATACAATCTGCATTCCCTTTTAATACTAATATTGTACAGACTGAGTATTGCTACTGGGCAGCCGCAGATACACTGAGCATTAATAATGGCTATCTTGGGCGTAAGGACACTTACTTAATTTTATAGGCGCTCCTTTCCATCTGTCGCGTTTAAAATGACCTATTCGATATATTGCTAGCATTCTCCGCATAATTGACTTTATCAAAATCATTTATCTTGATAAAACTAGACACTTTGTAATTGACATAGGCGTGAATATCTGAAATGTGGGTGTGGATTCTTGACTATGTTGCCCTCTGATGTCCCTGTGGTTATAAAACTAATTGTGTCATCTATCCGAATATCTGATATTAAATTTTTATTTTGCAACCTTTTTTTTTGTAATCTAAGTATTAAGTACATTTTGTTCAGAAAGTTTTTTAAAGTCCTTCAAACGTCGAATATTAATAAATTATAACGTTAAAAATAGGCATCAGTCTTTAACTTTCTATAAATTATACACCTATTAAGAAACAAAAAAGAATCGCATAAGTCATCCGTGGGAATCACATTGATAGATTTACAAAAACGAAAATTTACCGTTCATTATAATTACAGTATACAAACACTAATAAATAACTTAATCGCACGTGAACTGCAGCTTCGGGGTATATTTACGTTTCTTAATGGTCTTACATCATAGAAATATTATATATAATATATACATGAGAACGATCTGCAAGCAAATCATGAACCATAATATAAAGATGAGCGCATTTAGAAAGAGCTTTTATAATGATAATGATTGTGGCTTTACAAGATTCACATTCTAAAAGGTGTTTTTAATGCACTTGTTCAATTATATCATATTGTTACCAGACAGAGCTAATGCACTTGAAAACGGCCGTAATAAAATAGTTACATAAGGATTCGGATTTATTTATTCAGATTTTTTTGGAGCACAGCTGAATTATAGACTCTATTATTATACAGTAGGTAGTTAAGAAATATTATACTTGTATGTTTAACACTGCCATTTTGTCAGAAAGCAGGTTGAAACATCCAAGTAATATCATAAAAACTCTTATTTTCCCCGTTCTGGTAAAGATATTAAAATATCACAAAAATATAATTAGACTGCTCTGGTGGTCTAGTGGCTAGTGACCCTGACTGCTAGACCGGAGGTCGTGGGTTGGATTTCCTACCAGGACAAATCTTTGTGTGATGAGCATGATCATTTGTCCTGGTTTCGGATGTAATTTATTTAGATGTAATACGTATGTATTTAGAAATATATATATAAGTATATTTATCAGTTGTTTTGTTGCCATAATACAGGCTCAGGTCCCAAGATATGATTATATATTATAATTAAAAGGACAAAATTAACCAATAACAATTATCTTTCTTACTTTATATGCATTCAAATAAAAATAATTGTAGGTGCAATTATTTGATGCAGAATTATTAAGATGCCTGTATGCAAGTAATTTGTTTGGCATTCTTTTTGTGCCATCAAAAGAACGAGTACTTACATTAATTGTAATTATTGAACATGACCGCTCATTGCAACACCTTTTAAATACAATCTTAACACATCTTTAACTGGGGCCAAGGATTTAACTTTTTTAAAGGTTTTGCAATAAACTTATAACTAAGATTGTACAGTTTAATTACTATAATCGGTACCACAGAGCGGCTTTCAATGAATCAATCTCGAAGCCGCCGTCAACGTCGTATACATACTTTTTGTAATGTCAACAAACGATTAGTTAACTACATGATTATGGAGGAACTCATTTGTAATGGAAATTATAGCTCGCTTGAATGCAACGTGCAATTAAGTGGTTGAAAAAATATTCCGAACCTTTTTTATTTTAATTATATCTTAAAGAAAATGTCTTTATGTGGCGTGGAAAGTATTGAAGTTTATTTGCGAAGTTTTTGATCTTGTAATTTCAGATGGTTATTATTTGACTGTAAAATCACAAGTATTTGTTGGTAAAAGTAAAGTAAGTCAAATATGACCCAAATTAAATTATAAATTGTTATTGTTTTATAATTTTCGACTGATTTTGGTTAATTTTAGAGAAGTTATCTTTTCATTTGTAGGTAGCTCTTGTCAGTCCTCATATTGACAAAATACCGTATACTATACAGTCAGTTTAATTATATAAAAAAACATGAAATATTATTCTCCTCTCTAGGTAGGTACTAAATATCTTATAATATATACTAAATAGCTAAGTATTCACAGATCCATCGAATTGAATATTAATTGCTTAGTGAATAATTGTATGTCCAAAATATTCTGTCTGGTAAATTGTTGCCTTTGGCAAAGTAACAGCTGAAATATCGCGATATAATAAGTGGTAACTCCGTAACACGGTCTTAACCGTAAATTATAATGTTCACGAATTTGAAACACCTGTAAATAAATCTCAGCGTTTCGTATTTGATAAGTTTGCTCTTTTATAATGACTTTCAAATTATAGTTTCACAAAAAGTTGGTATGATATGCTTTAAATCTCTTGAGCAACGTTTTTTACAACTTCATATTCATTGCTTTAAGTTTAAACCCTAGCTAAAGCACTCGTGTTATGGAATTATAAAGAACGAAGGTACCACAAACACCCAGACCTGAGACAATGTTGAAAAGTGCTTTTCTACCCGCCCGGAAATCGAACCCAGGACCTCAGAGCTAGTGACACCTTGAAAACCGGTGTGTACGCCACTGAAGTCGTCATTTCGTCATCGTCATAATAAAAATGCATTTGCCTACATTGTATGTACGGTATGCATGGCATCGATATATCAATAGGTTATATTTGCTCGATGACGATAGTATGATCACAATTTAAACGAAACAATCAGCCAATAGGACACACAAGTGCTAAATAAATCTCAATTTAATACAAACTGACAACCATAAATCGATCAAAATCAAATGTGGACGTATGATCTAGGAATCTATCGAAGGACCGTCGTGCGAGATTGAAACACCGATGGTTGTCACTGCGTTAGCAAGGAGAGGTGCGCAAGTCAATTCCCAATTCACTGCAATAGGCATTGATATTCTAATTAGAATACCTAAGTCCTGATTCACATTGGGGTATAAATTATCTTAAACGTTTATTTTTAGAGCTCGTTCGTTGATTTGGATTTTTCAAGGAGCCGACTGATGAATTTTTTTACGAAGCCAGGCTTATATTTAAAAGGAAAACAGCTAAGGCTTACGAAACTTGTAGGGTTTCTGTCCAGTAGTGGGTTGAATAAAAGCTGGTGAGTATGATAATGAATTAGGTAGGTATATATTATTTATAGGTAAATGTTAATCAATATGATTTGTCGTCTCTGTTGCTTCACTCAGGGAATGTGTATGTATTTGTATTCTGACGAATTTGCCAAACCTCACTGAATTTACAATGTATCGAAATGTTGGCAAGACGCCAAAGTGGGATCTAATAAAATCGATAGCAATCGGATCATGCGCCAGCGATGCAATCAAATTCCATATCTGCATCAATCCAAATCGATAGATTCCGACGTTCGAATTTCAAATTTCTTAAGCTCAACACACCGTCTACGGTCATTCACGATTCAACTAGAAATATTCCTCGTGACAGATTGGTCTTTGACCATAATCAAAACTGACCAGCAAATGATATATTGGGTTCTTGTAAATTTGTGTGACGTAAACCGATTCAATAAGTCCTTATTATAATTGATAATTGCCAAAAAGGATACTCAGATGTGGTTAGATAAAGGGGATGATGATGATTTAAATAATTGATAAACAATATTTTTTTACAAAGGTTTATATAGCTACTAAAAAACCAATACTCACGTGAAATGCCAAATATTTATGAGGTAAAGGGATTTTTTAAAGTCTTCGACTACTCACACGTTGCCATCTGAGACCAAATTAGGCAGAGCCTGTATTATGGCAACCAGACAACTAAATAACTATAAAAATACTTACATATTATAGATAAATAACTCCAGGACATAAATTAAATGATCATCCTCATCACACAAAGATTTGCCCTGAGTGGGAATCGAACCCACGACCGGTTTAGCATTCAGGGACACTGAAACCAAAAGATCATTTAAAAAAAGAAAATACACTATTATAGTACGGTCCATCTCTTGGAAAAATCCCATGACCTTTTGTGTTACTCGTATGCATTGCATGAGAAGGTATATATTCAATTTAAACAAGATCCTGTTGGGGCTCGATTGAACCATAAGAGAATAACGTGTCGGTATCAATTGGTTGTTATACCACTCGAGTAGTGCAAGTTAACTGAACTAAATTGGCTATTATTCAATTGTGATATAAGTGCTGAGAAATTTGATCAAAGTCGAGATTATAATTTTAAATTGGAATGCGTATAAAAAGTGCAGTAAATGCATCGTAATGGCCTGTGAAGATTTCGAATAAAAGACATTAAAACATTCAAAAGGTTATGTAAAGAGTGAAGGTATCTTCATCTTATAGGTAACTATTCTAGCATAAGATAGAGATTAAGGAAATCTACAAAGACTATCACGGTAATGACCTCTCAAAGATTTGACGGAATACCTTCGGTACGGTCACTCAAGGAGGCGTTTTTACTAATGCAACATAAGGGCCATAAAATTAATATATAAAAATAAAGTGCTATTAAGTCAAATACAACATTGTTAAATCCTGCACCTAAATTAAGAGTATCTCGGTTTCACCTTTTTTTTTGTTTACGAGGTGAAAATCTAATAGATTCAACCCACGCCGAGGGCACGACGGGAATATATTGGATTTGCACCGACTAAAAACACCCCGGTCCTGTCCTTACATTTGCCGGAGCCGCGGGTTCACTATAGCATACTCGGCGTGGCTCCGGCGGGCATATGATTTCTACTGTCTTTTTACTCGGCATTATGCTATCTCTCGGGCTATCGTATTGGGCTATGAAATTGATTGATTGATGTTTTTTTTGTCAATTTCTCCTCTGGTTTAAGCCATAACTAAGTTAGAACAATTTTTTGAACTTTATTATACCTAGTATAGATATAGGTCAAACAAGAATAAGTTGAGTCCTTCTAAGTAGTGTGAATCAAGTTTTACGCAAGTATTGGAACGAACACAGATGTGCGTTTGGCGTCCGCCGACCTGCATTGTTGAATATAAAACACTAAGCTTTATTTGGCTAATAGATTCGAACGATGTGAATCTAGATAGCGATGTCGACTACATAGGTAATTTGTTCAAACACACTGTAGCTATGAGATAATGATTTTAAAAGAACTTAGCATCTAATTACAAAAAGGCACCTAATGTGAGAAGTATGTAAATTTAATGCAGTATTATATTCAAATCGATTATGATAGATAAATAATGACCTAACTGTAGTGATTATAAGACACAAAGAGACGCAAAGAGTTGAATCCTTAATGTGATACTGAAACTTCAATAAGTTTTAAGTTGTCGTTAAGTCTTATGCTGACTCTGACACTATAAGGTGTAAAGTAGCGACAGTTGCGTTTGATTATTCGGGGGTCAAAGGAGAAGTGGCTAATTAATTGGCAAACACAAAAAAATTATATGTTATGTAATGGTGGTTTGTTTTGTAGAGTAAGGATGTGTGTGCCTTTATTTACTGTATCAGTCTTTACGATAAGCATTCAAACATTACATATTTAATAAATAATTTCGTTTCCTCAGCGTTAAGCCAATAAATAACAGAATTTATTAAGTAATGCGAATTTTCATTTAGGGAGCGTGCAAGCTCGACGAGATTCGTTTTGTAATCCAATAAATAGCTTATGGTTGTTGTGAGGCAAACATTTATTAGGCGAATAGTTATGATATTGGATTATAGCCTGGTAATTTGTATTGCACGAAATTTTAGGATTATAACGGTTAATGTTGTAGTAATTACTGCAAGTATTAGCAAGCTCGTTTTCGATTTACTTCCAATAAATGCAACCGAAAATATGTAATGTATTTTTAGTTCTTTATTAAACAGTTTTGCTGGGTCTTTAGAAATGATTTTGTTGCCCTGAAAATTAAGCTAAGATAATAATAGTATTTATTGCAAAGTATTTCAGCTTTAAAACTTTAATATTTCCATGGACACAGTGTATAATATTATGGGCTATGAATAGTTATTTTATTCATCATATTGAAACTTAATACATATACATTATAATGTCTACGTTATTAGCACACAGTTATTATCCTGTCACTTTAATATTATAAATGCTACTTTGTTGTTTTTTGTTTCAGACTCGATCGTCGTGACTTCACCTATACAATAATTTATTTTCAATACAAGCACTAAACTTATATTAATGTGTAAGACGTACTTAAGTATTATCTTGAGATTTTATTAAAAATATTTATGTATTGTACATACCTACCTCAGTATTTTACTGGCTGTGTCCGTCGTCGGCTTAAAAGTATGTGTGTATATTATACCTATTTTTAGTTTTTTTAAGGGACAACGAGCTGCTTGGCAATTTGTGGCGCTGTTTTCACTTTCTCTTTTGATGGAAACAGTAAAGAGTTTGCAAATCAAAATGGACTAGTAGCTGCCAATAAATATAAAACACCCAGGTTTATTGGAAGTTACTAGTCCATTTTGGGTAAATCTTTTTTTTTCATTTTTTAACATAATAATTTTGTATTACATAATTTTGACCAAATAAGATAAAGACGTTTCATGTTTTACTTAAAACACCACTTTATTTATGCAAGCTTAAGTCTCGTAAAGATGACCCTTATGTATTATTAGATTTATGCGTTATATCACAGTCATGGACTGTCAAGTTATAATGTCTACATGCAGGAATAAATTACTGCACCCTTATCGATGCTAATATATTCAGCGCTTAGTGTGTACAAATACAACTGATTCGTATTAGATAACACTACCTATCATCATTGGTTAATTTGTACACACGAATTTATACTATTGCAGGTGCAGTGCAGTTTTACTCAACAGGTAGTAAATTAAAATTTATATGCACTTAATTTTATTATCAGTTAAATTTACAATTATGCATAAAATGAAGTTGGACATGAGATTGAAAGATAGGTAAATGTAAATTGAAATAACTAAGACTGGAATTATATCATAAATCTTAAAAAATCTTTAAAATAACATCCTTGCAATAACATGATTTTGATTGTTTAAGCATGTTTTGCCTTGTTAGGTTAAGAAGGCAAAACATGCGTTGTTGTTAATGTGCAATGGAGAGACATGTAAAAGAATTTAGTGGGAAAATGTATTATGGTTTCAATGTTATTGTTTTTAATATACCTCTATGACCTACATAATCTAAATACCGAATGGAAAATAAAGGAAGAAAACGTCAAATAAATTATAGTAAATTTAAAAAATTATCCATTGATGCATTTCACCATTTTGTATGTACAAATACGTAGTATATTGTTAATTATTTCATAAGCTGGTCTCATTTACCCATGATTCATCAGAGGCAGGTTGACGAGTCTTGTTACCCTAAAATATTAATAGCAGTGACGTTCAATGGACAACAACAATGAGGCAATTCGCTTAAGGTATTGCGTCATCAGGCACTGCCATCCAAGATATGATCACATATTAATTATTGATTTATCGTGGACCGCCGCCAATGCAAACCTGAGGTGCAACTTATGTGTGGTTCCTACTTACGGACGGTAGGACTAAACAAAACGAAGAAAAAATCTACCGTTTGTAAGCAAAACGAATCGTTTCTTTAATACAGGAACAGGGCCTCTAGACAAGTGACAATGCAACAAGCGATAACGCTGATCGAATCGCTCAAATGTATGGAAGTGACAAGTCCAAGTCACGTGACTTATCGAAACAAAATGTCATTTCTATACATTTAATGTCATTTAAGCGATTTCTATCATCGTAAACGTTTGTCGAAATCCCACTTGTCTAGGGGGGCAGGTCACAATTTGACACAAGTGTTAATAAAACTTTTTTTACAACTAATATTAGATTGTTTTTGTTATTTTAACACAATCGATTTTTTACATCTATACCTACTTTCAATTAGAGACAAATTGACAAATACCGAATAATTTACTCTATAAATAAGACTGCTAATAATTTTTTCTACTAAGTGGCTTTAAAATAGGTCCGGTACCACAAACAGTTCAAATACATTTTATTTTAAACCGCTGTAGTACTTAGATTTTTATTATTTATTAAACTTGCCTGTAGTCATTAAATAAATTGTAACATTCGAGTATTAAATCCCGAAGAAGTCATTGCTCTACAATGGGACAGCTAGTAGCAGTTATTATTATTTATGAATACTCGAGTATAATAATGTCGTCCTATTAGGACTTTATAACTGTAACTAATCAAGGCTTAGGTACTTTCAATGATCACTACATTTCTCTTCAGATTTTATTACCATCGTGATGTGTGTATTAATTTATTTCTAAATAACTCCCAGTTCATTGAGTTAAGGGTCTTAAAGATGTAATTTATACGTGACTGATATTATGATTTCAGTAAGCAGTGCGATTTTAAAGGGCGCTTGAATACGCAAATGAAATTGATGTTATTTCGATGAAAATGTGCACTTTGTAAAGTTGTCTACATTACTTGTAGTACTAAAGATAAGAGAAATAAGTACAATTACTACTGGTTTACCTTAAGATAACACAAGCCTTAAAATTATGAGCATAATCAGATTTGCATCCATGCTAGGGTCGAAGTGGTTATCAAAACTTTCTACAATACATAGCATAGTTCATTTTCATATTCTTTACATCGATTAGCAATAGTTATCCACGTATTTCCCAACTATTAAAAAATTCGTATCAATTTTGTACTCGGATAGGAAAAACGGTCGTATGTGACTTCAGGGATAATAAAATTGTTAAAAATTTAATTACTTTAGTAAAGTAATGTGTGCGTATCAAAATCAGCTACTGCACTGTCTATGTAGGTAATATCTAAGTATGAGCATTTAAGTGTTGTTCAAATAAATACCATACTTTAAAGTGAAAGGTTCCTCTTCTGAAGTACTGTTGCCCCACACGTTGAATAATAAACAGCTGATTATTGATATTGGCCTTATCAATTTTCACAATATGAATTTAGAGTAGCATCTTCACAACTATTGCAAACATTTAAATTAGAACTTTATTTTTATCACATTTTTGATTTAACAGCCGATTGTAAATCATCAGGTGACATAAACAGTTGAACATTTCTAATGGCTATAACCATGAAGGTTTTCTCAATTCCAAGGTAAGTGTGAAATCGCACTCATCAACATTTAACCTACTTTTAGTGCAAAACATTCTAATTGTGAATTTATTAAATAAAGTAGGTGTATATGCTTAACATATTTTTAGCAGTTGCTAAGAAGAAGTGATGCACTTTCTAAATCTCCCTGACATTTAACTTTTGACTTGTAAATTTTGACTTGGCTGTTGGTTTAGTGGTTACATAATTTCAGCAGAAAATGGACTACAATAGAAATACACTAAAAACCATAACAAAACTAGTCACCGCTCTACGTGGCTCAATATTTTATTAAGTCACTTGCTAAATGTTAAGATACATCGCTTCAGCGGTCTGATTATGATTTCAATTTCAATGGTTGATAACACTGGTCAACAAAATTTTGTAACAAGAAAGGTGCTGGCTAATTTTAAATTACCCCCATCCCCTTATTTTACAACCATATTTATTTCGATTCCATCAGATCTAGTTTTTATATTTTTACTTTTTATATTTAAAAGAAAATTTTCCTAAGCTGAGTGAAGCAAAAATCAAAGATTGCAAAGATGCAATTGATGAAAGATGATATATTCAAAGAAAAGCTTAGTAATTTAGAAAAAATAGCTTGGGAATCTTTCATGAAAGTAACTTCCAATTTTCTAGGAAATCACCGATCAAGTGACTATAAATTTATTATCGTGGAGCTTTTATCTACTTATAAGGCTTTGGGCTGTAATATGTCATTGAAAATACATTTTATCAATTCACATTTAGACTTTTTTCCTGAAAATTTGGGCGCCGTCAGCGATGAACACGGTGAAAGATTCCATCAAGACATTTCTACCATAGAATGAAAGAAAAACAATATCAGGGCAAGTGGAGCCCACGCATGTTAGCGGATTACTGTTGGACATTAAAACGAGATGTTCCTGAAGCAAAATACAGACGAAAATCATAAAAGTAAATTCATATTAATGTAGCAATAAATCGAAATAACTTTAAAAATTCATAATTTCTGAAATGTTATAAAATGGTATTACAAAAAAACTATTCGTATTTGAAGCATTTTAATTTTATTTCTAGTATCCTTATCCTTGTCCTAAACATGACTAGACAAAAGTTTTCATGTTACATGCAAACATTGTTTTTTTGTTGACTAGTGTAATTTAATAGAAGTACTCTAAATAATATATATATTGATATTGGTATAATATGTCTACAGTTTACTTCAATGCAGATCGTCTAGAATCCATCTATGTAAAATTAATATTGATCTTCTATCTGACTGTAGCGTTGCAAGGGATTCGAGTATTCACAGCTATATTTATTTCTAGACAAGTGATACTAAATTAAGCCACCTGTTGATAAGCGATCGATGTACAGAAGAAGCCTTGGCAAATTTTTGTTTTAATATACAAATAGCAAAATATTCGTATTGAATATGAATTTTGGAACCAAACTACTTAGTCAGTTAAGAAAATGAAAATGATTTTTTTGTCTACTTTAGTCACGTGATTGTAAATGGCTGTGATGAGCCGAATGGTTGATGACGTCAACTACTTGTAAACAGTTGCGTCTCAACAGTCGTCAACAACCAAAGTTTACAAGCAGATGACGTCACGATGACATAAGAAACGCCATATTGTCAGGAAAAGCGTTTTCGTGAAATATTTAAATAATATATTTTGTTTTCGTTTTTTCTTGCACTATATGTAATGAAATATAAAATATATATTTTTGATGTGATTTGATGTCCTTATACATCAGTGATTAACGTAGAACAGTTAAAAACCTGTCAAATACCCTATTGTTATAAGAAGGTCTTTCAGTTTCACGTTGAGAATAAGAACTTATACTATTTTTTTCTATATGGACTTATCTGTCAGCAACGATAAATATTATAGTTTACCTATATGTCTATTAATAGTGTTACGCGCTCTCCTCCAATATCAAATTCCAGCTTTCACTTGTAAGTCAGTATATGTGATGCTCTAAGTGATAAGAACATCCTAATTTCCCCATATTTAAGTGTATGTTCATGAGAGAATATGTTGTGTTTATTTAAATCACTCAGCTGATGCAGTAAGAACATCATGTAAGAACTGAATGCGGCACGAGCCACGTAACCGTTGTTTAATCGTTCCATGCGGTAATCGCTTGGTCACTGATGAACCTTTTCTTGCATAGAAACCTTAATTACTTACAGCAAGGAAAATTTTCATCATAGATCCAGTTTACTGCTTGAAACTTGCAAATTTGTTATGAAAGTGAAATATTATTGATTGAAGAAATTAATCTGCAAATAATAATGATAGCTCAAATCTGTCAAATGCAAAATTTAATAATCGACTAAATAACATGAAAAAAAATAAAGGAAACCATATCTTTAGCAGATATGGTTTTCTTTAATTCATTATTGCATTGAAATTGATCATTCCAGATAAATTTCTTCAATCTCTGAAACATTAATAATAACATGAAAACCAGAATAACTTAATACCCAAGTTATTTTGATATTCATAAAATATGATTATACAGTTAAGAACTTTTGTTTTATAAGAATACCAGTTACTTCTTTATACTTTATATTGTTTTCGTTTCCTAACATAAAAAAAAACTTAAAACATATAAGTAACTTTACACATATGTTCGTTTTATATTTTCTTTATAAAGATTGTTAAAGACTAGCTGTGCCCCGCTTTTTCACTCGCCTTACTGTTTATCAAATTAAAATGATTAGACTGACGGGTAGTTTCAGAGACTAGCGCATTTAAACAAATCAACTCTTTGTTTTGTATATTATTACTAGCTTACGAGGCAAACTTTATTTTGCTTTGTAATTAAATCTGGAGAGCTTACCATTATTTCTCAGATCTACCAAATATACATAAGTTTCATAAAAATTGGTCAAGCCCTTTCAAAGAAGTTCGATAACAAACACTATGTCACGAGATTTTTATATATTAAAAGAAGATAATCCATACTAATATGCGATATAATGTGAAAGTCACTCTATCTATCTGTCTTCAGAACCGATTTAAATGAAATTTGGTACACAGAGAGTCGAGCTAGCTAGAGCCTGAGAAACGACATAGGCTACTCTTTGCCGCAATAACCGACACCCACGTGGGCGGAGCCGCGGGAAAAAGCTAGTATAATATATAATTAAAATAATAAGTATAGAATAACTTTAAAGACAAATCAATACCTTAACTTGTCTTAAACACACATATTGACCGAATACATAATATCCTTTATATGGGTACTGTAAGTACAGTATTTTATGCACTTTTTTATGTACTTCCTTCCTGAGCTTCAACATAATTATTCGGCTATCTGCTATAGCAAATCATAATTATCCTTGATATTAAAGACGTTAATGTATAGCTGCTTTACAATTCACATCGTGTGCCCGTTCTTTCTGTCAAACATTTGCATACCAGTCATTAACCGATATGGCAGTCCAAGTGCATAAGTATAAAATTAGTTCACATCTCCCACCTAGGACTTAGATTTCTATGTTAAGTAGTTATTTTGGCCTCTATGATGTATTTAAATTTATAAATTAGAAATATTAAAAATAAAGTTTATATAAAGTTTATATTATAGATGAACTTATGACGTCAAATCTATACTAATATTATAAAGCTGAAGAGTTTGTTTGTTTGTTTGTTTGTTTGAACGCGCTAATCTCAGGAACTACTGGTTCGAATTGAAAAAATCTTTTTGTATTGGATAGTCCGTTTATTGAGGAAGGCTATAGGCTATATAACATCACGCTACGACCAATAAGAGCGGAGCATAAATGAAAAATTTTGCAAAAATGAAAAACCGTTGAAACTAAAACACGCGAACAAAGTCGCGGGGGACAGCTAGTAGTAGATAAAGTGAATTGGAAACTTTTCTGTGTACACAATACTGAACTATTTATTTTATGGATAGATGTAAATATACTATTATTTGTAAATAATATCGCTTGTCTCAACAATCCGAAAAATTGTTTCAAAGAAAGTACAAGTTAGTATTGAGCTTAAAGTAATTTGATAGCTTGTTGGATACATCGCACCCTCAGTGGAAAAAAGGCATAAGCCAGAAATGACAATTTTTCAGTACGGCCAAAAAACTGGTTTTATGGAAATATTTACTTCGTCTTTGATCGTAGAGGAAAGATTCTTATATCAAAAAAAAGGGAAAAATATATTACACTGCGTGTTGTTTTTAAATTAGTGCTAATGTTTCTAGTTTATTAGGAATCATAGAAATAAATTATTATGCTACTTTTCGTAATTTAAAAAAATATGGTATTTTAAGCATCAACACTTAAGCCAAACTTTCCCGTGAAATTAAATATATTTTAAAAAGTATGTTCAGTTAAAGCAATTATGAACTTGTAACACTGTGAATTATTGCTAGTATAAGTAAGATTACTGCATTTTTTCTTTTATTGAATTTGTTGTTTGTATTAAGTATCCAACACTTACGCCTTTTTTCCATTTAAAGGCTTGTTGAGAGACCTTAAGTAAACAATAATAATGATTTATTCCATTATCTGTTATAGAAATTTTACATGCATATTGACTAATATTACCCGAGGCTAAATAATTACGACTAATGGAAAAAAAACAAATTCATATTTTGTATCAAATAATTTTTATTATATCCAAAATAATCAGCATAGCTTTGGATACAATTAAAGTTTGTAACATAGATACCAGTATTGAACAATAACTGCCAAGATAGTATGTATTTTCTGTGAAGATTACCGTTACTAATATTTTTTTGATAAATGTCTAAATATTCAGCTTTAACTTGTAAAAATTATTAAAATAACAAAATGAACAATTTTCGCAACTCTATTTACAACAAAATATTAAACTCTAATAAAATTAAATGCAAGAAACATTTACTAGTCAACAAAAAAGAAATCACTTTTTGTATCTCTTTAAATCAAAATACTGTTAAGCTAGTTTTTATTAAAAGGTATTTAGTTGTATTTATTTTTTGTTGACTATCGATATGTTAACAAAATAGGGCCTTTCACACATGGCCTGTATCTTTTGTTTTAAAATAATGATAAAAAACTTTTAATTAAATATAAATCAAATATGTCTTAAACAATAATGAGATCAATAATATTAAATTAACTAAAAAGTCACGTCAGGTTCATATACTACTTTGTGCAACCTAAACAGTCTTCTTGAAGATTTTCTTTGAAGTGTGTTTTTTTGGTTGTTTGGTTCACACTCTTCGTGGCCAAGTTTTACGAAAGAAATATTTAATGCCGCAATCACTTCTCGGTATTTTTGTCGTAAGATACGTTGTGAGAGGATTTTTTTTTTTCTAAAAAGTCTTTATGCATCGCATTGATTGTCAAATCACTGGGTATAGGCGTATAAGCGTTATAAGCGGTAGGTATAAGCGGTAGGGTATAAGCGATTGGGAGCGTGTTCACGCCTATAGTGAGATATGCTAGGCTCGAAGCCCATTATATGTTCCTTAATAGGATTTGAGTCAATTTTATTGTGAGGAGTAGCTCCCTGTCTCCTGTCTACTGGCGATACAACTGTCTCCTTGGAATTGGCCAATGCAGTCTGTAAAGGTTTATCATTAGATGGTTTGTAGCCCAAAGTTGTCAATAAGAAAGTTTTGCATACTCCATGCGTTGTCCTCTGATTAAGGTCTTGTTACTGTTCTTTGTTTCACAGATTTTGCTGAAGTATGATGCAGCATAAATGTCTTCCTCTCTTTGTCAATTAAATTCCAGAAGCTTTCATTTATGATTTTTCGCTGATCATCTGATATATTCTGGATACATATCTTTTTGCAGGAAGCTGGACAGGGTAGGTGCAAGTCATGTTTCTCTTTTATATCTTTTTTTTCGCTTCTTTTCTCACATTGAGTGGTTGGTTGTATTTTTTTCTTTTTCTTATTGTACCTGCTTTAGTATAAGTTGTAAGATCATGTGTATTATCGTAAGTTATTTCATTTTGTGCCAGATTTTCGGTGTCCCTTAGATTAGTATTACTTATAACTTCGTTTTCTCTTTATCTCGGGATTAAATCTCAACAGATTTTTCATGTTCAGCACGTCACACACTTAAATTATTTGTTAGAGTGTCAGAAGTATTTTCTTATTTTCGGAAACAGTTATCATTATTTGGTCTATATCAACATGAGAAATACAGGATCTTTGTTGATCATTTGCAGTCTGTGTAATTAGAGTCCCTGTACTAGCGCTATCTAAATTAAAACCATTGTTTTTATCAGAACAAAATACTGTCGATGATATATCAGTTAAATTATTATGTTAATAATCGGCACAGTTGTTAATCAAAGAGTTCGTGGAAATGTTGTTGTTCCCGGTTTCTGTGTTCTGATCGTGTTGTTGCTGATTGAAATAGTCACCTTTTGATGTAAATGGGCCCGATCAAAAGTTTAAATCTACAGAGTCGAAATAATTTGACCCATGATTAATCGGAGCCAGTGATTTATTTGCACTGTCGTATCTTGAAAATGGAAAATCATCTTCTGAATCACTACTAGGGAAAAAGTCGGGATCGATAGTTTGAATATTACGTTGTAAATGTTTCGATTTCTTAAACCTTTCTCTCAACACCTTATTTTTTTGTGCAAATAGCATCATCATTTTCCTATTTCTTTTTGACATGGTTTATCTGCAACAATATTCGTTTATTTTAATTAAATTACTTTATTTATTAAAAGTTTTACGCAGTTACCATAAAATAGGTAAATGCTAAAATCCAAATACAAAATATTTGGTACTATTAATCAAATTATCATCATCGGCACGACAGCAACCATTTGCTAGGAAATTGTAGAATTAAGTCACATATTATTTTGTTGTGGCCTAGCAAATAAAGTTCAATTTCGCTATGTAGGTAATACGAAGGCGCGTATGCCAGCCGCAAGAAAGTTTTGAAGAAATTGAGCATAAATTTATTTTTTGAGTATGATTATGATTATATTATACTAAAATTATACTTAATGGGACTTACCCGACTGTCACAAAACCAAATTACATCACTGAACACGTTAACTCACGATTTTTTACCAATTTAACACATTAGTTACAAGATTATGACCTCTTAAACACTCATATCGCTGCTTTATTGTTATCAAAATATTTTTTTTAGTAAGTATGTGCATTTATAATATAATGTTACAAGATTAGTAAAACAAAAAAAGACGTATCCGTGAATACAAGACTAGCGATGTAAAAAAAAGAAACGGATTTGAATCATAATATTTGTTACTGTTTATTTTGATCATTAAAATTTAACGAAAAACGTCATAAGATGTGATACCCCTTATTATTCAACAATTTTTTTGCGTTAAAACGTTTATTCTATTTATCCCTAAGAAAAAAGATACCGTATTCAAAATTCATAAAACAAGATTTCTTGCCTAAATTCGTCAAATTTATCAAGAAAAATATGAAAAAAATTCAGCATATGTATCTTCAAACGTACTTTTCAAATATGTTAAAATCGACAATTCAACGTAAAATCACTTATGCCTTTTTTCCACTGGGGGTGCGACATAACCTTACTCAAAATTCTAGTATAAAGCGCCATCTCGCGTCGAAACTGCGTAATCATGATGTATTGTTATACTGTAAGTTGTAAGACTGCACGATATAAAAGTTTAAGCTGTGCGTTTGC
Source organism: Diachrysia chrysitis (assembly GCA_932294365.1). Taxonomy (NCBI): domain Eukaryota; kingdom Metazoa; phylum Arthropoda; class Insecta; order Lepidoptera; family Noctuidae; genus Diachrysia; species Diachrysia chrysitis. The sequence continues at coordinate 5,267,606 of OW028645.1, forward strand.
GCAGCGCAGGCTCACAGACATTTAGCTTAGTGTATGAAAATTCCGTAAGATGGCGCTGTTTAAAGAGTCTATACAATATTAGATAAAATATATATTTTTACAAGTAGCATACATTTACAGCGCTTGTGGTAATGAATTTGGCTATGTGTCTATTCTCTTATCTTTTACACGGTACGCTCCAGTTCTGTAATAATAATTTTCAACTATGTTTACCATTAACTTTAGTAAATTCATTAACCTATATCGACCGATTTTATTAATCGCTCTTCAAAACATATTGATTGGATAAAGTTTCCCTTAATACCCTTACATTTTTAACGCAATTTGGCACTTGGTTTTTTAACTAGTTGGTACTGTTTGGTTTGGTTTGGTTACTGTTCATTCGTAGTGTACGTACTCTTTGATTCTACTAACCTATGCAACCATTTTCTATTAAAGAGTTTTCAAGAAGTGGTTATGCTGGCAATATAAGTAACGAAGTAAAAAAATAAGTAGGTACTATTAAATTGTCAATCAGCATTTTTTACTGTACATTGCAACCGCCTAGTTAAACGTGCCAAAGTGTAATGTGTAAATTCAAAACTTCTGAGTGAATTGGTACGTCAACTCAAGATGCCGATGAATCAGCACCTATTCTCCATCGTCATATCTTCAAACAAGGTTGTTCTTGGTCTCTTCGTGAGAATTGACCTGAGTGCGCGTCACGACCTACTTTTCATTTCATAGTGCTAATAACAAGTACGTAATACCTACTGGTCAATAGTAACACTGTTTAACTGGAAAATAATTAGAACATTTTAAAGTAGGCTCATATTTTAGACCCAGTTGTCATTGACTAATATTTTATTACATAGTTTTTTTTAATAATTAAGGAAAAATTTTATTATAAAAGCAGTGGACTTTAATAAACGTAAAGTTTTTGGGTGGGGCATAAAGTTTTTCGGTTTCTCTTTTGACATTGCCTTGTTCTAGCCAAATAAATAGCCTTATTTGGCTAGAACAAGGCAAAGTGTCAAATGGTTATTATTCTTAATTTTATTATTCTTAATTCAAAAATCAATATGGTTATTATTCTTAATCTTCATCATAGGTTTAGTATATAACAATATATAATACCTGAATGTAAATAGCCGCGTAACCGTTATTTCCTGTCATAATATTTTTATAATTGTTGTCTGTCAGGACAAGCACGCGTCAGTTTTTGTATCAAACAATGAACCTTACAATTATCAAATTGTTGATTTGTATAAAAACCGACATATTCATGTGAGCGTAACGTACAATCAATCAATGTAAAATCATTGCCAATAACACAATAAAATTGTATGTAAGTATATGTGCAAGAAACACCTACATAATAGTTTACAATTGTACGTATACTCGTGTACTATTCGAAGGAATTTTGTCACAGCATAGCACCTACCATGCATTACACAACATCCTATCAAACATCAATGAAATACTTTTTTGCTATAATTCTGATGTAAACACGTCGATCACAGTTTGTCACGCCAATTCATATTTGGCCAACCTTGGCGGCCAAGTACGTGTGTCGACTTATTTCATAGCTTTTCCTTGGCCGACTAGCACGTACCAATGTGGTTCAGTTTTTTCAGTAGGATCTTGAATTTCGCAATTTCTTGATTGAATAGTGCTTAATGATCTGTAAGTGATTCGGTTTTTGTTGTTCAATGTTGAACAGGCTTACTTATTGCAGATAGAGGTATATTCGCGCAGCAATCTTGCTTAACAAGCCAGCCAATTTTGCATCTAACCATATCGGCGCTAATAACGTTGTTAACGTAAATTAGACTTATTTGTAAGCGAATATTCAGAATCTATTTTAAACATGAACCAGTTTGACGAATTAGAATTAAGGCACCTAATCCTCTAAAAATTCTAATTAAAAATTGTATTATTGTCATAGAGTCCCAAACTTCTTCTTCTGCCTAGCCTTTTCCCAAGCAATGTTGAGTTCGGCTTCTAGTCTTACTGGATTCAGCAGAATACCGAATTTTACATAAAGTAATTGACTATCTGACCTCCACAACACATTTTACTGGGTAACGCATTATCTCATACTAAAACTGGTTTTCATGGGGTCCCTAACTATTTGTAAGAATAAAAAGGACATGGTTAAAATAGTACCTTCGTAGTCATTGAAGGAAGCGCCCCAAAAAGGATAATTTATGTATCTTTTTGTTGAGGCTATTTTGGAGTACCGAGGATTTCCTATTGTAATACATTTACATACAGAATTTTCTTATGACATAACTTACATTGTAGCTATAAACTTAACACGTTGATATCAAACTCAATAAGTATAGCAAACAATAATTGCTTCTTATAAACTAAAACACATTTATTGGAACTCCGCAAAATTCACGAACATGAAAATTGGTGCTCAAATATTTTCGATCCTCATACGATGTTCGTACGATAACTCTATTACTTATATCCACCATCAATTCAACTCGATTGCCTTTTAACTCGATGCACTAATTAGTAATTATACCAGCTTTGTTCTTATCAACGATTGCTCTAATAGAGGGTTTGGGTTCGAAGCGGCGATATGCCGCAATCGTTGCCTTGTTCTAATTCTGCAACCGGAATATTGGCGATTTTTATCGAATCTTCGATTGCTAATTGACGTGCTAAGTGGTTTTTAATCTATACTTACTCCTAGTATAATACTACTTAAGAATTAATCTATACTTATAATAAATCTGTAGAGAGGTCAATTCTGTACATCAAATATATTTTCAAAATAACTATCAGGGGGTGATTAGTGATCGATACTGATGCCAAAAATGCAATCAGTAAAATTTTTGTCTGTCTGTCTGTCTGTCTGTCTGTCTGTCTGTCTGTATGTTCCTTATAGAAACGAAAACTACTGGACGGATTTTAACGAAACTTGGTACATTTATTCTTCATACTCCTGGGCAGGTTATAGTATACTTTTCATCACGCTACAATCAATAGGAGCAGAGCAGTGAAGGGAAATGTTGGGAAAACGGTATTTTTTAAGCTTCCGTCGCGTATGCAGCCTTAATGGTTAAAGCTACATAGAAATCATGTATGACGGAAATGTTCTACATAAAATTATCTAAAAAATATCCCACAACAGCATATGTCTATCTTTTATGGTTGACTCACAATAACACGTGTAACTCCCGATAGCTTAGCAGTTCGGAGATTTCTGATTATATTTGTTTACTCTTACGTTTATTATACTCTCACTTATCCCTAATTAAAAAAAGTTTACATTATTACCTATTCAATAAAAAAAGAATCATAGAAATCGGTATAGAAACACTAAACTTATACATGAAATACGATAATAAGCCATCGCGCCGTCGCGTGTGAATACTGAATCATGCTATAAGGATTATTTTTGTGTAACGTGATATATTATATTTCCCTACTAAAATACGAAAGTTAATCTGTCTGTTACATCAAAACCACTGAACAGTGAGGAAGGACATATGCTACTTTTTTACGAAAAACGACGGAAACGCGGACGAAGTCGCTGGCAAAAGCTAGTCTGGAATAAAAAACGTATGTTGATTTATTTATTTTCTTATTTCGGTTATGTACGTCTGGAAATATTTAAAAAAGAGGAAGTAGGTAATTAGATAAAAACCAGTTCAAACCAAATCAACTTCTAAAAATATACTAAGTTTTAAACTATTTATATTTTATATGTAATACACATAAAATACATCAATTATTAATAATTGGTAGGTATTGGCATATTGGTACGTACTAGTTACTAGTAAGTATTGATTTTTGTGACCTATTATAAGTATTTCACCTTTATTCAATTTGTAAGCAGTACCTATAATTTAATTGAAAAACAGCGTCTGTATATCATTCGAAAACAGTTTTTCACTCCAAGAGAACAATAGAATGTGCTTGTAGTATATGAGCATATTATAGTATATATTAGCCCAGTTTTAGATAGCATCGGTTAGGTATATCCAATAGGTATTGTAGCTAAGTTTCGACACATCTCTGACTCAGTCTAAGACGGTTACTAAGAAATGTGCTTAAAACTGATCACTTTAATTAAAAAACGTAAATTACTTGGAGTAATAAAATTGGGATTATAAAACATTAAATTAGATTTATTTGTAGAATTGGGTTTCGATTTTAGAACCACAATAAAAATATGGTAAAAATTATTCGAGTAGTATATTATAATTATTTTAGTTGTAAAACAATAAAAATATTTATAATACTATTTTAATAAACGGGAATTAGCGCAAACATTTATAAATACCTTTTCGCTTGACGTTTCGACCAGGTTACACCTGACTCTTCGGAGTCTATTTTATTAAAATAGTATTATAAACATGCAGCGTGATAGTTTAAAAGTTAATAAAAATATTTGTATAATTTGTAAACAAACATCAAAGCGAAGTCGTTTCAGGGTTATCAGGGTCAATGCCCCTAACGTATGTTACGTATTTATTAATAAGTATAATATTCATACGCAAAATATTTGTACGCACACGCAACTAATGTCGCTATCGCCAATTGTGCGCATAATAACACGAAATCACACAACGCTAATATGCATAACGCAACCTGGCTAATGCAAACAACGGCATACTATTTCATTAATTATCTGTTTTACAAACTTTGATTTGTGACTACTGAAATGTTTAGCACATACGAAATTAACAGTTATTATTCCAGTTAGCCGTCTTTTTATTGGACAAGCTCACTACAAATTCCCATCTATGAAATTTATGTAAAGGTCTACAATGATAATTAACGAATATCAACGAGATATTAAAGCTCCTTGAGTTCTTGAAATTTGCAACGAAATTAATCAAATGCAGTAAACAGGAAGATCATACTGTAATTACACAGGTACTTAGCTAGACGCTTTTAAATTAAAGATAGGAAAAGTGGAATTCAAAATGAATACCATATAACTGTGTAAAGTCCAGTTGTCAAATACCAGGGACTATGGTTTTATATTAACGGGTCCTCATATTTTAAAATCTGTTAAATTGATTCTAATCTTGGTTAAAAAACAATTTAGTTATAATGTGTCTATTCAAACATACTGGTATGATTACTGAAGTCGCTTTATTTTGCAGTATCTAGCCTCGCGGAAATAAGTTTGATTGGAACCATAATTAGACCTTAATATACTAGTTTTTAAGGATGTGACTAACTAGTACAGGATGGACGTTATTAGTACGTGTTATATAACAGGATGGAAATAACGTCCTGCAATAAATAATTTTGATTAGCCTTGATCATTTGATTAGATTCTCGATGATATAGATTGTTCCTCAATGCAAGGGACTAAGTATAAGCACACCATTAAAAGTGTAACCAATCTCGCAGTGGGTGGACCGTAAGATGAGTAACTATGAGAATCTATTGGCATACCGAGACTCGTCTGTATCTCGGAAAGCAGCTGTTGGAATCGACTATCATACGGATATTAGACAGTCGTTAAGTCATTACAATTCTGACAACCAGTCTTAAAAACCGAAACTAAATTACCCAATAAAACGATTCGAACGAATGGTCAGATAGCTAGCTACTTAATTTAAGATGTAAAATACAGTATTCATGAATCCAGTGAGACTGGAAGCTGACCCCAACGTAGCTTGAGAAAAAACTTGGCAGAAGAAGAAATTGTTACACCATGCATATTTTAATGTTGTCGTTTATAAAGGCGTCTGATGATTAAGAACTTCACAAAGATCTTAATTATTACAGGCTTTCTTAAACGACCTATTCCGTAATTTTATTGATATATTCTCATCAGTTAAATAACATAATAATATTGAAATAACTTTCATAAGAAATGTGATACAGTGTTTTTATTGTGCTGCATCAATCAATAATGTAAGCATATTACTCTGATCGATTTTCTTCGAAAAGGTCAAACATTCTCTATGACATCACTAAACAAATTGATTAGTGATTGCACTTTGCTGATATTAGCCCAGTTAGACTAAAGATGTTACAAATGTACATACATTTACAGTAGTTAATGGATTTAACGAGGCCCTTACCATCAAGAGATATCATTGTTAATCGGTGCACTGAAAAGTTGATAATTGATGGCTAGCTGCGCGTTATAATTATATCAGTATACATCATATAAAAATGAAATTGTCCATAACCGAACCACTGCTTGTCGGTTAAGTAAAGATGGAGTTGTAACGTAAACATGTAAGTATATTAGATAAACAAAAAAACTACAAACATTATTGTGTCACTTAACAAATGAAAGGGCTTGTTTTGAGGATTACAAATATTTTTTTCATAGTTTTAAAATATAACGTGAGAATTTGACCATTCAAATTCCCCCTCTTTTTTTCTGAAACAACAGACCCAAAAAAATTTAAAATGCATAAATTAGTTATTTACCTATAGATTACAGGAAAATTAATAACAAGTTTGTGGTACTACGGAACGTGCGGAACAATCTCGGCGCAAAATTAACTCGCACTTGATAGGTTTTTTTTCATTTAGAAAAGTAATCCAGACTTACTCAAGATGTTTTTTTTTATATCCGAAAGCTTTGCTGTGTCTTAGTAAAATACTTAAGAAACGAAAAGTAACTTTAAAAAAACTGTTGGTCCTAGCTTTAGTTTTGTACCTGCTACCTTGCAGTCACAAATCTGCTCATTCAACCGCTAGACAACCACGACACAAAAACAAAATAAAATTATATTGTACCAACAAGTTTGAGCAACAACGTAATTAAATGCGTCCGCTAGTGGCAGGTACTTAGATAAGGGCCACCATATTATTATAAACATTTAAGCAAACAATTTTAAATATTACACATTGTTGTCGATATTTACTCGTAACCTCATTGAATATTAATACGAACAGTTCTATCTCGATACAATGAGCTGTACGCAACGCAGCTTCATAATTATTTACTGCAATAAATAGCGCACCAAATAAACTATGTATGTAGATCAATTTGTTCGATAGTCGTTGCACGTAACAATGTAATGTTGTGATCAACGCTTGCGGCTAAGGGATTTCGAAAAAACGATTTAATACTAGCTGAGCACCGCGGTTTCACTAGCGTCCCTATACGTTATAATTCTATCAAACGGAATTTGCCCTAATTTTGTTATTTTAAAAATTAATTAAAAAAAAATAACCTAATTCACTCCTTATATAGTCTTCTATAGACTGCTTGTAAAATCTTATCAAAGCCTGAATCCGAAACACACAGACAGACCGACAGGTAAAGTTGTAATTGTTATACTATTAAGGGACAAATTTTAACTATTTTATTTTTTTCACATTTTATTTTAACAAATATGTATTGAGATAATAATTTATTTTATTAATTATTAATTAATGAGCGCATAAAATTTAAAAACTGATTTTAAGTAAAGGTATCGTGCCTAAAAAACTGAGCTTATAAAAACTAATATAAGTACTGACATTACCAACAGACACTACAATTTTATTTATTTATTGGTTTTGATAAAGTAATTTTTTTTTTAAGTAGCTACCTATTTATGAGGTTAATTTACCTGATTCAAAACGTATTGTAATAATATTACTTACATTTTTTTAATTCTGGATAATTATTATGTTTATTTTACAAGCTTTTCTTAAATTTGCTATGTAAGTATCTTACTTTTTATGACTTAGGCCGGCAAGTTAAAACTTAAAATAGCATTATAAAACCTAATAAAAACTTATTTATCTGTAAATATACTTTAAAACAATTTTACTTTTTGAAATAAAGAAAATCTTCTAAACTATAGAAACAATTTTCAAATTAAAAGTTCCTGGAAAATAAATGTCTCTTGTATTGTGCGTAAAGTATAATTTGCACATTGCTCTTTGTAATATTTAGTGGGTGATGAGTTCTCGTAGAGCAAAATCTAGATATGGAAATACTATAAATCTGAATAGTAATTAACTTATATTTAGGTAACAAAGTGGTATTGGAAAATGCATGAAAAAAAGAACCAGAAACCAGTCTTTGCATTTTGTCTCCTTTGTGTTTTCAATTTTGATATATATTTTCTTTATCATAAAATAATTTATCTTAAGGTTTATTTTTACGACCTTAAGTACTACTATTACGACGTACGATCTTACTACATTACTAAGCTAATACTTACATAATTTAATTTACAACTGTCAAAAAAAATGTGATAGTTATGGACACAGTATCAAAGACAGGTATATAAGATCTGGCATAAGTTTAATCTTTTATTGTTCATAAAATGCTACCCTAAAATGGACTTACAATTACGTATAACAAAAATAATACATAGGTTACATATTTTTTGAATACCTAGTTTTTGGTATAATCAAAATTCCTTTAAAGTTGCAAATAAAAACCTTTTTATCAAGTCACACGTTGGTTAGACCTACGTACGGCAAGCACCAGCTGTGGTGCAACAAAGGTGCTTGTTATAAATACAGTGGGCTGGTGAGACCAGCATCAGTGTCAGTTCAGCTCCTGTCGGCTTCGAAGAGGACGAAAGTGACTTAACAGTGAAAATGCGTGCCTTCCAAGTAAGTACGGTGTTTTGCTTTTCTTTATTAGCATTTTTGTAGATGATAAAGGGTTAGAAGATAATAAAAGGGAGCACGATGATCTTATAGTTTCAAGTTACAAACTAAATTTAAGAATGAAATGCAAATAAAAATTAAAGTTGAAATTTAAAACATGATGGAAAATACACCTAAATATGTGACCTTGTTTAAAACAGAATTATAAAATCAAGTTGAATAATCTGTTTAAAGGGCTCGTTAACTTAAGAAGTCCGAAAAGACTTTAAAATATATTATGCCTTATATATAGCAAACTCATATATAAATGCTTGACTGTTTAGACGGTTAACAGTAAAAGTTTATAAAAATATGGTCAAGTAATAGGACACTAAATCAAAATCATTAACTTTAAATTTTACGCAAATAGTTATTTGAGTGCATGTTTTTACAGTCGATACCTTTTTCACAGATTTGACAAGAAACTATATGATATGCAATAGTTAGTAAAAAAAAATCGTTTTGCCAGACTAACCAAAATGAAGCATCCACCCCCTTTATACATTGAAAAGTTTTAGTTTAAAAAATATACTAGTAAGTAATTTGATACTCACAGAAGAAAAGGATTTATTACTAAATAAATAATATAAATATATGATAGCATTAATATTTTTGGGAGTAATATGATAAAGAATTTGATAACGAACTAAATAATAAGACACTCCTAACATGACAAATAAATAAACACATATAGAGCCATTTAAATAATACTCGAAAGCGTAAGTGGTGTTGCTCGTTTATGAAAATAATTCCTTTATAATAGACATAGGATGCTCAATAGATAATCACGTCACAAGCTTCTCCTCTTCTCTTCTTCTGAATTGCAAATTATTTTAAACTATATTTCGATACTAGCGACCCGCCCCGACTTTGCACAGTAGCACAGCAATATAGCCTTTTTTACTTAGGGATAATGTAGTAATTCAGAATTTTCAAAATCGGTCCAGTAGTTTTTGAGTTTATTCGTTACAAACATACAAATCGATTCTCTGGAAAATATTTGTTTCGATATAGGCTATGATATTATAAGGCACAAATCATATTTTTGAATTAAATACTAAATTCTTTAGAGGTAAGTAAAACAGAGAGAAGATTTTTCTCTACAACACTTTAAACAAAATAGTTAAAAACCTTAACGTAGTTCCTTATTGCACCTTATTTCTGATACGATAACCGTATAAAAGTAAAAAAGTTATAAATAAAATTAAACTATCATTTCGTTCACTAATTTAGTCATCAAACGTCGATGAAGTGTCAAGTCGCGTGCGACATTACATCACCCACAAAAAGCACGTATTTGTCGCCGTCATGGCGTAGTTAACGATTGTCGAACATACACAAACAGATCACGTAAAGTTATGGGAAATATCGATGGTATAACATAATACGTAATACATTACGTATTTGTATTGGAAAACTTATTTTTTACAGTTTTCTTTTCTCACGTATCATTGTGTAATTAAAGTTTTTATTGTAGCTCGTTTTAATTACTTCCGAAATAGTTATGGATTACGAAATTTCGTAGCTAATAGTAATTTGATAAAGTTCTAGATAAAGTTGATAATATAGTGAGACCACCAATCAAATTCCAGTTTGCAATTTTTGGAAATTAATTTCATTACAAACATCTAGTAGCTACATTTATTTATAATTTTGTTTTCATAATTATGAGTATAATTATTCAATGCTTACTATGACTATAAAAATAACTTTGCAACTAAATCCGTAGATAGCATTTTTTTTTTTTGTATTTATATGTGCTTTTTATTGTTCAAATCTTTATTCGGTATTCTAAATTCTGTTACTGGAACTTGGCTTGACATGCTCCCGCGTGTCTAGATGATTATTGTTCCCATAAATGACGGTCTATTCTCTCAGACCTCTTGATTTATCTACTATCATAGTAACTTGACTCACAAAAAGTAAACAATGAAGCAGTTGTCTTTTGTTTTTGGCAGTAGGTACTTACCTACCGAGGTTTTATTTACGCGTACGTACTCATTGCCGTTCTGCAAATATAAGGCGCGTTTATTAACTTAGTAAGTGTAAGTTAAGAATTTTGCTTTCTTTTAGAAACTATTTAGAATAATATATATCCTGACCGTATTCGGCCACAGCGACTTGGCATTTTTAGAATATTTAGACTATTTAGAATATTTAGGCATAAAAAGAAGTAAATTAAATACCGAAATAATATTATACCTATAAAACATTAATTACAAGTTTATTAAAACTGGCCAACTGCGAGTCGGACTCGCGCTTAAGAGTTCCTTACCATGGAACCCCCTTTAATTATTAAATTATTACTTGTTGTTATTTAAACTCTCTAGCTATTATGGTCCATGAGATACATCGGCCGGCTGACAGACAAACGGACGGATAGATGGACGGATATCGGAGGCTTAGTAATAGGGTCCCGTAAGCACCCTTTGGGTACGGAACCCTAAAAAATATACATGTGAATAAAGAAACTGTTCTAAAATATGTGTTAGTATTTGACACACGGATTATTTTATTTTACTTACTACTGCCTACTGTCAATACTTTTATGACACTTAGTAAATTACCAAATTAATTATATCTATTAGAAAATTCTTAATAATTTGAAATGCTTAATTATTTATCCATTGAACGACACACAATCAGTAACCGTGTTCATGTATCAAAATTCCTTGTAATCGTAAACACTGACATAACATTCGCACCATAATATATTTTCTTCATACTTCCTGCGTTTGTTTTTGCTTGTTCTATTGTTCTAGATAATAGTATTCTCGTACATGATCGTGTAACAATATTGTTGCCTCCTGTTATGAATGAAATGACTCAAATAATCTGTTCAACGCTGACCTTAAATATTGTAATTGTGTGAGTTTACTTGACATCTGTATTCTTTTGTTATTTCGTGTAGTTTGATTGGTAGTTACATATTATAGAGTTAATTGTTGAACTTGGCCTTGATTTAGTTTTTGAAATACTTAATTTAGTTTAGTTTTTTGTCATCATTACTAGATTGAATTCTTTTTCTTTGTGCCGACATAAACAACTTTTCACAACAAAAAATAGCACCTTATACTGTGGTGCAGAATAAAGCTAACTAAAACTAAAACTAAAGCTAGCTTAAAATTTATAAAATAATTTATTATTTACATAGCCATTAACAAAAGGTAACTTATATTTTATCCAGAAAACTATAATTCATCTTGAGTGAAAAAAAATGTAATTTCCCTAAGAACAGGAATAAGGATAATTTTTTTAAATTGCTAGATTACATGCCCTATTTCAATTACATTACATGTTTAATTGAAGTATTTGATTGATATGCATCAATGGTGATCTTTAGGTAATGATCTTCGTCGCGGTGTGCGCTGCAGCCAACGCCGGCTACATCGGCGGTGGCTACGGCGGCGGTCTCTCGGGCTATGGTGGCTATTACCCTGCACAAGCAGACTATGGCCATAGCCAGGATTACTATGTAAGTGTACAATATTGAACAAAGTTTTTAAGGACATTTTATATGTACAGTTCTTGTACATGAACTCTTAAAGCAGTACTGTTGGCGTTATTGAAGCGAGACGGCGTATTAAACTGCACGTAGCAGTGTCTCGCTTACACGACGGCAACAGTCCTGCTTTAAGAGTTTATAGTAAGCGCGCAGGAGTGGAGGTTAAACAAAAATTAAAGAACTTCAAAAAAAGTATAATACTATCCTTAGCATTGTACGTTTTTCGAAGTTATATATAATTTTATTTTTTACGTGCCTAAGAAAATTTGCAAATAAAAAAAGTGTTAACATAGATTGAGGTTACAAGTATAATACTTACGAATTGTTTGACCCAAAATTCTACCACAAAACCTGTTTCCGTATTTCGTGAAAAAATATGACAGTATACTTTGTAACATGAGTAAAAAATATAGTTGCATAAAATGCTTGCTCTGATTAACATACTGAAAAGTTTAAATACATTAAATAAAGGATTTAAAGTCATGACTTATTGAAGCTTTTATACTTATCTGACTCAGCAAAAACTAACTTATTTTATAAATTATAAGGTTGAAAATTGTTTGTCCTAAATATTTACTGTTATAGTTATAGTGCTCAAATACCATGACGTGGTTTACTTGCGTTATGAATTGCGGCACTATGTGTCATTTGTATTGTGCATACAAAGATAGGGGAAAATTGGTCATGAGACGCCTCATTACACTAGGTAATGTCTGAACCCAAAAATGTTCTTACGAAATGATAGATGACCATTTCGTGCACTACTTTCAGTGATATTTGTAAGGCAGAAGAACTACTAACAGCTTTTGGCGTAAATATAATTAAGGTATGCAATGAGATGAACTAGTTGATATGATGATATTAGTTATCACAACAGGTCTTACAAAATCAATAAACTAATAAATACCTCAACTGATGAAGTAAAGTTTTTGTTTTGAGAGGTGCTGTGCGTTGATGTCTTTTACTCTAAGTAAATTATTACAGTATGTTACGTAAAAGTTACGAGCTCCATTTTCTATAAATCAGTTCTCATTTTCTACATGATGTCGTATTATGATGGTGTGATATTCAATTGATTGATATTCATTATTTTGATTACCTATATTTCAAAAGGTACCTTATCGTTTACCTCCTTATAATTTAACAGTAAAATAGCTTCGTTGTAGGTTGATTGTATATAGTGTACAGTTCATTTTATCATGCACTGTGTAATATGACATTATTGTATGTGTGGTTTGGCTATTAGGTTAAGTAGATTATTAAATTTTAATTAAATCCTAAACAGTACGAAATGTGCATACTGAAGCTTATACTAGAGTATGTCACATGCACGGATCATTGAGAGACTCTCTTTTTTCAATGTGAGTCTATATTAAGGTATTTACTTAAAACCCTTTGGGTATAAAAAATCTTAAGAGTCTGCCTCAGAGAGGACTTTAATTTTATGATAAAATTTGTTAGGTATTTAAGCCCGCTAGGCATAATAAATTTCAATAGTTGCAATGCAGGACTATATATAGATAACTAATATGTATAATTATTTTGTGTTCCATTTCAGTCTTACCCAAAATACTCATTTGACTACTCTGTGGCTGATCCTCACACCGGCGACCACAAGACGCAATGGGAGAGTCGAGATGGTGATGTTGTTAAAGGTATGACTTATTTTGACCCTAACTCTTCTTCTAGACCTACTACTTTACCATTCTATTACATTTTACATCACTATTGACCAAATAACGTGTCTGGAAGACGCATAATACACATAATCAATAATGTCTGTAAGGACAGCCATTCAACTTCAGCAATCTACTAATAATTTGCTCTACATTCCAAAGTGTAGATCGATTACTTATGCAACAAAAGGATAATTATTATTATGTAAATCACAATTATTCATACCGACACAATTTGATACCCCAGGTGCGTATTCCCTCGCTGAGCCTGACGGCACCACTCGTATTGTCGAGTACACAGCTGACAAACACAACGGCTTCAACGCTGTCGTCAAACGTATCGGCCACGCTCAACACCCGCAACCACACTACAGCGCTCACAGCGGAGCTGGGTACTACTCCCACTACTAGATGGCGCTCAAAACAAACTAGTTGCGAAGTTCCCACGCTGCCCAATAGATGGCACTGTTTTCAGTATGTGGTTTTCGAAAACATTCTGTAAATAAGTGTCAGACTGTGATATTATACTTGATCTATTATTTATATAGCTTCTTAAATATGCTTCACAACGTAGTTATCTCAGAGATAATTATTATAATAGTTTGTAAGATTTATAGCATAACGACAAATCGTTGATTGTTTTGATACTGTGAGATGTGAAATAAAGAAAATATTTCTCAGCCTTGGTTTTTTACTCGTTTATAAAAGAAAGTAATTAATTGATCAACTTTTCCTGATCAAATTCATCATCGTTATAAAAGGAGTCCATGCATGAAACATTGTTGAGCGGCCATTAATAAATGTAACGGGGACATTCACACGTAAGTTGAAAAGACGCGACGATTATGAATATATTACAAAAATCAACGCTTAATGTAACTCGTGTGAAGAACACTTGTTTCTGCCTAGCAATCTGAAATCTACGTGACAATGATGAAATTATTTGACAGTTTGCTTCGTGTTCAGAGAATTTCCAACGATAAGACTGAAGACTGAATAGGTACTGAAAAAGTCACTATCGAAAATTCTCAGCAAGTCATGTGAATACGCTTTTACTTATAGACGATTGACGCCAGTCAGTGTCGTCGCATCGCAGTTACGCTTCAACAGACCAAAAATCGAATATCAGGATATTACTCAAAAACGGTGTTAAAGAAACAGCTGAATGTCATTGCTTCAAATAAATTACTTTCTTTTGACCATTGTTTGGACTACAATGATAGATGTATGCGATAAACGAAGTTTTTCAATATACCGTTAGCTGTTATTGTGAGTTAACAATGTTATTAATCTTGTTCAAGCATCGCTTGTTCTTTGAAGTACATTGTCGGCTGTTTATCTTTTCAGTCATTCCGGGGTTTACCGGAAAACTGTTGAGGAAAGATTTTATTCGTGTATTAAGTTATAGCCTTTGAATATCTTTTAATCTACATTTTCTAGACGATGTATGTAAATTATGCGAAGAATGTAATATTTTTTACTTCCTTTACAGTCTTAGTTTCTATGCATCAAGATATTTTTAGAGTCAGTATTTACAACTGTATAAAACTTTTGATAGACTTTTCGATTTTCTTTTAAGTTTCTTCTTCCATTTCATGACTTTTGATTTGTTAGATTTATCTCCGTCTCGATTATCAGAATAATTATCAAAACATATTACAAAATAAAAAAAATAACTACCAAAAATATATCTAACGGAAACAGGAGCTACTTACGCGGGTGAAACCGCGGAACACAGCAAGATTACTTAAAAAAAAGTACCAGTCAAATTTCGTAAGACAAACCAAAAAAACTTAAACCGAATGGTATCACGAGCAGTAATTATAAGCGCCCTAAAGTGTCTTACCACATGACAATTTCGGCCACAAAAGGTATAGTACAAAAACTATATGTAGTACTTGCTTTCGTTAGCCGACATGTCAAGGTTTGCCGTTCAATTCCATTCTGAATATCGAAATATTGTTACAAAATGCAGATAACAATTATTTCAAATTACAATAAATGCGTTATGCGTAGCGACACGGGTTGTCATGCTATCATATCTGAAAGCGTTCACTTTCCTTGATTTGCATGCTCAGTTGATTATGAAACCGACTCGTCGTATTTTATTGCATTTTCAGTTACATAGTTAAGATTGTGTTTCTTTTTGTAAATAGATTTGTAATGGATTCTCAGGACATTGACACATTATTATTTTATACGTTAGTCAAATTTTTACCGTAACATAATTTGTTAAAATATTGACGACCTCCGTGGTCGAGTGGCGTACACACCGGTTTTCTAGGTGTCTGAGGTCCCGGGTTCGGTCCCCGGCCGGGTCGTTGTAAGATGTTGTCCACATTTATTATTATTATTTATTATTAAAATATTACCTCAATTGTATTCTGGTTAGTTTTAGGCTACTCATGATATTCAGTTTTTTATTGTTTTTCAAAACAGAGCACCCATAGTTGTTAACATTAGATTGTTTAAATAAATCTTGAACGATTATGTCAAATGTTACTGGAATCTAATTGAGTATTTTTGGATATGTACACGTGTTTACATTTATGTACAAGTGAGAATGGTTACTTAAAAACACAGGATTTCATAATTAACACTGAAAGTTTAGAAACAAAATTAATTCAGTACTTGTCAACAATATAAATGTAAGGTAGAATTATCAGATCGTTGCCGGTAGCTGATCTACAATTAAATGGATCGCATCCTAGTTGAGTAATTGTCATGTGTATGTGTGTGGTGGTGTTAATGTACGCACGCCCGGGGGTGTTCCTGTGTGCGTTTATAAATAGGTAAGTGGTGGTCGAGGCGACTCGTCTTCATCTAGCCTCAACCTTCAAATGGACAAGCTTGTAGTTTTTATTTACTTTTTTTAGTATGTTTTGGGTTGTACTGTGACGTGACTATATGTGGTGTTAGATAATAATCATGGATAAAGCGCTTGCTATATTGGTATGTAAATATATTTGTCATAATTCAAAAGAATTTAAACAGATATTAGTAACACTTTTAAGGAAAATTAATTTAATTTTCTCATGTAATAAAGATGAATGTTCAAGTAATAATTAATTCCTTTGTTTATTTGATACTGTGTTAAAAAACAATAAATTACGTAAAATATGTTTTAGTATATATATATATTCACATTGTTGAGTAATAATCACTAGATTATTACATTAATATGTGGATTATTATGTACTTAATTTACTTCTTAATGCTTTTTGCTAATAATTATATCAGTTTTAGTGATGTTTAATGTTATGATAAATGCTTTATTCGTATCTTTTATAATCACCTGATATTGATATAATATGATATGTATAACAATTTTGTTTTGGTATTTTTAGATCCTCTTGGCAAATTTGTTAGCAACCAATTGTCAAGAAGGGGAATTTGTTGAAGATAAAATAGAACAGACGCCGGATAAAGTAAGTTACAAAAGATTATATTGTGTCTTTTAGATTGTACTGTTCCATAATCATCATAGATATTTAAAATTCATAATATGCAGGGTTTACCTAAAGGGTACATCTATCCAAAAGGTAAAGAGTACTTTTAGGGTATTTTTTTTTTAATTTCTAACTCAAAATTAGTTTATAATGGATATAAAATTTTCGCATCAATTATTCTACACCAAAAATCGTCACCAGACCGCTGTAAACAGACTGTAAACCAGATGTACTCTTATCCTCTTTTGAAACGAGAAGACCCTGTATATGAAATTTGCTTAGCTTCTTTTTACTAAAGTACCTAATATTCGTATTACCTATAATGTATATTCCTAATTATGATTAAGTAAAGTTATAACCGTTCTCTTAATTATTCTCTTTTCATAACTCTACATTTTCTACTCTTTTTCTTTTCATAACAGGTGAGTTCTTAAAATAAATTAATTAAAAAAAAAGTTTAATAGCCATTTCGGTGAACTATAAAGTTGCAGGGGATAGAGTTATAAATATAATAAGCTTGAAACAAAAAAAAAGTGAAAATAGGTGATAAAAACTTATAAATATGTTAATCGTTTTAGTCATTGTAAATATTCATAGTTTGATTTAAAACATCCAACGGACCGTAACAAATAATTAAAGGCAGTTTACAATCGTATACGACTTTCGCACATTATTCTAATAATATAATGTCTAGTACATACTATTATTTTTACGTATACGTCCGCTAGTATAAAATATATTTATTGCGTTCATATACAAGACACGCAATTTTCACTGACAAATGCTTGAGCGACTGCCACACACGCACGCTCGCTTTAAAAGCAGGCGTCGAAATTTAAATTATACGATTAATTGCTAATATTAATACCCAATTTTCTTCGCTAATGAATCAAACCCATGTATGCGCTAATTGTTATTTCTTTGTAATAATAAATGAATGATTGGCTCACATTAAACGGTCAACAAACCGTGAAGAATCATTTGGTTCCTACTTACTTTGTCATTTAAAAATAGATTAACAAAATGTGTTTAGCTTTTTGTTGTAAATTCTTGTTTATGAATCGGTTTTCGTTAAATATGTATAAATATTGTAGCTAATTACGATAATAGATTTTAAAATAAAAAAAACTCAAAAGAATGTTATTTTAAAATTAACATGAAATAATATAATAGAACATCAAGTAAACTTTAAGAACACATTTTTTTTTTCTACAAATTCATAATATGGGGTTATCTTATTACCACCGCTTTAGCTTACGATTAGTGGATCCGTTTATTACCAAAACTAATCAGTCGTTTAAAAAAAAAACCGTGTGTAAACGGGAATAGATTTCAAAAAATGTAATTTTCTCTTCATCATGCATGCATCTTTAAATATATTTAATTTTTTAAAAATTCTTGTGAATTGCATATCTAATAAATTCTGTCATTATTCTAATTAATGTCGACTACCGTTCCTTACCGTAACTCGCGACTTTCTAAGCATTCTGTTCATACTATAAAGATAAAAATCAGTTAATATGTTTGTCTGTTGTCATTTAACTTTGTTCTCTATCTTGTTTTAAATGAAAGGTGTTAAAATGTTGGATTGAACCTTGTCTTATGGATGAACTTAATTTTGGTTGATATTATATTTATTTAAACATGGGGCGGTGTTTATGTAAGAAATATAAAAAAATATATTTTAATTCTCCGTATATCTATGATAATTATGTAGCAGTTTTTTTCTCTTTCTCTAACAGTAGGAAATTGTCAAGTTTTAAGAATTGTTTAAAGATATGCCTCATAATATTTAATACTTCTACAGCATGTCAACTATAACCGAATATGATATGGCCTTCTATATTTAATCTATCTCTTCAACTATAATTGAATTTAAACCATATCAATGAAATTCTAGTTCCACCGAACAGGATAGTTTTTGCTTTAGAAACTTGGTAACCGAACGCTTATCACTGACAACGCTTGCAACATGTCAATACATACAAATACTACGTATCGAAAGTGGTCATTGAATGTCGAAACGAATGCGGCCAGCGGTTGTCTCGTTCACCCACTTTTCTTAAAGCCGTAGAGCTGTGACACTGATCCAATTGAACGCATTTATATTTTTTTTATATTATGCAAATGATAATTGCAGGAGCAGAAACACGAACGCCAAGTAATTAGTACGTTAGCACATGAGTTTTTAAAGAGTAAAAGTTTCGATACTTAATTTTTTTTTTGTATTATGCGCTTCAATTAGTTCTTTAATAGAATGTATCGATTACAGTTTTTATAACTAACGTAAAATAACGTAATATAAAAACCAATAGATAATAGAGTTACATTTAACTTAACAAAACATTCAACGGCAATTTATCTACATAAATAAGACAGCTACCAATAATCCCCAAATAACAATATATATATTGCCGATATTATAATATGTTGAGTGAATCAAAGTGGACACGAACGAAAGTGAACGATTCGTCATTGACATTGAGTGCGATGCGCGCGCTCACTCGTCTGGATTTTATTGAACTTGACGAAGATGGCCGCCAACTAGTGACATTTAATACCGAGTCTGTTTACTAACAATACCATATAAGGGGTATATCGTATGCATCAGTTTTCAAGTTATTTACCCTTATGAATATTTAGTCAATTGCGAGTTAGTGGATAAAATAAATAATTTGCAATAAAAAAAATTATGGTCTGATGCAGAATAAATCTTGTTAAATAATCTTGATGTCCGGTTTAATATATAAACCCAAACGTCCTGATTGGCGCACGGTTAAGCGATTGTATTTCAATGAACTGATCTAAAATAATTTAGAACGATCTGACCTCTCGGTTAAGAAACAATAGTCGTGATCAAGAATGATAAATGCGCCCAACTTTACGACTAACGATTTGACAGACAGTTTGACATTACACTCACTCTACTCTACCTGTTTGTAATTACTCGCATACTTACGTTATGGAAACGATTAAAATCCTCATTACTTATTCAGAATATTAAACTCAAATTGCTGTGCGTGCAATCAATTGTCATAATGAGTAAAATACCGAATTATTACACGCAAGCTATCGCTTCACACATTCCCCGAGTTTTTTTATCTACAGAAAAATCACGATGTAATTGTGGTATGAGCAAAAAATTGAGTGTTGCATTTATGATCGACAGTACTTACATTTTTTTTTGTTGTCAGGGAAAATCAGCCTACTCATTCAGCTATGGAGTTGCTGATGGCAAAACTGGAGACGTAAAAAGCGTATGGGAGTCAAGAGATGGTGACACTGTTAAAGGTAATCTATATTTACTGAAATTTAATACTTCGACAGTACTGTTAGTACAGATTTTGTTACTTAATTTAACATGTAACATAAGACATAATCCAGTTGCGTGGATACTTTGTTTTGCAATATTAAAGTTAAACACTATAACCGGCGACCAGTACAAATTTTTAAAAGTTTTAATAAGGTATGTTGTTTTGTTTCATTTACAGGTCACTACAGTGTAGTCGAACCAGATGGCTCCACAAGAACCGTTGAATACTCTGCAGGCCCGAATACAGGCTTCCAAGCTGTTGTTAACACTGATAAACAAGCATTAGAGTCTGAAGAAATTGGAAGAAGCATAATGGAAGAAAAAGCTATGAGAGATTACGAAAGGTATTATGATTTCTCAGAAGATGCAGAAGAAGATTATTATGAAAGAAAAAGACCAAAAAGACCCTATGAGCCAGTGCGAAAAGAACACTCGAGTAAGAAAAGAACAAAATATCCGTCGTACGCGGATCAGCCGCTAGATTCAGAACCAAGTGAATACACTCACAGCATTTCAATTAAGCATCCACGTGAAGATCCCTCCGAATTTGAGCCACAAAGTCACGTCGGGTATAGTTTCGACCCGAATTGCAAAACTAAAACTAGAAAAGAAAGTCATGACAGCAGAGAAAATTTGTATTCAAATATCGTCGATCTTGAATTGAATAAGAAATATCCACCTTACTCGCAAGATTCCTACAGAGATAGTTACGATAAATATGCTGAACCAAGTTCCGAAATGGACAGATACGTGAAATATTATGGAAACGGTAACTTTAAAGGGCATAAATATGACGATATCAAGCCTCCATTGAAATATACATTCCCAGTAATGCCTGATGTTCCTCCGCCTGAGAAATATTATCCAGACGAAGTTCCTACTAGACCTAAAAAGAAGAGACCTTATAAAGCAAGGGAACCAGAACATCGTTATCCCAGCGACGATGGTAACGAATACGTTTTAGTCCCCAAAAGAAAGCTAAAAAATCCTAACCCTACTGTCGAAACCTACGATTATAGATTAACTGAGGATGATTATGAACGTCCCCAGTTTTCAAGCAATTACGACGATACATCACAGGACGACAGGTACCCTCCTCGAGGAACAGGCCCAAAAGAGGTCGTACGAAAAATCGTGAAGAAACGAAAACCTGTTATCAACCTGTTAGATATATTCGATATATAAGTTTTTTGTTTTAAATACAAATTAGATTATTTGTAATTGTGTAACTACTCAGACCTAAGAAACTAGACTGTAAGATAAGTATTGATAGTATAAATTACTAACTTAACCTTAAAAACTTAAGTAAAACCGACTGAAGTGAATTTATTAACCAAATTATTTATTGTTTTAACTAGTGATTTTACTAAACGTTTTAAAAGAAGTCTAAATCTGGAATTAACGTCAAGATAAACAAAAATGAATTTGTAAATAAAAATGCATTTTTTACATCTTATATTTTTTTTTCCTCGAGTATGTTTGGCAAATAGTAGAAATTTGGTCGATAGTAAATACACCTTAATTATATTTACTACCTACCTAATTTCTAGAAATTCGAAATAAATAGAAAAAAAAAACCGATAAAATTGCAATTCTAAAAATAGCAGGTTACATATGAAGTGTGCGTTGCGCAAAATGGTCTCACAATGATAGTGAAAGTGCAAAGCCTCGGAAACTGGAGCGAGTGGGAGTGTCGGACTTATTACCTCACAAGGACGTTTCAAGAGTTTTTTAAACTGCAGTATACGATATTCCTATACCAAGTACCTATAATTAATTAGGTCAGTTTATAAATCGAGAATGGACCAAGGATTTACATTGTTCTTCGATCAAACTTTCACTTTTAATTATGATCGTAAGTCGTAAATGTAAGTAGAAATATTATTGAGATAATTTTGATTACTAAAAGAGGCGGAATTATTTATCTAATCAGTTTGCCATATTGTCTAACAATAGGGTTAGCTTAATTCAATTTTTGACCATTACCTACTGTTTTGAGATTACATATTGATTGAGACCTTATGTACTAATATAACACATCTATATAATGTTTTTATTCTTTTCGAACCAAAACATTATAATAAGAGTGAAATGTTACAAGACATTATCTTATTACTTACATAGTTCTAATAACAGTAAATGAATGTAATATGTAATAATGTAATAATGTATATTTATTTTCTTCCACAAAGGTACCTTAGGTCTATTGTACATAAAAATAAATGTTGCATCAATCCTTTGTGGGAGACTGGTATCTGCACTAGGATATCCTTTCAGACAGATTACCAGGTCCCCCTTCCGAACAATTTACATACATTCTGTAAACATAATTAGGTAGGTACATCATTATTTCTTATTTGCAATAACAACATAAATTAAGAGAGTAGTGTGTGTGCGTGTATATGAGGGTGTGTAGGGGCGTATTTTTGAGGGAAGTTGAAAGTATTTTACGTATGTGTGTGTTTGTAGATTATTTATTTTCGGATTATAAGTAACTCTTCAGTACTATCGTAATCAAGACTTTGGAGATAGGTAGAAACTACTTGCTTGCATTTGGTTCTTGTAAGTGGATATATATTTAATATAGAATTCAATTAATTATATAAATAGTTGCTAAGGAATATATAATTTCGCTGAAAATGGGCATTTTTTACGAATTTCGTGGGGCATACTTTGGATTTATTTATTTTATGGGAATTAATAGTTGGATCGAATGATTATTCTACGCATGAGGATGTTAATTAAAATCGGAGATAATAGACTTAAGTTTAAAATTCGGTAATCCATTGTTGTTAATATTGAATTAGCTATGTGAAGAGAGTGGTATAGATTTTTAATACATTATTTTCTACATTAGGTCTTCTAATACATTTTATGTCACTTGCTTGCTATAAGAGCTATAAAAGCTAGCGCACATATCAGCCGGCAGCCCACACCGCACCGCAACGCAAATCAAAAATGTTTCTGCATCACTTTCGATGTTTTGCTTTGCGATGAGGACCCCCGCCGATAAATATGCTCTAGCTGGAATAAAGCTTTCGACGGCATCTGGCGTATAAACAGTATGATAAGGAGAAATTATAAGTAGTTAAGTATCTGAACGTTATTAAAAGAAATCGGTTTTTTTTTAAAATACAATGATATTTAACACATTTGGCTCCAAAATAACCTTAAAAGTTCCGTTGAAATTTAAGCTGTCATTGGAACTGAACTGAAATAATCCTGCATTTCTTAATGTTTTTTGTGAATACAAGGCATCCCAACAAAAACTATATAATAATATCATTTATTTTATAGTATTCGTTAAAAGTATCACATGGTCCGCTCCTTAAATGCATTACGTGCACTTTGTGGTGCACCGAATACAATCAAACAGTGACATTAATGTCCCACGATTTACGCGTTTTATTATGTTTTATTTTAGCCGCACATGCCTTACGTTCACCGGTGGGCGCGGCCATGACACCGTCGGTATTGTCGCAATGTGCCACGCGCCGCTAGCGCCGACACACGCGCAATACGACCAGAGAAAGGTTTCCGCTATGTTAATTGTAATGTCATTTAAGATGTTGATATGTAAATTAGACTTGATATCGTGTGATTCGACAGATCAGAATCATAGAGTTTGTGTACACAACCTTTTTTTTTTGTGTGTGGTTTACTCTAATAATCTTGGAAAACAATTGCTTAATTTTGTATTGACGAATAAAAAAGCAATAAATGTAATTTATGGGAAATTACGAAATCTTATAACCGTAAAAGGGGGTGAATAAAAATGTTTGAAGTTAAATGGACACAAATTTGGAAAAAGATTCTTACTTTTTATATTGTCGCATGCTCATAATTTTAATAGGTAATTTCTATATTTTTAAAAGGTATCGTAAAATGAGGTGAATAAAAATTTAGGGGTGAATAGACACAACTTTGGAAAAGGATTCCTACCTTTTAATGTGTCGCATTCGTATAACTTTACATAAAAACAGCTTTATTATAACTTTTTAATAGTTGAAAGTACTTATAATCTATACCTTTAATCTACAAAGTGTAAAAAACACAATTGTCTATTCACCCCTGCATTTCTGTTCACCCCGTTTTACCGATAGTTAAGAATCTTCATATTCAATAACAATTCACGATTCTCTATTCACCTCTGCATTTCTATTCACCTCTTATACCGAAATACAAACTATTTAATTTATTATATTGTGATTAAATAGGTAATAACTCAACTTATAAAACAATTACAAAATTAATTACATGTATATATCAGTATGTTCAAAACTACTTGGTATATAATAAGTAGGTAAGTATCAAAAAGCGGAAATCATAAACGGAATGAGATCACTGTAAAATTCTTTTACAAATCGTTACATAAAAGTATTCACAATTAAGCAGGCACTTAACTACAAGAACTTGGTACATTTTTATCAGTTGCACACACCGACTTGTAATATTATGAACTTCAATTAATAAAAGCAGTGTCCAGTTACCTAACCGAGCTACAATAAAGACTAAAATAAAATAGTACTTGAAATTTATTAACTAAAGCTATGGCAAATTGTTAATAATAGAACTATTAAATCCTTATTGATTCCTTTATATCAGAACATTTGACCAAATATTGAAAATAATTACATATCTGCCCTACATCATAGATACAAAATTGATTATGAATCGTGAGAAAATCGTTCATGTTCAATCTGTCGAATTTTTCAATTTAAACGGGTTGTACAACATCATAACGTGTACTTTGTCTTGGTAACACCGCTGGATTGACGAAGAAAATACTCTTATTAAAACAATAATAAAATAAAGACTTTAAAATAATAGTTTAATTTATTACATCGATAGGTATCTACATAATTTTAAATCGTTTACACGATGATATGCTTGATGATAGGCTAAATGGGTTAAAAAATATAATATACGAAAATTATAGGAAAAGATAAACATTGATCCATAATAATACTTATTTGATTTACTTTTGTTTCACGATAAAATTGAATCTTTTTTTTTATACAATAAAAATGATAATACCCTTAAAACCTAATTGATAGGTACTGATTACAAATGAAAGCAAAATTACGTAATTTCTTAAATTAATCCGCAAACAGAGCTAGTTGGTATATTTTGTCTTATGAACAAATATTGCATAACAATGTAACTTAAGTTAAAGGCTTACATTTATATAGAATTTAACGTTGTATTACTTATTATATTTTGCAACATTTTTCATTTATGCTTCGCTCCTTTTGGTCACAGCGTAATTTTATATAGCTTTAGACTTTTAGCCTTCCTCAATAAATGGGCTATCCAACACTGAAAGATTTTTTTAAATCGGACCAGTAGTTCCTGAAATTAACGCGTTCAAACAAACAAACAAACTCTTCAGCTTTATATATGAGTATAGTATATATAGATTAGTTATTTTATATATCATAATTTAACGTTTATACAGAATTTCATGGGTAACTCGGATATAAAACCTTATATCCTTTATATCCTGTATGTCGAAAGCCCATAGATAACATGTGTGGTTTAAACTGAATACATAAATAACAACTAATTTAAGACTTTATCAATATTTCAATATCTGGAGGAATGTGGACACTAATTGCAACGTATGAACTAGATTACGGCGGTATAACTAGAAATATTATCTCAAAATCATTCGCTTTATCGCTACCTCGTAAAAACTTGATACTTCTAAATAATGCATTTACTTTTTTTCTTTTTGGACTAAATTCCATAAATACCCTTCTATTTAGGGGTAATATAAATCCAAATTTATGTTGTTTTTTTTCAATACAGGGCTGTTAATATCTTATTTTATTATTACGATCATTTTCTTCTGCTATCTAAAAATATATAATCTATTCGATTACAATTTAAGTTTGTAGTGTTTCACTTAAAACATGGATGTTTTTACAGGTAGCATGCCATTGTAGCTTGGAATCTAGGACTCTTATTAATATAATTATGAAAGTATAAATCTTAAAAAACTGCTGATTCCATTTTATACCAATAAATATAAAATAATAAAATTTATTTAAAAAAAAATGATTATTAAATGAGTTACTTAATATAATCCACTTAGTATTTTTTTACTTTCTAGTTTATATTATAACATTACCTATTATGTAAGGAACTCTATTAGTTGGCACTGTTACAGACAAACTTAGCAAGTAATACTATTATAAATTGATCTGTTTTATGATTACTGACTTCCTTTTAAGGTAGCCATTGAACGTTCTATAAGACCTCGATATTAAGTTATAATCAATCAAATCTCAGTCAGTAAAAGTATGTTATGAATGAACATTATTGGAAGTAATGCGAAAATTTTTTTTTTTAGGTCAATAGTTGTAGGCTAAATATTTAAAATATTAATCGCTGTCGTTTAATCAGAGATTGCTGAATAAATTACACGTTCGAGATATCTAACTAACATTATGCACGCGTTAAGATTTAAATTGACAAGTCTTAAACTTCCTCTTTCATTATGAAAATGGTTTATTCACTTATCTTAATTACATGTTAAATAATTTCAAAAATGAAATGTAACAAAAATGAAAGTTACTTACCTACTGTATTTCTTTAACTAGTCTCTAATTTATGATTGAGTTATTATTTAGTTCCGCATAAATCTTAGTAAATTATTGTGCTATTTAACAGATGCCAAAGACGGACAGAGTATGCTGGCGTAATTTGATAGAGCTCCAGTGCACCTGTAGTGCATACAGTTATATATTTTTTTGCGTATATGTAGGTACTTGGCAAATATGAAAGCGAATAAATAATAAATATGAATAACTTATCAGGTAATTGCCAAAGGTTTGATTTGACGATACAAAGAATGCTTTTATTCCTGTCAACGTTTTATTTTTAAACCGACTTCATATCGATTATAAAACTTCTGTTTGTCGTCGATAGGATATACCTCCAAAGTGGTCCTATGTAAATTTCATTGAAAGCGGTTCCTTTTTACATTTATGTGTAATCTATTATTTTAATTACAAAACCGCAACAGAACTTTTTGGTTACCAATTTTATTAATCACTTAATAAGCCAGTAATCAGGTACATCTGATTTTGATTTTTGAATCGAATAACAGTCAGTTGTTTTATGTAGCTACTGTTGCAATTCAATTACCAAACGCTAATGAATAAAAAAATAAAAGGTTTGCGAGAATTTCAAGTTAAAAAAATAAACGTTTGCTTTAACTACTAAAATACGTTTATTTTTCCTATTTTATGTACTTATTTACGCTTGTGTACCTATATAAATTAACAAACCTGAAACATTTTCAAAACTTATTCGGTTTAAAGAACTTTATTTTTCATTAAGACAAAATAAAGATAAAATGATAAAATGTTTGCTAATTGACACGTAAATGAAAAGCGAGTTCTCGAAGAGAAAAAGATCTCGAATATCAACATCGATTTTAATACTAAATTGCTTTGTATTTATAATACTATTAATAGAGTCATTCATTGGTTAGACAACTAATAACATAAACACTACCAATTGGTACTATCGGACTGGCAATAGATTGCGCTACTGGTGTCAGTCTCAGGCAATTATTAAGCAATCATAAACACCGTGGAAGTGAAATGAACGAGTAATCTATTCATATTAATATAACTACTATGTTGTGTAAATTCTAGAAGAAACTAAAGGTTCTATGTCCATAAAGACCCTTACCTATATACTTCCATCAACATTGAGGTAGGTCATGAATCGCGATAACGATAAAAATTAGCCATTCGAAAGCAACAAATGGTGCAAATTTTGCTGTTGTTTTGCTTTTGCAAGATAATGCCGGGGATCGCGTTAGTTTACAACTGTAAAGTCATAGCCGGCATACCTGGGTCTTCGCATTCCCAGTTCGGAGGAAGTAAACGAGGTTTTTTATCGGAATAAAACAAACGTCGTCATAGACGCCAACGGCCAGAAAAAAAAAACAAATTGTGACACAACTATATTTTTCATTGATTGTATCGTAAACCTGCTGTATTTTTTATCTCACCATAAAAGAGGAAATTTCAGATTTTTTTTACTCTTCAGAAATATAGTTTTTACTACAGCAACTGAACTACTTTGTAGCTAATACAGGAAAATCCGAAAAATAATTAATGCATAAAAGATAAAAACACCTTGTTTGCTACTTAGCTACATAAATATGTCGAAACGCTCCAATCTATGAGTGAAATGCGTAAAGAAAGCGATCGTTAAAAAAATTCATTACCCTATTTTTTCTTCACAATATTTATTGCTGTACTTTCCTGACTTAGTAAAATCACATAAAACAATTTTACATTACCTACATTTGCTTTTATATAAAAAAATAGTCTTCCTTGAGTGACGAAAACGATAACTAGATGGGTAGATGAAGTTTTAAATAGCTACTATTATAAGTTCGTCAAACAGAACATTTTTAAATAGATAATTATTAAAACTTACCAATATTTGAGCACCAAACGATGTATTCAGCATACAAACTTCTTAAATTAACTTGAAAATATTTTTTTTAGGTTAAACACAGTACCCACTTATCGCCCTTACTTTTATTCGAAAAGAAAATAACAATTAACAATCTGCAGTTTCACCAATTAAGCACTTTTTAGCACAAATTATTCGATTCACAATTAATTTATCGTTGGGTACCACCATTTTGAAAAACAAATGAAATGGGTTTGTTTAAAATAAATAACATTTTAAATTTGCGAACCGTGACGTTTATTACTATTTAATATTATGATGCGTGTGCAAAGGTAATAACCCATTCAGCCATTATTCTGACGTTGTCGCATTGCTGCTATTTTTGCTTCTTTTTTTTTCAAGAACATAATTGAAATTACATAATTATTTATTAAAATACCTAATATTATTATATTTCAAAATCATAATGAAGTAATAACATTCTATTTTTAATTTATACTATTTTATATTTTTTTTTTACGAAATGTATATGTATGTATACTTACGATTAATAAAAGTATTAAAACTATTTTGACATGTTGTATTGTAGAACATAACCTCAAATAATTAAAACGTTATTCATTGTACGCAAATGTACCGTCTTGTGTATAGTCTAATGAAACCTTATATGTTAATACACGGTATAATAAATCATTTATTCTGTATCAATGCTAATGGTGATAAATTGAAATGTCATGAAGGGAATTTAAATAACATGCATTTATTATGCATGTGTGTTAAGGACGGCGGTGCGAGGTCCAATTAATACTTCGATTAGGTACTAAATATTAATATTCTGTTACAACAATGTCAATTGAATTTTAAATTTAACAGTATTAGTATAGTTTGCCATTCTTAATGATTAAGATTATTAAGCATTACGGCCTCCATGGTCGAGTAGCGTACACACCGATTTTTAAGGTGTCACCAGCTCTGAGGTCCCGGGTTCGATTCCTGGGCGGGTAAATGTAAAAAAAAAACACTCTTCTACATTGCCTCTGGTCTGGATGTTAATGGTACCTTCGTTGTCTTTGTAATACGTCTATCTTTTTTTTTACGGTTATATTTCAAAATATGTTTGGTTCGACTTTTATATCTGCTAAATAGGTACAATTGCCGCTTTGTGATACCTACTCTTTGATAGGTAGATATACTATTTCAGTAATATCGCTGAATTCTATGGTACAGCCTAGTTTCTATCGATTTCATAAACAAGCATAATGAACAATAATTGCCTGTTTTGCGTACAATTGCGTAACTGAAAGCTCATACATAAATTCCTAAATAATATCGTTCGGTTACTAAGCATATAAGGTTTCGTCAGTGGCATGCAGCTATTGATTTACGAATATTTCTCTGGTAATTTAATATTACTCTCATTGGAATCTAGTTGCATACGAACGTGGGTGTGAATGCACACCCATATATGTAGTATGGGTTACACAATTTAACACTACGAGTTAATACTTAGAACTTAATTTAACGGTAATTTTTAATGTTGAATTAACAGTTTTAGATATTAAAAGATAAAAATATATTTCACTATTTTTTATAGGATGTCTAAAAATATCATCAAGGATTAATTATTATGGCTGATACTGACTATAACTGCATTTAAATATACGCCTGCAGTTTTTTGAAACTAAATTAAAATTATACCATCTTCCAGAAGTCTTTGAGTAACCTAAAAAGCTTCTGTAACATTGTATCGTTAATTTTTAAAAGATATGCGTGAATTTCAAAAGTCAGCCTAGCAATTAATTTGCTTTAAATTACCGTAATAAATAAATCAATGTACCTAATCAATATGCAAGTATCTTAGCGCCTCTTATTTGTAACTTGTTCATTTCGTATGCGACGAATTGCTCAATAACATTGATACATTGAGCAAAACATGTGTGCTAATCTAATAAATCTGTGCAGAACGCGATGTATATCAAAATGTATGATTTATTGATAGTGGGTGCCATATATTGTAATATATAGGTGACTGCTACTAGTAAGTAGCTGGTATACAGCATCAACGTGTGCTGAAATTATGGAAAACTACAGTCAGAAGTTCATGAATAGTATTGTTACTTTATCACATTGTTCTTGATTTGGTAAGCCCTTTACCATAGTAATCAAAAAATAAATAATTTCATAGTAAAAAATATGATAAGTCATGCAAGTTCATAACACCAGCTAAGGTTTTAAGTTTATAAGAACAACCGTAGTACCTGCCCGGTACTCGTAAATCGTTAGAGTAAAAAAAAATAATTGATACTCTTCGAAGAAGAAAATTAAATGTTATATACTTACGGTTTTTTATTTAATTTAAAACTGGTACGCTGTTATTTGGTTATCGTAAAAACTAAGTGACATAAACAAGCGCGAATGTGTAAAACGACGTATTTCCCACAAAATAGTAATCACTGAAAGTAGAAAAGAAAAAGTTTTTATAGAAAAATATTTCGTTTCGTAAAAGTCGACTTGTTTTCCTGGACCTTTGAGAACACAGTTCTCAAAAATATATATTTTCTAAGATTTACATAGCTGTTCGTATCAATTTGCACTACATTTCTACACACATAATAACACTATTAAGAGCCATATACGTACGTATGATATCACGCAAGTACAAGTTTGTTAAAACATTTCACAACTCTAAATCTTCATCACGTATGCAAATGAGTAAAAAGTCGCTCAAATTGCAACATCTTATGCAGATTGTTGGGTATTTAGTGTAAACCGGGCGGTGTTACCCAATGGAGCTTGAGATAGCCGCCGTGGGGTTAATAAACTCGGATAGATGAGTCACAACTACTTGACATCGGAGACTATGCGGTAGACGTTCACACCTTTATTTAAGGTGCAGTTTCTCAGAGAGCGCGTGTTTCATAAATTTTATTGATTGATCTAAACAATTGGTGATCTAAACAGTTGTATTTAACGATACAAATAAGTATAATCTTATACGTAGAGACAGTCGAATACCTAAGCAAATGAATTTAGAATTTTCGAATTATAAAACACACGTATCCATTTTAAAATTCGTTTTTACAGTTTAAGTTACATAATTATAACTGCTGGTAAACGAGCTAGCAGTTTACCTAAAAGAAAATTAATACTGCTGACCATAAACATTTCCAAAAGCGTGCGGTTTTGTAGATGCGTTGCTTTAGAAATATTTGTCAGCGATCTAGATCTCCTACAAATTGAAACGAAATTTGGCGTCGAGTAAAGTAGTAGGAGAGTTCCTATTAATAAGGGTGTTCGCGATTCAAAAATCCGCTAGGTTCGCTAGACTTGCATGCGGTCCATCTGTCAATTGCTACCAATTACGAGCTAGTAGCTTGTCTGACATTGGTGAAAATTGGACCACATGCCAGAGTAGCGAACCTGGCAAATTTATTTAATCGCGAACACGCACATTGAGAGGAAAATACAGGCGGGAGGCCGGTTCGGATCGTGCCTAAAGACCACAAAAGACCACTAAAAGGACAAAAAAATGTTAACTGTTACTTTAGTTCAGTCTTTACTGTTATTGTTACAAGAACCACACCTTTAATGAACGCACTGTGGTTTGCGTAGATCTAAATTAAATTCATTGCTAACTAGTTTCCGAGCTATTTTCGGACTATGCTAATCCAAACGCTTTTGTAGTGATTCATTGACTATTATTACGATAAATAAATTGCATTGTTCACCTTTGCATTGAATATGCAGTACAATCTATTAGATTATATGCTATTTAATATGTAACAAACCATGTAGTAAAGTGTTTTTTCTTTTATTTTTATTTAATTAAGATTTTTGTTATTGTTAGGGGCTTAAAATTTGCAGTATCTTTATCACAAATATTTAAATTTATGGCGTCCACTCGCTACAGCAGGCAAATATATGTATAAGACCCTCTGATGGCTGTGGTCGGTGGAAGTTTTATGATAGGTATGTCTATTAACTTACGAGCTTAGATGTAGTAATGATAGTTCTTCGTACCTAAGTTTTAGTTTAATGCATCATCTTTTAGCAATGTATGGTAAAAAAACAGACCACTGCTCAGCCACCAACTGTTCAGCATTGTCCTCCTTAAGTGTTTAACTATTTTCTTAAAACAAAAGCATGACCCATAACATGTTACGTGGGGGCATGTATGAACATGCGCAAGAACCGCCATTGTTACTTTAATAAATAATCTAGTTATCAATATTTCTTCGTTTTTTCTTAGTGATGTGTGTTCCGTACAAGATATCGCACGTTTTAAGTCTCGTAGGCTTTTAGTATAAACAGCCTTATTTATTATCTCTTGAATTAATACTTTTATAATATATACTAGCTGTCCCCCGCGACTTTGTTCGCGTGTCTTATTTTCAACGGTTTTTCATTTTTGTAACATTTTTCATCTATGGTTCGTTCATCCGCTCCTATTGGTCGTAGCGTGATGTTATATAGCCTATAGCCTTCCTCTATAAACGGACTATCCAATACAAAAATATTTTTTCAATTCGAACCAGTCGTTTCTGAGATTAGCGCGTTCAAACAAACAAACAAACAAACTCTTCAGCTTTATAATATTAGTATAGATTAATATAACTTCTTTCAATGTATTATAATTAAAATAGTGTGTTAAAGAATTTATAATATTGGATGAACATCAAAGCCAAGGAAAGGAGAATGACAACTCTGTTTACGCATTTTATACATACCTTAAAGGCTCATTTAGACGGTGCGAGAAATCTCGTGCAAGTTGTAATACATTGCCGTCTATGATTGATCACTTATGACACCATAACCGCGCGGCCCTGCAATGTACTGCAACTTGCACGATAGTTATCGCATAGTCTAAAGTCAGGCCTTATAATTCTATTAACAATATTTGATTAGTTTTTTTATGTTTTATTGTTTTTAATAAATTCTTGTCTATTACAATTACTCAAAACCGAACTTCTAATACCTCATCGTTTACATGATGCCACTTTACCTCTTCAAAATGTATACAGCCTTCAATAGAACAATGACATCACTGTGGTACAAAATCGACAATCAGTACCGTTTTCCCAATACTATATTTGTTGATACAATGTGTTTGTACTGTTATGGTCATGAGACATTTAGCTAGTACCCATTTTAAGTATTATGTTTTTTCAGTCAGTCTTGAATTCGTTATGATATCAGAGATAACAAATCTTGTTTGCTATAAATAAACTTTTAAAGCAGTAGTTTGACCATAATTGAGGTGACCTAAATTTTTTGTATTACTCTGAAAGACAATTCTCGAATTTTCTAGTTTATATTGGTCTAGAAGTACCTATGTAACACCTCACGCGGTACCATAAAAACATTGTAAAAATGAATAGTCCATCCAATAGTAAATTGAGTAAAGACAGGATGATGTATGTTTAATTCAAATTATAACTGCACGGATTGCCGAGTGGTAAAGAAGTCAACACGTCAACTTTAACTGCACAACGTGCGGGTACAATCCTCGTCTAGGACAACGTTTGTGTGATCAAAAATTTTTAGCTGTTGGGTGTTCTTTGTGTAAATTATGTTAAGGGAATTAAATTCCCAAAGTTTGAACTAGTTTCACTTAATTAATTTCGATTAGTCACGAACTTAAAAAAAAATATTTAGTTACTAACAATGAACGAGCAAAAAGCAAAAAGATTCATGTAAATCACAAAATGATTTCATCTAGATTTGTATTTTTCCTTTCAACTCATAAAGGTATAATTAAATTGATTTTTTTAACTTAACCTCTAAAGTAAAAAAATATAATTTTAATTGGGTTTTACATGAACATTTTTGCTGGCCCATTCAAAGCAGCTTAGGGAATTCTAAAGTCCGTGACTAAACGAAACTAATTATAGCCACAATACCCAAACTAGGTAGCCCATGAAACTGATTGTCTAGAAAACAATAATTCAATAAGGTTTGTAGCGTGTTCGAGATTAATTTATTTTGCGCAGAATGTACCACAGCTATGTGGAACTATAAACGTATTTATTTACTATTCTGATACCAATTCTTAGCTCAGAACGGCTTGAACTATTCATACAAGATTTGTGTGGATACGACGTATTATTATGGTCTTAATTTTTTTTTACTTTTGAAGTTATATTCTAAAGTAAATTTG
The DNA here is from genome assembly GCA_932294365.1 of Diachrysia chrysitis. NCBI lineage: Eukaryota > Metazoa > Arthropoda > Insecta > Lepidoptera > Noctuidae > Diachrysia > Diachrysia chrysitis. Next base: position 5,302,719 of record OW028645.1, read on the forward strand.
GAAAATTATTTGTATAGTACAAACGACGTTTTTAATTAAAATCATTCAAAATCTGAAGTAAAGGGATGCTTAGCGCAAATTATTGTCTAGTCTTATATCGTCTAGTGATAATTTGGGAGGTACATTTAATTGTTACCGAACCATGCTTATTTTTCATTTAGACACTGCATTCTTTTAATTAGTTGAATGCATTCGATTGGTCAGGGGAGACTGGATGTACTGAAGTTTTACTCTTCAAAGTGCATTCTTGTTGCCTTGAAACATTGCAACGCGTATCCAACATATTCTAACGATCTAGTTTGTGGCAGCGCCCACCGCCACATACATGTAGCTACATACAGTTTCCTGCGACACGCCCGAGCGGGACCCTAGCCTGTATCTATAGGACATACAACCTCTATATAAACGCCTGGTATCTTACAATTCGGCACACAACTAGCCCTAGTGCTTAGAGTGACGTACAGTTTCAACCTAAAACTAAACACAATGTTCGCTAAGGTAAAGTGTGAGTGCTTGGTCGGTGTCAAGTGTGCTTTTTGTGGTATTTTGTGATTTTGGTATCATGTGTCTTAAATTATTTGACGCTAGAGTAGGCTAAGTAGTTTATCTATGATTCGAGACCATTTTTTTTATAACCTATTTAACAAACTCTGTATGAAAATGTTTCCACTTTTTGAGTAATATCAGCCATATAGTTAGTACCCCATTGCAGTCTAAGTCAACCTTCTATCTTTCTACCTCTCTATGTCTAGGTCGGTTAACAATATGTTTACCGTCCAAAGAAAGCGATTAACAGTAAGCTTTATGATCAAAATAACCCAAAATAAATAGAAAAATACTTTCTTTCACAAACAATAAAACAAAGTAACTATAAATTTAAAGATTTCTGCATTCTTCTTCATTTCTGGGGCTATTCGAATGTTTATTTGTTAATAATTTATTTAAGTTTATATTCTATTTCTTTACGTTACAGGTGTTGTTCGCATGCGCGCTTGTAAGCGTTGCTCGCGCAGGTCTTCTCGCGGCGCCTCACGGTGCTCTCTCCACACAGAGCATCGTGTTGGGCGCCCCTGCCCTTGCACATGGCTACGGAGGATACGCGGCCGCTGCGCCTGCTATCGCCGCACCAGGACTGGGTTACGGATTAGGTATGATTTATTCTCCCCCGTTTGTATACTTAAACGAAACTTAAGTTTAGACATTATATACTTTATAATGGACTTTATAATGAGCAAAATTATAAATAATAGGTATATCAATTAAAATAAGCTTGCGATCTTTTTTTATACTTTTTTCTAAATATGTTTCGGGAAACCAAGCAAATTCTTACATTCAAAACCCTTTAGAAAAAAAAATAGATATTATTATTTTATACAAAAAATCACTTGCTAAATTTTAAGAAACATCCTTTAAGCGGTCTAGTTGATATGATTTCTTTATTTCATTAAGTCATTTTTAACAGAAATTTTGTATATAGGGACGCTATACCAGGTTTCCTCTTACCCCTTTTGTACAGTTATAACCTTTCGGCAACATCCTATTTATAAAAATTTATGATAACAACCTAAATATACTATTAGGAATATTGGAAAGACCTGTGAACCGAGATAGAGCAACATTCGCATTATAAATGATTATATCTCTATAAGGTACTCAATGCGATTTTATTACTAGCTATTTTTTTACCACTGCAGAGCCTCTCTACCCTCCTTCTATCTCTCTCTGTCTGCGACTTTAATTCCTTCTTTTCTCTCGGTACGTGCCTACTATTTGTGTGATGACGTTAGGTCGTTTGCAGGTCACGGCGCAGTGGTCGCGCACGCGCCCGTATACCGCCCAGCCCTCGCGCACGCCGCTGCCCCTGTTGAGATATATGTAAGTAATAGTATCAAACAGCGCTGCGCGCTTGCGAATGCAGTTAAAAATTATATACTCATGAATAAAACAACATTTTTTTTACTAAAGATCTTCACAAAACATTTTTATCTCTTCTTTCTTTCTATATAGCTACTTTATCTTATATACCGATTGTCTATACTCTGTACTCGTCGCTTATGACATCGAAATACATTTTCTTATCTTCATAAATCCAGGCCCACCCCCGCTACACATTTAACTACGGAGTCGCTGACGGCCACACCGGCGACCAGAAGAGCCAGTGGGAAGCGCGCGACGGTGACGTCGTGAAGGGCCAGTACTCCCTCGTGGAGCCTGACGGCACAGTGCGCACTGTGAACTACTCCGCTGATGACCATAACGGGTAAGGATATAGGATTATAATACCTTAGGTGTTCTGAACGGCATCTGCTCTGCAACTCTCGTTGCCTACGCAATCAGAAGAGCTAATAGGAAGCGCGATGGTGGCAAGATCAGAACTCCCTGAACAACTGTCAACTACTCTGCTCCATATAATGTAAATGCATAGAAAATACGGGTCAAGCGGTATCTTGGACCGGGACCGCGGTCCCAGATTCCCCTCGACACCAAAATACTTTAGAACGGTTGTCGCGAGTATATATTTTGCTCTTAAATATTTTGGGCCGTTGAGGTAGAGAATTTAGTACTTTGAGCGGGAAATAAAGGGAAAATATAATTAAATAGGGATAAAACAATTGAAATACATTTAGTTCCAAACTAAAAAATACCAAAAGTTCAGGAGGTATGATGAGTACCTTACAGACATGTTTCTGGATTTTTTGCAACTGACTGATATCTCTACTACCCATAATTGTGTTAAAATGTTTTTTTTCGTAGCTGAGAGTCGGGAATTCTGTAAAAAAACCCGTTAGTTACATCATTGGTTTACCGGAATCGTTCAATAGGAATTTTCCCATATCCTTAACAATTTTTTTTATACTTTCAGTTTCAACGCTGTAGTAAGCAGGCAAGGCCACGCCGCGCACCCTGCGGCGCACGCCGTCGTTGCCGCCCCCGCCCTGGGACACGGCGCTCTCCTCCACGGCTAGAACACTAACCCAACGATAGACCAACACCGATGACACCTATTTATTTACTACGTAGCTTAAGCACGGACGGAATGGGACCACGAAGCATTGTACAACGAACGGCTTTCAAAGTATGCTTACAGCCTAATCGTTTCAGGATATGTATACAAGGGACTAAGACCCAAATTAGCTTAGTACTTTACATTTCATCCATCTATTTAAAGCGCATTAGAACTTTTGTATTATATTTTCTTGTAGTGTGTAAGTTTTATCATGTTTTTATTTTAAAACTTCTATACATTTTGTGAAACGTTAGACGACTGCTTGGGGGGTGCTGTGCAGAAACTTAGGTTTTTGTGACTGATAATAATAAATTAAACATAATAATGTCATACAATACAGTTTTTCATTGTTAATGCTTGTGCTCTACTTAATGTAGACATTATATTGCATCGAAATCGGTTTAAAAATACAGACCTACACAGGGTGTTACCGTAAAGGTATATCTATCCAAAAGGGACGAAGAATACATCTGGTATCTCTATACCTGACTCTAAGTCAGTGTACAAAATTTCAGCTGAACATTAGTTAATGAAATAATTGTGAGAACAAAATTTTTTGCATCAATTATTGGACACTAAAAATCATAACTAGACCACGGAAGCGATGTATCTTAACATTTAGCGATTGACGTGATAAGATAATTGACCCTCATAGTGCGCTGACATGCTGTTTATGATTTTTGGTTTCGAATAATTGATGCAAAAAAAAAAACAATTAATTATATTTCATTTCCTTTTTCTTTTGGTAACACCCTGTATAAAGGACATGTCAAACACAAATTACATTACACGTTAGTCGTGAAACATCAAAATCAAACAACACATAAAAGTCCGAGGAATCTTGTCTCTAGTCTCTGAAAAGCCAAACATTTTCTTAATTATAAATAAATAAATGCGGACAACATCACGTACATTGCTCTAGACCAAAAGTAAGTAGCAATATAGCACTTGTGTTACGGAATTAGAGACAACGAAGGTACCACAAACACCCAGACCCGAGCCAATGCAGAAAAGTGGTTTTCTACATTTACCCGACCGGGGATCGAATCCGGGACCTCAGAGCTGGCGACACCTTGAAAACCGGTGTGTACGCCACTCGACCACGGAAGTCGTCATTTTATGTCAGTTTGCACAAACATGCAATTTTCCCAAATTGTGCACAAACAGTTTATAGAAGCATGATTAAAAAGATAATGGCCACTTACACTTTCCGTTCGTATAAATATTTACGATATGTACCTAATTATTTAAAACTTCTACCTATATTTTAGTAATAACCTTCATATTAAATTCATTTTAACAATTAGCTTCACGATTCGGTATTCATGAAAGGATTTTAATAAGAACAATTGTAAAAGTGCACCGCTTACCGAACCAGTGATCAAAACGGAACCAGTTTTAAATACGCATACGTAACAATAAACTGTCGCAAAGAAGAAATTTTACGTACCTACTTACTTTTGAGTATAAAAAGCATCTGGGCTCGTCCAATTATATCATTTAATTTTTTGGTGTATCAGAATACATACAAGCGAGATGTTCTCCAAAGTAAGTAAAATTTTCAATTTTAAAATAATTTTAATTAAATAACGAGGCGTAGAAATGTTAATTGTTGCAAATTATGTTAATTGATTCTCGTATGTTTAGATCGTCTTCGCACTCGCTGTAGCGGCAGTATACGCCCAACACCATGGACATGATCACGGTCACGCCTACTCATCTCAGTCCATCGTCCACCATGCAACTTCTCATGGCCACGAAGGATCTCATGGATACCATGGAGGTTCGCATGGGTACGAAGGGCACGGGCACGAGTCTTACGGACATGAGAATTCGCTTGGACATGGACACGGCCACGAGTCTTACGGACATGAGAATTCGCTTGGACATGGACACGGCCACGAGTACTCGCACGGTCACGAAGCCGTCCACTACGCTCCTATAGTTCATCATGAGGCTCCCGTCATCCAACATGCTGAACCAGCTCACCACGGTACCCAAGAACACCACGGCGAGCAACAAGTTGATTACCACGTAAGTTTATTTTATTGTTATGTAATATCCATCGTGAAGAGAAAGGGATGTTTAGATAAACCAATTAGCAATGTAGAATAATGAGATAAGTATGCAACAATTATCTATATGAAACATTTTCGTTCTTATAGTATGTAGAACGAATACCTTTGCTCAAGTTATTTAGATATAGGTTTTTTAAAAAAAAACCCTTTAAATTTTTTTATTACTCTAATAGAGCACTGGCCACGCCTCTAATAGATCCCTCGCATGTAGGCATCAGCAGTCAGTGAATTAACTTAGAAGTATGCAACCTAACCAAACTTTTATATAAGGAATGTGACATGTTTTTCTTTTTGTTGTCTTTTCGTTATGTTTGTATTTTTACATTTATACTTCATGGAATAACTGCGAAAGACCTCTTCGATACAAAAAAGTATTTACCGGTTTTTGTTCTTCAATACTCAGCGATATTCTAAATACATCTGTGCCATCCAGGCTCATCCCAAATACGAGTATGAGTACAAGATTGAGGACCCTCACACCGGTGACAACAAGTACCAGCACGAGACCCGCGACGGTGACTCCGTCAAGGGCGTGTACAGCCTGCATGACGCTGATGGCTCCATCAGGACTGTGGAGTACACCGCTGATAAACACAATGGGTATGTAAAATATGATATTAAATAGATGTGGTTGGACGTTTATTAAGAGGCGACTGGATCTTTCATCCCATAAACGTATTCCGCTGTTTTTTTCGTGGAAAATGCTTCTAGAGAAATAATTTTTCTAACCCTCCGTGTTTCAACGAATATTAGACAAATTAGATAGGTTTTTAACAGAAAAAAAATGTTAGATATCTATACTTAATATTATAAAGCTGAAGAGTTTGTTTGTTTGTTTGTTTGTTTGTTTGTTTGAACGCGCTAATCTCAGGAACTACTGGTTCGAATTGAAAAATTCTTTTTGTATTGGATAGTCCGTTTATTGTGGAAGGCTATAGGCTATATAACATCACACTACGACCAATAGGAGCGGAGCATAAATGAAAAATGTTGCAAAAATGAAAAACCGTTGAAACTAAAACACGCGAACAAAGTCGCGGGGGACAGCTAGTATTATATAAATAATAATATTTATATATAGATAATGCATCGTCTTAATATAATATATTCCAAAAAAAAATCTTAAAAATCTCTTCGGATTTATAGCAGCTCATTAATAATGCGCTTAGTAACAAACAGCATTTCGGAATTATTAAATTTCTTCTTTACGTTCAATGGTAACGAGTTACAAATATCAACCTTACTGCTATAAAATAAAGTTGTATATACCGCTGACGTGCAGTCCATCTTGTCCATATTTACTATTTTAATTTGTTGCTCCCTATTTCTAAAATACTATTTTAAGCCTTCTATGTTAGGAAAGTCATTAATTATTTAAAAACTAAATATAACCATGTGTGTTTTGTAATTATTATAATAAAACTTACAATCAATATATTTAAAAACATATCTTGTGGATATACAGCATTTTCGGTTTTTAAACTACTTCAATTAAATTCAATTAATCACCCATTTTTATTCCAGATTCAACGCTGTTGTGAAGACTGAAACCACCCACGGCCACCAACACCACGTTCCCCAGCACCAAGTTCCTGAACACCATGTGCCTGAATACCACGTGCCTGAACACCAAGTGCCCCAGTACCAATCCCACGGCCACGACCATTACCATCACTAGAACATGACTACCTGATATGTTGTTATCTTTTTATTAATTGTTTGAATTCGGTAAATATAATTATCTAGTCTAACTACTTACTTTTTTGTTTATTTTTTACAAACAATTGATATTCCTTTAACAAGTTTTATGGCTTTTGTTGTCTGTTATGTAGACACTCCACTCTTGAATGTATCACATAAGACACGCTTATATCGTCTACTTTACATTTTAAGCGTATAAATTATGAAAGCGTACAAATTGAGGTATTGTGTCCTGGGTCATTATTATAATAAAATATGTTTCCCAATAGTCTTGGTCCGCACTACTCTTTTTGTTTTTCTTCTGATTGGGATAAGCGGGCAATTTCTCTAGGAACAAAGTTATCCGGGATCGAGTATAAAACTGTCAAATGTCAAAGCCGACATTTCAAATTACTGTTTTTGCGACAGAACGTTGGTAGAGTTTCTTAAGGCTAGAAGGGGCATGAAATGTAAATTGAACTATTAATCTATACTAATATTATAAAGCTGAAGAGTTTGTTTGTTTGTTTGAACGCGCTAATCTCAGGAACTACTGGTTCAATTGAAAAATTCTCTTTGTATTGGATAGTCCGTTTATTGAGGAAGGCTATAGGCTATATAACATCACGCTACGACCAATAGGAGCGGAGCATAAATGAAAAATGTTGCAAAAATGAAAATGCGGGTTCCCCCCCTTGTAAGTAGTCCTCATTCTGGTAAGATATCTTTTTTTCCTTGATTTCTATCCGATGTTTTTTTAGAATAACAGGCCATCGGGAATAATCAAAGATCATTAAAATCGGTCCTCCCGTTTTTGAGTTATAAATGGTAACTAACCCAACTTTATTTTATATCAATAATATAGATTTATTCACATTATGCCAATAGCGGTTACTCCACTGTAGATTATGTAAACAATGATATTTTGTTGTTAGTTTTACAGCCATAAAAACGTTACTTAAGGATAGAACTCATTCTCATCATAATCAAATCATATACAAGACAAGTTTAAAGCTACATCCTGTTAAATAACTTCCTAATAAATTATTAAGTCCCTTTCACACGTCACTAAATTAACAATTGTATAATGAATTATGCAAAACCAAAACATCGTGACCGATAACTGGGCCATCAATGTCAAAAGTAATTAATCTCTAATATCATTACTATGATACAATTTCTTAGTAACTTGTATAACAATATTTCGAAACGTACAATCTCTCCGGTGTAATAATACGTTTATTCCATTTTGATTGACCAAATCAGTTCATTCGGTATTTCCTAATGAGAAATTATTATGCCTTATTATTATATTAGTGTATTACACTTTGCGTAAACTATTTTAACAATAGTTTATGTAACACATTGCTAAATTTAATTAGGTGTCCCTTAGATTGTGTGTGTACATTGACAGTGACATATTTTTCATTAATAGTTTACATTTTTTGTACTAAACTGACCTACACAGTATCTCAGAATAATTATTATTATTTGCTATAACTAAGAGAATAGATGTCAAAACAGAGAATCGATGTGTGACACACTACTGCTTTATCAGGTAATATTTTTGAGAAAATTGATTAAAACAATACTTTACATCAAAACATTAAATAAACTTTATTATACATTAAGGTAAGTTAGGCAAGTACACATGTAGCAACAATAGACTATGAATAAAATAATCAATCAGTCTTGACTAGTTGTGGTGATGGCTCTTGATCTCCACATGATGACCAGGGGCTGAGTGCTTCACTATAGCGTTGAAACTGAAAGTAATATGACACGTGTTAACACGGAATAGAAAGCAAAAAGTGATTGTAGTGCGTGACCATTCACATAAATCGGTCGAGATTCAGTCTCATCCGTCTAGACATTTAGATTTCTTGAATACAAAATCACACGTTGAGGTAAACAAGAATATTATATAAATTTAATCTGCAAAACATATTATAAAAAATAGCTGATGTAGATACTTTAAGGATGTGAATTTATAGGTACTATTGCCCACATATCTATTTCATGGTATATTCTGCTATCAGGATCAGGAAACTTTTATGATCAATTACCCATTGTGTTTATCAGAACTGTATTCAACAGTCCTGACAGATCCATCGGCTTCGTGAAGACTGTACACTCCCTTCACGACATCTCCATCACGAACCTCATGCTGGAACTTATTGTCTCCGGTGTGAGGGTCCTCCACTTTGTACTCGTACTGGTACTTAGGATAAGCCTGGAATAGTAAAAACAGAATTGAATTAATAGTGTAATTTAAATGCGGCTGACCATCTGCCGTGACTTAAACGGTTCAAATTGTGATTCGAATAAATGAATGGAAAGTTAACCATAAAACTTTAGCCGGAAATAAGTTATATATTCATATGTTAGTTTCTTACGTAATAGTCAATGGGCTCATCGTGTGAATCGTGAGAGTGGACATCGGCATGGTGGGCGGGTTCTATGTGATGGACAGGTGCTTCGTGATGGACGGGTGCATCATGATAAACAGGAGCGGCGTGGTGCACAGGAGCAGCATAATGAACGGGGGCTGCATTATGCACGGGAGCAGCTTGTTGCACAGACGTATGCAGTTTTACACCCTGGTGGAATCCAAGGCCCTGATGGGGCTGAGCACTTTGGTAGTAGCTCAGACCTTCATGTCCTTGAACGTACTGGGGTTGAGCTTGACCCTGTTCAGATTCATGAGATGTAGGTTGGAAAAGCACAGTCTGGTAATGTTTGGCCGGTGCCTCGTGATGAGCCGGTACTTCTTGTTGCGCTGGAGCCACATGCTGTGCTGGTGCCTCTTCTTCTTGCACGTACTGATACACAGGGGCAACTTTTTCATTGTGAGACTCCTGAGATTGATCCTGACCAGCGAGTGCAGCGTGGTGGATGATGCTCTGCGAAGAATACGCATGACCTCCTTGTGCATGACCTTCGGGGGCTGCAGCGTACTGAGCTACAACTGATGGCTCATGCTCGTCGTAAACCCTTATCGGGTTATGCGCATATTGCTGTTTATATTCATTGCCTAGGTCATGTTGGGCCCTGAGATTATAACCATGCTCTTCACATAGCACCACACTAAAAAAACTGAGAAACAAAACCTGTAACATAAAGTTAATCCAGTTAATATTATTGTATGTTCTAATATGTTAATTTTATCAAATGTATTGTTATCCTGTATGATGTTGAATACACACTTTAGCTAGCATTTTGTTGTTTCTTCGAAGACTTCCGTGGTGGAACTGATGAATTAACATAGTCATTAGCTCAATATATACCGGAGACGTTACGCGAGAGTATTGAATCAATTTGCTGCCGCTCGGGGCGTCATGTTTGTAACCCACGGCGTGCGCGGCAAATCTATGACGTAAATTATGTAACCAATGTGAAGGTTGTCAATCTACAAAATTAGAGCACCTTACATTTAACAATAGCCTAATAAACACAACTATAATATATACTACCTAGAGGTGTATTACGTGTCAAAACTTTTATTAAATTTTCTCAAAAATCCACTTAAATTTCATAAGTTTAAATCTTTCTTAATATTAAATTTTTAGAACAGAACTATTCTGAAAATAACTATCCATAGTTCTACAATATTTGAAGAGAGAAATCTATTTTAGTTTGTATTCTAGTCTAGTACTTTCGTATCCTTTGCATAACTTAGTACCTTCTACTTCTTAAAATTAGATTAAAAGTACGATTTCACCGCCAAAATTATAGCTTTAAGTTGCAAATATAAACCTAATCACGACTATATTTATGTAGTACGTTTGTAGAATTTAGACACACGTCAGATATCTGCTAATTCAATAGTATGTTGATTGGATGAATTAACTTTTTTCAATATTGTAGACTATAGATACCCAGTATCAAATTTTTGTCATATATATCGACTTTTTATGAGTATTACCTAGTGATCCGCAATATGTTGTTACAGTAGATTATAATCTGCTTAGTAATTAATCAATAACTAAGTAGCCATAGTTTATGCAACGAAACATTCTTCCATAAGCATATGACATAAGGCTTGTCTAAATTGCACATTCCAACGAAATCAATGTCAATGTTCCGACGAATACGAGTAGGTACATTAAAATTTATCACAAGTTTAGTTTTTTTTCCAAATACATATTTATTTTCTAGCTGTTTCCCGCGACTTTTGATTTCAACGGTTTTTCATTTTTGCAACATTTTTCATTTATAATCTGCTCCTTTTGTTGCAGCGTAATGTTATATAGCTTATAGCCTTCCTCAATAAATGGGCTATCCAACACTGAAATAATTTTTCAAATCGGACGTGATCCTGAGATTAGCGCGTCAAACAAATAAACAAACAAACATTTCAGCTTTATATATGAGTAGATATATTAGTATAGATTATTATTATAATTATTATAAAATATGTTTATTAAAAATTTAATTGCAATATTATTAATTAATTATACTTTTGAATAACTACAGGAAATTCGGATATCCAATCATAATGACTAACAGCAACAAACTCAATAGCACGAGCGATCCGTTATATAAACAAGACGTTTTTTCTCGATTAGTTCGAAAAAGTTTTTTGTAAAACTCGTCTCTCGTGTCAATTGAAAAGCTGTGTCATTGTCATATTTTTTACCTAAACTAGGTGAACTCTAGTTACTTACGCATAAAACTCTTTATTGAGCAACCATGAACCACATTTAAATAAGTAGGTACTACGATTATTTCGCAATATCCGTTTCTAGTAGCTTCGATATTATTCGTTATTCCACTTTCTACTTAAATTTCATTTGAAAAACAAAGAGCATAATTAAAAATTTGCCATACTTGATATAAATACAAGTAGCCCATAATGTTTAATATTCCCAAAAACAGTTTCCTGAAAGAGATTTTTTTTTAACAATAACATTAAATATTTTAAAATTATCTTTCGATTTACCATAATATGGACGTAGTTAAGCAGAAAAGACATAAACCCACAATTTGGTCAAAAATGAGTTATTATTGCCAAGTAGGTATTTTAGGTAAGATCTTTTATTCAGTAAAAAAGATCCACGAAATAGACAAAGAGACTGTACATTTAGTGATATGGGAACCAAACAACCCGTATAGTGCAGATAATATTTTTATTTAATAAATTATACATAACAAAATCACAGCTCGTCCCATTGGACATTATTTTAATACAAACATAATATGAACTCATGAAAATAAAAATAAAACTTAAAAATAATATTTTTTAAGAATTTTATCAAAATCTCCTTCTTCGTATTTATTTGGGATTTCTTATTATAATGCATATTTCTAGCTAGAAAAAAAATTACTACATCCTGATTAAGGGCAGACGAAGAACGCCGAGAGGTTGTCTCCTATCTGCTAACACCACCGAAGTTTAAGCACTCCTGTGGTGTTGGATGGTAGGACTTTTCTGTGAACGTGAACGAAGCGAATACAAGCAATATTCCCCATGTCATAGATGACCACGAGACAGCTACTACACTTACGTCCAGATATTTATACTCTACCTAATTTTAATTAAATATTTCAACATTTGTCAGGAGTTCTTGTTTTGCTGATTTAAATTGAATAGGCAGCTATAAAGTAAAAGATTGAAGTTAATGTAAGTTCGCATTTGTATTACAGCTGTTTAGATTGTTACCTTCCTTATTGCTTAGTTTAAATGCTTTCGTAGTTATGTGTAACAGGCGCTGCGGCTAACTTTCTATGATGTAAGTAAATAAAGATTTCTTCGACTTATCGGAAAAATCTATGTCACCGATGCATGCATAATTTTTATCAACTTATTTCTGTTATTTATAGTGTCATCCATTCATCCATCCGTGTATTGCATCATGTAAACATTCAGATAAAAAAGACAGATCAAAAAGAAAAATACGGAAATAATTTAAGTTTATAAATATTAATTTACTCAATAACTTAATAAACTTTACAGCTGCTTAAAATTAAATTAGCTTATTATTTATTGGTGGTGCAAATAGTGCTGGTAGTTGCGTAGTGACCTTTGTGACTACCGTCGGTGTTGAATCTGTAAAGAGATAAAAAAAAAATTGTTACATACACAGTTAGACATACCTATAAGATTTTTTTTTACGTTGTCTACAGTTTAAAATTTAATTATATTACAATATTAATATAATTCTAAGAAACTTAGTAACATATACACAACAGAAATAACAAGATACAATAAATATAAAAAACCGAAATATGGCATCAAAAAATTTTTTCCACTGGGAGAGTTCCCAAAAGACTAGAGACTGCCACATTGTATGGCAATGCTTATCCTATGTCCAAGGTAAAAGCCAGCCCTATAAAAAATATATTAGGTATTATACACTCGACCGCTCATTGAAACACTTTGACCTTAACTTCTTAATGTTAGGACGAATTTGAATCAAAATAATTACTTACATGATATTCGACACTGTGGGAATTCTGATAGCTTGGTGCTTCGTGGTGGGATATTCCGTGATGTGCTATCGCATTGTGGGTCTGAATTGGTTGATGCTGTATAACATGAGGTAAAGGTTGAACAGGTTGGACACGTGGAGGAGGGTAAGCAGGTGTGTCATCAACGATTGTCTCATGAACGGGAGCAGGATTTTGGGCTGGTACAAATAGGAACTCAGGAACTTGGTTTAGGATTTGTTCATGACCGTGGGAAATGGCTTGTCCTTCTTGCTGGGTGGGAGCAGACTCAAAGTAATTATTAGGAGTATCTGGTTGAATTCGATCATGACCAAAGGTAATCTGAGTTTGTGTGCTTTGTGAAGAGGTAGCGTGGCCGTAATTTTGTGGAGCGGTATATACTTCATGTGTTTGTACAGGGATTATAGCTTCAGTATAAAGATTATGCTGTTCCCTTCTAGGAGTTTCATGCCTCACGATCGTTTTCAAAGCCGACGTGTGATGATAGTAATCTTGACAGTACGTTGCTGCCATTAGCACGAGCAAAGCTAATAACTGTAAAAAAAAATCAATTAGAAAAATAAATATATTTTAACAATATTACTTAAGGCAGGTAAACAGCGAAAAAGCTATGAATAGTGTATTAGCACTACTTGGAACGACTCAAATAAATAGCTGAGACGTGTTCGGGGTATAGATTACAGACCACACCATGTATGGCCCAGTAGAATACAAATTTCTAAAATAAACGAGATAACGATAGAGTCTTGGAACTTTTCTAATATTTAATACACTAACCTTTATGAACATTTTGCTGTTGTATTATCAAAAGTTCTTGCAAATATACCACACATTCTGTAAGCTTTGGGTTTTATACCTACTCAAAAATAATAAGCTGCAAAACAAGTTTTGTTACATTTTGGGAACCTTGAAACGAGTGCATTTTTATGCATGTCGTTGATTTCTGGGCCGTGAATATTATTACATAACGACGCAAACATTCGAGTCCTTTCTTTATGCATACTTACGATTAATCCATCCGTGTTAATAATCAAAATAGGTGAGTAAATCGAGTAAATGAACCTAATTATATAATTTCATTTTGAAGACTTAAAGATGAAAATTACGTAATAATAGGTTAGTTATAGTTGTTCATGTTATTAAATAAAATAATAGAAATAAAATGGTAAATATTATGATTTTATATATGAAACTAAATCTTCGGAATATCGATGTTAATTATAAGAAGACCAAATACAATAAATAACCTTAAAAAAAAACACTAGCACAAATGAAAGTGTGTAACTGCATATATGTTTATTGCGTTCACGCACAAAACAAGTCACCGCTCAGGCCACTACAGCTTATTTAATTCTTAATCAGTTTTTTAGTTAGGAAACCGCTGCAACTTTTATCACTTAGCCTTTTTTTCTTCATTTATATTTGTGTCAATAATACACAGAGTTCTTGCGAAATTTTCCTTTAACAAACTGTGGCAATGTCACACTGCAAGGTGTACATAGACATTCCGAACTAACGCTTTTACGAAATTAGTTTCAAATGCTGCATACTGAAGTTCGTGAATAATTTGAACTACTCATAATTTGTAGTGAAATCTGTATTACCTTGGCTACCTTTTGTTATTGATATAAAAGAGATTGAATTTGATCATAATGTATCAGTCCTCTATTGGTTCTAGTATCATTAGCACAACAGCTAATACAAACAATTTATCCAAAATGTTCTCAAAGGTAAATAATAAGTAATTTATTTAAATGTGTCGTGTGAAGTGCCTTGTGTTTTCGTTAAATCGCGGTTATAGTGTTAAATCGAACCTTATCTATAACTATCAGACTTCTAAATCCATAATTCATAACCTTTATCCTGACTTCAAAATATATCCCATACTTTTGGTTTCCGATTTCATCGTAAAATTACTATCTCCAGTATTTTTAATTTCTTCATGCTCTTCAAATTTATTCTCCAGGTCGTTTGCTTTGTGGCTATCGTAGCTTCGTTGGAAGTTGTACTTGGACATGGGCACGGGTTTTCGTCCCAGTACATCCATCGCCACGACGGACCAGCTCATGTAGTCCACGTTCAGGGTCATGACGGTGGCCACGGACATGGTCATGGACACGATGGCGGCCATGGACACGTTGATTACTATGTAAGTGTAAGCTTATCTCCTATTATTACCTACTGAAAAAAAAAGTATTCTTTGCTGTTACAGACGTAAACGTCTACCGTAGAAACTATCATTTGATTAAGAGTAGGTTCCTCAGCTATCGATTTTGTCAGTTAAAAGTCAAAAGATATTCATGCCAATTATCACACTGCATCAAAGTGATCAAATATGCTGGTTCCCTTTGGGCTATTACTTTGCAGTCTAGGTACATTCAGTCAAAGACTAGACTTAGAATTTTATCCATTAATTTCCAGGCTTACCCTAAATACGAATTCGGATACAAAGTAGAAGACCCGCACACCGGTGACATTAAGTCGCAGCACGAGCACCGCGACGGTGACGTCGTCAAGGGCTACTACGCTCTGCACCAGCCCGATGGTTCTGTCAGACATGT
Source organism: Diachrysia chrysitis (assembly GCA_932294365.1). Taxonomy (NCBI): domain Eukaryota; kingdom Metazoa; phylum Arthropoda; class Insecta; order Lepidoptera; family Noctuidae; genus Diachrysia; species Diachrysia chrysitis. The sequence continues at coordinate 5,318,495 of OW028645.1, forward strand.
TGACTACCACGGTGACAAGCACTCTGGGTAAGTAACGTAGAATTAAGACCGTTTAAAGGGTACACTAGTTTTTTGTACTTTGAATCTTATGCAGAGTTGAGTAGGTTCTTATTTAACTTTTTCTTCTGCTTAGTTTTTTCCCAAATCAAGTCAGTCCATCAAATCAGGTCTGGCTTCGAGTGTCAACAGATTTAACTGAATACCTGTATTTTGTTGTACCTTTTTACTGGAGAATACAGTATCTTATACTTTTGTTAAGACTGGGTGTCTGTAGAAGCTCAAAGTATGACAGCGGGGGCTAATTAATGTCTTAAAGTAGTTTTTGAGTCATGAAGGAAATTTAGTATATTAACATTTTTCTTTTCCAGTTTCCACGCTGACGTCAAGCACAGCACCCACCACATCGTGCCCCACCACGGCCACCACGGTCACCACTACTAAACTAACTGTAATATGTTACCATTATTGTTACACTGAAGTACCTACTGTGATGTTATGTTTATTGTGTTCTTTGATTTTTTTTAATGTTTTATACACATATTACACGTTTACTCGATACATACTTGACTTGTTTTCTTAACTTTTTCCTTTTCAACCCAGCTGCTTTATTCCTAGATAAGATTTTTTTGTTGGAAAAGAACTAGGGCTACATAAGAAATAAATAAAACTATGAGTAGGTATTGTGTTTCACGACTGGGTCAAACGGGCTACTGGGCTGATTAGCATCAGCTGCACAGATAGATAAACCCATGTTTTAGGCTGGTTTTCGACTGGCACGTATAGTTTCATGGATGTCAACCATGTGCATCATACATGTTGGTTTGTGCGTTATAGTCTATTTAATTAATCAGATATAATAAAAAAATTAATATAATACTTAAATATAAAATAATACTTTTTCACTTCGATTTTGTAAATTTATGTAATATATGAAATAATACGAATAAAAAAAATACATTAAAGAGCCAAATAAAAACAATAAGTAAGTATATTTACTTATCTCTTATAACTGCTACTTACGCATAGACGGGTACTTATCGAAGAAACCGCCGTGAAATTGAACAGCTGAGATTAATTTACGCAAAAAATCTAGTCGTTCCATTGTATAACAATGAGTTCAAAGCCATGTTATTACAACGTGTCAATGGCGCCTTATGACCGTATTATTTGCACGGCCGTGGCTGGTAATAACTCAATTATTTTACATCATTAGAAAGTTAAAAAGTATGCAATAACTTAAATTGTATTAGGTGAAAAACAATGTACATTATTGTTAGAAATATTATCAGGATTTTATTCATTAATATCAGAATCAAAGTCTTAGTCGATAACGATATGGTAAGTACTTACATAAGTATAGAACCTATTATTCCTTATGTCGTAATTTTTTTTAATTATATGTATAAGAAATATTAAATAATAGCTGTTGCCCGCGGCTCCGCATGGGTGTCGGTTATCGCGGCAAAAAGTAGCCTATGTCCTTTTTTTGGGTTTCGAGCTTCCTCCATATTAAGTTTCATCAAAATCGGTTCAACGGTTTAGACGTGAAAGTGTAACAGACAGACAAAAACACCAAGTAACCTTCGATTTTATAATAAATTAGTTTAGGTGGATATGGATTATTTAGAGATATAACCCGTCGCACCATCTCCGTTTGGGCCTCTCCCGAGATGTCGTTTTCCATTTAGTGGTGGGAAGACCTAATTGTAGGTAATACATACGATGGTCAAAAAACATACAAAGCCAATAAACTTGATTCGTGAACGCCGATCATTTCATTGATGAAAGTAGAGTGTTAAAAAGGCGATAAAAATGTATCGTTCAAGGTCAGGTAAACCCGAAAAATGAAATACAGACAAACTGGTTATATTACAAAACATTATCTGCTTGTCCCTTAAATTTGTATAAAATGATATATTCTGCATTGCGAGATTATCATTTTATTCTTAATACTCCAAGAGTAAACAAATCAAATATCAAAATGTACAAGGTATATTATAATTATTTTATTTAATTAAATATTTTATATAATATTTAAATACTTTTTATAACACGTGTTTTTGCAAAAGGAGTTATTTATTTGTCTGCAAGAATAGCCGAGTGGTAAGGTCACCACGCCAATTACCACGGTTCGCGATGTGCTGTGGGTTCGATCCCCGCATTAGACAAGCATTTGTGTGATCCACAAATGCTTGTTCTAAGTTTAGTTGTTCTTTGTGCATGTGAACACAAGGATTAAACCACTTAGCGCAGGAGTCGTTTTAAAAAATAAAAATTAATTATAGTATACACACAAAATAGTATTAAAACAACTTAATAGACATGTTATTTAATGTTATTCGAATTTTATACAGATCTTCCTAGTCGCTGCTGTAGTCGCAATGGTCGCTGCAAGGCCACAACACGGTCATGGTCACGACCACCACCATGGCCACGCCTCCTCATCACAAAGCCTCCACCAGCATCACTCACATGGCACCGAGAAACACGTTGTATACTATGTAAGATTATTATGTTAATATTTTTACCAACAAATGATTTAATTTAAACGCATTGCTAATAGTAACTGTTACGTATCCTGCAGGGTCATCCTAAGTACGAGTTCTCATACAAAGTGTCGGACCCGCACACACACGACATAAAGTCCCAGCACGAGACGCGCGACGGTCACGTCGTGAAGGGCGAGTACAGCTTGCACCAGCCCGACGGCAGGGTCAGGACCGTCAAGTACCACGCCGACCATAAGACCGGGTAAAATTGACATCATAAAAAAGTTTTATTTTCAATCATAATTTACTTACATAGATCAAATATCATAACAAAGTATTTGTTTCCAGATTCAACGCCGACGTGCACTACGAGGGTCACGCCACACACGTTGTTCCTGAACACCACCACCACCATTGATCCTGCCGTTTTACTGTTACACTTTTGTTACTAAGATTGTTTTGTAGATTTATTTGTTATGTAAATAAAATTAATGGTAATACATACTAACTAGTGTTATTCCTATTATAATTCTAATGGTTGAGCCCCGCGGTTTTACCCGCGTACTTTCCGTTTCCTCGAAAAGCTGAATAATTTTGACTAGAAAATTAGCTACCAGTCAGTATAATCTTATCGAAATCGGGCCAGCCATTTTGAATATTTTAGCTGGAACAAGCAGGCAAACAGACAGATAGACCGACATAAAGACAAAAAAAATGAACACTGGTTTTTAGGAATACGTATCGTGCAAATAACTGTATGAGCTTAAAAAACTAATATTTGACATTACAAACAGACATGATGATGATGATGATAATGATTGTATTGGTATTCATTCAACGTAGACATAAATAATTATTATCACAATTTTCTGAGGTTTGACAGAGTTTCGCTGTGCAGACAGTAGACATTACGGATATTTGCTGTTCCACTTTACTGTAATTAGGTGGGTTATGGAATAGAATAACATTGAGAAATTACCAGAACAGAACTTAATAAAGCCACATTTACTAGCCTTATTTGAAACGTTTTGCTTTTCATTATAGTTATTAAACCTCTCGACCACCACGATGATTAGAAATTCGATCATCAATCTCATTTAATGTAATGTATCTTTTTCACTCAGGAAATTTCATATGACTACCTCCGTCCTAAGGAAGACAGAAAGGTGCGCTCACTGGCTAGAACCAGCGGGGTGATTCTCCGTTTACTTTTACTGTAGAGGTAGACCAACAGAACAACCAACTAAGGCATTGCAAACGATTGCGGTCCCCAGTAAAGACGCATAATGAATTTAACTCAGCAAACGCTGCTACGCTTGATCGACTAAAAAGTTTAACAGAACCCTCCCTAGATGGCATTAGAAGTTAAAATAGAAGTCGGTTTGGTTACCTTATGAGATGACATTCCTTTGATTTTGAATGACTTTATAGCTCACAGTTTTCAAAATTATAATTGTTATCATCGAATTTCGTGTATTTTTAAAACTATAGATATATTGTTTGTGAATATGTTACAAAACAATCAGGTTCATTAATAAACTCATGGAAACCAACCTGGATTGCGATTTATTCGCTGATAAATTCGCCAATTTACTGGTTATGTGCCTATATTTTTGTTAAAATAATGATATATATACACTTTGCTTATTATAGACACTTTGATTTATGTAATTAGTTTCTTGGCCACCATGTCAATTATCTCAAATGTTTGACAGAGCTCTCAATAGGTGGCGTTCGATTTCGCTAAGGTTAGGTAACGGCGCAGACGCTTAGCGAACTGGCTGTCCCCGCGACTTCGCCCGATTTCTTTAGTTTAGTGGGTTTTTCGTGTTTTGCGCGTAACCCTAATTTTTCATTAATTTTAAAGAGCCTATACTATTCTTCGTGAATCAAGCCATTATATACTAATCTACACAATTTTTTTTTTCAATCCGACTGATAATTCCATAGATTGCATTTAAACCAAAAAAACTTTTGAGCCTTATTATATTGGTAAAAATTATGTTACGTTTACACTACGAAATTATACTCCATACACCGAGTGTCCGAGTGCGGGGCTATTATACGCGCTTTCGTCAAACTTTAAAAAATTCTAGGTTAATTGAATAGATTCACACTTACAAAATTATTGTAACCACTAATTATTCTTGAAAAATGAAATACAGTTTAAAGTAGTTAACCTACTTTTAACTTAAGTCATACTTATATGACTTGTTCTATAGAGGAATGTTCGAGATTTTAAGGGCCTATCTCCTATTAGATACACCACAAATTATCTAGTACAAACTTAATTTGTACGATTTTTTTTTGTTTTATTACTTATCTGCTGTATGGTAGACCTCACGTCTGTGGGTAACAGGTAATTCAAACTAAGAATCATTAATATCAAACTACCCTTATGAATACTTGATGTTTTTTTTGTAAATTGATATCTAACGGCTTACTCACGCGTATTTTTCGGGATTCATTTCCAGTTTTAGTAGAATCAATAGTAATAAGTGTAAATAAATTTCCCTTACGATAATTATCATACCAGAATAAATTTCTCTGTCAATACAAATTAAAAACAAAGGAATACTTTTGAATCAATATATTAATTAAATATTCATTAGTTACAGAACAACCAACAATTTAAGGCTAAGGTTCAACAATAGAGACCAATTAATCCGGTCTGAATAAATCAGTGATGATGATGATGATGTTCGGGGACGATGTGCTGGGAGTGACCCTCGATCTTCACGTCAGCGTTGAATCTGTTGAAATTAAATATTTAGTTAATTTACGCCATTCGTATTATTTACATCAGTAGTTACATGAATTTTGTTGGATAATAACACTTACCCATTTTTGTGGTCGGAGTGGTACTCGACAACCCTGACAGTGCCGTCGGGCTGATGCAGGCTGTACGCGCCCTTCACGACGTCACCGTCGCGCGTCTCGTGCTGGGACTTTATGTCATGAGTGTGAGGGTCTGACACTTGGTAAGCGAACTCGTACTTAGGATGAGCCTAAAACATATAACACATTAGGTTTAGTCACATGCTCTGTGTATTGAGATGGAAGTGAATTTGAAAGGATTATAATTATCTTACGTAGTATTCCACGTGTTTTTCGGTGGCGTGTCCGTGGTGTTGATGAATGCTTTGCGCTGAGGATGCGTGACCGTGGTGCTCTTCATGGTGGATGGGTTCGTGGTGGTATTCCTCGTGATGGATTGGCTCATGGTGGATGGGTTCGTGGTGGTATTCCTCGTGGTGGATTGGCTCATGGTGGATAGGCTCATGATGGTATTCTACGTGGTGGACAGGCTCGTGTTGGTTTTCCTGGTGGTGGGTTTGTTCCTGATGACCATCGTGGTGGTAGTCACCGTGGTGATCCTCGTGGTGGACGGGCTCGTGTTGGGTGTGGTGAGTCTGGTGGAGCACGATGCTCTGCGTGGAGACAGCGTGGCCGTGACCGTGGTTGTCGTCGTGACCGTGGCCCTGTCCGTTCTGTGGCCGAGCGGCGACCATGACTACGACAGCGGCGATTAAAATGACCTAAAAAGATTTAAATTATTAGAATTGCTGCAAAAAAAATGAAGTCTCTCAAACAGTTTTTCCCAAAAATGATGGCTCGGTGATAAAATACAGTTATTATGAAAAGTACCTAATAGCTTTAAAGAGACCGTGAGAGACATTAACTGTTTTCAATTACAAAACCGTGAGCAGTGAAAATCGTTTAGGCAGGCCTTTGCTTAACAGTAAAAGACAGGCTCTTAGCAAAACTTAATGTATTGAAGGTATAATTATTTACCTTAAACATTTTATTGCTTTTTTGTCACTGTTTCCTCTTGGATTACCAAAATGTGAATGATAATTACTCAAAAAGTTAACTTCTTTTATACGGATTAAACTGAAGGTACCGCATTTCGCCACACAGTACTAAACTGTCAAACTTGTTTGACTTTTGTGTTTAAGGATGCTGACCTTAAGTAGAACGTTGCAATGAAAGTTATTATTATAAATCAAAGAAGAAATTTATTTTAACTATCTACATAACAATATTTCAGTCCAAGTTCAGCCAAAAATCCCTTTAAATTAACTAATTATTTTTTCTGTTTCATAATACACTTGTTTATCGCCACAGTTAGTGAATAAAGCAATTTAAATTTGTTGTTATGGCAACCATCACTTTAGCAAATGTTTCAATTACATATACCCTGAATTCCAATTTATTTGTGCCTTCCGGTAAACTTGCTAGCGGTTGTGGAAGTTAGTAAATAATTCAAGTGTTACGGTTTTAAAAGTAATTAGATCAACAAGAACCAATTCATTGAGTTTTGGGAAAATCGCGGCAAAAAATAGCCTTTAACCTTTGTTGGGATGCAAGCTTATCCCGTTCCAAGTTTAGCCATAAAAGCTTTACAGATGGACAGACGAGCAGAGTTACTTTCGCTTTTATAATTATCAGTGTAGATTTTGTAGGATTATTTCGATATTAAAACAGTTTTGGAAACATTAAATAAAGTCTATAGCCTAGCCTTTTCCCAATCTTTGTTAGGGTAGGATTAGTCTTAATAACTTATCTTATGTAACATACTATCTAACATATAGCTGTCAGAATTGTAATGACTTAACGACTAACTATTTAAAACAAAACGGTTTACTCACGTATATTCTCCGGATCGCCCAACTAGTTTCAGACTCAATAGGAGTCCCTAATCATGAACTGACGCGGCGGCGGTGGTGTCGCGAGTCGAACTCCGACCGCCGCCGCCGCCGCGTCAGCTCGGGCGATCCCGAGAATGAATACACGTGAGTAAACCGTTTTGTTTTAAATAATTATGAATACTCCTCACGAAAAACGACTTAACGTGCTTTTCGAAGCACGGAGGTTTCTCAGTATGTTTTAAAAAAAGTCACCCTTTCACGGACCAACCGCGGCGAGCGCGGCTAATCTTTATTATTGGTCATACCTTACGGCTTGAACCCATTCACGAGCCCCTGTGGAAACATTATTATTATTATTATTATTATACATTACCAAAAACCAACTGGGTAGCTTTATAACAGGTTACGTAATAAATCTTACCGTGCCTTTAATTACTATAAAAAGATTTAATGTGCACTAAAAAAATATCATTCAGTATTCGGCGATTCAGGAGTTACCGTCCAAAAATACAACAGCAAAATGTTTAAGGTAATATATTTGTAGTAAAAACCTTTCAAAACAAGATTCGTTGTCATAAACAAATAGATTAAAAAGGAATTGTAACAAAAAATGTTGACGACGTTGAGTAAAACAAATCGAGAAGTATAAATCCTCATTAGAATCACCAACAAATATTTTTCTTTCATTTTTCACAGGTTGTCTTTGCCGCTGCTATCGTAGTGATGGTCGCCGCTCGGCCACAGAACGGCCAGGGCCACGGTCACGACGACCACCACGGTCACGGCCACGCCGTCTCCACGCAGAGCATCGTGCTCCACCAGACTCACCACACCCAACACGAGCCCGTCCACCACGAGGAGCACCACGGCGACTACCACCACGATGGTCATCAGGAACAAACCCACCACCAGGAATACCAACACGAGCCTGCCCACCACGTAGAATACCAACATGAGCCAATCCATCACGAGGAATACCACCACGAACCCATCCACCATGAAGAGCACCACGGTCACGCATCCTCAGCGCAAAGCATTCACCAACACCATGGACACGCCACCGAGAAACACGTGGAATACTACGTAAGATAATTATAATACCTTCAAATTCACTTCCATCTCAATACACAGAGCATGAGTGACTATACCTATTGTTTTATGTTTTAGGCTCATCCTAAGTACGAGTTCGCTTACCAAGTGTCGGACCCTCACACTCATGACATAAAGTCCCAGCACGAGACGCGCGACGGTGACGTCGTGAAGGGCGCGTACAGCCTGCATCAGCCCGACGGCACTGTCAGGGTTGTCGAGTACCACTCCGACCACAAAAACGGGTAAGTGTGATTATCTAACAAATTTTATCCTAATACAATTAAAGTTGGCGGAAGTTAACTGAATATTTAATTTTCAACAGATTCAACGCTGACGTGAAGATCGAGGGTCACTCCCAGCACATCGTTCCCGAACATCATCATCATCATCACTGATTCGCTCTGACCGGATTTATTGATCTATATTGTTGAACCTTAGCCATTAAATTGTTGATCGTTGTGTAATGAATGGATATTAAATATAAATATATTTATTCATAAATTTTCTTTTATTTATATTTGGTGTTACTGTAATACACTGGTGAGTATTAGGCCTCCCCTTTTTTCTGTCATTTTTGTCTGTCTTCAACAACACCATCATCAATCCAACGTGATGATACTAATTTAATTTGATATATCAATGCTTGAACAACCAACCATTCTTTATTTTAAATAGATGATACTAAATTTGTGTGAATTAGGACAGATCAACGACATGCTTTTTACCGGAAGATTTAACAAAACAACAATTAGCAATAAAATAAACCCAATAAATAGTGATATAATCTAGTTGAGTGCTAACAAACACGTCATTTCATACTTTTACGAAATGATTACAAACATCCAATACTATATCGTGCATAATTTCACTTGTTAGTAATATTTCTAATGAAATCAGTCTTACTTTTATTACATTTACGTTATTGATATAAAAGACGTTGGTTTAGAAAAACAAGTATCAATTCAATCCTGGATTTCGGTAAAACAACAGCTAAGAAAATGGTGCTTAAGGTAAATTATTATTAGAAAGTGTTACAGTTTGTTTAAATAGTGGTAGTAACTAGCTACAGTTCAGTGGATATTGGTGAAGTAGAATATTATGCATAAAGATTTGGTGGAGAATTGGTGATTAGAGAAAAAAACCGTGTCGACCGTGTAATAAATTACCACTGGGTTTATTTTAGTACTTGTTTTTGATTTCGATTTAAAACCATAAAATTTTTGCTAGGGTTAATTAAGATTTTAATAATATTACCTGTATTTGATAGAGGTCTTATGCAATAAAAGTTCTAATTTTTTTCCAGATTATTTGTGCGCTGAGCCTACTTGTTTTAGCCGTCGAATCTGCAAAGCATCACAAACCAGCGTTTTCATCACAGTATATCTTTCGACACGATGGTCATGCTCAAAAAACGTACATTTACGTCCATGAAAAACCAAAGAAACACGAACATAAGAAACACGACGAGGTACCAAATGACGGATCTTATGAAGAGCCTACATTTAAAGCAACATTTGAAGGATCTTCAGAAGAAGGGCCCAGATTCGATGCGCCTGCAAATGAAGGACCTTCAAATGTAAGACCAACATTTGATGGACAGACATTTGGGGGACAGACATTTGGGGGACAGACAATACAGACTTTCGACGCCCCTACATTCGAAGGACAAACATTCGGAGGACCGTCGCTCGGCCCACCAACGTTTAGTGTACCCACATTTACCGCACAAAATTTTGGAGCACCATCATTCGAAGGAGCATCTGACGAGGAATCAACTAGCGATGAAGAAGTTAGCAGCGATGGACACAAAAAACACAAGAAGCACAAGGAGCATAAAAAACATGAAAAGCACATCGACTATTACGTAAGTAGTCATGTAATTTTATTGAAACTCATAAGTTGCATGTCTTAAATTACAAGAATATTTAGAAATAATTTAAAAGAGAAGCCTTTAATGTTAAGTTCTAACAATTGACAGTAAACTTTGTTTTTGTTTTTGTAATTCTCAGGCATATCCAAAATACAAGTTCGCATACAAAGTGGAAGATGAGCACACTGGTGATAAGAAATCCCATCACGAGCATCGCGACGGCCACAACGTGAAAGGTTCCTATGAACTGCATCACCCTCACGCGTCTCACAGACATGTTCACTACCACGCTGACAAGCACAGTGGGTAAGCTATGAGTAAAAATAATCAAACTTTTCATTTGTGAGTTCAAACTTTAATCTAATACAAACAAGGTTCATTTTCCAAAAAAAACATCGGTTTCGCCGGAAAATATCGATTCATTAAAAAATAAACGATTGCCACTATTGGCAAACGTTTATTTTACTAAGAGCCTATGCTCTTAGTTTGTTATTATTATAATACACGTAAGTGTAGCGTTAAGTCCATTTCATGAGTATAACGGTATCTACTACCATAAGGAATTTAAGTAAAACACATGATTCAATTAATTAAATTTAAAGTTTCTACCAAGCTAGATTAATAAGAATGATCGTTAATTTTGGTCACATATAAAAACAATGTGATTTAGAATAATCTAATTATTTTTTGTTGTTTTCAGTTTTCATGCTGACGTGAAGCATAGCACTCACCACGTCGTGCCAAAACATCACCATTAAACTTAATTCTTATTATTAACCTGTAGTAGTTAATTAATCTGTGATTTTAAGTTTAATTTTACGATGAATGTATATTTTGTACTGATTATGTTCCTATATAAAATATAAGTTTTAAAATATATATTTTTTTTAATTTCTATCTTTTTACCCAAACTCCATACAATGCCACATTTCAAGCCAAGAGTTCAAGCAAATGAAATAATTTAATAAATGAATATTTTTTATTTAAAGAAGAAAAGAAAAACATTGTAAGTAAAATTATTATTTTCCATAAATTTAGTATCATTGATGATGTTAGTGTTCAGGAACAACGTGTTTGGCGTGATCCTCGTAGTGGACGTTGGCCTTAAATCTGTGGACAAAAATAATTTAAAACATTAATTTATAACAATATAAAGTACGACCAAGTCTAGGAGGAGGCAATATGTAACATTCGTAAGAATAGGTGTTTAACAAACATGAATCAAAACATTAATTAAATCTAACTTTGAATTTGAATTTTATGATATGATATAGCGAAAAGTTATTAAAAATATTTCAAGAAAAAAAGTAGTTTAATTTTTTTTTAACACAAAAATAATGTTCCTTTTTACCCTGATTTCTTGTCTACGTGGTATTCGACAATCCTAATTCTGCCGTCAGGCTGGTACAGGCTGTATTCTCCTTTTACTACATCACCGTCGCGAGCTTCATGGTGGAACTTCATGTCGTGCGTGTGCGGGTCCAACACTCTGTATTCAAACTCGTACTTAGGATGACTCTACAGCAAACATTTTAATTTGATATGTCAATTATTTAAGAACTGTTGAAACGTTATGTTAAAAGCTGGGTATTACTTACAAAGTATTCGACGTGTTTCTTGGTACCATGAGAGTTGTGCTGCTGGATGCTGTGTGATGCGGAGGCATGGCTGTAGTGAGAGTGTTCTTGCGATAAAGCGGCGGTGCCAGTCAGGACAAGGACAAACAGGATGACCTATAAATATTTACAATTTATTTTGCATACCGCAAAGATGTAAAACTTTAAGTAAGAAAAGAACCCAAACTTAAGGACTCATAATTACCAGTTTTAAAAACCTCAGGAATAAATAATGCAATTGAAAAACACAGAACAAAAATCACAGTTTACAATCAGCTGTCCAAGCGCACCAACAAACTATGCAGTTTGACATTTTGGACATCACGCGCCTTTGGCGGCAAAATTACTAACGGTAACCCTAATTAAAATAAAAATGATAGTATCGAACATTAAAAAGCAAATGCATAAAAGAAGAAAAGATAATAATGAGCAGAGAATTTTACCTTCATGTACATTTTGTAAGGGTTTATTTACATATAAAGTTGGATAATTACTGATGCCGCAATAAATGTACTTTTCTGTTTTATAGAAAGGTACAAGAGCAAGTTTAACAAACCGCCTTAATATTAACATTTTATTTATCTCTGTTAAAGCCGCTGTTCTGATTTAAAGTATAATGACCTTGTACTACACATGAATAATTTTAATCAGCATGCTGCTTTAGTTATGATATCATTAATTTTTTTTTATGTTGTTTTTATCATAAATTTTCTCCCTACAAGGTCGATGGGACTTTTTTAAATCAATTTGATAGAGATCTTGCATTAATTAAATTATATAAAAATATTTTAGATTTAATTGTGACTGTATTAATTTAAAAATATTTTTTTAGGTGTAGTTCAAACTGGAATACAGGTAGGCACATTATATAACATTAACAAATAAAACATTTCAAATCTTTATCATCCGTCGATTATGATACCTAATTGTAAACTATTGCCTTCTTAATAGTGTAGTGGTTATTATTTAAATTATTTGTTACGCATTAACGCATGCGGAGCGAATATTTGTAATTAAATACAAATAATAGAAGAAAAAACTTAAACCTCAGGCAGGACTCGAACCTGCGACCACTGGCTTGACGCGGCAGTCGCTTTACCAACTAAGCTACCGAGGCCACTCAGTGTAGTGGTTATTTACGTGGTTTTGATCCATTTCGTATAGGATTTAAATTTAAAGGAAAATCTTTAATTTAAAATGATGTATTTGAATGAGTATTTTGTTGTTTTTCATATTGCCTATTTCTTTCTACTCTTTTATAAGAAAATAAGGTTAAAAATGCGTTTTACAGTATGATGAAGAGGCTAAGATGTGACTACAGTATGCTGGAATCAAGTATACATAAAAATATTATTCTTTCCGATGAAAATGGTTTAAATCAGCATAAGAATTATAACATACAACGGTCACACAATGGCCAATAAATTATGAGACCTTCAATATTCGCTAACATTCCAACCGACTGACCGACTGTCTGCAAGTTTAACATAAAACTTGTTTTAATGTTACACTTTTGGTTGAAACCTGATTATTTGCCTCATATAAAACCCTCACGTTGTTTTCAGAATTATCAGTAACCACAGCACCTTCGTAAAAATCATCGCAAAAAAAGCAACAAAAATGTTCTCAAAGGTATAGTCCTTATTTAATAAATCATCAAGACTTTCTTACAGCAACCCTCAAAACATAGTTTAATTTTGTTTAAACATCTCAATCATTTATCACGTTTTTTGTACTTTTTTATTAGGTTTTCGTGTTAGCCACTGCTGTGGTATCAGTCATTGCCGTACCGCAAGACTATCATCACAACCACGGCCATGCGTCCTCATCACAGAGCATTGTGTTGCATCACACCCATGCTGCCCAACACCACGAAGGGCATCACAACGAGGGTCATCAGGAGCATTACAACTTAGGGCATCAAGATAATCAACATGGTGAACACCACGGCCACGCTTCCTCATCACAGAGCATTGTGTTACATCAAACCCACGAGCCTCAGCACCACGGTGGCCATCATTATGAGGGACAACAGGAGGGTCACAATTACGGAGGTCACCAGGAACAACACGGTCACGCTTCTTCAGCACAGAGCATCCACCAGCACCATGGACATGGGACCGAGAAACATGTTGAATACTATGTAAGATAGCGATTTATTGTTGTAATGTGTATGTTTAAGAAATTCAACGCTGATGCTAATTATTGTAATTTACCCTGTAGGGTCATCCTAAGTACGAGTTTGCATACCAAGTGTCGGACCCGCACACACACGACATAAAGTCCCAGCACGAGGCGCGCGACGGTCACGTCGTGAAGGGCGAGTACAGCCTGCACCAGCCCGACGGCAGGGTCAGGACCGTCAAGTACCACGCCGACCATAAGACCGGGTGAGTGTAAATATTAAAACAATTAATGGTTGTTTCTTAAACATAATTATAGGTATGTAACTAACATATTTCATTTTATTTGCAGATTCAACGCCGATGTGCACTACTCGGGTCACGCCGAACACATCGTCCCTGAACACAATCATCACCACTGATTTCATTCTAATTGTTATTTTGTTTGTTCTTACTGTTATTGATTTTGTAGCAAGTAATAAAAGTGATGTTAAGTACCTATATGAGGCCTATTTTTTGGATCTGTCTTTACATTAAGTGCCTAAAAACCAAATGTTTTTCATTTTAATTTAATTTATATTTACTATACTCATAGCGGTTTCAAAACGCAGCTCTCTTTACGAAAAAATGTGACATGCTAACGATTGTTCGACAAATTCACTCCTAAATTTCGCCATTTCACTGTGTTAAAGTACTACAAAAGTGAGAATAGATAAAATACAAAAAAATTGCAATACGTAGACCAGTCATTAAATTTAATGTAGACCCATGAATATATTCCTTGTTCATATTATTTTAATAACGGGTTTATTATGGCTTTTATATTCAGATTTCGATGTTATATGAACTACTAGCGGTCCCCCGCGACTTTGTCCGCGTGTTTTAGTTTCAACGGTTTTTAATTTTTGCAACATTTTTCATTTATGCTCCGCTCCTTTTGGTAGCAGCATAATGTTATATAGCTTATAGCTTTCCTCAATAAATGGGCTATCCAAAACTGAAAGATTTTTTTTAAATGGTCCAGTAGTTCCTGAGATTAGCGCGTTCAAACAAAGAAACAATCAAACAAACAAACTCTTCAGCTTTATATGTTAGTATAGAATATATAGAGCTTAAAAATGTTATTATTATTTGGGAACATACCTGATTACACAATTTATTTAAAACAAAATCATGCGCTGACGCGGCGGCGGTGGTGTCGCGAGTCAAACATTTCAGTTCGCCCGTTCGACTCCCGACACCACCGCCGCCGCGTCAGCTCATGATTAGGGACTCCTATTGAGTCTGAAACTAGTCGGGCGATCCCGAGAATATACGTATATGAGTAAACCGTTTTGTTTTAAATAAATATGCATACTCCTCATGAAAGTTATTATACTGATTACACAAAACTATTTTTTTACGTATACTATTTTTCTTTTAACAAAACATATTTTTGACTATGTTTTATGCTATTGCGCTTCTGTATAAATTTAATATCATATTCAAATATTGATAATGTTTCAATGTGTGTCTCGGCTTCAGCCTTTTTACTCAACTGCATTTGTAATAGGTAACGGCTGTCTACGAGGTTTGGTTTGGTTACTGTCCAGCAGCCTATTTACTTTTTGTTTTTATTTATCCATCACGAAGACATGGTCCTGCCTGCACTACCAGTCACTTTCTACGGGGGGGGGGGGGGGGGGGGGGGGGGTTACTATTGAATGAAAATTGTAAATAACAATGCAAAATTGTTATTAGTGCACACGTGATTCAGATTTTTTTAAACAAATAATAATTATATATTACATAAATAATAATAACAATACTCTCAATTTAGGGAACTAGCTAAAACACGAAATTTTGAAGTTTTTAAGAAATTTTGAACGTTTATTTTGAAGAAATCAGCACGAAAGAAGAGCGTTTAGATTGCATTCGCCTAGCTGCAGAAGAGATAAAAACCGATCTCAGTATTTTCAAACGATCAACTCGGCAAGTTGCCATAAGGGCTACTGCATGTACAACTTTTGTAGAATATGTGTTATTGTGTGCATCAATAAATACGATTGTTAATAATGATTTTAGTTTTATATTTTTGCCTTTAATTACACAAATTCAAAAGTCCTGAATTCACTACCTGTGTATGCTTCCGTTCGATCAACAGTGACAAAAAATAATTGACATAGGGTAAAATATTTACTATCATTGTTTAGGACTTTAACTTCTCAAGATATAGTATTTTTTTGCACGTGTCCCTAATATTCTGATTAAAATCCAATTTTATTGTTAGAACTGAACATACAACACCCCTAAACTTTGTACAGTTGATCCCTGGACATACTGTATAAATACAAGTTTCACGTATATTATAATTATTCTCCTGTTTTCAATAATTTGGGGACGACGCGTATTTTATCTAAAACTGTGCTAAAAAGTGAAATTACCTATCTGTAAGCTTGTCAGGAAATTTATTTATTTAGGGCGATATTTTAAATTTAATTGAGAATATCTTTAAATTACAAACATATTTGGATAAAATATAAAAAAAGTATAAAATAAAATATGGCCGATGAGGTTGATTATGCAAATTTTATAAAGTTGTAATCATAGTAGCCAAAATCATTTCTTCTTTTATGGCATATTTATGTAGGTCTGTACTTTGGCATCTAGAAGATATAAAGGTTTATACACAGTTTTATTTGGCTTTGTAAAATAAATTTAATAATAATCAGTGATCTTTTAAAATACTGTTAGACTGTAACAGCTTAACTAACAGATAAAACATCGGTGTTACTTGACTAGTTTCAACCCCTAACCGGGGCCTATAATCATGAGCTTATGACACGGCAGTGACGCATACGAATCATTATCCGTGATTAAAGCCGTTAAAATCGTACAGAAATTAATATTTCTCACGAAAGTTCTTCATCACGATCTTTTAAAATAAGTTAAATATAATTTCATAACAATTATGAAGATGCGTGCTCACCTAGTTTTTGTGATAAATTACTATTACATAACAAGCTTAATTCTGTTTAAAATGTCGTTTACGGCAAACCTGTTGTCCATCCAACACTTGAAAATAAAACCAAATAAAAACATTATCCTTAAATTACAATTGTTCCATTATTATATTACATATGCATAATTAATTAAAGTTCGTATGTTCGTTCAAGGTATCGGTGGAATCATGCATCCAATTGTAAAATAACAAATTACACTTAAAATAAAAGACATGAATATGTTTTCAATTTTAATACATATAAAATCAACAAATAATAAAACTATAATTAACAGTGTAAACTAACTAAGGACGTAGTTGATAACTTGAGAATCAGTGATGATGATGATGGTGTTCAGGGACAATGTGTTGGGCGTGACCTTCGTAGTGCACGTCAGCGTTAAATCTGTAAGAAGGAATAAATACTTTAGTGAATTCTAATTTAGGCTTGTTGCGCGACCGCGCCATTATCTCGGGTAAACCACTTACCCAGTTTTGTGGTCAGCGTTGTATTTAACGGTCCTGACCCTGCCGTCGGGCTGGTGCAGGCTGTACTCGCCCTTCACGACGTGTCCGTCGCGCGTCTCGTGCTGGGACTTTATGTCGTGTGTGTGCGGGTCCGACACTTTGTACTCGAATTCGTACTTAGGATGACCCTGCAAGATACCACCAGTCATTTAATAAATATTGAACATTCATAAATAAATATTAAATATTCACTTACATGGCTTATCAAATTAAAATACTCGTAAAAAACAATTAAAATTAAATTGCTGGCTTACATAGTATTCGACATGTTTCTCGGTGCCATGTGAGTGGTGCTGGTGAAGGCTCTGAGAGGAAGAGGCGTGACCATGATGGTGGTCGTGGTGCTGTTGCTCATTGTGGTGTTCTTGATGTTCGTGATGGTGCTGCTCATGATGCTCAGGCTCATGATGTATGGGCTGGTGATGTACGGGTTCGTGATGCAAGACAAAGCTTTGAGATGATGAGGCGTGGCCGTGGTGGTGGTGGTGGTCTTGAGCTAAGATGGCTGCTGCCATGGCAATGGTGACTAGAAGGACCTGAAACAATAACTTACAAGTTGAATAGCTTTGTCATCTCCTGCGTACCGAGCTATGTTGTTAGATAGTTTTGTTGTTATAGTATTAAAGTTATCATTGATAAAACTCATTTACATTTATATTATTAAGTATTTGGGTACCAACAAACTTAACAAAAAATATAGCTAAGTAAAAAAAAATCTAAATACATTAATTTTAAATTAGGCTATTAAGTAGCACTTTTCGAAAGTCAACATATCAGAAGCACCCCCATTCGCCCTCCTTTCAAGTCACAGTACCTTCAAACTGAATAAGGTCGACTTTCAGATTCGTAATTCGTTGTTAGATTAGGTCCCATACCTACGTTTATTCATTGCTATGTGCGGTCGCATTAAAATGCAAAGAAGATGAAGTACAAAATAATATTCATTACCTTTGTAAACATTTTGTTGGTTTTTACGTTAATGTGCTGTGAAAGTGGAGTAGTTACTGATAATTAAGAAAAAAAATGCGAGCTTTTTATATGTAAAACAATCCACTTTCAAGTAACACTAGTGCTTTATTTTACGTCATGTACAAGTTCAAAAAACCTGTAGATTACGTACAAGTTCTGAGGTCGGTGACTCTGTGCCTATAAGGTGCAATTTCATATAAAATAATATTGAAATTATCTGGAGCAATTGGCAACAAGCAATGACTTACTATTTACAATGTAGGACTTGATTTTATAAAAATATTATTATTATAATAACTGACCTGGCAAACGTTGTTTTGCTATATTTAATACCAAAATTTTTCCGAAAAATAAATAATAAAAATCTAGAGAGCGATAACCTTTTCACCTAGGAGTATAAAAAATAGCTTACAACCTATTCTCAGACCTACCTAGAGGAGTTCGATAACAAAGACTGTGACACGATATATTTATATTTTAGAAGAAGATGTATTACGAACTAACCAGGCGGATTATTTTTGTCTTACATTATTATAACAGATTTTTTATTCCTTGTGTTTGTGAAAGTAATTTTCTGTTTATAATCATTTCAAAGCCATTTAATAGTGAAGTCGGTACTTAACCAGCAAATACGAGCTTCACAAGTTCATGTTTGTTTCGAATCTGGAATCCTAAACCTTATGTATGTGTATTAAATGTTTTGTAAAAGCTTCGCGATACAAAGATTTTTAAAAAATAATTTAATAAATACTTACTATTTTGTAGTTCGTGTTTCAAGATTTGTAACAAAGAAAAGGCTGAAATAAACAGTGGTAAGTGACGTCAAATTTTACAAGATAACAAGGCCAAACTCCGCACTCCTACATATGGACAGGTTTCAAAACATACTTGTTTCTTTCTCATAAATTTCATTTAGCACCTCGTCAATTAAACTGGATTTCACGTTGATATAAAACCCTTAAGATTTTTTCTTACAGTATCAGTCATCAATTAACTTCCAAAGCAAGTTAACTTAAGAAACTACAATGATTAAGGTATATTTTTTTATCAAATCTACAACCATAGATACCTATAAGTACATTTGAAAACAAAAAACGTTTTTTTTAAATAAAAGTAATAGAAAATAAAATATGTATATATAATTCGTAAAACTTACGGATAACCCTGAGATTTACGGTTAAAAATAATGAACTTTAAAATTAATCTAATATAAGATAAAATTATGATTAATTTTTATATAATAGTAATATAATATTATTTTAATAGATCTTCCTCGTTATCGTCGCTGTAGCCGCGATCGCCGCTGTCCCTCAAGAAGACCACTATAACCACCACGGCCACGCCTCCTCCTCACAGAGCCTCCACCAACACCACTCCCATGGCACCGAGAAACACGTCGAATACTATGTAAGATAACGCCAATACAATTTCGATCATCTTAAGTTTCTGTAATGAACCAAATAACTAACTGTGATGTATGCTGCAGGGTCATCCTAAGTACGAATTTGAGTACAAAGTGTCGGACCCGCACACACACGACATAAAGTCCCAGCACGAGACGCGCGACGGTCACGTCGTGAAGGGCGAGTACAGCCTGCACCAGCCCGACGGCAGGGTCAGGACCGTCAAGTACCATGCCGACCATAAGACCGGGTGAGTTTTCAATTGTTGTCTTGTATTACCTGTATTGTTTTTCTACATAATTCAATTACTTATATAATATTATATTATTGTCACCTATTTCCAGATTCAACGCCGACGTGCACTACAAGGGTCACGCTCAACACATCGTCCCTGAACATCATCATCACCATTAATTATTTATCTCATTGTTATTGTTTAAATTTTTGTTTCACTTCTTACTATTGTTATTTTAGCAAATATTGTGTTATAATTGAAATTGTTGTGATATTAATAAACCATTTATAAATACCTAGACTATATTATTTTGTCGTAAATATGTAATTCTTATTTAAATTATATAATTCCTATTTTTGCGACTATAACACAATCTTACTATTTATCCTAGATTAACAGCGGTGTAGTGGAAGCCGGAGACTCGATAGCTTTTGCTGTGTCTGCCATGTTATTTTATTGAGGTATTGTTGTTTGGTGATATTCGTTGTTTTTAAACGGCCCTCACTGATTCAAATCACATGCGCAGATAACACGCAGACTTAATATTTGTGGATCATATGCGGGGATCGAACCCGCAGTACGACGCGCACAGTGATAATTGGCGTGGTGACCCACCCAGCTATACGTGCAATCAAATATATCCTTCTTCCGCTGATTGAGCTATTCTCTCGGAGTATCGTGATAAGACTACTTATGGTTTTTATTTTTTTAATTATTTTTCACTATTCATTAATATTTTGAAATTACAACAGAGAAATTTGCATAGATGGCTGTCACAACAGCACAGAAGGTTTTACGAAATTATTATGACTTCGTACTACTTCGTTCATTTTACAGCCTATCTTATAATTTTATATGTTTCCATTACTAAACAATGGGTTTCTGTATAAAAAACATAATTTATGTGCTTCACTACCAGTTTTCCAACGAAAGGGATTCAATCAATTACAAAATGGTCCTTAAGGTAATAAAAAGCTTTTCAAGGTAAACACATGTCTTGTAATTCCGCTGCGCTTAAAATTTTAATAAAGTGTTTAGCATCATAGCTGCAACTCTGTGCGCGCTATTTAGCATCTAAATAGATAAACTGATTTGTACCCGCAAATTAAGTGACTAGATTGAAAAAGTTTCATCTCTAATACAAAATACAGCCATTAGAAGATCGTCAGCTATATTCTAGTTAATGACTCCTATAAAATGATTATTTTAAGCAATTGTAGAATTACAGGCTGCGCAAGGCTAGACAAAACATTAATGAATTATGTACAAGAACCTTTCTCTTGAATCACTCTAATCCCCTTTTCCGACCAGTGTTAATACAACATTATTGCAACCAAAATATTTATGTTACTCTTAACATACTACGTATTAAGCAAATTTACAACATTTCATAGAGTATTTACATTATGTGCTTGTCCACACATAGATCCATACCTATCTTCGAATCCGCTTGTTACATTTACATTTTCATCTTAACCAACAAGGCAGATTTCATCAAAATCGTTTTAAAAGTTTTCAAGATTTAGATCGTTCCAATCAGTTGTTGAACGTCCTGGCTTTTTTTTACTTGGTATTGTTATATATTTACATTTTTATCTCTTTACAGTTTACAGCAGGCATCATCCCCCACTAGACCACATACACTTTGAACCGGATGACCTTACTTACTCACTTTTGGTTTTTCATCTGCGTTTGTAATAAAAGTTTTGTGAATAAATGTCATGAAAATTCTATTTTAATTTTATGTATTTCTGCCATTTTTGAAAACATAAGTGTGATTTACCTACACACAAATCATGTCACTAATACAACGCTTTGTCAAACCTAAGGCCTGACTATCAAAAACGTGTCGTCGAATTTATAATAACCATTAAATGATTAAGGAAACGTCTGAGCTATTTCAATTTGATTGTCGTCTTTTCCTTTCAATTAGCGAACTGTCATTGACTTTCGTATAATTATTTGTGGTAATGACGTTAGGGATATGTTTTTTACCGTCTACTATCACATAGGCATGTTAGGTAAAACATTTTGCGTCTCCATTTTAAACTTAATGTATTTTAAATCCGTTCTATAACATCACACAAATATGAAACGTAAACGCTTTACGAAATTAATGGTATAAAGATATTGCAAACTCTTTAACTGCTGTAGGTTATGAATGAAATGGTTTGACTATAAAAGCGACAATTGTTTTTTATAATGTATCAGTTAACTACAAAACTTTGTACTTGTTGTACTATTAGGAAAATAAAATGTTTTTTAAGGTGAATTTCAAAATATACCTTTGAAAAAATGTATTGTTGCAAGAAAAGGCTTAACATTAATTTTCTATTGCGTTTCAGGTGTTGTGTGTATTAGTAGTATGTGCAGTGGCTACAGTATTTGCAGAGGAAGGTCACTCTTCGCAGTACATCTTCAAGCACGAAGGTCATCACATTCCTGTGCACATACACGACAAGCACCATCATCATCACCACGTCGACTACTATGTGAGTAACGCACACATTCACTGCAGAAGTAATAAAAAACAAAATACTGAAGGTGTCGTTTTCTTGCAGACCCATCCTAAGTACAAGTTCGAGTACAAGGTAAAAAACCCTCACACCGGCGACCACAAGTCACACCATGAGCACCGCGACGGTGACAGCGTGAAGGGAGAGTACTCTTTTCATCAACCTGATGGTTCCATCAGACATGTACACTACCACGCTGACAAACACACCGGGTAAGCTTGACAGTCCTTTTTATTTCTGTTTTTTTTTTTATCTAATGTAACTATAAACGGTCGATGCTAACCGATTAAAGGACACATCTTCATTTTATTTCAATTCCAAATCTGTTTTGAATTAACGTGTTTCATCAATTCTGTAGAGATCTCAAATTATCGAGTAGTTTTTTATAAAAGATATAGTTTTATGATTAACTATGGTTATTTATGTTCTTACGTATTAATATTATAATATTTCCAGGTTCCATGCGGACGTGAAACACAGTACCCACCACCTTTATCATCATCACTAAGTTACTTTAATTGTAAACTTGAATTTGTTTTATGGTTAAGTACATATATTATGTTTGTTATATTTTGTTAATTGTTACCGGAATAAATATTTTACTGTGTATATATTTTTTATTATTCATCGTAAACAAATAATTGTTCGTATCCTCTACTGAATGATATTGCGAACATTTTGTGAAATCACCATGATAGTTAACTAAGGTTTCTATATTCATTTCAAACGCACTATTAATGCTTCTTGTCACGCTTGTTCTAGTAATAGATAGGAATATGTTGCAAAGGTAGATACACCATGACTTTCTCTAAATCGAACTATAATGTATCAAAACACACCCCCAAAACTTGTGTACTGAAAATGAATTTCAGAGGAAAAAAAATAAAGAATAAAATACTTTACCCTGAACAAAATTCAAATCTTATAACATGCTGCAAATAAGTATATTTAGAACTAGTTTATTTTTTGTTTGTCAATGACCTTGATGAGCACTTGGAAGTGTAAAGGAGTATTTCTTAGTAACGACACTACCTCGGCCATTTTAATTGAGTGACCGATTGCTTTATCTCGGCAGATCTCAGTGTATACCTATTATATTTTCAACTAATAATAATATTATCACTTGGCGCTTCAATATTGCCCGTAAGGCAAATTCGAATGAATATAGTGACGCTTAAAATGAAAGAGTTTGGACACGTGGAAAACCAACGCGTTAAAGTTGGAAAACAAACAATACTAATAATATGCAATACAAGCTCAAATAAATGCTATAGCTTGCATGTGCACCATTAAAGTAGATGCTAAAGTAAATGATGATTATCCTAGCTCTCGTTTCGTTTTGATTTGATTTGTTTTTTTTTTTAATTCTACTTATTGTGCCAATTGATGTCATTTTCACTTTAACAAACATAAGTTTTATGTTCATGTAAATAAAAGTTTATTTTAGACTGACTAGTAAGATGGAAAAGTCATAAAAAAAGGTGACAAACTGAACTCATGTTTGTCATATATGCCAAAATACACATATTATGCGTATAGGTGTTTTATCATAAAAGAGAAACTAACATCCGTCGGTCGTCACAAACTTCCACATATCTAGCAAAGTGCTAAGGTCACCGATTGATCAAGCAATCAACTTCTTCTGCTGCATATTGAACATAATTATGTATCTTAAAAGCTTCACTTGCCTTAGCCAGAGCCGCGGGATCAAATGCACATGCTCAGCGCAGCTCCGAACCCTTAAAAGACCTACTACAATCCCCAATCGTTAAATTATTTGGCTATTACGTTAATGAAATACAATATAAATATGCACATGTACATTTATGTAGCTTAAACTTCTTCTGCCAAGACTTTTCCCAAGCTATGTTGGGGTCGGCTTCCAGTCTTACCGGATTCAGCTGAATATTATATTTTACATGGAGCAACAGCCTATCTGATCTCCGAAATCCATTTTACTGGGTGTGATACCCAGTATCAAAGTAATCCAGTAAGACTGGTTGTCAGAATTATAATGATTTAACGACTGTCAAACATCATCCAATGATATAATCGGGACCAACAGCTTATCGTACTTCCCGAGGCACGGATTTACGTTTATTAGACTTAATACAATAAAACTAGTGACACAAGATTCTGCACTATAGGTTTAAATAGAAATCCTTAAGCGTAAAGGTTGATCAACACAAAAATTTGTTAATCACCTGTCAAAATCATGTGCAGCGATGTTATTGGTTGTTAGTCTGTCGGTCAACCAATCACAGTTTTGATCAGTTGATTTGACAACAGATTAAATTGATCAGTCTTTCAGAAACCGGAGGTTAGCCTGTTAATCTAATCGAACACTAGTTAGGACATCTGTCACAGCGAATTATTAGTAAATAGTTTTAGGAAATTTATGAGATCTTATCCTCTGCTATTAGAGACGAAATTTTGTAGCTGTAGTGATGTAGTACTCACTTAGGGGGTCTAGATGCTTATTTAATAGCCCGTCAGCTCTTACCTCGCTTAGTTGATAATCCAATATTTAATGTTTTTTTTTATCTACCATTTTATCTTCTATACTATAATATTATAAAGCTGAAGAGTTTGTTTGTTTGTTTGAACGCGCTAATCTCTGGAACTACTGGTTCGATTTGAAAAATTCTTTTTGTATTGGATAGTCCGTTTATTGAGGAAGGCTATAGGCTATATAACATCATGCTACGACCAATAGGAGCGGAGCATAAATGAAAAATGTTGCAAAAATGAAAAACCGTTGAAACTAAAACACGCGAACAAAGTCGCGGGGGACAGCTAGTGAAAAATATAGCCCAAATTCTTTATGACTGCACTTTTTTCAAAGTGTCGGTCTTCTTTCCATGTGTGATGTATGTATTATTTTATTATAATCCTCCTCCATAAGGAGGACGGTTTTCAATGCGGTAATGTATTTCGTTTTAAATTAATGTAAAAAGAAAATGGGGGAAAAAGGATTTTTTTGTTACGTTAATACATATCTTTATTGACAATTTTTGTTTAAACACTACAAACGCAATATTAGCAAGCTTTATCTTAAAGAAAACCAAAACAAAATTATTACAGTCTTTTATAATTATGAAACATGAATAATCTAAGCACATCATTATCTGTTTTTTTTTTTATTATATTTTTCGTACGTAATATATAATTTGTATTAAATTATATTTATAATACATGTGGGATTTCCTCAAAGAGGGGCCAATAAAAAAAACGGATTGCTTGAATAATCTTGGAAATCTTTATTTTTAAACTTTATACAACGTCTTCCTCGTCTTAATCGTCTCATCGTCCTTTTACGTTCCTTCCGCTCTCTTCCTACATCCTTTACCTTTTTTTCACTGTCCCTTTCGCACCTATTCCACTTCATACTGTCATCTCTTTCACTCCCTCATGCTTCACACCTGTCATTCATCTTTGCGTTTCATTCCACTCATCACGTTTCGTTCCTACAACTCGGCCATTCTGATATCTGACTGTCCCCAGTCAGATTTAAATTACAGTAAAACCACCTTTCACAACTTAAATTTATACAATATCAACTTAATTCTGCTCAAAACATTCATACTCTTAACTTAAACTAACCATAGAGATTACACCTTATTATCTAGCACACCTTAAATAATTCTTTATTACAAATAACAAGTAATATAAAAAACAGAATCTTAATCAATTATTAGGCCAAGATTAACCCGCAGACACTTCCTAACCTAATAATCTACCCAACAGCTGATGTCTCCCTACTCACCTAATTCAATACCGTGACCACCCACTGGCCATGGTTTCATATTATCTACTGATGAAGATGTTATTCGTGACCCCTCTGCCATATGATCCAGCTTTTCAAGATCATACCGATCATTACATTTGACCTTGGTGACCCTGTATGGTCCCAAATATTTAGGTTTGAGTTTCAAACCACTTCCAAACTGCGTCCGTTTAATGGCTACGACATCTCCTACTTCATATTTTCGGCTTGCTTTTCTTTTTCTGTTGTATGTTTTACAATTTTCTTCTTGAATTTTACTTATTTGTTCTTTCGCTTTCATTTTTAAACTTTCCCGGTCTTGCATAAAACTATTTCTGAGCTCTTGCTGAAGCAAATCGTAAATTTGTATGTCTTCCTTAGTTTTAATCTTCGTGCCCAGCATGAGTTCAAAGGGAGTAGTGTCGATGCTTCTTTGATAGGTTCCATTCAGAGCTCTCTGTACCCTACTGACCTGTTTGTACCATAGCGATGGCTCTTCCACGCACAACTTGGTTAATACAGCTATAATAGTCCGATGTACACGCTCCACCTGGCCATTTCCTCTGGGCACCCCGGTGGTTATCTTTATGTGCTGGATACTTTCTTTCTCACAATACTCTATGAAGTCGTTACTGGTAAATGCAGTACCACGATCTGAAATTATACGCATAGGATTACCAAAAGTTTGCTGGTGAATCATCAACTTGTCTATTGTCTCCTTACTGGTAGTTCCTTTCACTGGAAACAACCAAACAAACTTTGTAAATGCATCCACAACTGTTAAGATGTAATTGTACATTTTCCTGGTCTCAGAAAGAGGTCCAATGTGATCAACATGTATGGTATGCAAAGGAATGCTCCCTTTATCAATGCAGCTTAAAAATCCTTCCTGTTTACCTTCTTTTTTCGTTGCTAGCAAGCATGGTACACATGACAATAAAAGTTCTTCAATTTTCTTGTTTACATTTTTTATGTAGTAATCTTGTTCTAACAATTCTATCATCTTTCTTTTTCCAAAATGACCCTTCTGATGAACTCTTCTTAAAATCTCAAATTCCAAATTTTTAGGTATCACTAACCTTCCTTCACGCCCTTTGTATAACAAACCATTGCTATAGGAGTAGTCTTCATATGGCTGAAGTTTTAGAATTTCTATGATCGCCTTTACTCCGTCATCCAACATCTGTGCTTGTTTGACTTGCTCATGTAAGCTAAGCTCAATTGCTCCAACGAATGGGTTCCTGCTTAAGGCATCGGCATGTTGCATCTTACCTCCTGGCCGATGTTCAACGACATAATCGTATTCTTCAAGTAATAACACCCATCTGGCTACTCTGGTTGTTAAATCCTTCTTGTTTAAGGTTTTCTGAAAGGCTTGGCAGTCTGTAACAATTTTAAAATGTTTACCAAACAAGTAGTGTCTGAATTTCTTTACTCCTTCAATAATAGCTAATGCTTCTAACTCATAACTGCTATATTTTTTTTCGGCATCACTAGTCTTCCTGCTGTGATAATATACAGGGTGTAAGTCACCTGTATCATCTCTCTGAAGTAAGATAGCACTGTATGCTATTGCAGAAGCATCCGTATGCAATTCTGTTGATAGTTGAGGGTCATAGATCCTTAATACTGGACTACTGGCTAGTGCATTCTTCAACTGGTTAAATGCACTTCTCTGAATGTCATTAAACTCATAATGTGCGTCTTTCTTCAACAAAT
Source organism: Diachrysia chrysitis (assembly GCA_932294365.1). Classification (NCBI taxonomy): domain Eukaryota; kingdom Metazoa; phylum Arthropoda; class Insecta; order Lepidoptera; family Noctuidae; genus Diachrysia; species Diachrysia chrysitis. The sequence goes on from OW028645.1 coordinate 5,346,453, forward strand.
CGGTTAACGGCTTAGCTATTAATGCAAAATCTCTGATATATTTTCTAAAATACGAAGCTAACCCAATGAAACTGTGAAGTTGCTTCAAAGTCTTTGGTTCCGGGTACCTGCTTACTGCATCCGTCTTCTCCTGTGCAGGTTGTACTTTCCCACCTTCAATGATATGTCCTAGGTACTCTATTCTTTGACATAATAGTTGTGCCTTCTTCCAATTGATGTGCAGGCCATACTGCGATGCCACATCCAAAACTTCTTTTAATCGCTGCAATGCCTGACATTCATCGACAGCTGGAATTAGCAAATCGTCAATAAATATGACTAAAATTCCTTTTGCAATAAGATCCTGGAACACCATTGTGACGAACCTCATGAAATACTTTGGGCATACGGACAAACCAAAAGGAGCCCTCAAAAACTCGTACTGACCATGGTGTGTAACAAAGGCTGTATACTTAATACTTTCTTCACAAACTTTCAAATGAAAGAAGCCATTTTTCAAATCTAAAACACTAAATACACGAGCATCTTTAAGTTTATCTATTAAATCTTCGATTACCGGCAATGGAAATTCATCCTTAACAATTTTTTTATTGATAGGCCTATAGTCGACACAGATCCTTGAACTACCATCTTTTTTCTTTATAATAACCAACGGAGAGGAATATTCTGAAAAACTTACGCGAATGATGCCATCTTTCAACCAGTCTGATATTTGGTTTTCTACAATACGCTGCTCTGCTAATGATATACGCCTTGGTCGCTGAGAAACTGGTATGTCGTCTTTGAGCACAATGCGCAACTCTATGGGCGCCTCCTTTACCTGTACTGGTTTGTACCGGTTCACACAGTCAATCACCTCTTGTTGTACCTGCTTATTCTTAATGTTACCTAAAACAAACGGCTGATCATGACTAACTACACACGATAATTTTGACAACCAATTGTCCCCATTAGGTACAATTAATATTGACCCCTTGGACATAATAGTGAAAACATCTTTAAGGAAATCTTGGCCCAATATAACACTACAAGGCATAGCACGTCTTGGAACAACATAAAATGTAACAGCGTTGTAATCGTGTCCGTCTAACGTTACAGAAATAGTTAACTTTTTGGTCGACGCTATACTGCCTCCTAATCCCACTAGATTCGTGGCGGTTTTTACACATTCCGGAGACCCGAGATGATCATAAAGTTCAATACACATTAAATTCAGTTCACTTCCAGAGTCAATTAACGCGGATACTTCGCACTTATTGATAAATACCGTCTTGCAGGCACTTTCGAAATGCGTTTGCGCCGGCGTCTTTTCTTCGACGTAAACATCCTTGAAGTTGGCGTCAGTTCCCACCACATTCGCCATCGTGTCATTTTCCCTTATGTTGGTACAACTGTCAACCGAGCTGTCATGGCTGCCGAAATCGTCAGGTTTGCCAACCTCGCAATCGCTTGGAGTGAAGTCAGCCACACACATCGCTCGTCTTTCTTCGGAAGAATTCGGTTTGCCTCGGCGCCATTCCCGCTCTCGCTCTTCGTTCTTCTCATTCGTCGTATGCGACCGAATGTTTCCGCCTTGTTTACATTGCGTCGAGATATGCCCAAACTCGTTGCATTTAAAACATTTGAGCCCTTTTTCTTTATTAGGACACTGCGACGACTGATGACTTTTCTCACCACAGCTGAAACACCTCTGGTTATTCGTACCAGCGCGGTTCTCACTACTCTCCGGCTTCTTATTTCGATAGAAATTTACACCCATCTTTTCTTTGATTGTATCGTATATCTTGATTTTTTCTTTGAGCTCCGAATACGTAGTAGCACCGTACAACACAATCTTGTTCACTTCAGAGTCAATTATGCCGTCTATAATGTACTTAATGGCAACATAATCCGGCATTTTGCCGCGCTTCCCCATTTCCTTCATGACTAACATGTAGTCCACGCACCTTTCGTCTTTCTTTTTCTTTCTAGCCGCCATCATTTCGTGTATAGTTTTGCTGTCTATCGAATCAGGAAATTCTTTTAGCAAACCCGCCTTTAGATCGTCCCAGCTTTTGAAGGGTTTCTCTGATTTTAGCCACAGGGCTGCAGTTCCCGTCAGAGATCTTCTAGCGACTATCAGGGTCTGCAGGGGCGTCCATTCAAATATCTCTGAATTGTCGTCAATGTCTTGTGCCCATTTGGCTACTGAGAAAGACTTGTCTTGCCCGCTGAATTTTTCAACGAGGTTCTCCGTGTGGATAGTCTGATCGCGGAAAAATGTCTGCCTCGCCGATGAAGCTGCCGCGTGGTCGTCGTCATAATCCGTTTGGCGGCTTTGCCGGCGATCCTTACCATGTCCGCCCATATTTTCGTCTTCTGTTATCGTCTTCTATGCTAACGTCTTTTCTCTAACCGTCTTTGATCCGCTTTCCTTAGTTTTCTTAGAGCCAAGTCCCCGGTCACTCCACGTCTTTGGTGCCGGTTTTCTCCACTCTCGTCTTTTAGCCCCGAACAGGAAACTTTGAGTATCCCGGACGAGCCCCCAAAAATATGTGGGATTTCCTCAAAGAGGGGCCAATAAAAAAAACGGATTGCTTGAATAATCTTGGAAATCTTTATTTTTAAACTTTATACAACGTCTTCCTCGTCTTAATCGTCTCATCGTCCTTTTACGTTCCTTCCGCTCTCTTCCTACATCCTTTACCTTTTTTTCACTGTCCCTTTCGCACCTATTCCACTTCATACTGTCATCTCTTTCACTCCCTCATGCTTCACACCTGTCATTCATCTTTGCGTTTCATTCCACTCATCACGTTTCGTTCCTACATACATTTATGTACAAATATATATATATATATATATATTTTTTAATAATAAGAGATTTTTTTTTTAATAATCAGAGGATTATGTTGGTAACAAAATAGGTGTTAGGTACACAATACAATTAATTGAGTAGTAGTAGTAGTGAGCTAGTTAAATATGATTATTAGTATAAGGTAACAGGCGAGTATCGTTTTCGAATTCGAGAAAGCCAGTTTTACACACGTGTTTGAACGTTAATGTGTTTATGAAATCATTTTATTGATATTGTCATTTTAACTGCGATTCAATGAATAAAATCATATCGTATGGTACTTTACCTTTGACTATAAAAACCTCAATTGTTTTAGTTTTTTTATCAGTTTACTCACAAACATTGTTACAGTAGTACAGAAACAAAAATATCTAAAATGATGTTTAAGGTATAGGCATTTTTATCTATTTAAAAAAAAATCAAAGTACAAAAAAACCTTTAATCCCTTTTTTGGATTCCAGATTTTGTGCTTGTTAGCCGTATGTGCAGTAGCTGCAGTGTTAGCAGAAGAAGGTCACTCGTCGCAATACATTTTCAAGCACGAGGGTCATCACATTCCTGTGCACATACATGACAAGCACCATCATCATCACCACGTCGACTACTATGTGAGTCACGCACACATTCGCTGCAGAACTAACTGAAAACCAAATACTGACACTCAGATTTATTTTCAGACTCATCCTAAGTACAAGTTCGAGTACAAGGTGAAGAACCCCCACACTGGAGACTACAAGTCTCACCACGAGCACCGCGACGGTGACAGCGTGAAGGGAGAGTACTCTTTTCATGAACCTGATGGTACCATCAGACATGTACATTACTACGCTGACAAACACACTGGGTTGGTATCTAGTTCCATAATTGAAACTTGCGCAAAGTAAAAACAGTGAAACATTTTCTTATTTTCATATTTCTCGTTGGCGAACTATTTTGTGTATGCCACTAACGAACTCCATTTATTTTCAGTTTCCATGCTGATGTGAAGCACAGTACACATCATCTGGTTCCGCACCATCATCACTAAACACTTATTATAATTTAAGATTTAAGTGATTGTTGTTTTTTAATTTGTTGTTATTAAAATAAAAGTATTATTAGTTTAAAATCTCTGGGTTTTTTTATAAACGCACCTTTGAAATTGTTAGTCAAAAATTCCTACTCGCTTTAAAGAATTTATTTTGATGCAGCTATTATAGCTATGCTACCTATGATAAACTGATTTATGCAAGTTATTAAGTAAAGATGACCGGAGGTGAGGTTGTAATTTTAAAGTTAAAAAGAGCGGTTTCGCTTCTAACATTGTTGGCTAAAGATGTTCGTACACGAGGCGATGCGAGTCTTCTATTCCCGACGATTTTAGTCCCCGAGCGACTGCCAAAATATTATTATTAAGATATTTTTATTTTTAATAATTTTCATTAACCTACAAAATATCTCAATGTAATGTGGCATGCTACTGTAATATGCCTTTAAAACTATATAATATCAGAATTACACATAGAATTTTAATAGAAAAATATTTTTTAACTCCGCACCAAGAACTGACTTTTACATTATATACTGCTTTTAGCTTTTCACACAGCAGTGATAGATTTAGATTCTCAAAGGAATTAGAATTATTTAAATAATACCGTTGAAGAAAGAAAAAACTGCTGTAGTTTGATAGTATATTTTTTTATGACGGTAAAGTGTGTACATGAAAGAAATCCATTTCAAATTATTTGACTTAATCTGGACAAATATTATAGGCAATGACATTACAATTACAATCAACAGATTTAATTCATAAAATTATGAAGTAAAAACAACTTGCGTGATTTATTCTTCCTATGGCAAAGAGATATTCGTATTGCATCGCGTGTTGTAGAGTTTTTATAACATGTATCCATGCTACGAAATTATTGATGGGTATTAATTTCAAAACGATTAAAATGCGTGCATAATTTGCTACAGTTATTTCTAAAATAAACAGCATTATAAAGCAAAATATGGTTCATACTATAACGTAGAATTTATATTACCGTTATGATATTTTTTTTATTAAATTGCTATTTAAACTTTAACTAAATTATCTTCATGAACATAGTACGCGGGTGTATGTGGTAACAGATTATTATATAAATAATCTAAAAACATTTTGTTATAATCACCTAAACATATTTAAGTTCAGGCAAAAGTGATAAACACATTATTATTGCGACTTATAGTTAGAAAGACAGCTATGTGCTTCTAAACTTCTTCACATTATCAAAAAATTATTAAAAGTATATGGACCGGCGGCTTAGCTCCCGTTAAAAAAAAACACAATGGCACTTCGCGAGTGCCACCAGAATTGGAAAATTTAACAATTATAATACATACACAATCTACGAACATATAGTACATACTTGTACAATTACATACTTATATACAGAGATGTCAATAACGGTAACTGTAACTGTGTCATGAATTCAATTGTTTTTATCATCCCGAAATTGCTCACGCACCTAAAGAAGTTTTATCTTCAAAAATCTGTTTGTCTTTTTTAGTTTTTACAAACCTTGTCCTGACTATAACGAAGACCAAAAAAAAAGAATTGCCTGATTTAAATAGATTTATATATATATAGATAGATAAATTGCGTATTTCTCATAATACGCAATTAAGTAGGACTTTCAAGAATCGCCTGAATCTGCCTATCATCCGTTAATATCTAAAAAGAAAATATATACGATCAAAGTTAGCTTTATATAGCAGTTATATATAGATACCTAGTAAGAGGCTTTTGCCAAGCAGTGGCACATTTTTGGGCCTTTGTTATATGTACATCTATACGTCTTCCATTTATATTATTAAACAAAACTCTCCGCCGCGTCTGTCTGTCTGAACGCGATAAACTCAAAAACTATCGAACGGATTTTCATATGGGTTTCACCAATAGAGTGATTCAAGAGGAAAGTTTAAAGCACTTTAATTTTTTTAGAAATAGAGCTGCTATGTAGGATTTGATGTGAAATACTATAGATAAGAAATTATTTGAATTCCTCATAAAAACTATTAATGCCGTTAGTTTGATAAATCAACGTAAGAAGTTTATTTTTAAAGAATCAATAATAGGTCATAGAACGCAGCATCTTAGGCGTATGAAATTCGGACCGGTTTAGAAACACAGGTACGAAACACGCACCAAAACCCAAATCACTGACATTACCCAGAAAGCTGCCAAACTTAAATGGAATTAGGCCGGTCATGTCTGACGCATGTCAGATGAGCTGTGGGTTAACAAAGGCTACAGAGTGGGTCCCACACAATGCTAGACGACATCGCGGCAGACCGAAAACTAGGTGGAAAGACCACCTTGACTTCTACCGAAAGGACTGGCCCATCCTACTTCAGGACAGAAATATATGAAAGAGGGAGAGGGAGGCCTTTGCCCTGCAGTGAGACAAGACGGGCTTATTAGATAGATTAGATTAGAATAATAAGCCGAAGTACTACAAAGACTCTGAAAAATAAAATAAAATTTGGAGTTCCAAAAATCTGTTGTTGAGAGGAACGGAGAATCTTAGTTTTTCCTTTCATAAACTCCTAGCAGAAAGAACCAAAATGGATAAAGAAAGTAAAAATTACAAACATCTTACGTTTAATAAAATTAGCTAACACTATTTACGTTTGAGAGATTTCGCAAAACAATAACGACAATACATACTCGTATTTAAATGGCGTAAGTTTTAACTACTACAAATGGAGGCTGAAATTAATATTGCATTATTGGTATTGTTTTAGTATAAAAGCGTTGTGTTTTTAGATAAAGTATCATTTAACTTGTAGGTTTCGTATCAGTCACTAAACAAAAGGAAAATAAAATGAACTCTAAGGTATTTACTGAAGTCAAATTAGTATCGACTGAGGTAATCATTCATTAGGGCAATGTAATATAACCTCTTTTTTAACATGCAGGTCTTGTGCTTATTGGTGGTCGTTTTGGTAGCTCTGACGTCAGCCCACGAACATGCTCATTCGTCACAGCACATCTACAAGCACGAAGGTCATCACATTCCTGTGCATATTCACGACAAGCATCATCATCATCACCACGTCGACTACTACGTAAGTGATATTGTAGCTTATCGTTCTTCCATAGAGTCCTTTCTCAATTAAAATTATCATCACAATAGTAAAACAAAAATTAAATCCAATATCTTTGTGTTTAAAATTATATTTTTGTAAATATTGTTTATACATAATAAAAAAAACCGATGCGAATGAATAGTAAACATGTTACAATAAATACCATTCGGCGACTAGACTGCGCTCTTCATTAATCATAATTACTAAAAGATTATCATGTATTTCTCCAGACTCATCCTAAGTACAAGTTCGATTACGAGGTGAAAGACAAGCACACTGGTGACCACAAGTCTCACCACGAGCACCGCGACGGTGACAGCGTGAAGGGAGAGTACTCTCTGCATGAACCTGATGGTACCGTCAGACACGTGCACTACCACGCTGACAAACACACCGGGTAAGAATATTGCACTTTGAGAAAACAAATGAACCTGATACCAATTAAATGAATGCTCATTCTAATGTGATCCAAATATTTATGTTTTACCTACTTGTTCTGTATTCAAGCTACGTCTAAGCCAGCGTTATTCAGGCTAAGTCAAGCTACAGATAATAAACTTTTCTCACCAGATTCCACGCTGACGTGAAGCACAGCACCCACCACATCGTTCCTAAGAAGCATCATCATCACTGAAGTGTTTATTTGTTATTGTTTTTGTTAATTTTGACTGTAGAAATTATAATTGACGTTACTTGTAAATAAAATGTCTTGTTAAAAAAAACATGTCGTACTTATTTTTATTTACATTAAAATAAAGAAAGACTATGAACCCTGATGATAAATGCACAAATGAAATGGTACGTAAATAACAGCATTAAAAAACTGTAGTATATTAGAAAATTGGTATTACTTTTTATGTTTTCAATTCGTAGCATATAAATATTCTTGGGATATCTCTTATACTTGTCAGTTTAAATTGAAAATTTATAAAATTCCCTTTTTTTATATTACAAAACAACTACATAGGAGTAATAAAATAAAATATATTGTTATAGATAACATATTTATTTTTAAAATATTTATTATATTAAAATTTATTTTTATATGTTATAAATTTTATTTATACACGAAATTTCGAACCAATAGGACCTGTGAAATCTTGTTTTTCCCTTTTGTTAAGTATCAAGTGCAGTAGCTATAATTAAACGCCTGAACAGATCATCATATATGATAGTTAAGAACACGTTAAGAACCATCCCGCTTACTTTCATCACATGACATCAGTTTTCAAAGAGAAATAACCTGCATCAAATTCTGCGTGCTAGTTTGGCAGGAACGATGTTGCAGATAGATACAAAAATTCTAACTTTGGTATAATATATTTGTACACCGCATTAGTAAGTATGCTTTTTGCAGAATCTTACAGCGAGTTTTTAGATGCAATAGATAGGATCAATTAGTAATAGTACTGTTAGATTTTCTTTGCACATTTTCTTTGGGACTCTGTCAATATATATCTGCATAAGGTGTTTGTTCCGTCGAATCACAATATTAATAAAATACTTAAAATAATAATAATAGGTCTAATGAAACCATATTATTAAGAAAAGAAATTACGTACTTACTTTTCACTTTTTATTGGGTTTTAAAAAGATTATGAACATAAATTTCAGTTTTATCTCTATTATATCGGAGTTTAAAAAAATAAAACAAAAAGTAATTTTTATTTTGTCCAAATAAGAATATTTAATGGCAGTAAAATGAGTCGTAAGTACTTTTAATAAATGCTTGGACTACATAACAATATTCAGAATAGGGATGTTTCCTGGGTATGAAAAGTTAAAATCTATTTAGTCCGTCAGTTAGATAATAAAAAAATATTAGACACGTATTTTTTCTTTTATCAAAACAATAAAAAACTACAAAGATACACCGCTTTAAAGTTTCGGAGTGGGGGCTTATGACGCTACGCCTCGCTAAAAATCGTAGCGAGAAGTGACGTCACGCGTAACTTCAGTTCTCTGTATTTTGATCATTTTTTGTTTGCAGGAAAAAAGAAAAAATACGTGTCCAATAAAATTTATTAATCTACAAGACGGACATTAAAAAAAAAAATAGGAAACAGGCCCATTGCACGCATTCTTGTGCCCTTAAATTTTGGTACCAAATTGATTCTTAGCATGAACCAAGTTTGTGTAACGTTATGTTAAATGTGCAGGCAGTATTGTAGGGTTATGGCTTGACATCGATTTGGTTAATAAATAAATGACGATACTTACAAGATCAGTTAGCTAGCTCAAATGCCATCTCGTTTATCCATCTAGCTCATCCACCAATATACTAAATGATTTAACCAACTTCAAAAAGAGGAGGTTCTCAATTCAACGGTTTTTTTTTTGTATATTTATTACGCGATATCGCCGACAATTATTGAGGATCGATTTCAAAAAATATTTTTTCCGTCGTGTCCCGTAATTTTATTTATATTGGTTCCTCTTTACATTTATGTGTAACCAATTAATGTAAATTTCAAAATATTTCCGTAAGTTACTAACGATAATCAAGAAAATGGGTAGTTAAATGTTTAAATTCTGGAGTAAATAAAACAACACCAAACACCATTCTAAAGAATATGGATCAAAGTAATCCATGATGATGTGGCTTTCTATAGGAAAATTTTAAGTTAAAAAGGATTGTACAAGATATTTTTCTTTAACAGCTTATATGATTCCACAGTTTGACCAAAATCCTCGCATTTCTTCTTCCGAACCTCTCTGTCTTTGGCATGGTCTCTCCACTTGCGTCCTGTATATCTGACGAGATCATCACTCCAACTTAGCCGCGGTCGACCTCGAAGACGATGTCCTTTCTCAAGGGTCATTAGTAACGATCTTAGTCCATCGTGCATCAGATCAGAGACACAGATCAGTTTATTAAAAAGCATTGTCCTGTTGACCCAAGTATATTTCTTTTTATGTAATATTCGAATCAAATGTATACAAGTATTTATGACAATTATACACTTTGTATGTGCGTTTCCGTTATATCTTAAGCAATTTATGTAGGTGTTCCGACATTTAGGTAAGTGTACGCTATTACGAAACTACGAACAATTAAATTATCGTAAATAATTGTAACTACCAAAAATCAAAGTGAAATCATTACTACCTTGATTGCTTTAGTTTCTTTTTATATAAAAGGCGTGTTTTGTTCTTGTATTACATCAGTACACTAATACCTTTAGCGCTCATAGTACCTCAAGAGTCGAACCAACCAAAACGATAAAATGGTCTTTAAGGTAACCTCTTATGCCCTTAAATCTAAGTCTTAGTAGACGGCTAGATACAATAAGCTCTCTTTTTATAAACATCTCGATATTAGAAGAGGACATAAATAAAATAATAATAATAAATTGCAAATATTGCCCTTTGACAAATATCTTTTTAAAATATTTCTTTTTACTTGCAGGTTTTGTGCATCTTAGCCGTGTGTGCAATGGCTGCAGTGTCAGCCGAGCATGCGTACTCGTCCCAGTACATCCATAAGCACGACGGACACCACACGCCCGTGCATGTACACGACAAGCACCATCATCATCACCACGTTGACTACTACGTAAGTAGCATTATAATAGGCTAGTTTGTAAATAAATCTTTCATTGCAAGGCAAAGACCTCTTCGCAAACAGTGAAAAAACATTCCCCATTTCAATTTATATCATTCAAGCTCTATCAAGATTTACGTCTTCAGCACCACAGTCAGTTTAAACTATTTTTTTTCTTCTCAAATGACACTGTTTTTACACAAATATGAATACATATTTTAAAATTCCAGACCACCGCTATGTATTTTTATTTACAATGGCATATTTTGTACGCATGGTTGATCCGAAACACAAATTATATTCTTAGAGAAAAAAATAAGTACACTATGGAGTGCGCATATCAAGTATGAACTGTAGTATGAACAAGTAAAATCGTAAAATTTGTTTCAAAACAGAGCGCGCTGTTTTATTAAAACTAACTCAAATCCTAATATTAACCTAATAATATCGGAACCGTCGATATTTTTACATAAATGTCTGTTTCCGCAAGGAAAATTACCTAAATCATTAAATACTTACGCTTGGCACAAAGGGCTACTTAGCGATGCGCGTACTCTATGCTTGTCTATGTTTACTCTAAGATAAAATTGAATTTGTCTTTTGTTTTTTTGCAGACTCCACCCAAGTACGAGTTTGAATACAAAGTGGACGATCCTCACACCGGTGACCACAAGACTCACCACGAGCACCGCGACGTTCACGAAACCAAGACCAAATACTCTACGCACATCGACCACATCGTACCGCACCACCATCACTAGAAACTTATAAACCTTGTATCATTATTGTTGTGACCTGTTTAAGTCTTAGTTGTTTTATATTGTAATACATTCCTGTGATTTATAGATTCTACAAATACATTTTATGCATAAACTTTATATTTTTTTGTGGCTATCTGTACCCATGTCCTTAAAAAAGAACTTAAGTTCAAAATTTACACAGAGTGTGAACAGTCGACTACTACGTAAGTAGCATTATAATAGATTAGTTGGTAAGTTAATGTTTAAACTAAAGTTAACTTTTTAAAGACCTGGCCAAACGTCTTGTTGACACTTCGCGTAACCTAAGGCCTGGCTTTTACCTTGGACAGAGGATGAGCATTGCCATACAACATAGCAATGCCGCCAGCCTTTTGAGCACACTTCCAGTCGACAGCGACGTAAACGAATTTTTTGATGCTATATTTTAGATATTACGTTTTAACTAGTTAAGTGTATATACATACAGTTAAGTTCGTATGTGTATATATCTTTATTCCTTAATAAATAATTCAAAAAGTGTTAACAGTTTAATCAAGTCAGTAACCTATTATAATAAATACTAGCAATAATTGCTGCTTCAATTATATCATGTACCTACAATGTATAATTGGCATCCATCATCGATCATTTATAATTGGTATCCATTATAATCATATAATTCAGTATATACGTTTCAACATTTATTGTATTTTACACACTTAGGTAATGAAGTGTAATTATCTCATGAATGTTTTTCATGATATTTGTACCTAATTTACATTGAAATAATGTACTGATTTTACATATTATAATAATACGGAAAAAAAAACCACAAAAGGTAGCTGACATACAATCAAAGTTTTCTTCAATTAATGAAATTATTGAACAATTCTGGGACAAGACTAAAATAATACTATGTTGAGTATGTGACAAAATACAAAATTAAGTAGAAATTGTTTAAAACTTTGTTGCTTATAGCTTGCGAAGAAGGTTCAATATAAGAAGCAGTTAATGCTACATTGAGATAAGAAATGTAATTTTGGAGATAGTGGTATTGCAAATCAGTTGCAGTTAAAATAATATTAAAGTAATGACAGAAATGTGGTAAAAAGTACTTTAACATACATAGGATAAGCCATCGTGACGAAAGAAAAATCAAACATTTAAACAATTTATTTCTGTTACACACATAATAAACTTAAACAACTACACAATTACATAAACTATGGTATGCAACAAAGGAACTAGCTCAGTATTTGCGGCACACTGGTTTTCAGCTAGCTCCTGTCATTTAAAATTAATACATTGAAGTTAACGCGCACAAGAAATTCACGAAAACACATTTGCAATTTTAATATTCACAATACAATAATAAAAAATAAAAAAAAATATTATAATGAAACATATTTTAACAAATAAAAAACCCAGCTATAAAAAATAAGCACTACCTTTGTACTCTATTGCCCTCATGTTGTATCCCACATTGTAAACAATTAAAAAGTCTGATATTTGGATATTTTTTTTTGAATATTTGTTTTAAATTCGAAAATATCGAACACTCAGACTTGGAACTAAGGCTTGTTATGGGAATAGGAATTAAGTAAATAAAATAGGTAATGAAGTATAATATAAATAGGTAAAAAAGTATAATAAAATAGGAATTAAAGTTTATACCTACTCGCTACAGCCGAGGGCTGCGATCGGTGTTGGCTCACACGAAGTAATATTTTTTTAATGCGACGACTCCCGCAATTGCTGTTGACGTGCTGACCAACATCCCTGGGCACTCTGTGTGAAGTCTATCGTATCTTCATAAATCAATTGCATAATGTAACTTCCACATTTATATTTCCTAATTTGGTATCATTGGGTTATATAGGATTGATTAGAGTATATTTGCATTGGTAAGTTAGTTATCATATTTGCAAAAATCTTATTAGTTCAAGAAACTTAGGAACATTAAGTTGTCCATAAATTGGCAGTAGATTCATACCGTCAACGAAAATCAATATAATTAACAAAAGTTTAAATCAATATTTTCATCATAACAATCAAATCTAATTTGTTATCGAACTCTTCCGTAACGGGTGACCGATTTAAATGATTGTTTTGTGTATATTTGGTACGTCTGAGCATTAGATAGGTCGTAGGCTATTTTTTATACCCTCTGGATGATAAGGATGACGCTGGCAAAACAACATTTGCCGTGTCAGATAAGTAACTTATAAGTTTTAATCTGAATGTTTCGCAATCATTAAAACAATAAAATAACATTAATTATTATTCAGGTTAATTAGTTATGAAGTAAGTAATTTATAACTCATTTCCAATTAGTGTAGGTGTAAGTAGATTATAATAATATACTTTTACGGTGCAAACAGTCAATATTAAAATATCGTAAATTACATTTTTTACGGCTAAATGTTTAAAGTGAAAACAACAAAAACCTTGATCGTCTTAATATTATATAAAAGCAACTGATTTTATGTATAATTATCAGTTCACTAATAAGCTTAGTACAATCAGCACAAGCCTTAAAAAACCACAAAAAAAAAACAAAATGTTTCCTAAGGTAAGCTTTTCAGTTATAGTTTAAAAAACACAAACGTAGATCAAGTTTTTGTTTTTTACTTCATATTTTTCTTTTATTTTATGGTCGTAAGTTTTCATTGAAGGCCAGTAATAATTCAACGTAGTTAATCAACATAATAACAAACATAATTATCGTTATTCATTTATTTCCATAGTTGTGTCTTTTCACAAACTAAGAACTTTACTGCTAAATAGGTAACTATCGTATTGGCGATGTGTGTGATGGCAGCATTGTCAGCTGAGCATGCAACTTCATCGCAGCACATATCCAAACACGACGGTCACCATGAGCTCGTGCATATTCACGACAAGCACCACAAACATCATCTCGTCGACTACTATGTAAGAAACGTTGAACATATTTCTTAAATTAATATACTTATGTAATGTACTGATTAATATCTACTTATAAGACTTGGAATAATACATATAATAGATGTAAAATAATTTAATACTAATTTGCTACCATTATTTTCGACTCAGATCTACTGGCAGAAAATCTATATCAGATTATAAAAAAAATTGTATTTATGTTTTGGCAATTAAAATTTGGCATTTAATATTAGAATTAAAATTTCTTTATAGATAGATGCATAAATAATTATTTTTATAATCAACTTCTTCTCTTCATAATATTGTTAGCTCAAATCCAGGTCATGCTTGTGTTCAACTATTCAAAAAATGATCTAATTTGGTCTTTTGTTTGTCTGCAGACGCATCCTAAGTACAAGTTCGAGTACAAGGTTGATGACCCTCACACCGGCGACCACAAGCAGCAGCATGAGCACCGCGACGGTCACGACACTGAAAGTGACTACTCCACACATCTAGACCATATCGTACCAAAACACCATCACCACCATTGACTGATTATTTTTAAGAAGAGCGATTGTTTTTTTGTTATAACATTATAATTATTTTTGAAAAAATTATATCTCGCTTTGTTTTATTTTTAAAAGTATTATGTTTATTTACACATTTGAACAACATTTAATATTATTGAGGCTTTAGATATAAAATGTTACTTGCTATAACAGTGAATAGCGCATTCTGGCAAAATTTAGAATTAATCTGTTATGCCTTATCATGCAACATAAATATTATCGATTCAAGACACAGGATGAAAAACAAGAACTGACTACTTAAAATAAAAAAGCTTGAAATCATCTATTAAAAAAAAAACCAGCGCGATTCCTATTTCGTCGTTATGCCTAATTACTTACTGAATAATAATGTGGATTATGGCCTACATAAAAATATTTTTTTATTTAAAATAGATTTTACATCACATTATAAAAGGTAATTTATTAGTTTTACTCATTTTATTATTTGTCCAATACTGTTTAACGAATATTGAATTTAAAAACGTAATCATTAGCTGCGCGTGCACGTAATTATATTATTTACGAAACATAAGTTCGTACATTCAAATGTCGCAAATATTGTCGCCGAAACAATTTTAAAGTGAAATTATTGCAACACTGATAGCTTTGTTCCTAATATAAAAGTTAAGAATGTGTTAATGTTTGTATCAGTACACTGCCTGGTTTAATCCGATCAACACAATTATACAACAGTAAAAATATGAAATTGAGGGTAAATAAAATAATAATAAAAAAATCTATGATGTAATTTAAAAGAAGGGTCCTTCACGCACTTTTATAGAGTTAACCCTTTTCTTTGGAGGAAAACATTTGCAGCCTACTTCGATCCTCATGAGAGAATGGTACTAATGGAATATTTGTGTTGCAGGTGGTCGTCTTCTTTTCCTTGTGTGTGGCTGCTGTATTAGCCGAGGAAGGCCACTCATCACAGCACATTTACAAACACGATGGGCATCACATTCCAGTGCACATACACGACAAGCACCATCATCATCACCATGTAGATTACTATGTAAGTTACTAAAAAATAAATGACAAACCATTCAATAAAGTAACTAGTCATACTAATTGCAATGTTTTTTTTTTAGACTCATCCTAAATACAAGTTCGATTATGAGGTGAAGAACCCACACACCGGCGACCATAAGTCACAGCACGAGCACCGCGACGGCGACAGTGTTAAGGGAGAGTACTCCCTGCACGAACCGGACGGCTCCGTCAGACACGTGCACTACCACGCTGATAAACACACTGGGTAAACATAATTCTTTTCATCTATCGATAATTCTTTCAATTATCGATAGATTATATTCGCATAATACAGCACCAACGACATTTTAACAATCCACTCCAATGCTTAACACTGCTCTGCACCATAACCCCCGGACTCTCCGCATCCAGCTTCCTTTTTTCCTTTTTCAGCTGGTCGGACCATTTTAAAATGTTATGCTATGCAACTATCGTTATTTCTTAACACATTCATTTATTAAGCATGTAGATTTCATTATTATTCTTGCTTTAATTTCTACTACTTTCTATTTTGTTCCTTTTACCTTAACCATCAATCCCTTTGCCAACCTTGACTACCTCGTTAGTAAATTACTTAATTGACAATTTTTATTTTCTCCACAGGTTTCACGCAGATGTTAAGCACAGCGTTCACCATTTAGTGCCGGACAAACATCACCATCATTAAATTAAATTATTATGTATATTGTATATTAACCCTTGTTTTATAATTTATAATGTTTTATAAACTTTGAAAAATATACATTTTGGTGTTTAATTTGCATTTAAAGCATACTAGCCCTGCAGCTGTGGTAAATCGTAGGATTTAAAGTCCGTTTTAACCAAATTTAATGTAGGTATTTTCATATGTAGTAATAGTAGCTGTTGCCCGCGGCTCCGCCCGCGTTGGTGTTGGTTATCGCGGCAAAAAGTATCCTATGTCCTTTCTTGGGCTCCAAGCTTACTCCATACCAAGTTATATAAAAATTGGTTCATCGGTCTAGCCTAGAAAGTGTAACACACAGACAGACAGAGTTTCTTCGCATTTAAAATATAATACTAGATATGGATTTAAAAGTAAACCTAACATTATAATAAAGGGACTAGTTAGTGCGAAGATTGTTTCAAATATTTTGGTCGCTAAATAGTGTTAAGTTACGTTACATTTTAGACAAAAGCTAAATGAAAAATGATTTAGAAACAAATAAATCTATAATCTAAATATAAAGTAAATAAAGGCCTTTCGCATTACAGAAATTAATTCCTGTATCGCAGAGGGTTTCACAAACATTCAATTCACATGTACAAAGAACACCTAGACTTGGACCATGCATTTGAGGATCACGGAAATACTTGTTCCATGCGGGAATCAAACTCGCAGCATGCCGCGCATGTGATAAATTGGCGTGGTGACCTATACCACTCGGCCGGCTAGCCATGCAGGCTAAATCTAATTCATTAAATCTATTTAAATCTAAAGTACTGATTAGTTAAAAACGACACCCGCAACATCTTTAATTCTGCAATAAATTTACCTTTACGTAGGTGTAAATTAAAATTATGCTGATTAATATCGCTTTACCTGTTCTAAACCTTGGCAATAAACTGTTTTGTTACCAACAAAATACATTGCACGGGTTAGTCTTACGAATTTTTGTTTTAATTGTATAAATTAACCAGTTTTATGTAGGTTCAGAATGACATAGATACCTGTTTGTCTGTTGGTAGTTTCGATGTACTAACTTTTTCTATGATAAATAGAAATGTAATAAGTATAACTATTTAACAAAAAAAAAGTAATGTATTAATAACTAAAAAAATAAATAAAAAAGGGTAATTTTTACACTACAAAACACTTGCGATGGATGACCTATGAAATGACAATACCAGAAGTATTTTTTAAATCAATCACTGACTCTACCTGGGATTCTTGAAATTGTAAAGGGTTATCACGAACCATGTCAAGTATTTATCAACATTTAGTACCTTATATACTAACGTACTTTAGAGCGCAGCATCGTGACTAACTGACTACATAAGAAAAAGGGGAAGGTTCCCAAATGGAAAAGGGACTAAACCAGACATGTCTGGCTTATGTCAGAAGAGGGCGAAGGGCGAAGTGAAAGCTATCATCTTAATAGACAATAGCCGCGTGGAAGGCCGAACAGGATCGCCCATAAGAAATATCTCCAATTAAGCCATAACAAAAAAGATTGGAAAGTAAAGAGGAGACACCATTGCCTTGCCAGCGCAGAACTAAAAAAAATCGAAATATAATAAAATAATATCGAACATGCAGACAAATAAAATTATGAGAAGTACATTATTATTTCCAAATATCATGTTTAAAAATCGATTAATCATTTCACACGTCATACAAATACGTTTATTTACAAACGTTGTTTGCAAATACCGCGTAACTAATCGTTGTATAGATGTTAATGGTCAACCAGAAACAGTTTATAGTGAAATTCACCTAGATTGCTTTTGTTTTCGATATAAAGACATGCATTTTATGAATATGTCTCAGTCTACTACCGCGATTAGAATAAGCCGTCGGCAAGATGTCGACCAAGGTAACTAGAAAATTAATCATTTCTTTTCGCAGTCTTCTCAAAATATATTTTAATATGAAGGTTTTTTCGTAGAATAATTAATAAATGGTATTTAGACATTTTACTCACGCGTATTCGGGATGGCCGGACGGAGGACGTTTCAGACTCGAGCGGAGTTCTTATTCATGAATTTACGTGGCGGCATTGACATTGGAACTGGTTTCGGAAAAAAAAATATTCTTTTTTCCATTTTTTATCAAACTTTTATAGCCATTTTAGTATTTAGAAAGTTTTACTAACAGCATACCTACTGTGCCTTCAATTGTTTTATAAAAGATACTGTTTTCAGTTTATAATGCGCCTATTACACTCTTCTTTATTAGGTATCCTCAATTCACTCGTTCTTTATTTATGAAAGGTATAATCGCATTCAGTCTTACTGAATGCAAACAAATTTAATGCATTGACATTTAGGCTTCCTCATTCAGAGACTAAATTAGGAAGAAATTAGGGATAGGGTAATAAAAGCATAAAAACTAATCTTGCGTCTTCAATTATTTCTATAGGTATTGTGTATATTGGCGGTTTATGCAGTAGCAGTGAAATCTGCGAAGCACACCCACTCTGAGCAGTACATCCTCAAACATGACGGTCACCACCATCTCGTGCACGTTCATCCCCCTGTGCATCCTGGGCATCATCACAAACCCCACCATGATTATTATGTTAATGTAAATAAGTAATTTTAGTTAATATTCTTTCCCAATTTCTTTCTTACACAATTTAATACTAGATTCCAAAACTATAAAAAGCATGGTCTTTTTATTAATGTTCTATTTGTTTTTTGGGACAGTTAATTATTATTTTTTTGTTTCGGATGGTTGTGGCAGATATTTTCAAGGCTCTACTGTCTAATTTGCATTTCATATATATGTACGTATGTATATGTACGTACGTAACAATAGACTAGAGAAAGAATGTGTTTAAATATTTATCTTTTGCTTATTTTCCAGACAAATCCAAAGTACGATAAGTATGAGGTGAAACCCAAAAACACTGGTCCCTACAGGCCACAGCAGGCGTTCCTCAATGGTGACGTCAGAGAATTTTATAGCCTGGAGGAACCTGATGACACTATTAGGCATGTTCAATTTCTTGCTGAAAAACATACTGGGTAAGCAATTCAAATGTAAAATTATTTCTTTTGTAGAAGGCAAATGTCTCATATTAGAACTACGGTATATTGTAAATTATGTTTCATATGCGGCGCCGCGTGTGAATCGGTCATTGCGACAATAATTTTATTAGCTGTTGTCTTTTTTTGGGGCTCGGATCAAAAATTCTTCAAAATCAGTTCAGTGGTTTAGCCTTGAAAGCGTAACGAATAGATATATAGTATTCTGTAATAAATATGTATAGGTATAATTAAAAATATGACATGTGCCTTCCATCAATAATTTAACAATGTCATTTTTTTACAGGTTACACGCGGATGTGAAACACAGCGCACACCATCCTCATCATATTCATTACTATCATCATCATCATCACCATCATCATCATAAACGAGAATCATCATAAAATAATATTCGTTTAAAAACTGTTGTTTTTGTATGTTACTTAGTATTAATAAAAATTTAAACATTTTGTGTTGTAACTTATTTCACCTTAGAAAGCGTCACATACGCCCAATAGCTACCTATATTGTTACTAAAATTGGTAATCGGTTATTTAAAACAACTGACAAGAAATAAAATAACATTAATTATTCTTAGCTTCTAAAACAAATGAGTGAACCGACGCTCTATAATAATGTGAATACCTATTATCTTATTACAAAACCTCTGTGATTCTGAAACCGTGTATCGATATAAAATAATGCTATCTGTCTTGATGATCTTCATCATCAACAGATATATACAAAAAATATCGCTCACCGCTTAGATTACATTCCTTGGTCGACCCCAAAGAAATTGGGATAAGGGCAGGACAAAAAAGCAACCTATAAGAATATTATGTTTACTTTATTAATAATCAACACACAGAATAAACCAGTGTAAAGGCATTTTAAAATGTTGGAAAGTTACCGTAAAGAAATGTAGAGTAAAATCACCTGATTCCATTACACAAGGTCGCGCTTATATATATATTTGGCCAGAAACAGGTTATTATAAACACATTCTTTTTATTTGCTTACTTTAAGCGCCATATAAAAACACAAATTGAGTCTTAACAATCCATCAGTTTCCCTTAATTGCTCGAACAGTAAACAATAAAGAAATAAGCAAAATGGTTGTTAAAGTAAGTAACTATTTAAACTTATTTAGGCTCACTTTAATAATATAAAGCATCATTTACGTTGCCATGATACTAATAAATGGTGTATCTATTTCTAACAGATTGCTGCAGTCATTGCCCTCCTCGCTGTGGCAAGCGCGCGGCCGCAGTCCCACCACGGTCACGGACACGCAGTATCAACACAGAGCGTCGTGCTCCACCAAACACACGAGACCCAACATCACCCCGTACACCACGGCCACCACGAGGAACACAGCGAACATCACCACGCGGGACATCATCATGAAGAACATCACCACAATGATCACCACGACCACCACCACGGCCACGCCTCCTCATCACAGAGCCTGCACCAGCACCACTCACATGGCACCGAGAAACACGTCGAATACTATGTAAGATGATAATCTGTGCTTGTCGGTAATCATTGAAGGTTAAAATTAGCCGCGGTTGCTAATAGTTACTTATGCTGCAGGGTCATCCTAAGTACGAGTTCTCATACAAAGTGTCGGACCCGCACACACACGACATAAAGTCCCAGCACGAGACGCGCGACGGTCACGTCGTGAAGGGCGAGTACAGCCTGCACCAGCCCGACGGCAGGGTCAGGACCGTCAAGTACCACGCCGACCATAAGACCGGGTGAGCATCACTGAATAAAAAAGTATATTTTTAGGTTAAGGTAAAAGTAAACATTCTAAAACAATGTTAATTTCTTCCAGATTCAACGCCGACGTGCACTACGAGGGTCATGCCCAACACATCGTCCCTGAACACCACCACCACCACTGATTTGTATTTGTGATATTGTTTAAAGTATTTGTTAAAATTGTTGAATATGAGAATGTTACTAGAATAAATGTTTATGAGAAAAAACTGCACTTACTTTTATCTCAAATAATTTAATTAATGAATAATTACGATTGGCATCGAGATTTGACAGTTGACGTCACATCACACAAATATAGCTTTCACAGTTTAATTAGCAATATTAAAATGCTTTTATCTAGCTCTATAAGTAGTTTTGTGGTTTTTACCACTTAAATATATTTTTTAAAGGCAAAAGTATGTCTAATGCCCAATTATACACAAAGAAAACATTGCAACAAAACTGCAGCACAGACTTTTGGAAAAAACGCTTGGTTATCCTGGGAATCGAATTAGCTAAAACCCAAAAAATAACATCATTTGAACTCATAAATTAAAGGAGTCAAGAAATAAGTAAATTCGTAAAATATATTTGTCTTCGTCTGCCATACAATTTATTTATAGGAACCCACACTATCTCGTCACAATTTCTACTTAAGCCTCTTCCTGTGGCATGCTCATTAGCGTAACTATATTATGTAGGTATTAAAAAATCGATGCGTTGATAGATAAAATAATTTTATAACAGTTTTTGAACTCATGTAATAATTGTTAGAAACGATTATGATATGCGCGTAAAAAGACATTATACGGTTAATAATTCTTACAAAATTGTTAAAAAGCGCAACACCCATATCAATTATAGTAGCTATTATCGATAAATATAATAAAAAAAATAGTGAAATCAATATCCTTGAATACATAAATTTTCAAGATAATATAAAAACATGACATAGAAGTTATGTATCAGTTCACTTGGTGACAGCAAATCCACAATAACAACATGTTCTTTAAGGTAGGATTTTATTAAATTACTCAAAATCAATAGGCAACGCAACAATATGTTTGAACAATAGTTAATCATTCTTATTTCAGGTATTTTGCGTGTTAGCTGTGGCCGCTGCTGTAGCGTCCGGCCATGGACACTCGTCGCAGTACATCCACCGACACGACGGCCACCACCAGCCTGTGCACCACGGACACCACCACGACTACTACGTGAGTAACGTTCTAACATTATGATACGTTAAGTAAACATGAAATTGCGGTTCTAACCTGATGTTAACGTTTGCAGACTCACCCCAAGTACGAGTTCGAGTACAAAGTGGAGGACTCGCACACCGGCGACCACAAGTCGCAGCACGAGCACCGCGACGGTGACGTCGTCAAGGGGCACTACTCGCTGCACGAACCGGACGGCTCCGTCAGATACGTGCACTACCACGCGGACCACCACTCCGGGTAAGAGAATCTCTTACAGCGTGATATATAAGTATATCATATAAAAGCAAGTAACTAACATGTCTGTATCTTTTTTTCCAGTTTTCATGCGGACGTGAAGCACAGCACACATCACGTCGTGCCTCATCATCATCATCATTACTGAGACGTCTTTTTGTATATCCTAAAAGAACTGAACCTGTTACCAACATACTTTGATGTATCTATAAGCATTACTTTAATTTTAGTGTGTTATTAGATTCAATAAAATAATTAAAAACTATACTTATACATACATTTATTTGTTTCCCTTTATTTTTACTAGACGCGAAAAATCGCTTGTATGATACTTTTTTACACTAGCTTATTCTTAAATAGTTTTCTTACCTTGGTAGGCCTTCTCTTTACCCGGAAGAAGCATCTATTAAAAAAAAAACTTTCTCTTAAATTCGTAAATTTTCGATTTTCTTATTTCTTAAATATGATATTAAGTTGTAAAAATAAATGTATTTGAAAGTTTTATACATTGAGCCTAAATACTTGCTTGTTTAATAGTTATTTTGTGAAGATAAATTAATACTAGCAAATGTTGCCGATAACATTTGAAAAAAATAAAAAACTGCTACAAAGTGGCTGAGTTGTTGGAAATCTATGTAAATAAATAAATAAATAAATGAGAAAAACGACGTGTATACGTGGTGTAAGATGACGATAGCTGTATTTTAAAATAAAACAAGTTTTATTTAAAATTTCAATTATTATTCATAATTTATGATACTTAAGAAATTAAAAAAAAAGATTACAACTCTAAACCCGTAACTTTTTCCGAAAAGCGAAACATAATTATGTTACGTTCTTTTGGTAGGTTTAGGCTTGACATAAAGTATCAGCTCCTGCAGTTTATCGCACTCTTTACTGGACACCCTGTTTATGTTTGTTAGTTTAGGCTACATCTTGAAAAATAAATAAGAACCACTTCTTAACAATATTGATTGAGATAAAATTCTGAATGCAATATAAGTTCTCACTACAGTGATTTTCTTAACATTTAATATTGAATCAATTTTTAAGTTTTAAATTTGAGTATAAATGCATTTAAAACGGAACTGATAAAGTAAGGAATAATGTTAATTTTATACTAAAAAAATAATGTTATACGAGCAAATTTCATCTAAATTTGTTAGGACATAAATATTTAGTATTTAATAAATCGAGGAAAAAACCGTTTTAATTTGTTTCCAATTGTCTTTAACATTTTACACCATTGTTCGACCGTTCCAGCATAGAAACAACGGAACCGTCGGCGCGTAGAAGTTGACTACTCAGTAGTCATCTTCTACGCGCATGCGTCAACTCAGAGCCTCCATGTCGGCGCGGTGAACGCTTCAGTTACCCTGAAAGAGTGGCCGTGTTGGTTGTGCCTCCCTTTCAGGAATAACTATGAATAATTTAATATCTTTCCAAAAAACTTAAGGTCCCAACTGACTGACTTATAAACACCTCACCAGTAATTTGATCACATAAAGATATACGTGTCTAATATTATGTTTATTATCTAAACGACGGACTTAATAGATTTTGCCTAATTTTGTTTTTCATGGTTATTAACCTTTATTGACTAAGTCGAAGTCATGGCGATGATAATATTATAGTAATACGAACCAAACTACTACCTCGGCTTCGCGCGGTTGCCGTTATTAGCGTTATTAATCACCCATTGCACGACAAATAATGTACAAATAATTGAGATAAACCTTCCTAAGATAACGCTCTTTCCGGTCTGTAATAACCGTTTCAAAATCCATTGAGTGGTTTAAGAGGAATTAGGGGCAAACAGACAAACGTCGGAAGCGACTTCGGTTTGTAATGTATTGATGATGATGTTGTCAAATCTTTAAAAAAAAAATCTATATTTCTTTCTAATATTGTATTATCATAGCACATTAAATAACAAAAAATTAACAATCTTTCTTATAAAGGTATCACAGAATCAATGGTGGTGGTGGTGTTCAGGAACAACGTGTGTAGCGTGACCCTCGTAGTGCACGTCGGCATTGAATCTGTAAAAACGTATATTGGTTTTATGAATAATAGTTTTTGTTTTTAACACAACGATTTTGTAGTAAACCTTGCTAATACAGTGAAGCTCACCCGGTCTTATGGTCGGCGTGGTACTTGACGGTCCTGACCCTGCCGTCGGGCTGGTGCAGGCTGTACTCGCCCTTCACGACGTGACCGTCGCGCGTCTCGTGCTGGGACTTTATGTCGTGTGTGTGCGGGTCCGACACTTTGTACTCGAACTCGTACTTAGGATGACCCTGCAGCATACAACACATTTGGTTACTAGGCTATATTTATCAGAAACATGAAGTGGTAAAAATTAGATAATTATCTAACATAGTATTCGACGTGTTTCTCGGTGCCATGTGAGTGGTGTTGGTGGAGGCTCTGTGATGACGAGGCGTGGCCGTGGTGGTGGTCGTGGTGGTGACCGTGTTGCGCGGCGACGGCGGCGATAAGGGTGACAAATAAAACGACCTGTAATGTTACTTATTATTATTGTCTTTTAAATCATCACGAAATAAAAGAAATGGATTACTTAAATATTATGATGCGTGTGTTTAGAGAGACAGATACTTCAGCAATATTACCTTCAGAGACATAATTGTAAGGTTTTAATGTGGCTCTTTTGGAATCGAAAACGTAACTGATAAAGAAAGGACTACAGTTCGTTATTTTATACACAAAATCATACGCAACAGTATTAAAATCCAGTTTTAAGAAAAGCTTTTGAATCTAGCAAATAAAACCTGTTTTAAACCGTAATAAAAGCATTATTACAGATTGATCAGTAAGTTACCTTCATTGTCGATATGGTGTGTTCATTAAGAAAGGTATACTAAGGTTTAATACCTTTCTTTTATAACCTATCGGGATATTGTAGATGTACTTCCACTCAAGTTTATTTCCAAAAATATGTTGTATTTATTTCTTATGTAATCTTATCACTCATGTTTTTTATGTAAGGCATATGGCCAAATACTGAAACGTCAATCAGTTTTAAGTCACCGTTTAGTCTCGTGCTGTCTCTGTCACTTTAAAGTGTAAAGTAGTGACAGATAGAAATTTAAGAACGTATTAAATTTAAGTTGTGTTGCAGTATTTGGGGAATGAAATTTTTGAGCTCACTTAAAGTATCCATGTAGTTAGACGTTGCTATTACACTGTAATCACGAGTGATGAATTTAAGTGTGTCGCTTCGTTTTAACGAGACGCTTAAAATAATATGTGCGACAATTAATTATAGTAATTATTAGATATTAACATAACAGTTATTGGCTGTCAAACATGCATTTACAGTTACTAAAAGCGTAGAGAAGGACGACAACATCTGTTATAGATGAAGGACAACATAAGGTGATTGAAAGAGCCCAGGTCCTACCTGGCGACTGGTCAAAAATATGCCAAAAAACGGCATAAAAATATTACAATCTACCACTCCACTACCGTTTTCCTTAGCTTGTCTATTTGTAATAATAGATTGCCTAATCTTATGGCCAAATTATCTTAAAAATGAAGTTGGTAATTATCCTTTGCTTTGCTTTTTCCTTTTTTTCCATTTTCATGTTTGACAGATTTGCTGTTTCTATGCTCCGAGGTCAGCAGCCATCGTCTACGCGCATGCGTCAGCTGAGAGTTTCTGTGTCGGCGCGGCGAACACTTCAGTTTCCCTGAAAGGGTGGCAGTGTTGGACGAGTCTGAAGGACTTGACTGACTGGCTTATTAACGGCCTGCCAGCTTAGAGACGTAGAAACTTCTGATCTTCAAAACTCGTGACTTTTATATACTTTAAACAGCTTTTGCCTGCGACTTCGTCCGCGTAGAAGTTGAAAAGGGTTTTAGACAATTCAATTTTAAAAAGTAATGCATTGTACCAAGGTTTTATATGAGTTGAGTCACCGTTTTTTTAATAAAATCGAATTTAATTTTTAAACATGTCATAATAAAATGTAATTTAAATCAAAAGCACTAAGAAGTATTGATATTAACTTCGATGCAAATCACCCCCATAGCAACTTACTACCCCTTTTTAACCCCGTTAGGCAATGAGTTTTATAAAATAAGAAACACATCTTTCATCAATTCTGTTAAAGAATGTTTACGCAAAATTTGAAGTAGATTGGATCAAGGAATCATGTTATCCCATACATACTTTGCTCTTCGGCTTAGAAATTCGGAAAATCCTTTCTTGGATGCCTACGTCATACAAAGAACTCGCACCCAAGTTTTAGGTCTTTACGATCAGTGGTTTAGGCTGTGCGTTGATCCGTCAGTCAGTCATTTAGGACAAAGCATTATATATATATAGATATGAAATCATGTAACCAAGGTAATACTGATTTCAAATTATTTTAAACGTTAAATTGCTTATGGGCGTAACTTTCTGACAATTATTTCGTAAACGCTAGACAAATAATTTTTTATTCGAACAACGAATGGTTTGTAATGGTCTATAACTTAATAATTAATATACAGTTTTTGATTAATTTACGTAATCATAAATGACATCAATACTGCAATTATATGACATAGTTGTTACGCTCCATTGACTTATTACCTATTTACTTAGGCATCCCAACAAAAATAAATAATGACTTACATAATAATATAAAACTATAGACTGAAATAGTTAAAAATGATATTTGTTATATGCCTGCCTATATAGGAACAAACAGCATTCACAATATCAGACTATCAAGATTTTAAATTTATTTTTATTTATTTTTTATATTATTACTAAATAGTTCTAGCTTATCAAAAACAAAACAAAGCAATAGACAAGTTTACCAACAACAAAATTTTATAAAAATAAAAAGTGATTTTTGATAGTGAGAATAAAAACCATTTAAGAAAAAATTTACAATAACTAGCTTTCAGTACTTATATAATAATTAAATATATTAAAATAAGGTTATTGTGATATACGATTACATTAAAATACAGTATTTTATTTATTGCACTCATGGCGTCACCCATTCACTAAAATTTTAGTCTTAACTAATTAACAGTATAAGCGCGTATTTTGATGTTACGCAATTAGTCCAAAGTTTTTATTATCTATGATATTTTTATTGTAACACAAACGAAACTCAAGTTAATACATATGTATATTAGTTTGCTATCATAAGTTATGGATATATTAACATATCTAAGTAAAGTGACTAAAGTAAATAAACGAAAAAAACACGTGGATATTATTTTAGTTAAATTTTATTGCATTATTACATTAAATAACAAAAAATAACAATCAGTAACAGATCACAGAATCAATGGTGGTGGTGGTGTTCAGGAACAACGTGTGTGGCGTGACCCTCGTAGTGCACGTCAGCGTTGAATCTGTAAATATAAAAGATTGTTGTACAATGTGTTTTTATACGTGGTACTATGCTGTACTGACATCGACTGGCCTCTTGGTGTAGTGCTAAGTGACCCTGACTGCAAAACCGTGGGTTCGATTTCCAAGACTAATCTTTGTGTGATGAGCATGATCATTTGTTCTGTGTCTGAGTGTAATTTATCTACAATATCTATGTATTTCGAAATATATAAGCATGTTTGTCAGTTGTCTGGTTGCCATAATTCAGGCTTTGCCTAGTTTGGGATAAGATGGATTATTATTGTTACTAAAACTACGCTACTTAGTGAAACTCACCCGGTCTTATGGTCAGCATGGTACTTGACGGTCCTGACCCTGCCGTCGGGCTGGTGCAGGCTGTACTCGCCCTTCACGACGTGACCGTCGCGCGTCTCGTGCTGGGACTTTATGTCGTGTGTGTGCGGGTCCGACACTTTGTATGAGAATTCGTACTTAGGATGACCCTGAAGAATACAACACATTTAGTGTCTTGGTCAGGTCAGAAACATAAAATGCTAGAAATTTGTTCATTGTCTTACATAGTATTCGACGTGTTTCTCGGTGCCATGTGAGTGGTGCTGGTGAAGGCTCTGTGATGAGGAGGCGTGACCATGGTGGTGATCATGATGGTGACCATCTTGCGCGGCGACTACAGCTAGAAGGGTGGCGAACAAAACGACCTGGACAGTGCCAAATTCAAAATTTAGTTATTGTTCATTAAAGTGCTTCCGTATTTTCAACTGTCAAAAAACAATGAAAGCAATAACTTAAGATGAGTTTAGAGACAAACTGATACGTCTCTGTAATTACCTTAAGAGACATGATTGTTAAGTTTTGAATGTGTCTCTTTTGGAATCGAAAATATAACTGATGAAGAAAGGAATGAAGTATGTCATTTTATATATACAATCATTATGCACCACAGTTTCAGATATCAGATTGAAAAGCTTTTGAATTATGCAAATAAAACATGTTTTAAACGTAATAAATACATATTTATTACAGTTATATCAGTAAGTAATGACCTTCACACGGAAACATTTGCCAATCAAGAAAGGGATTTTGTATGTCTCCTTTCTTAACAATTCAATCAATTTACAATTCCGATTTAATATTACTTCATTTGAATTTTTACTTTAGGAGAATGCCTACTTTTAGACTAGGTTTCAAATAGAGAACGTTGCTAGGCGTTGACATAATTTTGCTACAATGGGCTCGTTTTGACTTAAATTATAAAAATTTAATTTTAAAGTAATATCTGTAAAATTAATCGCATGGACATTTTGTATTAAAGGCGTGTTTTTGACATAGCTTAGGTCCTACTTGCTAACTAGTAAATAATGCCATAAAAAATATTAAACTACCGGTCCGCTACATTTTTGCTGCTATAACCTAATAATAGCTTGCCTAATCTTATGAGCACACTGACTTATTGATTTGCTTCAACTTTAAATTAAGGGAATAATGGTATTATTCAACCTTGAATTAAGGGAGTTTCATTTTCGTAGGATCAGTAATTTCTCAGAACTCAGAAGTAATAAATAAAGGAATAGTGCTGATTTACTTTTGTTTTAAATTGTCTTTTCCATTTTCATGTTCGACAGATCCATCGTTTCTATGCTCTGTGTTTAGTAGTCATTTGCGCGCAAGCCTTAAATCAGAGCTCTCGTGTCGGCGCAGAGAATACTTCTATCTCTATATAGGTAATTATATATTACTGTACTTTGTACTTCAGTCTGTCGGAAAGGAAGACCGCGTCGTTCTTTCCTCTTTTTAGGTATGACCAACAAATTAATTAATCGATGTACGTACGTAAAACTGAGAGTTCTGAATGAGTGACACATTAATGCACAGCCCAAACTACTGAGACTATAGTTATATATAAAAACTACATACGGGCTTCTTTTTCACTGTAGGTTTGGAAACCTTAAAATAAGGGATGAAAGTTAGGGACATGATATTTTGCTTTCAAGTTTAAAATAATAAAACAAGCTTCTCAGATTTTAAAAATATACAAGTGGCATACCAAAGAAAATACAAACGATAACAGTAATAATTAATGTAAAACTAATATAACTACAGCCCTGCTACAATATTTTATTATTAAGCATAAGTAAATGTGTAAGGGTTCCGTACCAACGTACAAGGTATAACAGTATGTACCTACTTTGTAAATACTTCTGTAACAAATCTAGCAAAAACGATGACGTGATGGCGGCCATTTTGAAATTCACACTCTTAGTTATGCTTATTTGTTGTTGTAGTGGAATAAGACAAATATACGATGTGAAATTTTAACTGCCTACTTGTTACGGCTTAGATGGACAGTGGAGGCTTAGTAATAGCACCACTTCAGGAACCCAAAACCCTTTTGAATCTTATGCACACAGCCACATTAAACCGTGTGAAAGTTGCCCTAAACAAATGTAGAGTAAAAGCACCTGATTTAATTACACAAGGTCACTCTTAAGCATATTTGGACAGAAACTGGTTATTTTATGCACAATATCTTTTATTCGTTTACTTTAAGCGCCATATAAAAGTACTATTAAATCTTGACAAACTAACAGTTTCCCTTAATTACTCGAACAGAGAACAATAAGACAATTAGAAAAATGATAGCTAAAGTAAGCACCTATAACAAATAGGTTTACTTTTATATTATAAAACATTTTTATGTTATCACGTTACTATTCATGGTTTGATTGCTATTACTTAGATTGCTGCAGTCGTTGCCCTCCTCGCTGTGGCAAGCGCGCGGCCGCAGTCACACCACGGTCACGGACACGCCGTCTCATCACAGAGCGTCGTGCTCCACCAAACACACGAGACGCAACATCACCCCGTACACCACGGCCACCACGAGGAACACGGCGAACATCACCACGCGGAACATCATCATGAGGAGCATCACCACAATGATCACCACGACCATCACCACGGTCACGCCTCCTCATCTCAGAGCCTGCACCAGCACCACTCACAAGGCACCGAGAAACACGTCGAATACTATGTAAGATGATGATGATCTATTCTTGTCATTAATCATCGTATGATTAATTCCGCCGCGGTTGCTAATAGTTACTTATGCTGCAGGGTCATCCCAAGTACGAGTTCTCATACAAAGTGTCGGACCCGCACACACACGACATAAAGACCCAGCACGAGACGCGCGACGGTCACGTCGTGAAGGGCGAGTACAGCCTGCACCAGCCCGACGGCAGGGTCAGGACCGTCAAGTACCACGCCGACCATAAGACCGGGTGAGCTTCGCTGTATTAACAAGTTTTACTACATAACCGTTGTATTAAAAACATATTATTATACATTTTTCATGTGTTTACAGATTCAACGCCGACGTGCACTACGAGGGTCACGCCACACACGTTGTTTCTGAACACCACCACCACCATTGATTCTGTGATAAATATTTAAAACTGTTAAATTGTTGATAATTTATAATTATGAATAAATACTTAGAATAAACAATAACGAAAGAAGTTTTTTTTTGTATGGTTCTTATAAAAAAAAAGTTATCTGAGACTTGATACTGAGACAGAGTTAACTCTCAATGCGAATAAAGTGATTTTGCAGTCGCATTTACGCTGCAGTCGTTACTGTTTTATCGTATTATAAATTTTCATGTTCAAGACCAACGATCGTTCGAAACCAGTCAGCATCATAAAGTATGAATGTTTATTTAAAAAGCGGAGGAGTAAGTTATTTTTCAAAATCAATTAATGGCAAAAAGTTATCAACGGATAATTCCATTGATAACTTTTTTATAAGGAATAAAAGATAGACAAATAAATAAATTCTCTATTAAAAGGCAACAAAAATAAAGGCACAAAAACAAATGACTATTCAAAACACAATAAAAGATTCCCATAATCAATTTTTGCGTAAAATGATCTATTAGCCAGCCATCTGAGATTCTTAACTTACCTACATATCTCCATTAGGTCCCATACTATACAAACAATCTATTTAAAATAACAATTATATGTTTATTGTCACTTTTACGAGGCAAAGAAACTTTTGAACGAAAAAGAGAATTATTTTATTAGAAATAAGGATTAAGTTATATAGGTACCTAACTTAACTATGTTTGATTATTTCGTATTTCTAAACTGTACTAATTTTGTAAAACGTGTTAATATGATTAGATACTATACTAATGTGTGACGACCTCCTTGGTCGAGTGGCGTACACACCGGTTTCAAGGTGTCGCCAGCTCTGAGGTCCCGGGTTCGATCCCCGGCCGGGTCATTGTAGAAAACAACTTTTCTACATTGTCTCGGGTCTGAGTGTTTGTGGTACCTTCATTGTCTCTGAATTCCATAACACAAGTGCTTTATTGATGTTATGTGATGTTGTCCACATTTATTTATTTATTTATTATTAATGTGGGATGCTGAGTTTTAGAACTATGCGTCTATTAAATACATTTTACTATATTTATATACTAAATATTATGTTACATAAGTAAGTTAGGCTATTTAACATCACGCTACCGGCTAAACCCTGTAAGATCCGATCTATAGCTAGTCTATCTGTTAATCTGTTAATCTGTTTCGTTTACTTTAATTCGTATAACAATCGTACGCAATCAAATAATGCTACGCGAGAAAAAAGAACATTATTGTGCACCTTATACATACCTAATAATTCTTACGAAATTATTATCAAATCGTAACACACATAACTATCACAATGTAACGATATCGATATTTAAAATAGAAACTAGTGAAATCAATATCCTTGAATATGATTTTAAAGATAATATAAAAGACTTGAGGTTTAGAAGTTATGTATCAGTTCACTCAGTGACAGCAAATTGACAATAACAACATGTTCTTTAAGGTAAAATTGATTTAACAGACCTAGCAAATATTAAGCAAAGGAAACTCTATTCTCCAAATGATCTTAACAATAAGTTTTAATGTTTTAGGTATTTTGCGTGTTGGCGGTGGCTGTTGCTGTAGCGGCCGGCCATGGACACTCGTCGCAGTACATCCACCGACACGACGGCCACCACCAGCCTGTGCACCACGGACACTACCACGACTACTACGTGAGTGACGTTCTAACATTATGTGATACTTTGAGTAAACATGACATTGCGGTTCTAACATGATGTTAACATTTGCAGACTCACCCTAAGTACGAGTTCGAGTACAAGGTGGAGGATTCGCACACCGGCGACCACAAGTCGCAGCACGAGCACCGCGACGGTGCCGTCGTCAAGGGACACTACTCGCTGCACGAACCGGACGGCTCCGTCAGGGACGTGCACTACCACGCGGATCACCACTCCGGGTAAGAGAATCTCTTGCATCGTGATAATATATAAGTACCATGATTAAGTTATATAAAACCAAGAACCTAACATGTCTGTATCTTATTTTCCAGTTTTCATGCGGACGTGAAGCACAGCACACACCACGTCGTGCCTCATCATCATCATCATTACTGAAACGGTTGCTTGTTGTTACCAACATACTTTGATGTATCTATAAGCATTACTTTAATTTTTAGTGTGTTATTATATTCAATAAAATTATTATAAGAACTATACTATATATTTCATTTGCTTCCCGTTATTTTTATAGTAGCAACAAATCACAATGATTTTTACAGACTTTTATTGAACTTGAACTTGTCCAATTTTCTAGGTAAAAATACCACGTCTTAACAATATTGGTCGAGATAAAATTTTGCACAATTATACAGAAGTATAATTATGCAAAAGTTCGGTAACAGTACCATAATTATGGTTCTCTTGACGTGGTAAGATGATTGAGTCAGAAGAAGGCCATAGAAGTTTATACTTTAGATGTAGTACTTAATCTATACTTATAATAAATCTGTAGAGAGGTCAATTCTGTACATCAAATATATTTTCAAAATAACTATCAGGGGGTGATTAGTGATCGATACTGATGCCAAAAATGCAATCAGTAAAATTTTTGTCTGTCTGTCTGTCTTTTTAAGCTTCCGTCGCGTATGCAGCCTTAATGGTTAAAGCTACATAGAAATCATGTATGACGGAAATGTTCTACATAAAATTATCTAAAAAATATCCCACAACAGCATATGTCTATCTTTTATGGTTGACTCACAATAACACGTGTAACTCCCGATAGCTTAGCAGTTCGGAGATTTCTGATTATATTTGTTTACTCTTACGTTTATTATACTCTCACTCATCCCTAATTAAAAAAAGTTTACATTATTACCTATTCAATAAAAAAAGAATCATAGAAATCGGTATAGAAACACCAAACTTATACATGACATACGATAATAAGCCATCGCGCCGTCGCGCGTGAATACTGAATCATGCTATAAGGATTATTTTTGTGTAACGTGATATATTATATTTCCCTACTAAAATACGAAAGTTAATCTATCTGTTACATCAAAACCACTGAACCGTGAGGAAGGACATATGTTACTTTTTTACGAAAAACGACGGAAACGCGGACGAAGTCGCTGGCAAAAGCTAGTACTCAATAAACGCAATGATTGATTGTTATCTGTCGAATAATGTTTAAGGCACTTTGGAAAGCAAATACCTCACAGAATACCGCATTACTCTCTTGAGGTAACAGATGTACTAATTACTTACTAATGTATCAACATTAAAGCGTAAAACTGCTTTTACGCTTTTATGTTGATGAGTACCTTCGTTTTGTTAATTATTGGGCGTCTCATCCCAATAATTCTTGCGAAAAGTATGGAAAATATTAGATACTGAAGTGGTCGGGTATTAATTGTTTTGTTTTCTTTGAAAATTTGGCACAAGAGTAGACAATTCATATAGGTTAATTAGGTACTTGAAGGAACTTACGTTCTACTCAAGTAACTTGTAAAATATAGTTGATTGATTTGCCTAATGACACCTAGCGAAATTTCATAGTCAAAATACCACATTGTCTCACAAATGTGTTAGTATTTCTTTTCTGAGGTATTAACATAGAAAATAGGTAGTGCAAGTATAATTAAAATTGATTTAGTAATTTGTAAGAATATAGACATTAAGCATGTTATAAAAAGAAGAAAAAAGTAGTTTTTTTAACTTAACAGCATTTGCATAAGTCCAAACTACTATACCGGCTTCGCGCGGTCGCATTTATTAACGTTATTATTTAGCCATTTTAAAACACATTATACATTTATAAACCCTCTTCATTATTTAACGCTCTTTTTTTGTTGTTAAACCGTATTGAAATTTAATTAAAGTTAACCAGTCAGTGTTAACCATTGACTGGTTTGGTAGGAATTAGCAAATGACTTTGTTTTATACTATTTTGGATGACGATAATGATGTTTTTCAAACAAAAAATACTTATTAAAAGACGATTAACAAAGCGTAGGTAATGATAAAGAAAATTATATTTTATGTTTAGTTCTAATTTATTGGAAAATTTCATTAAATAACAAATAATTAACAATCAGTCAGTCAATAGGTATAACAGAATCAATGGTGGTGGTGGTGTTCAGGAACAACGTGTGTGGCGTGACCCTCGTAGTGCACGTCGGCGTTGAATCTGGAAACACACCAAAGTTGTAAAATATGTTTTTGCACAACGGTAATGTAGTAAAACTTGCTAATACAGCAAAGCTCACCCGGTCTTATGGTCGGCGTGGTACTTGACGGTCCTGACCCTGCCGTCGGGCTGGTGCAGGCTGTACTCGCCCTTCACGACGTGACCGTCGCGCGTCTCGTGCTGGGACTTTATGTCGTGTGTGTGCGGGTCCGACACTTTGTATGAGAACTCGTACTTAGGATGACCCTGCAGCATAGAAAACAATATTTAGTTACTTGGGTCTTTATCGGAAACAAGAAATAATTAAAACGAGATCATCATCTTACATAGTATTCGACGTGTTTCTCGGTGCCATGTGTGTGGTGTTGGTGAAGGCTCTGTGAGGAGGAGGCATGGCCGTGGTGGTGGTCGTGGTGGTGATCGTGTTGCGCAGCGACTAAAGCGAATAGAGCGGTGAACAGGAGGACCTTGAAAATGTAAAATTAATACTTATTATTTTTTAATAAAATCACTGTCTTTTAACCAATGCAAAAAAGGGGATCTGTTAGTTAAAAAAATCGATAATTTAATTAAGAAAAATACTTAAGTTCATACCTTCAGAGACATGATTGTAAAGTTTTAATGAGACTCTTTTGGAATCAAAAACGTAACTGATGAATAAAATTATAAAGTATGTCATTTTATATACAAAACATACGCAACAGTGTTATAATCCAGTTTTAAGAAAAAATCTTAAATTAAGCAAATAAAACAGGTTTTAAAAAGTAATGTATGCATTATTACAGATTAATCAGTAAGTAACGTGCATTGTCGAAAATGTTTGTTCATTAAGAAAGGTAGTGTAGATATCCTTCCAGTCAAGTTTATTGCCAAAAATAAGTTGCCATGTTTCTTTTTTGTAAAGTCATGGAATGTTTGAGGTTGAATGATTGAGGAGCATACTTGAAGAGTAGGCTAGCTATGTAATTAGAATTTTATTGTCATCACGAGGGATGAATTTAATTAAGAGGCTTCGTTTTGACGCGACGACCAACATAACATGTGCGTTTTCGTATGGAAAATAAGTACTAGATGTTAATGTAACAGTTATCAGTCGTCTAACTTACATTTACATTAAGCTTTATACTGAAATCGAAGAGAATAACGACAACATGTTAACTGGGTGCTTGAAAGATCTTAGGTCTTACCTAGTAACTGATACTGATAAAACCAGTGCTAATAAAATGAATCGCGTGTCCACCGCTCCTCTACCCTAACGTGTTTGTTAATACCTTGCCTAATCTAATGGCGACAATATTTAAAATATGATTTTTCCTTTAATTCAAAGAATAGTGCAAATTCCATTAAAATAGGTCTAACGAATAATTTAATCATATAAGTAAAACTAAAAGTCCTGACTAAAAATAATAATATAATGGTACAGCTCACCCACGGCCATCTGATCCTAAAGTAGGAAAACCCTGTTTTATAGCATCCAGATCACTAGCAGTCAGGGTCACTAACCACTAGACTAACAGGCCCGTCATTGACTAGATTGATTTTTCAACGCCCTGCCAGTTTATAGATGTAAAAACTTCGCTAAATTACAAGGACTCACTTGCTCATCAGCCCCGTCATCCCCTTCGAACTTAACCTAGCCGTGTCGGAGTGATCTCAGTCGGGGTGCCCCAAGTTAAGCGATCAGCATTACGTATCGCCCTAACATCATACTATTTACAAATTTTACAGCAAAAATTGTACATATTTTGCTGTCAACCAACGGTTTTTCAAAAATCGTTTTCTACAATGAACACGTTTAAATAAATCATAAATCTGTTTCGTTCATGTAAATACGAGTAATAAAAACACGCAATTAAATTATGCTATGCGAAAAAATATAACATTATGCACTTAATAGCTAATCGTTCTTACGAAATAATGGTCAAAACGCAACACCCATAACAATCATAATGTAACGATATCGATATTTAAAATAGAAAATGGAGAAATCAATATCCTTGAATGTGATTTTAAAGACAATATAAAAGACTTGAAGTTTAGAAGTCATGTATCAGTTCACTCAGTGACAGCAAATCAACAATAACATGTTCCTTAAGGTAAGATAAGATAAAATTACGATTATAGTCAAAAAGCAACTCAATAATATTTTATGAACAATTTTAACAAAAACCTATAATGCTTTAGGTATTTTGCGTGTTAGCGGTGGCTGTTGCGGTGGCGACCGGCCATGGACACTCATCGCAGTACATCCACCGACACGACGGCCACCACCAGCCTGTGCACCACGGACACCACCACGACTACTACGTGAGTGACGTTCTAACATTATGTGATACGTTGAGTAAACATAACATTGCGGTTCTAACCTGATGTTAACATTTGCAGACTCACCCCAAGTACGAGTTCGAGTACAAAGTGGAGGACTCGCACACCGGCGACCACAAGTCGCAGCACGAGCACCGCGACGGTGACGTCGTCAAGGGACACTACTCGCTGCACGAACCGGACGGCTCCGTCAGACACGTGCACTACCACGCGGATCACCACTCCGGGTAAGCACACAAAACATTTAGCTAAATAAAAAAAGGCTAAATACATGTTAAAAACATTTAATAACATTATCATGGTTTATATTACAGTTTTCATGCGGATGTTAAACACAGCACCCATCACATCGTGCCTCACCATCATTACTGAACCCAGATGTAGCCTTTTGTAAATAATGTTGTTTGTTTTTAATTAGTTTTAATTATTTTGTAATAATAAAACAATCATATAATTCATTAAAGTAGTATTTTTTTAATAAACTGGCAGGACGTTTTTAAGTCTGTAAATCAGAAATTTTGGTTTTACCAAAAATCTAAATTTTAATATTTGTTGGTCATACCTGAAAGAGGGAGACGGCCAACTCGACCTATTATACCTGTTACTGAGCTCAGTGTGGCCTTTTAGGCAGACTGTAGCATTCGTCGCGCCGACAAAGGAGCTCTGAGTTGACGCATGCTCGTAGATAACAACCTCGAAGCATAGAAACAACAGAGCCGTCGAACATTATAATAGAAAAGACATTTAGAAAACAAAATCAAACCGATTTTTTTTTCTCTATTACACATATACCTACTAAATTTTTATGTTATTTTAAATGTATGCGCCAACTTTAATTAATTTTGCATTATGTAATCCCTTATTTAAAGAAAATTTAAGAAAATCAGATGTGAAATGTAAACTAAAACAATCATGGCTTGAATTAAATAACCTGTGATATTATGTAATGTAGGAAATTGATAACCGAGTAGCAATTTTCATGCCATGTTTTACCATAGTTATAATAGTTACTGAGTAGTCCAAAGATTTTTTTAACTCCTTAATAACATGTTGTCTTCATTATTTACGCTTCCTACAAATTTAGTACTAAAATAAAATTTACAGTAATTGCGACATGTTTGGCGGCCGATAAGATCAGCATCAAATAATTTCCTAAATGATAGCACAAAATAATTTTGGGTGTCTCGACAAACCCGATCCTTGTTTTTTTAAGAAAATACGATTCCCGAACTTGAGAATTTAATCCCTGTTTTGCAAAAATGAAAATCACAAAAAACACGCCTAATTGTTTACATTTTGGTGTTGCTTTGCTCTTAAAAGATATATAATGAACATAGAAACATAATGAAACAAAATTAACAATCGTTCTCAACAATGAAGGTCGTATTTACTGATCATTTTGTAATATTGTATTTATTTCGCTGAAACTGGTTTCTTTCTTTTCATTCAACTTTGGTTAAAACTGGATTTTACGACCATGCAACGACAAATTTTGGATATAAAATGACAAACTTTGTTCCCTACTTCATCAGTTATTTTTCGATTCCAAGAGAGTCACATTATCAATTTAACAATTATGTCTCTTAAGGTAATTGCTGAGGTGTCTAGCACTTTGATCTTTCTTATAATAAAATATTGAAAAATTTACTAATCGCGTCCTTGTTTTAAGATATTTAAAAAGACAGAAATATTTGTTTTAACGGTAAACACATTTTGAGTTTAACATTGTCCAGGTTTTCCTGTTCGCCAGCCTTCTCGCTGTCGTTGCCGCGCAATACGGACATCATAATGATCAACATCATGACCATCACCATGGCCACGCCTCTTCATCACAGAGCCTCCACCAGCACCACTCACATGGCACCGAAAAACACGTCGAATACTATGTAAGACAACGAAGTAATTCTTACAATTTAATTTATGTGATAAAGAGAAAAATAACTAACTGTTATGTATGCTACAGGGCCATCCCAAGTACGAGTTCTCATACAAAGTGTCGGACCCGCACACACACGACATAAAGTCCCAGCACGAGGCGCGCGACGGTCACGTCGTGAAGGGCGAGTACAGCCTGCACCAGCCCGACGGCAGGGTCAGGACCGTCAAGTACCATGCTGACCATAAGACCGGGTGAGCTTTAGCGCATTAGCAAGGTTTACTACATAACTGTTGTGTTAAAAACATATTATACAATTTTTATGTTTTTTACAGATTCAACGCCGACGTGCACTACGAGGGTCACGCCACACACACTGTCCCGGAACATCACCACCACCATTAATTCTGTGATACCAGATTGTTGATTGTTTGTTATTTAATGTGATACTGAAATAAATAAGTACTAAATATTGACACAACTATTGTATAGTATTTTTTCCTATTTATTATTTTATAATATGTTGTAAACTTTTCTTCTCTCGATAACTTAAGCCGAGGTAGTCAAGTTTCTATAGCGTTAAAGACATGAAAATAGCTTTATAAAACGGTGTCATTGTTATGCATACAACTTTACTTGGTTCTTAGAAAAAGGCGGTGTAATCGGAGATCAGGTTGCCCTCTCCAGCAGTATTGAATAAATTGTAAAAAAATCATAAACAAAATTCAAAACAAGTATTTCTCATTTTTCTATTACGATTATAAAAAGAAGTATAAAAAGACATACTAAACTTTATTCTTTACTTTATCAGTTACGTTTTTATTTTTAAAATACTCACTTCATTAAAACCTGAACAATAATGTCTCTAAAGGTCATCAAGGTGAGATTTTATCAACCTATGTTTTCCATATTGTATCTCAATCTATATTTTTAAAAAGCGGTTAGTTACCTTGCAAGAGATGGTCTAAACAAACAAACATACATTGCAAGATAAATAAAAGTGAAAGAAATAACGGGAAGCAAATGAAATCGATTATTATAGTAATTAAAATTATTTTATTGAATCTAATAACACACAAAAAACTAAAGTAATGCTTATAGTTGGTAACAGGTTCAGTTCTTTTATGCTATACAAATAGACGTTTCAGTAATGATGATGATGAGGTACGACGTGGTGTGTGCTGTGCTTCACGTCCGCATGAAAGCTGGAAAAATAAGATACAGACATGTTAGGTTCTTGGTTTTATAAATAAACTTATCATGGTACTTATATATCACGGTGCAAGAGATTCTCTTACCCGGAGTGGTGATCCGCGTGGTAGTGCACGTGTCTGACGGAGCCGTCCGGTTCGTGCAGCGAGTAGTGTCCCTTGACGACGTCACCGTCGCGGTGCTCGTGCTGCGACTTGTGGTCGCCGGTGTGCGAGTCGTCCACCTTGT
The DNA here is from genome assembly GCA_932294365.1 of Diachrysia chrysitis. Taxonomy (NCBI): domain Eukaryota; kingdom Metazoa; phylum Arthropoda; class Insecta; order Lepidoptera; family Noctuidae; genus Diachrysia; species Diachrysia chrysitis. Next base: position 5,387,721 of record OW028645.1, read on the forward strand.
ACTCGAACTCGTACTTGGGGTGAGTCTGCAAATGTTAACATAATGTTAGAACCGCAATATTTTGTTTACTCAACGTATCACTCACTGTTAGAACGTCACTCACATAGTAGTCGTGGTGGTATCCGTGGTGCACAGGCTGGTGGTGGCCGTCGTGTCGGTGGATGTACTGCGACGAGTGTCCATGGCCGGACGCCACAACAACGGCCACGGCCAACACGCAAAATACCTAAAACATTGTAGCTTATCGTAAAGATCATTTGAAGAATATAGAGTTTCCTTTGCTTAATATCTTACTAGGTCTGTTAATTCAATCTTACCTTTAAGAACATGTTTGTCGTTATTGTTGATTTGCTGTCACTGAGTGAACTGATACATAACTTCTAAACCTCAAGTCTTTTATATTGTCTTTAAAATCACATTCAAGGATATTGATTTCTCCGTTTTCTATTTTAATTATATATCGTTACAGTATGACTATTATGGGTGTTGCGCTTTGACAATTATTATTTCGTAAAAACGATAAGGTACCTACACAGAGTTAGGTGCATAGTGTTTTTTTGTCTCACGTAGCATAATTTTAATATGTATTAATATTAATCGAATTGACGTAAACGAAACAGATTCAGGTATAGCTAGATTCAGGTATAAACAGATTCAGATATGTAATTGTTTTATGTTCACAAAAACGAATCAAATTTTGTTAAAATGTCTGACGTTCACTCACTAAACACCAGGAACAAACATAATTTAGCAGTTTATGCTACACGCCTCCATAGAACAAGCAACTCGTTCATGGGTCAATGTATACGCTTCTACAATAAACTTCCCTTAGATATTCGTAAGTTACCTATTAATCAAAATTATTAAAAAAAGGATATTACAAGATATCCGAATATTTAAATGATAAAAACGCCTGGGATTGAGCTGCTCGCTTATACAGCTATCGCTATCGTAAATATTTACAAACTTGACATGTTTGGTGCTTTTGCATATACATAATTATTAAATTCTTGTGAAATGTTTTGTGCTTATTGCATATACTTTTTTTACAATTTTTGTCATATTTTGTGCTTTTGCATATGATATTTTACACGAATTTGACATGCCTATTTAATAACGGTTATGATTTTATGTTTGTATATTTCTTTATTTTTTTTTGATTCTCAAGTGTATCTTGTATGCATTGTAAGTGTAAACAGTGGTAAACATGCAGGTGTACCGTTAATTATTCACCGTTAGTTTTCATGTTTCATTTTGTTTTATTATATTATATGATACATTTCTCTATAGTCATCTTAGTCTGGCGATCTGAGTGAGTTGTTGCCACACATATTTTTATGGTGCCACTGGCTGTACTGTTGTGTGCCGGGTTGTGGAGCTCCCTCGAAAATGGTTGAGCTGCATGTGCTATTCGGGGCATGCTTGCCACCAGCTGGCACAGGCTTGCTCAGATCGATCTGGTTCTTTCTTCGAAAGACCAGTCCAGTAACCTGCATTTTGTTAACACAATATTTACATTACACAATATTATACGTGAATATTGTCTGGACTTTAAAAGAGACTGTCACCCCTGAGTTTGTTTCGACATTTCTTCTCAGGGCAGTCAGTTAGGAAATGTCGACTCCAGCGAGCTCAAAAAAGTGACGTGTAAAAGTGATTTTATATCCTATTTGCATAATAAACGATTTCATTTCATTTCATTTTATAATATATATTAGCACTTATAAGACAGTTTCTGGATTTTTTTTGCCACCATGATTTAACATAACATTTTTGAATACAGAGTATTTTTCGAATAATACGTATGTTATAATTTATTCATATATATTTAATTTAGTAAATCAAGTTTAATCACTAATCAACAACAGTTTATTAGAATATCACAGAATCAATGGTGGTGGTGGTGTTCAGGAACAACGTGTGTCGCGTGACCCTCGTAGTGCACGTCGGCGTTGAATCTGTAAAATAAATAAATAAAAAATATACATTAATATGTCTTTAACACAACGGATATGCAGTAAAACTTGTTAATTTAGTAAATCTCACCCGGTCTTATGGTCGGCATGGTACTTGACGGTCCTGACCCTGCCGTCGGGCTGGTGCAGGCTGTACTCGCCCTTCACGACGTGACCGTCGCGCGTCTCGTGCTGGGACTTTATGTCGTGTGTGTGCGGGTCCGACACTTTGTATGAGAACTCGTACTTGGGATGACCCTGCAGCATAAGTAACTATTAGCAACCGAGAATTAAACATACGATGATTAATGACAAGAACAGATCATCATCATCTTACATAGTATTCGACGTGTTTCTCGGTGCCATGTGAGTGGTGCTGGTGCAGGCTCTGAGATGAGGATGCGTGACCGTGGTGTTGTTCGTGGTGATCATTTTGGTGATGCTCCTCATGATGATGTCCCGCGTGGTGATGTTCGCCGTGTTCCTCGTGGTGGCCGTGGTGTACGGGGTGATGTTCCGTCTCGTGTGTTTGGTGGAGCACGACGCTCTGTGATGAGACGGCGTGTCCGTGGCCGTGGTGGGACTGCGGCCGCGCGCTTGCCACAGCGAGGAGGGTAATAACTGCAGCAATCTAAGTAAAATACAAACCATGATTAGTAACGTGATAACGTTAAAACGTGTACAATATAGAAGTAAGCCTATTTATTATAGGTACTTACTTGAGCTACCATTTTGCTTATTGCCTTATTGTTCTCTGTTTGAGCAATTAAGGGAAACTGTTAGTTTGTCAAGATTTAATTGTGCTTTTATATGGCGCTTAAAGTATACAAACCAAAGATATTGTTTATAAAATAACCAGTTTCTGTACAAATATGCCGCTGTTATCCGCGACCTTGTGTTATTAAATCAGGTGCTTTTACTTTACACTTTTTACAGCAACTTTCTTACGGTTTTGACAGGCATGAGATTTAATAGTATTTGAATCTATTATCTGAACTTCTATATTTATCCATCTATACTTCTACCACAAAAATTCACAACATCGAATTTGGTAATTTTTTCACGAGTAGTAAGCTACATTATTAATGTAGTAGTACGTATAATTAATTTAGTTGTGTGAAAACAGGCTGCTACGTACTTGAATTTTTCAGAAAAAAAATTTTACCAAATCCCTTGATACTTGTAACAAAACAATGTATGGTCCTATTAGGTCGGTCTACCGAAAATACTGCGATTGCACTTATCTTGGATAGCTTTTATAACTATTTAATGTGTAAAGAAAATGTTAAACATAACGTGGTAATTTAAATTATAATAGCTATTTAGACGGATATTAATTCTTGTCACATTTATTTTCCTTAGACATTTGAAATGTTAAATTTTGTTTTAAATGCAAAATATCATTATCGCTTTTTACATATTAAAATAAAATAAAAAAATATTTGGTCTTATCTTTAATTTTAAAAATGGTATTATAAATGGCCTAAAACAATGTGCTATCGATTTAATCATCGATATTATTTTTATATTCCTGTATAGCATTCTAATATCTGAAATCTTATAATTTTTGCATTGTTTATATTAATCTGTAAACTGTCTTAACCATTTCATTTTCTTCTTTTATTATTTATTTTAAGCCTGAACTGTACTAATGCGAGGCAAAGGCCTTCCTTTCCGCTCTCTTCTTCATATTCAACACTAGTGGTTCCCCGCGGCTCCGCCCGCGTGGATATCGGTATACGCGGGAAAAAAATAAACCTATGTCTTTTCTCAGGCTCTAGACTATCTATGTACAAAATTTTTCGCATATATTATACATATTTTGTCTAAACGAAGCCACATACCTACTTAAATACATCATTTATGATAACAATAATATGAGTACGTCTAACTACGTAAGTAATCTACTTTTTAAGTATTAGGTCAGTACTAATATTTTATTAGGCTCAAACATTCTATGACTTGTAATGACGAAACATGAAAACACGTTTTTTGGTTATAAACGTGAGTGGAAGTATCTATAATTCTATATAATATCCCGACAGATGAAGAAAGGTCTTATAACTTACACTTTTCTTAATTTGTTTAAATTTAACTGTACGGATAGCCGAGTGATACAAGTAAGTCACCACGCTAACTACGACTGTGCGCGACGTCCTGCGGTTTCGATCCCTGCATGGGATAATCAACAAGCATTATTTGTGTGATCCACAAATGCTTGTTGTAAGTCTGAGTGTTCTTCATGCATGTAATTTAACTTTTAGTATGATCCCCTCTGCGATACAAGGACTAACATTATGAGTGTGGGAGTTGTTAAAAAAAAAGATCAAAACTTTTCAACAATGAAGGTCGTTACTTAATGATAAAGCTGTAATAATGCATTCATTTTGTTTTAAAACAGGTTTTATTTTCTTGATGAAAGAGATTTTTTTAAACTGGATTATAACACTGTTGCGTATGTTTTGGTGTATAAAATGACATACTTTAGTTCTTTCTTTATCAGTTACGTTTTCGATTCCAAAAGAGTCTTATTAAAAATTAACAATTATGTCTCTGAAGGTAATTACTGAAATATCAATCTCTTTCTAAGCAAACTTATCGAAACTTTAAACTAATAGCTTCTCCTTGTTTCGCGGTGGTTTAGAGACGGAAAGATTTTATCAAAAATAAATATATATTGATTTTACATTGTCCAGGTCCTCCTGTTCGCTGCACTACTCGCTGTAGTCGCTGCGCAACACGGTCACCACCATGACCACCACCACGGCCACGCCTCTTCCTCACAGAGCCTTCACCAACACCATTCACATGGCACCGAGAAACACGTCGAATACTATGTAAGATGATGATCTAATTTTAACCACTTCTTGTTTCCGATAAAGAGCCAAGTAACTAAATATTATGTTTTATTTTGCAGGGTCATCCTAAGTACGAGTTCTCATACAAAGTGTCAGACCCGCACACACACGACATAAAGTCCCAGCACGAGACGCGCGACGGTCACGTCGTGAAGGGCGAGTACAGCCTGCACCAGCCCGACGGCAGGGTCAGGACCGTCAAGTACCATGCCGACCATAAGACCGGGTGAGCTTCGCTATATTAGCAAGGTTTACTACATAACCTTTTTGTTAACAACATATTAAAATTTGTATGTATTTACAGATTCAACGCTGACGTGCACTACGAGGGTCACGCAACACACGTTATCCCTGAACACCACCACCACCATTGATTCTGTGATAGCTATGACTGATTGTTAATTTTTTGTTATTTAATGTAATATTGCAATAAATTAGAACTAAATATATTAAAGTGTATATTGTTTTCTTTATCATTACACTTTGTTAATCGACTTCTTCTATAATTACCCACATTCGTCTGTTATCTCCTAATTCCTCCTAAACCACTCAATGGATTTTGGTAAGGTTTTACTGAATAAAAGAGCGATAGGTTCATTAGTTTGTAGCCCCAAGCTTTCAACACGACACTGACACGCGTTCCGCGACGGACAACAAAGTATAGTGAGGAAGATACAGTGAATGGAAATGTCACTTGTGGCTACAATTTTTACCTACAAGTGACGTCACAAACCTTCACTCCAAAACTTTGAAGCGCTTGTAATTTTTCATTGATTTGATAATAGAAAAAATACTAGTCTTTTTTTTTTATCTATGTGGTGGACTAAATAGATATTTCTTTTTCATACCCATTCCGCTCCCCTATTTTTCGCATCAATTATTCGAGAGCAAAAATCATAACCAGCCCGCTGAAGCGATGTCTGTTAACATTTTGCGAGTGACGTAATAAGATATGGACCCTCGTAATGCAGTGACACGTTTGTTATAATTTTTGGTGTCGACTAATTGCAGAAAAATGGTTTTATTAACTCATTTTGAGCGAAAAGTTTGTAAACTGACTCTATACCAGATGTGCACTCCATCCCTTTTGGATAGATATACCGTTTCAGTAACACTCTGTATATAAATATCCTGTGAATATTTCAAGCTCTTCTATTCGTCTACCTATTGTGGTTATCAATATCGAGCAAAAACATCACGTTCGTTGTATGGGAGCCCTTAAATATTTATTTTATTCTGTCTTTTAGTATTAATTGTTAGAGCGGCAACAGAAATACATCATACCTGTTGGTCTAGTGGTTAGTGACCCTGACTGCTAAACCGGTAGTCGTGGGTTCGATTCCCACCCAGGACGAATCTTTGTGTGATGAGCACGATCATTTGTTCTGTGTCTGGGTGTAATTTATCTATAATATGTGTGTATTTAGAAATTATGTGGGTATGTTTATCAGTTGTCTGGTTGCCATAGCATAGGCTCTGCCTAGTTTGGGATCAGATGACCGTGTGTGAGATGTCCCAAGATATTATATTATTGTTATTATCATCTGTAAAAATTCAACTTTTTAACTACCAAATTATTTGTTAGTTATTTCCACAATACCTGTTGTCTTAAATACTAGATCCCACAGAAAACATTCGATGTAAAAAGAGCCAAGTCTCTCTACGCAATTCTTCCATCGTAAAAAGTTTTGAGATCGCATAGGAGCCAAGTCCTGTTCAACTTAATTTGTAATAATAAATCAATATTTTGTGACTATATTAGTTTTGTTTATATTACAATAACAGTGACCTGGCCATGAGCACAATAAGATACAAATATAAAACTTCATATTTGGAGGAGTTCAAAGTAAATAATAAATAAATAATATCAGGACACCTTAACCGACTTCGGTATCATCCAACTGTGAACTGCAAATGCACTATGGCGTGTGTTTAGTCCATGGTGATCTCAAATTCCAATCAGTTACAAAATCATGTCCATAATAATATATCAATTCAACAGTATTTGCACGTAATGACAAGGAGCAAACGACCTTTAACTTGTTCTTGCACTGCAAGTTACATAAAAGCTTTTTAAAAATCATCGCGATTTGTTGATGCTATAAAATAACGGGAAGCAAATTAAATTTATTATTATAGTTATTAAAATTATTTTATTGAATCTAATAATAAACTAAAAATAAAGTAATGCTTATAGATACAACGAAGTAAGTTGGTGACAGGTTCAGTTCTTTTAAGCTATACTAGATACTTCAGTAATGATGATGATGAGGCACCACGTGGTGTGTGCTGTGCTTCACGTCCGCATGAAAACTGGAAAAATAAGATACAGACATGTTAGGTTCTTGGTTTTATAAATATACTTATCATGGTACTTATATATCACGGTGCAAGAGATTCTCTTACCCGGAGTGGTGATCCGCGTGGTAGTGCACGTGTCTGATGGAGCCGTCCGGTTCGTACAGCGAGTAGTGTCCCTTGACGACGTCACCGTCGCGGTGCTCGTGCTGCGACTTGTGGTCGCCGGTGTGCGAGTCCTCCACCTTGTACTCGAACTCGTACTTGGGGTGAGTCTGCAAATGTTAACATCAGTTTAGAACCGCATTGTTATGTTTACTCAATGTATCACTCACTGTTAGAACGTCACTCACATAGTAGTCGTGGTGGTGTCCGTGGTGCACAGGCTGGTGGTGGCCGTCGTGTCGGTGGATGTACTGCGACGAGTGTCCATGGCCGGACGCCACAACAACGGCCACAGCCAACACGCAAAATACCTAAAACATTGTAGCTTATAAATTTTTGTTGTAAAGATCATTTGAAGAATATATAGAGTTTCCTTTGCTTCATATCTTACTAGATCTATTAATTCAATCTTACCTTAAAGAACATGTTTGTCGTTATTGTTGATTTGCTGTCACTGAGTGAACTGATACATAACTTCTAAACCTCAAGTCTTTTATATTGTCTTTAAAATCACATTCAAGGATATTGATTTCTCCGTTTTCTATTTTAATTATATATCGTTACAGTATGACTATTATGGGTGTTGCGATTTGACAATTATTATTTCGTAAAAACGATAAGGTACCTACACAGAGTTAGCTGCACAGTGTTTTTGTGTCTCACGTAGCATAATTTTAATATGTATTAATATTACTCGAATTGACGTAAACGAAACAGATTCAGGTATAGATAGATTCAGGTATAAACAGATTCAGATATGTAATTGTTTTATGTTCACAAAAACGAATCAAATTTTGTTAACATGTCTGACGTTCACTCACTAAACACCAGGAACAAACATAATTTAGCAGTTCATGCTACTCGCCTCCATAGAAAAGCAACTCGTTCATGGGTCAATGTATACGCTTCTACAATAAACTTCCCTTAGATGTTCGTAAGTTACCTATTAATCAAAATTATTAAAAAAAGGATATTACAAGATATCCGAATATTTAAATGATAAAAACGCCTGGGATTGAGCTGCTCGCTTATACAGCTATCGCTATCGTAAATATTTACAAACTTGACATGTTTGGTGCTTTTGCATATACTTTTTTTACAATTTTTGACATATTTTGTGCTTTTGCATATGATATTTTACACAAATTTGACATGCCAATTTAATAACGGTTATGATTGTATGTTTGTATATTTCTTTTTTTTTTTTTATTCTCAATGATATCTTGTATGCATTGTAAGTGTAAACATTATGCAACAGGCTTGCTCAGATCGACCTCGTTCTTTCTTCAAAACCCAGCCCAGTAACCTGCATTTTGTTAACACAATATTATACGTGAATATTGTCTGGAATTTAAAAGAGACTGTGACCCCTGAGTTTTTTCGACATTTCTTCTCAGGGCAGTCAGTTAGGAAATGTCGACTCCAGCGAGCTCAAAAAAGTGACGTGTAAAAGTGATTGTACATCCTATTTGCATAATAAACGATTTCATTTCATTTTATAATATATATTAGCACTTATAAGACAGTTTCTGGATTTTTTTTGCCACCATGATTTAACATAATATTTTTGAATAAAGAGGATTTTTAGAATAATACGTATGTTATAATTTATTCATATATATTTAATTTAGTAAATCAAGTTTAATCACTAATCAACAACAGTTTATTAGAATATCACAGAATCAATGGTGGTGGTGGTGGTGTTCTGGAACAACGTGTGTGGCGTGACCCTCGTAGTGCACGTCGGCGTTGAATCTGTAAAATAAATAAATAAAAAATATACATTAATATGTCTTTAACACAACGGATGTGCAGTAAAACTTGTTAATTTAGTAAATCTCACCCGGTTTTATGGTCAGCATGGTACTTGACGGTCCTGACCCTGCCGTCGGGCTGGTGCAGGCTGTACTCGCCCTTCACGACGTGACCGTCGCGCGTCTCGTGCTGGGACTTTATGTCGTGTGTGTGGGTCCGACACTTTGTATGAGAACTCGTACTTGGGATGACCCTGCAGCATAAGTAACTATTAGCAACCGCAGCGGAATTAAACATACGATGATTAATGACAAGAACAGATCATCATCATCTTACATAGTATTCGACGTGTTTCTCGGTGCCATGTGAGTGGTGCTGGTGCAGGCTCTGAGATGAGGAGGCGTGACCGTGGTGGTGGTCGTGGTGATCATTTTGGTGATGCTCCTCATGATGATGTTCCGCGTGGTGATGTTCGCTGTGTTCCTCGTGGTGACCGTGGTGTACGGGGTGATGTTCCGTCTCGTGTGTTTGGTGGAGCACGACGCTCTGTGATGAGACGGCGTGTCCGTGGCCGTGGTGGGACTGCGGCAGCGCGCTTGCCATAACGAGGAGGGTAATAACTGCAGCAATCTAAGTAAAATACAAACCATGAATAGTAACGTGATAACGTTAAAACGTGTACAATATAGAAGTTAGCCTATTTATTATAGGTACTTACTTGAGCTACCATTTTGCTTATTGCCTTATTGTTATCTGTTCGAGTAATTAAGGGAAACTGTTAGTTTGTCAAGATTTAATTGTGCTTTTATATGGCGCTTAAAGTATACAAACCAAAGATATTGTTTATAAAATAACCAGTTTCTGTCCAAATATACCGCGGTTATCCGCGACCTTGTGTTATTAAATCAGGTGCTTTTACTTTACACTTTTTACGGCAACTTTCTTACGGTTTTGACTGGCATGAGATTTAATAGTATTTTAATCTATTATATGAACTTCTATATTTATCCATCTATACTTCTACCACAAAAATTCACAACATCGATTTTGGTAATTATTTCACGAGTAGTAAGCTACATTATTAATGTAGTAGTATGTAAAATTAATTTAATTGTGTGAAAACAGGCTGCTACGTACTTGAATTTTTCAGAAAAAAAATCCTACCAAATCCCTTGATACTTGTAACAAAACAATGTATGGTCCTATTAGGTCGGTCTACCGAAAATACTGCGATTGCACTTATCTTGGATAGCTTTTATAACTATTTAATGTGTAAAGAAAATGTTAAACATAACGTGGTAATTTAAATTGTAATAGCTATTTAGAGGGCTATTAATTCTTGTCACATTTATTTTCCTTAAACATTTAAAATGTTAAATTTTGTTTTAAATGCAAAATATCATTATCGCTTTTTACATATTTAAATAAAATAAAAAAATATTTGGTCTTATCTTTAATTTTAAATATGGTATTATAAATGGCCTAAAACAATGTGCTATCGATTAAATCATCGATATTATTTTTATATTCCTGTATAGCATTCTAATATCTGAAATCTTATAATTTTTGCATTGTTTATATTAATCTGTAAAGTGTCTTAACCATTTCATTTTCTTCTTTTATTATTTATTTTAAGCCTGAACTGTACTAATGCGAGGCAAAGGCCTTCCTTTCCTCTCTCTTCTTCATATTCAACACTAGTGGTTCCCCGCGGCTCCGCCGGCGTGGATTTCGGTATAAAAAAATAAGCCTATGTCTTTTCTCAGGCTCTAGACTATCTATTTTGTACCAAATTTCATATAAATCGGTTTAGTCGTTCTGGCGTGAAAGCGCAACAGACAGACAGACAGACAAAGTTACTTTCGCATTTATAATATTATTAGTAAGGATTATTGCTAATATTTTCAATTTTAATTGATACATCATCTGCATTCAACTCACTTATGGGGTGCTATATTTGGTAGACCATTAATATAAATTATTTAAAGTAAAGGAAATAAATGGATAATCTAAATCTGATAAGAAATACTACCACATTTTTAAGACAAAGTGGCCCTTAGATGAGGTAAGCTATTATTTAGGTTACAGCAGGTCATTTTTTATGCCATTAAATTGTTAGCATGTTTCTTTTATACCAGTAACAAGGTAGGTCCTGGACTCTGTTAAGCACCTAATTCACTAGTTGTCGTCATTTTTTATGCTTTCAGTGAATGCAAATTTGACGACTAATAACTTTAATTTTATAAATGGTAAAAATAATATTTTCCTTAACAAATTTTTCGCATATATTATACATATTTTGTTTGGGCATTTCGTCAAAACGAAGCCACTTACCTACTTAAATACATAATTCGTGATAACAATAATATGAGTACGTCTAACTACGTAGAAAATCCACTTTTTTAATATTGGGCTCAATAATTATATGTCTTGTAATGACAACACATTTTTTGGTTTTAAACGTGAATGAATTTATCTATAATTCTATAAAATATCCCGACAGATGAAGAAAGGTGTTATACCTTACACTTTTCTTAATTTGTTCAAATTTAACGGCACGGATAGCCGAGTGATATAAGTCCCCACGCTAACTACGACTGTGCGTTTTGCGGTTTCGATCCCTGCATGGGATAATCATCTTGTGTGATCCAAAAATGCTTGTTCTAAGTATGAGTGTTCTTTATGCATGTGATTTAACTGTTAGTAAAATCCCCTCTGCAATACAAGGACTAAATTTATGAATGTGGGAGTTGATATAAAAAAATATCAAAACTTTTCAACAATGAAGGTCGTTACTTAATAATAACTGTAATAATGCATTCATTATGTTTTAAAACAGGTTTTATTTTCTTAATTCAAGAGATTTTTTTAAACTGGATTATAACACTGTTGCGTATGTTTTGGTGTATAAAATGACATACTTTAGTTCTTTCTTTATCAGTTACGTTTTCGATTCCAAAAGAGTCTTATTAAAACATAACAATTATGTCTCTGAAGGTAATTACTGAAATAATCAATAAAACTAAATCAATCTCTTTTTAAGCAAACTTATCCAAACATTAAACTAATAAATAGCTTCTCCTTGTTTCGCGGTGGTTTAGAGACGGAAGGATTTTATCAAAAATAAATATGTATTGATTTTATATTGTCCAGGTCCTCTTGTTCGCCGCACTACTCGCCGTAGTCACTGCGCAACACGGTCACCACCACGACCACCATCACGGCCACGCCTCCTCATCACAAAGCCTCCACCAGCACCACTCACATGGCACCGAGAAACACGTCGAATACTATGTAAGATGATAGTCTAATTTTAACCACTTTTTGTTTCCGATAAAGAGCCAAGTAACTAAATATTATGTTTTATTCTGCAGGGTCATCCTAAGTACGAGTTCTCATACAAAGTATCGGACCCGCACACACACGACATAAAGTCCCAGCACGAGACTCGCGACGGTCACGTCGTGAAGGGCGAGTACAGCCTGCACCAGCCGGACGGCAGGGTCAGGACCGTCAAGTACCATGCCGACCATAAGACCGGGTGAGCTTCGCTATATTAGCAAGGTTTACTACATAACCGTTTTGTTAACAACATATTAAAATTTGTATGTATTTACAGATTCAACGCTGACGTGCACTACGAGGGTCACGCAACACACGTTATCCCTGAACACCACCACCACCATTGATTCTGTGATACCTATGACTGATTGTTAATTTTTTGTTATTTAATGTAATATTGCAATAAATTAGAACTAAATATATTAAATTGTATATTGTTTTCTTAATCATTACACTTTGTTAATCGACTTCTTCTATAATTACTTATGACAGCATCATCATCAATACGTAGTTTAAAACGAAGTCGCTACCCACATTCGTCTGTTATCTCCTAATTCCTCCTAAACCACTCAATGGATTTTGGTACGGTTTTACTGAACAAAAGAGCGATAGGTTCATTAGTTTGTAGCCCCAAGCTTTCAACACGACACTGACACGCGTTCCTGAGAAAAATCATCTTGACAGACAGACGGACAACAAAGTATAGTGAGGAAGATACAGTGAATGGAAATGTCACTTGTGGCTACAATTTTTACCTACAAGTGACGTCACAAGCCTTCACTCCAAAACTTTGAATCGCTTTTACTTTGTAATTTTTCATTGATTTGATAATAGAAAAAATACGAGTCTTTTTTTATCTATGTGGTGGACTAAATAGATATTTCTTTTTCATACCCATTCCGCTCCCCTATTTTTCGCATCAATTATTCGAGAGCAAAAATCATAACCAGCCCGCTGAAGCGATGTCTGTTAACATTTTGCGAGTGACGTAATAAGATATTGACCCTCGTAATGCAGTGACACGTTTGTTATAATTTTTGGTGTCGACTAATTGGAGAAAAATGGTTTTATTAACTCATTTTGAGCGGAAAGTTTGTAAGCTGACTTATACCAGATGTGCACTCCATCCCTTTTGGATAGATATACCGTTTCAGTAACACTCTGTATATAAATATCCTGTGAATATTTCAAGCTCTTCTATTCGTCTACCTATTGTGGTTATCAATATCGAGCAAAAACATCACGTTCGTTGTATGGGAGCCCTTAAATATTTATTTTATTCTGTCTTTTAGTATTAATTGTTAGAGCGGCAACAGAAATACATCATACCTGTTGGTCTAGTGGTTAGTGACCCTGACTGCTAAACCGGAGGTCGTGGGTTCGATTCCCACCCAGGACGAATCTTTGTGTGATGAGCACGATCATTTGTTCTGTGTCTGGGTGTAATTTATCTATAATATGTGTGTATTTAGAAATATATAAGTATGTTTATCAGTTGTCTGGTTGCCATAGCACAGGCTCTGCCTAGTTTGGGATCAGATGACCGTGTGTGAGATGTCCCAAGATATTATATTATTGTTATTATCATCTGTGAAAATTCAACTTTTTAACTACCAAATTATTTGTTAGTTATTTCCACAATACCTGTTTTCTTAAATACTAGATCCCACAGAAAACATTCAATGTAAAAAGAGCCAAGTCTCTCTACGCAATTCTTCCATCGTAAAAAGTTTTGAGATCGCATAGGAGCCAAGTCCTGTTCAACTTAATTTGTAATAATAAATCAATATTTTGTGACTATATTAGTTTTGTTTATATTACAATAACAGTGACCTGGCCATGAGCACAATAAGATACAAATATAAAACTTCATATTTGGAGGAGTTCAAAGTAAATAATAAATAAATAATATCAGGACACCTTAACCGACTTCGGTATCATCCAACTGTGAACTGCACATGCACTATGGCGTATGTTTAGTCCATGGTGATCTCAAATTCCAATCAGTTACAAAATCATGTCCATAATAATATATCAATTCAACAGTATTTGCACGTAATGACAAGGAGCAAACGACCTTTAACTTGTTCTTGCACTGCAAGTTACATAAAAGCTTTATAAAAATCATCGCGATTTGTTGATGCTATAAAATAAAGGGAAGCAAATTAAATTTATTATTATAGTTATTAAAATTATTTTATTGAATCTAATAATAAACTAAAAATAAAGTAATGCTTATAGATACAACGAAGTAAGTTGGTGACAGGTTCAGTTCTTTTAAGCTATAAAAATAGATACTTCAGTAATGATGATGATGAGGCACCACGTGGTGTGTGCTGTGCTTCACGTCCGCATGAAAACTGGAAAAATAAGATACAGACATGTTAGGTTCTTGGTTTTATAAATATACTTATCATGGTACTTATATATCACGGTGCAAGAGATTCTCTTACCCGGAGTGGTGATCCGCGTGGTAGTGCACGTGTCTGATGGAGCCGTCCGGTTCGTGCAGCGAGTAGTGTCCCTTGACGACGTCACCGTCGCGGTGCTCGTGCTGCGACTTGTGGTCGCCGGTGTGCGAGTCCTCCACCTTGTACTCGAACTCGTACTTGGGGTGAGTCTGCAAATGTTAACATCAGTTTAGAACCGCATTGTTATGTTTACTCAAAGTATCAAATAATGTGAGAACGTCACTCACGTAGTAGTCGTGGTGGTGTCCGTGGTGCACAGGCTGGTGGTGGCCGTCGTGTCGGTGGATGTACTGCGACGAGTGTCCATGGCCGGACGCCACAGCAACGGCCACCGCCAACACGCAAAATACCTATAACATTATAGGTTATTTATGAGATCATTTGGATACTAGAGTATCCTTTGGCTTATCTTACTAGGTCTATTAATTCAATCTTACCTTAAAGAACATGTTTGTCGTTATTGTTGATTTGCTGCCACTGAGTGAACTGATACATAGCTTCTAAACCTCAAGTCTTTTATATTGTCTTTAAAATCACATTCAAGGATATTGATTTCTCCGTTTTCTATTTTAATTACATATCGTTACAGTATGACTGTTATGGGTGTGGCGCTTTGACAATTATTTCGTAAGAACAATAATATTAGACACAGAGCTAGGTGAGTGTTATTTAGTCTCGCGTAGCTTAATTTTTTTTTTTTTTTTTTTAAATCATTTATTTAATGAGGCTTTTTGCGCTGGTGCGCCAAGTCAGCCTCGTAAGGTAACACAAAATACAACAAAAACTTATCACTAAATATCTATCTAAATTTTACCTTAACCTTAAGTTAAAATTAGACACCACACCACGTCGACATGCAGCGCCTTCGACTCACTGACACCGTCATACATAATCAAACAACAGTAGTAGTACGTAATAATCAGCAGCAACCTGCACAGCGGTAGAATCCTCCTGCACTGCTCGGGAATTAACTATTTTGTACTGGGTTGTGACCCAGTACAAAATATTGAATGTGTAACGCCAAAAGAGCGTACTATATAGATAGAGAGAATATAGATAGAGATACAGATAGATATATAGATAGAGCTATACTTGTGGTCAAACGAATTAAGTATTTCTTCTCAAAAACACTTCCTTAACAAACTTATAAATCGCAATACTCTGCTCCGAAAGAGGCCTCCCAAGCAACACATTTACTCCACCACTATACACATCGCCACGGACCACCCTCCACATCAAAGGTCTCAAATCATCGAAAGCGCTACATTCCAACAAAATGTGGGACAAATCGTCCAATTTATTTAAGCAAATATTACAAAGAGGGGATGGATTAACACCCATCAAATGTAAAAATCTATTAGTAGGTACATGACCAGACCTTATTCTAAATGCTAAAACTATAAGTTCTCTTGAACAGTTAGCTACGTCAAACCAAGGAATTTGAGGCAGCTTCTGTTGGATGGTTCTTTACCACAAACCCTTTCCCGCAGTTATAATATTAAAGTGATTCTCCCACATTTTAAAACAAAACTCTCTCATGCTAGGTATAAGCTCCGTAAAATAAGGATTGCCAGGAATTATTATGCCATCTGTAACAGCTTCTACAGCAAGCTTGTCAGCCACCTCATTTCCAAGAATCCCTACATGGGAAGGCATCCACTGAAGCTTTACATTTACTAGTTTCTTATGTAAAATATTAATAATCTTAAGCGCTTCATAAGCTATCGGCATACCTCGAACTCCCGATACGCAACGCAACAAATGTTGAAGAGCACTTTTTGAGTCTGACAAAATCACTACATTTTTGCACGACAGCGATTGAATATAAGATAAAGCCTCTACAACAGCCGTCAATTCAGCTCTCATAATACAAGCATCATTGCACAGTTTAAATTTAACACCAGTATTTGTCTGAATATCAAAAAATGCTGCTCCAACACCGTGAGCATCTTTAGACCCATCGGTAAATACATAATAATAATTATTGTACTTATAAAATAACATGTTGGAAGTTAACACTCTCAAATTGGTCACCGTTGTTGAACGCTTTGGTACATTTAATTCCTCAACATTACAACATATATACAATCTCTAACATTAATATTTGAAATCCAGGTATCAATACTGTACATGTCTAATAAAGGAGACTTGTGAACACTATCCTTTTCAAACTTATTGTAAATGTCAATTAAAATCGGTTTTTTCTTGTTTCGCCAGTAGGCATTCGTACACAAAGTAGACAATTCTTTTAACAAAGCAACAGTTACATTATGACAAAATGAGTTCACCCTTAACCAATACCTACAAGCCAACCAATGTCTTCTCACATATAATGGTGGTAAGCAGAGCTCACTTTACATAACACATATCGGTGTTGTACGAATAAAACCGCCACAAACTCGTAGTGCTCGATTTTGTATGACATCTAGCTTGTTTAAGTGCGTCTTAGCACTATTTCCATATAAAAAACTAGTATAATCAATTCGACTTTTAACAAGGGAAATGTACAGTCGCCTTAAATGTTTAGGATGTATACCCCAAGATTTTCCTGCTAAAATTTTAAATATATTTAAATATTTATAAACTTTTCCACATATTTCATTTATATGGGCACCCCACCGTAGAGACGAGTCAAGCCACAATCCAAGATATTTGACTCTATCAACAACCCTGAGCTCTTTATAATTATTTTAATACGTATTAATATTACTCGAATTGACGTTAACGTAACAGATTTAGATATAGGTAATTGTTTATAATATTACTAAATTAACACTTATAAGACAGTTGCTGGATTTGGATTCCTGTTTTCATTATGCCACTATGATTTAACATAATATTTTTGAATAAAGAGGTTTTTTCGAATAATAGGTATGTCATCGTTTATTTACATATATTTAATTTAATTAATACAGTTTAATCACTAATCAACAACAGTTTATTAGAATATCACAGAATCAATGGTGGTGGTGGTGTTCAGGAACAACGTGTGTGGCGTGACCCTCGTAGTGCACGTCGGCGTTGAATCTGGAAAGATACTCAAGTTGTTCAATAAGTTTTCAACACAACCATTAGGTAGTATAACTTGCTAATACAGTGAAGCTCACCCGGTCTTATGGTCGGCGTGGTACTTGACGGTCCTGACCCTGCCGTCGGGCTGGTGCAGGCTGTACTCGCCCTTCACGACGTGACCGTCGCGCGCCTCGTGCTGGGACTTTATGTCGTGTGTGTGCGGGTCCGACACTTTGTATGAGAACTCGTACTTGGGATGACCCTGCAGCATAAGTAACTATTAGCAACCGCGGCGGTATAAACATACGATGATTAATGACAAGAACAGATCATCATCATCTTACATAGTATTCGACGTGTTTCTCGGTGTCCGTGACCGTGGTGGGACTGCGGCCGCGCGCTTGCCACAGCGAGGAGGGTAATGACTGCAGCAATCTAATTAAAATACAAACCATGAATAGTAACATGATAACGTTAAAATGGTGTGGGTATAATATAATAGTAAACTATTTAATAAAATAAAAATAAAGATACTTACTTGAGCTACCATTTTGCTAATTGCCTTATTGCTTTCTGTTGGATTAATTAAGCGAAACTGTTAGTTTTTTAAGACTTCATTTTACTTTTATATGGCGCTTAAAGTAAACAAGCAAAATATATTGTGTATAAAATAACCAGTTTCTGTCCAAATATGCCGCTGTTATCCGCGACCTTGTGTTGTTAAATCACACCTGATTTACACTACACTTTTACACTACACTTTTTACAGCAACTTTCACACGGTTTATAGTGGCATGAGATTTAATAGTATTTGAATGTGTTATCTAAACTTCTATAACTATCCATCTGTACTAACTCAAAAATTCACATCACCTACATTGGAAATTCTTTCACTAGTAGTAAGCTAGATTATTATTGTAGTAGTATGTATAATTAATTTAATTATGTAAAAACAGTCTGCTACTTACTTGAATTAATCGCAAAAAATCAAACTGACTGAAATCTTCTATCAAAATCCCTGCCAAATCCTTACATACCTATAACAAAACAATGTATTGTCACGTGTAACGTCCTATTAGGTCGGTCTACTGAAATTACTGCGATTGCATTCATCTTGGAAAGGTTTTATAACTATTTTAATGTTTTAAAAAAACTAACGTAACGTGGTAATTTAAATTAAAATAGCTATTTAGACTGATATTAATTATAATCAAATTAATTTACCTTAAACATTTAATGCACAATATCATTATCGCCTTTTACTCCTTACAATAAAATAAACACAATACATATCTTATCTTCAATTTTAAATATGGTATTATTAAAGGTCTAAAAAAATGTGCTATCGACTTCATCAACAACATTATTTTTATAATCTACTAGCTGTCCCCCGCTACTTTGTTCGCGTGTTTTAGTTTCAACGGTTTTTCATTTTTGCAACATTTTTCATTTATGCTCCGCTCCTATTGGTCGTAGCGTGATATTATATAGCCTAATATAGCCTTTCTCAATAAACGGACTATCCAATACAAAAATATTTTTTTAATTTGAACCAGTAGTTCCTGAGATTAGCGCGTTCAAACAAACAAACAAACTCTTCAGCTTTATAATATTAGTATAGATTTTTAGGGCTTCCTGTATAGCACTCTAATATCTGAAATCTTGTAATTTTTGCTTTGTTTATATTAATCTGTAAATTGTTGAGTCTGAACTGTCCCTCTGCAAAGCATAGGCCTCCCTTACCTCTTTCTCCTTCATTTTCAATATTATTGCCATTTATTATTTTATATATTAATATTAAATATTAACATAAATATCGTCTGAATTCAACACACTTAAGTATATATATATTTGGTAGATCATTATGATACGATACGGCATTAAGATATTATAAATTACTAGCTGTCCCCCGCGACTTTGTTCGCGTGTATAGTTTCAACGGTTTTTCATTTTTGCAACATTTTTCATTTATGCTCCGCTCCTATTGGTCGTAGCGTGATGTTATATAGCCTATAGCCTTCCTCAATAAACGGACTATCCAATACAAAAAGAATTTTTCAATTCGAACCAGTAGTTCCTAAGATTAGCGCGTTCAAACAAACAAATAAACAAACAAACAAACAAACTCTTCAGCTTTATAATATTATATATAATATATAATATATATTAATAATTAATAATATTAATAATTAATAATAAAGTATAGATTCAAAGTGAAGGAAAGAAATGGAAAAACTAAATCAGATAAGGAATACTACCACGTATTTAAGACAATGTGGCTATTAGATTAGGCAAGCTATTATTTAGGTTACAGCAGGTTTTTATTTTGCCATTCATTTATTGCCATGTTTCTTACCAGTAACCAGGACCTGGGCACTGTCTGTCTATTAAAAAAAAAATGCTTTCAGTAAATGCAAATTTAACGACAAACAACTTTATAAATAAATGGTAAATAAAATATTTTTCATACCAAAATTCTTGCGTCACGTCAAAACGAAGCTACTTACCTACTTAAATACATCATTCGAGATTACTATAATATGAGTACGACTAACTACGTAGGTAATCTACTTTTTAAGTATTAGGCTCTAACATTCTATGACTTGTAATGAGGAAACACATGACGACACATTTTTTGGTTATAAACGTGAGTGGAAGTATCTATAAATTCTATACAAAATCCTGACAGATGAAGAAAGGTGTTATACCTTATATCTTTATATATTGTTTTACTTTAACTGCACGAATATTATAAGCCGAGTGGTATAAATCACCACGCTAACTACCACTGTGCGCGACGTGTTGCGGGGGTTGATCACCGCGAGGGATAAAAAATTCTGTGATTCTGTAAACAAGCATTTTTTAATGCTTGTTCTAAGTCTGAGTGTTCTTTGTGCATGAGATTTATCTGTTAGTAAAACCCTCCCGCGACACAAGTACTAAATTTATGAGTGTATGATAAAATAAAAATTCAAACATTTTCAACAATGAAGGGCGTTACTTAATGATAAATCTGTAAAAATGCATTTATTATGTTTTAAAACAGGTTTTTTTTCTCAAATCAAGAGATTTTTTTAAAACTGGTTAATAAAACTGTTGCGTATGTTTTTGTGTATAAAATGACATACTTTATTCCTTTCTTAATCAGTTACTTTTTCGATTCCAAAAGAGTCTTATTAAAACTTAACAATTATGTCTCTGAAGGTAATAACTGAAATTTCAATCTCTTTCTAAGCAAACTTATCGAAATTTTAAGCTATTAGCTTCTCCTTGTTTCGCAGTGGTTTAGAGACGTAAAGATTCTATCAAAAATAAATATATATTTATTTAACATTGTCCAAGGTCCTCCTGTTCGCCGCACTACTCGCCGTAGTCGCAGCGCAACACGGTCACCACCACGACCACCATCACGGCCACGCCTCCTCCACACAGAGCCTCCACCAGCACCACTCACATGGCACCGAGAAACACGTCGAATACTATGTAAGATGATGGTCTTATTTTAACTTCTTGTTTCCGATAAAGAGCCAAGTAACTAAATATTATGTTTTATTCTGCAGGGTCATCCTAAGTACGAGTTCTCATACAAAGTGTCGGACCCGCACACACACGACATAAAGTCCCAGCACGAGACTCGCGACGGTCACGTCGTGAAGGGCGAGTACAGCCTGCACCAGCCCGACGGCAGGGTCAGGACCGTCAAGTACCACGCCGACCATAAAACCGGGTAAGCTTCGCTGTATTGCCAAGGTTTACTGCATAACATTTGTGTTGAAAACAATTATTGCTAAAATTTTTATTTTTTAACAGATTCAACGCCGACGTGCACTACGAGGGTCACGCTACACACGTTGTCCCTGAACACCACCACCACCATTGATTCTGTGATACCTATGACTGATTGTTAATTTTTTGTTATTTAATATGATATTGCAATAAATTAGAACTAAAGTTTTTAAATTGTATGTTTTTTCTTTATAATTACACTTTGTTAATCGACTTTTTTTATAACTTATGACAGTATCATCATCAATACATAGTATAAAACGAAGTCGTTTCCAACGTCTGTCTGTTATCTCCTAGTTCCTCCTAAACTACTTAATGGATTTTGGTACGGTTTTTACTGACCAAAAGAGCGTTAGAGTCATTAGTTTGTAGACTTAAGTATTTTATATTAATTTCAACACGACATCGACACGCGTTCCTGAGAACAAAATATTGACAGACAGATGGACAACAAAAAAATCCTATATTAAAGGATGTCTGGCAAGATTTTTGTAAAACTCTAGATGTAATAAACAATTCAAGATCATAGCAAAAAAAAAATACAGAACCTTTAGGGTACTTCCTGTCGACCTTGAATCACGAAATATGGCATGATGCTAGGTCTAACATCACAACATCACAACTGAAGTAAAAAAAAAAGAAAATTTGTAGTTTAGTGACAAAGTAGAAAATTTGTAATTTGCGATTACAGACATAATAATATAATTACAGTTGAAAATTTGATAGTTTCATAAATCGACGAAAGAGCATTTTTACAACCGCACAAATACGTTTGTTTTTGGAGAATTAACCGTGACGATCAGCAAAATATGTACGGAATCTCCAGTACGCGATTTAAACTCACTTTTGTGTAGTTTTTCTATTATTATATTAAAAAAAATTAAAGATAAGATAAACCGAGTTTAAGAGTGCGGGCTTATGTTGCTAAGTGTTTTTTATGCGAAAATAATAAAAATAATAATAGCAAGGACTGACGTCACGTGAAAAGATAATTTCGACCGTAGCTTTATTTCCAGTTTCTAAATTAGCATATACTGGCGGGGTTTTAATAAGTCAGGCAGTCAGGACTTTCAGTTTTATGTAAAGTGATTAAATTATTTGTTAGTTATTTCCACAATACAAGATGTTTTTAAAATAAGTTTTTGAGATACCTATTAACACAAAATACTTTTGGAAATGTTATCTTAAATACGACATACAAAAGCTATAAAAGATACAAATACTTTTTAAAATAAACGTTTGATGTTTCTCTGTCATTACATTCTCACGTTTTTACAATATTGTATAAGGTAAAATTAACTTTTGACGGCCGATAACTTCAGTATCCAATATTTTGCGAAACCACTCATCAAAATTAAGCTATGATAATAACAACTTCTAGCCACATGAAATACCTCAAGAAAGAAATAGGTATTCAGGGAGTTACCTTGCAAAATTTGGCCTAAACAAACAAACATAAGTACATTATTAGTTAAATAAAAGCTTATAAAAATCACCGTAATTTGTTGCTACTACAAAAATAACAGAAAGCAAATAAAATGTATCAGTATAGTTATAATAATTATTTTATTGAATCTAATAACACACTAAACATAAAGTAATGCTTATAGATAAAACAAAGTATGTTGGTAACAGGTTCATTTCTTTTATACTATACAAATAGACGTCTCAGTAATGATGATGATGAGGCACGACGTGGTGTGTGCTGTGCTTCACGTCCGCATGAAAACTGGAAAAAAAAGATTCAGACATGTTAGGTTTTTTGTTTTATAAATACACTTATCATGGTACTTATATATCACGGTGCAAGATATTCTCTTACCCGGAGTGGTGATCCGCGTGGTAGTGCACGTGTCTGATGGAGCCGTCCGGTTCGTGCAGCGAGTAGTGTCCCTTGACGACGTCACCGTCGCGGTGCTCGTGCTGCGACTTGTGGTCGCCGGTGTGCGAGTCCTCCACCTTGTACTCGAACTCGTACTTGGGATGAGTCTGCAAATGTTAACATAATGTTAGAATCGCAATATCATGTTTACTCAACGTATCACATAATGTTAGAACGTCACTCACGTAGTAGTCGTGGTGGTGTCCGTGGTGCACAAGCTGGTGGTGGCCGTCGTGTCGGTGGATGTACTGCGACGAGTGTCCATGGCCGGACGCTACAGCAACAGCCACCGCCAACACGCAAAATATCTAAAACACAACAGATTTTTGTTATACTTAAAAAAAGAAGGAAAAAATTGTAACATAAAATAGAATACTAAAAAGGGTTTTGATCATAAAATATTGTTGCCTGATTTTGTACTCGAATCATAATTTAATCTTATTTTACCTTAAAGAACATGTTATTGTTGATTTGCTGTCACTGAGTGAACTGCTACATAACTTTTAAATCTCAAGTCTTTTATATTATCTTTAAAATCACATTCAAGGATATTGATTTCTCCGTTTTCTATTTTAATTACATATCGTTACATTACGATTGTCATGAGTGTTGCGCTTTGACAATTATTTCGTAAGAACGTTTATCTATTCGACAGAGTTAGGATTTTTATTACTTGAATTGACATAACGAAACAGATTTAGAATATAGGTATAATAATTATTTGAAATCACAATTAGTGATAAGACCGCCCATTGTACCAACTATTCACATTGTTCTGCTATTAACTTGTTTCTTGGTGAGTTACAATAAAGAGTTATTATTAACATTCAATAGATTAGCACTGTTAAGATAATTTTTGGAGTTTGTTTCCTTATTACTATTTAGTATCTTAGAATAATAGGTATATTTTTAAATTTATCATTTGTGCCATCATTATTTAACATATTATAAGTATTTTGGAAGAAAGAGGATTTTTCGAATAATACATAATGTATGTCATATCTTTTTCATATATTTTATTCAGTATTTACAGTTTATTCACTAATCAACAGTTTATTAGAATATCAAATCAATGGTGGTGGTGGTGTTCAGGAACAACGTGTGTCGCGTGACCCTCGTAGTGCACGTCGGCGTTGAATCTGTAAAATAAATAAATAAAAAATTTACATTAATATGTTTTCAACGCAACGGTTGGGTAGTATAACTTGCTAATACAGTGAAGCTCACCCGGTCTTATGGTCGGCGTGGTACTTGACGGTCCTGACCCTGCCGTCGGGCTGGTGCAGGCTGTACTCGCCCTTCACGACGTGACCGTCGCGCGCCTCGTGCTGGGACTTTATGTCGTGTGTGTGCGGATCCGACACTTTGTATGAGAACTCGTACTTGGGATGACCCTGCAGCATAATTAACTATTAGCAACCGCAGCGGAATTAAACATACGATGATTAATGACAAGAACAGATCATCATCATCTTACATAGTATTCGACGTGTTTCTCGGTGCCATGTGAGTGGTGCTGGTGCAGGCTCTGCGATGAGGAGGCGTGACCGTGGTGGTGGTCGTGGTGGTCATTTTGGTGATGCTCCTCATGATGATGTCCCGCGTGGTGATGTTCGCCGTGTTCCTCGTGGTGGCCGTGGTGTACGGGGTGATGTTGCGTCTCGTGTGTTTGGTGGAGTACGACGCTCTGAGATGAGACAGCGTGTCCGTGACCGTGGTGGGACTGCGGCCGCGCGCTTGCCACGGCGAGGAGGGCAATGACTGCAGCAATCTAAGTAAAATACAAAACATGAATAGTGACGTGATAACGATAAAATGTTGTATGATATAAAAGTAAACCTACTTATTATAGGTACTTACTTGAGCTACCATTTTGCTAATTGCCTTATTGTTCTCTGTTCGAGTAATTAAGGGAAACTGTTAGTTTGTCAAGACATAATTTTTCTTTTATATGGCGCTTAAAGTAAACAAACGAAATATATTGTGTATTAAATAACCAGTTTCTGTCCAAATATGCCGCTGTTATCCGCGACCTTGTGATATTAAATCAGTTGCTTTTACTCTCCACCTTATACGGTAACTTTCACCAGGTACCTATATAGAGCCATAAGATTTCATAATATTTAAATCTGTTATCTAAACTTCTATAATTATTCATCAATACTAATTTAAAATTCAAAACACGGGTGAAACTGATTTTGAAAATTCATACACCAATAGTAAGCTATATTATTCCTGACTGCTATATGCTAAACTTAACTTTGTGAAAACAGACTGCTGCTTATTATTTTTATTCAAGCCCTGAATCCCTTTGAGAGATTTCTAGAACAAAACAATGTGTGCTGGGATTGTTCCTCCTTTGTCGGTGTATATGGTTACAGAAGGTTATATTTTTATGCCATTATATTTTTGGCATGTTTCTTACCAATAACTAGGTAGGACCTGGGCTCTGTCAAGCACCTAATTCACATGTTGTTGTCATTTTCTACGCTTTCAATATAAAATTTACAGCAATTGTAAATTTGACGGCCAATAACTTTAATGTAATAAATTTTAAAGTAAATGTGATATTTTTCAATGCAAAATTCTCGCATATATTAGTTATGTTAGGCATTTCGTGAAAATAAGCCTACTAAATAAACCAATTGCGACTTCAATAATATGACAACGTCTAACTACGGAGGTAATCAACTCTTCAAGTACTAGGTTCAAACATTCATGGTTTGTACCTTATACCTATGTTAATTTGATTTAATTAGACTACACGGATAGCCGAGTGATATAAGTCACTAAGCTACCTCTGTGCGCGAAGTGCTGCGAGTTCAAACCCCACAGTGAAAAAACTTTTGAGTAATCTACAAATGCTTGTTTTAAGTCTGAGTGCTCTTTGCGCATATGATTTAACTGTTTGTAAAATCCCTGCGACACAAGGGCTAAATTAATAAGTGTGGGAGTTGTTATAAATAAAACAAATATTTTTAACAATAAGGGCCGTTACTTAATGATAAATCTGTAGTAATGCATTCATTATGTTTTAAAACAGGTTTTGTTTTATTGATTCAAGAGATTTTTTTATAACTGGATTTTAACACTGTTGCGTATGTTTTTGTGTATAAAATGACATACTTTATTCCTTTCTTTATCAGTTACGTTTTTGATTACAAAAGCTTAACAATCATGTCTCTGAAGGTAATTACTGAAGTATCTATCTCTTTCTAAACAAACTCATCGACATTTTTAACTTAAAGCATTATTTTCTTTCGCGGTGGTTACAAGACGATTTTTGATTTTATCAAAAATGAATAAATATTGATTTTATATTATGCAGGTCCTCCTGTTCGCTGCTCTACTCGCCGTAGTCGCTGCGCAACTCGGTCACCACCACGACCACCACCACGGCCACGCCTCCTCCTCACAGAGCCTCCACCAACACCACTCACATGGCACCGAGAAACACGTCGAATACTATGTAAGATGATGTTCTAATTTTAAGCACTTGTTATTTCCGATTAAGAGCCAAGTAACTAAATATTGTTTTTTTTGCTGCAGGGTCATCCTAAGTACGAGTTCTCATACAAAGTGTCGGACCCGCACACACACGACATAAAGTCCCAGCACGAGGCGCGCGACGGTCACGTCGTGAAGGGCGAGTACAGCCTGCACCAGCCCGACGGCAGGGTCAGGACCGTCAAGTACCATGCCGACCATAAGACCGGGTGAGCTTCGCTGTATTGCCAAGGTTTACTGCATATCATTTGTGTTGAAAACAATTATAGCTAAAACAAATATTTTTTTACAGATTCAACGCCGACGTGCACTACGAGGGTCACGCAACACACACCGTCTCTGAACACCACCACCAGCACCATTGATTATGTGATGTTTGTTAAAGATTGTTGATTTTTTGTTATTTAATGTGATAATTTATTGCAATAAATTAGAACTTAATCTACTACTCGACTACTTCTATAACTTAGGACTATCACTAGACTTATCATCAATACGTAGTTTAAGAAAAAGCCATTGAATGGATTTCGTTACAGTTTCGGTTCAGTGACTAAAAGATTGTCATTTGTTTGTAGATCTAAGTATTTGATATTAATTTCAACACGCCACCACCACACGTTCCTGAGAAAACACAGGCACAGTTCTAGCAAAAAATATTGCCAGACACCCTATGATATAGGATCACTTTGTTGTCCAGCAATCCTATTTGTATTTAAAAAGCCATTTATGTCGTTTCTCTCATCATTATCGAGAAATACAATACCCATCGTCCTAAAATCACGAAATTGGGTATGATGCTAGGTCTAACATCACAACTAAAGTAAAAAAACAGAAAACTTGTAATTTAGCGATAAAGTTTCTGCGATTACGGACATTTACAGTTGGAAATTTGCATTTTTTGAATATTTCCAACATTAAGAGTACTTATGTCAGTCAGTCAGGACTTTCAGTTTTATGTAAAGAAGATTAAATTATTTGTTAGTTATTTTCACAATACAAGAATTAGTTTCTCTTTAGTTTAAATAAGTATTTGAAATACCATAATACAAGATACTTTTGGAAATATAATCTTAAATACTAGATAGAAAAGATACAAATATTTTTTAATGAAATCATTTTATATGTTTCTTTGTCATTGCCTACGTTTTTACTATAATTATAGGTAAAATACGTCTAGCTACATGAGTGAGAAATAGGGTATTCTGTGTTTTACCTCGTGTCCAGAGAGATCTAAACGTTTCCGGCTTACGAAAAAACATTACTTAAAGTAAAGTGACCTAACAACAGAACCAGAAATTCATTGATTTTCAAAGGAAAGTTGCATTACAAGATCTCTTTCTTGATTGACGAACGTCTTCTATCTGTAAGAATGTATTATTTTATTACTTTATTGCTTTATTACTTTTATTTTATGTGTTTAGTTTAATTGCTTTGGTTAAAACTATATTAGAAAAGTATGCAGCGTTGAGTTTTGATTATAATTATTATGTAGGTACCTAATGTCCAAGTAATTTGCTGTGATTTCGCCACTAGAGGCTACGTAGTTAAAGGTAAGTGCCTAATGGCATACTTCTTTTTTATTTACTCCGTCAGTTATGCTTTTAATTCCAAAATACTTACATCAAAAACTAAACAATAATTAATTAATGTATGCCAAATTGTATCTCAATACATATTGTTAGCAGTGGTTCTAATTAACCTTCCAAACATTGCAAGTCAAATAAAAGCTTTTAAATATTGACGAGATTTGTTAATGCTATAAAAATAACGGGATGCAAATGAAATTTATTATTATTGTTATTAAAATTATTTTATTGAATCTAATAACACAATAAAAATTAAAATAATGCTTATAGATACATCAAAGTATGTTCAATTCTTTCAGGCTTTACAAATAGACGTTTCAGTAACGATGATGATGATAAGGCACCACGTGGTGTGTGCTGTGCTTCACGTCCGCATGAAAACTGGAAAAATTACATACAAACATGTTAGGTTCTTAGTTTTAAAAATATATTAAACATGATACATATAGATATATTACGCGGCAAGAGATTCTCTTACCCGGAGTGGTGATCCGCGTGGTAGTGCACGTGTCTGACGGAGCCGTCCGGTTCGTGCAGCGAGTAGTGTCCCTTGACGACGTCACCGTCGCGGTGCTCGTGCTGCGACTTGTGGTCGCCGGTGTGCGAGTCCTCCACTTTGTACTCGAACTCGTACTTGGGGTGAGTCTGCAAATGTTTACATCAGTTAAGAACCGCAATGTTATGTTTACTTAACGTATCACATAATGTTAGAACGTCACTGACATAGTAGTCGTGGTGGTGTCCGTGGTGCACAGGCTGGTGGTGGCCGTCGTGTCGGTGGATGTACTGCGACGAGTGTCCATGGCCGGACGCAACAGCAACGGCCACAGCCAACACGCAAAATATCTAAAACACAATATATTTTTGTTTTAATAGTTAGAAAAAAATAATAAAAATAAAAAGGCCTGATCGTAAAATATTGTTGCCTGCTTTTTTACTTGAATTGTAACATAATCTTATTTTACCTTAAAGAACATGTTATTGTTGATCTGCTGCCACTGAGTGAATTGATACATAATTTCTAAACCTCAAGTCTTTTATATTATCTTTAAAATCACATTCAAGGATATTGATTTCTCCGTTTTCTATTTTAATTACATATCGTTACATTACGATTGTTATGGGTGTTGCGCTTTGACAATTATTTCGTAAGAACGTGGTAAGAACTATTAGACGGAGTTAGGTGCAGCGTTATTTAGTCTCGCATAGTATAATTTTATTGCGTATTATTGATATTCGAATTACATAAATGAAACAGATTTAGGTAGGTATAAGTTATATGTTTATAATAACATTTTACTAGATTAGCACTTTTAAGACAATATTCCGACAAAGAACCAAAGTGACCGACATAGCTCGCAAAATAAGCTCGCTGAAGTGGCAATGGGCTGGCCACGTCTGCCGAAGGACCGACAGCCGTTGGAGCAAACGAGTCCTGGAATGGAGACCGCGTCTCGGCAACCGTAAGGTGGGACGCCCCCCCCCCGCCAGATGGACTGACGACCTGAAGAAGGTCGCTGGAGGGGACTGGATGCGAAAGGCGGAGGACCGGGTGTTGTGGCGCAAATTGGGAGAGGCCTATGTCCAGCAGTGGACTACGAAAGGCTAAATGATAGAAGACAATATTAGGAGTTTCATTCCTTATTACTTTATGGTATCTTAGAAATAGTACATGTTTTTATTAATCATTTTTGCCACCATTATTCAACATAATATTTTTGAACAAAGAGGATTTTTCAAATAATAGGTATGCCATAATTTTTTCATATATATTTAATTTAGTAAATATGGTTTAATCACTAGTCAACAACATTTTATTAAAATATCACAGAATCAATGATGGTGGTGGTGTTCAGGAACAACGTGTGTGGCGTGACCCTCGTAGTGCACGTCGGCGTTAAATCTGTAAAATAAATACATAAAAAAAAAAATACATTAATATGTCTTTAACACAACGGATGTGTAGTAAAACTTGTTAATTTATGTCAATCATACCCGGTCTTATGGTCGGCATGGTACTTGACGGTCCTGACCCTGCCGTCGGGCTGGTGCAGGCTGTACTCGCCCTTCACGACGTGTCCATCGCGCGCCTCGTGCTGGGACTTTATGTCGTGTGTGTGCGGGTCCGACACTTTGTATGAGAACTCGTACTTGGGATGACCCTGCAGCATAAGTAACTATTAGCAACCGCGGCGGAATTAAACATACGATGATTAATGACAAGAACAGATCATCATCATCTTACATAGTATTCGACGTGTTTCTCGGTGCCATGTGAGTGGTGCTGGTGGAGACTCTGAGATGAGGAGGCGTGACCGTGGTGGTGGTCGTGGTGGTCATTATGGTGAAGCTCCTCATGATGATGTCCCGCGTGGTGATGTTCGTTGTGTTCCTCGTGGTGGCCGTGGTGTACGGGGTGATGTTCCGTCTCGTGTGTTTGGTGGAGCACGACGCTCTGTGATGAGACGGCGTGTCCGTGGCCGTGGTGGGACTGCGGCCGCGCGCTTGCCACAGCGAGGAGGGCAACGACTGCAGCAATCTAAGTGAAATACAAACCATGAATAGTAACGTGATAACATTAAAATGTTGTATAATAAAAAAGTAAACCTATTTGTTATAGGTGCTTACTTTAGCTATCATTTTTCTAATTGTCTTATTGTTCTCTGTTCGAGTAATTAAGGGAAACTGTTAGTTTGTCAAGACTGAATTGTACTTTTATATGGCGCTTAAAGTAAACGAATATAAGATATTGTGTACAAAATAACCAGATTCTGTCCAAATATTAAGCACGACCTTGTGTAATTAAATCAGGTGCTTTTATTCTACATTTCTTTAAGGCAACTTTCACGTGGTTTATTGAGGCATAAGATTAAGTAGTTTCAGTAATAAATTATAATATTAGGTAAAGATAATATTAAATATTTATATTTAATGTTTACGTTCGTATTTTCTTTGATTAAATACATGTAACCTATAGACATTTGTATTATATCTAAGTAACGAATACTTGTATATTATAAAATATCTTGAACCTTTTTTTTCATCTGCGTGTTTTTTTATTTATACCTTGAAAGCAAACAACCCCTTAGGGGTCAGGGCATTCCACTGCTATGCCACGTAAAGGAAAAATACTCTTAATACTAGATATAGGATATTAAAACAAAATGAAACAAAACTGCTTTCACTGTCTTTATGTATCCCGTACTAATAATAATAATAATAATAAAAACGTTTATTTTCTCACCACAATATTTTTACATGTTACAAGTAATTATGCTGTCGGTATCGATACAATTACAATATTGTGGGAGACTGGAGCCTAAGCTAGACCAGAGGCCTGTGTTTCAGGACTCCAGGTCTCCCCTAGTAACAAAGTCGGGGCGTACTAGCACAATACACCGTAAACATAAGGCGAATGCAGTAAGCAAAGTTATACTTTAACTTTTAACAGTAAAATGTAGTGAAGTATGTAGTATGTGAGTGTGTTGTGTAGGTGAAGGTGTGTGTGTGTTTGTAGTGATTAATTTGATATTTTTGCAAGAATAAGTTCGGTGGAATCATACGACAACTTTTGCAGAAAACTGGTAAGGGCACTTATTAGTTTTTGTTTGCTCAAACTATATACACCAAGAAGGCGGTTGATTCTATTATAAATTCGAATACTAAGAACATCAAAAACTACGTACTAAATGTATCCCGTACTAAATGTCGCATGTTCTTGTAAACTACAGTCAATGCGACTGGTTCTAAAGGCTGTCAGGAACGTGCGGTGGTAACTGTATCTATATCAGGTATACAGATCCTTGACAAAATAAAAAATATAGTTTCTATTTAATTTATGCTGTTTTTCCCATACATTTCCGAGAAACTCAAAAACTATATAAGTTTTTCGCGTCGACCCAGAACCACGAAAGTCGGTGCGACGCTAAGTCTAAAAATCTTAAAATTGTAAAGTTGTAGTTTTATAACGAAGAAAAAAAGTTTCTGTAAATACAATGTTATCTTTACCGTTGGAAATTTGATATTATCATACAACGATGTATGAGTGTACATTTTATTAAACCGGAATTTTCCAAATTATTTATTTTTACATTATTACAATTAAATATTTACAAACTTAACTATATATACACTTTAAAGAAAACTAAACTTAACTAATAAAACCTCTAAATAATAGCGTCAAAAAATTCATCCACGTCGCTGTCGACTGGAAGTGTACCCAAAAGGCTGGTGGCATTGCCAAATTGTATGGCAATGCTAATTCTTTGTCCAAGGTAAAAGCCAGCCCTTGGGTCACGCGAGGAGTCAACAAGACGTTTTTCCAAATCTTTAAATAAAAGGTGTGTATTTTTAGAGTTGTTAAGAATTAACCATGACGATCAGTATTTGAACGGAACCATCGGTGCGTGAGTCAGACATACACTTAACCGGTTTCTTTATTTACGTTTCAAACAGGTTTAACTTAATATTTTCTTAAAACTGAATTCTGTTACTGTGCGCATGATTGAATATAAAATGACATACTTTATTCCTTTCTTCATCAGTTACGTTTTCGATTCCAAAAGAGTGTCATTAAAAACTTAACTATCATGTCTATAAAGGTAATTACTAAAGTATCAGTCTCTTTCTAAACACACGCATCATTATACATATTATTTAATATATGTTTATAATTAAATATATGTATATACGCACATATATTTAAGTATTCGCTTCCTTTTGCTTCGCGATGATTTTAAAGACCAAAAATAATATTAAATAACATTAAGTAAATACATATTTAATACTGTCCAGGTCGTTTTGTTCGCCACCCTTCTCGCCGCCGTCACCGCGCAACACGACCACCATCACGGTCACCACCACGACCACGCCTCCTCATCACAAAGCCTCCATCAGCACCACTCACATGGCACCGAGAAACACGTGGAATACTATGTAAGAAAACGAACCAATTTTTACCATTTTAAGTTTCTGATTAAGGGCCAAGTAACTAAATGTGTTGTATGCTCCAGGGTCATCCTAAATACGAGTTCTCATACAAAGTGTCGGACCCGCACACACACGACATAAAGTCCCAGCACGAGGCGCGCGACGGTCACGTCGTGAAGGGCGAGTACAGCCTGCACCAGCCCGACGGCAGGGTCAGGACCGTCAAGTACCACGCCGACCATAAGACCGGGTGAGCTTCGCTGTATTAGCAAGGATTACTACAAAACAATTGTGTTAAAAACAATGATACCTAAATTTTTTATGTTTTTTACAGATTCAACGCTGACGTGCACTACGAGGGTCACGCGATACACACCGTCCCTGAACACCAGCACCACCACCATTGATTTTGTGATACCTGTTACGGATTGTTATTTAATGTAATAAATTAGATGTAAATAATAATTGGTGTATACCTACCTATTTTTTTTCTGAATCTTTGTTTATCGACTTCAATAACATGCATGACAACATCATCATCAGTAGGTACTCCCGTCTGTCTGTTATACCGCTAATTCCTCCTAAACTGAGTGGTTTGGATATTGAAAAGTGATACGGTTTTCACAGACAGAAAGATCGGTTTATGTATATATTTTGACTATTACAAATATAAAAAAAATATATATACTGTTAATAAATGACATCTCGCGAAGTATCTAGTACTAATATAAATATTTATTTGGTTTGTACGTATATAACAATAAAATTATTATTGATGAAGTTATGGTAACATAGTTTCGTCTTCGTCAATGAAGTGTGACAACTATGTTAAACAAAATTAGGCAAAACCCATTCAGTCCGTCGGTGAGATAATAAAAAAATATTATACACGTAATTTTATTTTATGAAATCCATAAAAAAATATAAAGCGCTTTAAAATTTAAGAGCGCGGGCTTATAAAAATTGAGGCTAGGAACTTTTTGACGTCAACCGAAAGTTTAATTTACTGTTTATTAATTTCTTAGTTTACGGGACTAAAAAATACGGGCACATATTAGTCATTGATCTTTATGACTTTATATTTTTTTGTCCTAATACATGCTCTTTTGTATAGATTTCTAAATGTATAAAGTGGTCCGTAATTGTAATTGTATTAATTAACCTTACAGCTTACACCGGTAAATTTATAATTAAAATTATATTTATAATATTATTTTGTTAGGTCGCCAAGAAGTACCTATATAACTATGAATAAAAAACTGTATACTTATAAAATGAAGTTTCCGGCCATTTTTAATTATACCATACATTTTTGCGAACAAAAACTATACGAGTCTAGCGCTGACGAAATAATCATTTAGAAACGGTTAGAACATTTACGCCCATTAACAATTTCGTTTGTCCGTATTACCTTGGTAACATTATTTTATATCATATAAAAGTTGGGGGTTTCCAGAGCTATGTATCAGTTTACTCTAAAACTTAGTTTGTCACAGACACAACAGAGCAAAAGTAAAAACAATTCATCATGTACTTCAAGGTATATAATATTACAACTTCACTTAGAGTGTGAAAACGTTTTCACCTAACCTGTTTATAAAGAATTAGGCTTAGACATCATAACTCAATCTGATTTTAGGTAATAGCAACAGTAACGCTTAACTGTTTTAGGTAATCTGCGTGCTATCGGTAACCGTCGCCGTGTCTGGCCATGGACACTCGTCGCAGTACATCCACCGACACGACGGCCACCACCAGCCTGTGCACCACGGACACCACCACGACTACTACGTGAGTGACGTTCTAACATTATGTGATACGTTGAGTAACCATAACATTGCGGTTCTAAACTTATGTTAACATTTGCAGACTCACCCCAAGTACGAGTTCGAGTACAAGGTGGAGGACTCGCATACCGGCGACCACAAGTCGCAGCACGAGCACCGCGACGGTGACGTCGTCAAGGGACACTACTCGTTGCACGAACCGGACGGCTCCGTCAGGGACGTGCACTACCACGCGGATCATCACTCGGGGTAAGCAGAGACAACTTTTAGCAAAAATGAGCGCTTAATCAGTTTTAAAATTGAAGTTTATTTTGTGTAAATTTTTACAAACATTTAATAAAATCATTTGGATTTTTGTTGCAGTTTCCACGCGGATGTGAAGCATAGCACTCATCACATTGTGCCTCACTATCATTACTGAACCCATAAAGTTGTATTTTGTAAATACCTAAATGATTGTTATTATTTAGTTGTAATGGTTTTATAAAAATAATAAAAATTATTAAAGCAATTGTTAGATAAAACCTGGTTGTTTTTTTACCTACTATTTACTCAAGTTTGTTACCATTTCCAAAAACAAGTGTTGTTTATAATA
The DNA here is from genome assembly GCA_932294365.1 of Diachrysia chrysitis. NCBI lineage: Eukaryota > Metazoa > Arthropoda > Insecta > Lepidoptera > Noctuidae > Diachrysia > Diachrysia chrysitis. Next base: position 5,423,649 of record OW028645.1, read on the forward strand.
TTCTACAACTGATGCAAAATAATTTTGACTACAGATTAATGAAGATTAGAATTTCTACGTGTATACACTGGCGTGGTGTTGATAAGTTAGTCACTCAGGACTTTCAGTTTTATATGAATATTTTAAATCGTTTGTTGATCTTACCTGAAAGACAGACACGACCAATACGGCTTATTCAGGCCGACTAAAGCGTTCGACGCGCCTACACGGGAGCTCTAAGATGACTGCTGCACGTCGGAGCTTTTATTTTACTTGTTACCGTGTTTTAGTCAATGCGATGACTCCAAAATGTATTTTTTTTTAGTTTGGCGGTTGGGATAGGCGCGTTTATTGAATAATACTCTAAATCATCTTAATCTAAGACCTCTGATTATTGTGGAAAATTTAAGTGACGAATCAATGACTATCATTGCTTTAAACCGGAGTTACAAATAAGAGGTGGAAAAATAAGCGTTTTGAAAAAATAGTTTATTTAGTGCTTTGTTTGTTTACTGTTTACAAACACATATTTTGATAAATATTGTTACGCAATTATGTATGATTTAATTTTAAACTTTGTTTTCGCAACCAGAAACTTTGTCAGCTTTACATAAGCGCGATAACGGTAGCCTTCATTGTAATTTTAATAATTATTATGTCAATGTGTATCTAATACCAGCTTATTAATGTCCTACTGCTGGGCAAGAGCCTATTCTCATGTCGAGAAGGCACGATTGATCACCACGCTTGTTCACGTGCGGGTTGGCGATTTCAGATTTAAATTTCTGGAATACAGATTTCCCCACGATATTTTCCATCACCGTTTGTCAATGGTGTCTTAGAACGATTAAGAAAGTACATAATAATAATAACTTTTAAAAAGTCACATTGGTACTTGCCGGTAGTGGGTTCGAACCTGTAACCTTGTGGATACAAATCCGTCCGTAAAACCGCTAGGCCGCTACGACATAGTAATAAATAATAATAAATTTATTTATTTCTCTCAAAAAGTACATTACAAATAATGCTCGAACGTTCTTCGACTTACAATTAAATTTAAAATATAGAATCTAATCCCCCAAACAAAACTTAAACAAAAAAAAATCGATAGAATTGTAAATTAGATAGTAGATTTTGAAAAAAACGTCGTAAACAAGATCTTTATTGATTGACGACCGTTATTTCAGTAAAAGTCGTAACTGATAAACTTGTAATAATATATTTATTACGTTAAAAACTGGTTTCATTTGTTCAATTCAATAGCTTTTCTTAAAACTGGATTATGACACTATGCTGCGTGTGATTGTGTATAAAATGACTTACTACAACCCTTTCTTTATCAGTTACGTTTTCGATTCCAAAAGAGTCACATCAATAACTAAACTATCATGTTTCTAAAGGTAATTACTAAGGTATCAGTTTCTCTCTAAACACACGCATCGTAATATTTAAGTATTCGCTTCCTTTCGTTTAGCGATAAGTTAAAAGACAATAATATTAAGTAAAATAAGGATAATTAATATTTTATACTTTCCAGGTCGTTTTGTTCGCCACGCTTCTAGCCGTCGTCACCGCGCAACACGGTCACCACCATGACCACCACCACGGCCACGCCTCCTCATCACAGAGCCTCCACCAGCACCACACACATGGCACCGAGAAACACGTCGAATATTATGTAAGATAACCAACCAATTTTTACTAATTTATGTTTCTGATAAATAGCCTGGTTAACAAAATGTGTTGTTTGCTGTAGGGTCATCCTAAGTACGAATTTGAGTACAAAGTCTCGGACCCGCACACACACGACATAAAGTCCCAGCACGAGACGCGCGACGGTCACGTCGTGAAGGGCGAGTACAGCCTGCACCAGCCCGACGGCAGGGTCAGGACCGTCAAGTACCATGCCGACCATAAGACCGGGTGAGCTTTATAAAAGTAGCTTAGTTTTAGTACATATTAATGCACAAAAACACATTGTTCAATAATCTTATGTATTTACAGATTCAACGCCGACGTACACTACGAGGGTCACGCCACACACACCGTCCCGGAACACCATCACCACCACCATTGATTCAGTGATATTGTTTGTTGATTATTAAGGACTGATTGTTACAACTGTTATAATAATAAATATAAGCTTAATATTTACCACTGTATTTTCTTTATTGGTGTTCAGTATTCATCTCATTCGCAATAAAATTACCTTACCCTAACTTTTGCCCTCGGAGTGTAACCGTTAGAACCATTTATTATAAAACTTGGCCGCCCTTATTTGTTCGTCTAACTGTCCGTGTCTAAAACTACCTGTGTAAAAAATTTGGTCCATACAAAGTCATGGCCTTTATTTATTGCTACAACGCGCAGCAATCGTATAACATGATAGCCACGACAAGAATCTCGCGATGTAGTCTTTCTATTATTTTCATCGCGGTGTGAGGTGTTTTTTCGCTCAATAAGCATTTTCGATGTTCGAGATATATCGCTAGTGTTCACGCTATCACTGTCAATGTCAAAGCACAATTACCATACCGAAAATAATGCAATAAAATATTATTATTAGAACTATTTTCTTATACTTTTTTTTTTTGGTAAGCATTATTCATATATCATAATTACTACAACATTTAAAACATTCTGTGAAAATCGAAGTAATAAATGTGATAAAATCAGAATGATAAGTTTACATGTAATCGTTTTATGGTATATACCTTTGTGAATTTACAGATTTCTATGTTTAAAAGCCTGGGCTGTGCATTTATACCTCAGTCATTTAGGAATTAAAAAATTAAATTAAATTATAATACATAAACGAAAATATTGTTGGTCATAGCCATGGCCTGAAAGAGAGACACGACACGACATTCAGACAGACTGAAGCGTCCGCCGCACCGCCGCCGGCACGAGCGCTCTGAATTGACGAATACGCGTAGAAGATGACTGCTCCATTTAGGACCATAGAAACAAGGGATTTGTCGAATTAATTTATTATTAACAAAATTATTTACGGTAAAATAGGGGTTTTCACTACTACCAAAATTTAGAATCATTACAATTATTATTTCTCTTAATTTATTTTCTGTGAAATAACGTGTAAAAAATAAAGTAGGGTATAAAATTAAAAAAAAATCACTCGGAATGTGAATGTGGAAAGTGCATTGCATATACCAATAACATTTAATACAACTATAAAAGCCCGCGACTAAAATGGGGTAAGTTAAGAGTAAACATAGACAAGCATAGAGCGCGGAACGCTAGTAGCCCCTTGTATCGAGCGTAAAGAAGTTTTTAGCTAAATGTATTACGCTTGTATTTAATGATTTTTCGAGCGACGACAAATGTTTATGCAAAAATATCGACGGTTCAGATATTATTAGGTTAATATTAAGTTTTAATAAAACGGCGCGCTCTGTTTTGACATAAATTTTACGATTTTACTAGTTTATACTAGTGCCTACAGTTCATACTCTATACTTATGCGCGCTCTATAGTTTACTTATTGAAGTAAAATTTCTTTTCGCACGCTTGACTTTGGGTTGGCTGGTTAATGCGTGACGAGAGCGTTACGAAAAGTGAAGACGTGAAGGGATGTTGAGAGGGAGATATAAAGATAGAAAAAGGAGAAGCAAACGGAAGTTGAAAGGGGAGATATAAGTTAATGAAGATAGAAAGAGAGAGAGAGTTACTTCAGTAGTTAGTAGTATATTACTGTAGGGGCAAGAGAGAGAGGTGCGAGCAGACATTTTCTTTCTTTCTTTCTCTCATAGCCCGTTACGTTTTGTATATAAAAAAGTTTTACTTCAATCATGTACCTATTTTTTTTTTCTTTGGGTAACCAAATATAATTTGTCAGGGAATGCCGCTCACCCTAACCCATAATACATAATTACATGACTTCTCCGTTCCGTCGCGGGTAAAAGTATACAATTATAATTATAGAGATTTATACTATTATAGAGTTTAGTAGATGTCGCTCGTTCCTATCAAGTATTCTTTCCTCGCAAGACAACGATTATGTCCAATAAGCAATATCGAAAGGCTTGTAACTTGCTCATCTCATCGTCTTACGACTTCAACAATTATTGTTCCTTAATAAAAGATGATTTAAGCAGCATTCGTATGTAAAGTAATTGTTACGTTTAAAATAAATAACAAGAACTATCGTTTTAGATACATTTTTTAAATCTTTAGTAGAAATACAAACAAATGTCATTAGACAAACGTTCTCGCCCCTAATTATTAGCTGATTTAAACAACAAGATTTAGTCAGCTAATTATACTCGTATTTAACTTACAATTTAACGTAACAGCTTTCTTGATTGACAAATGGTTTCATCAAGGTTGCACTTACTTATTTGTAACAATGAAGTAACTTATGAAAACAACAGGTTTTATTTATTTATATTATTCGAGAGCTTTAGTGAAAACTGGATTACGATATATGCAAGTTCAGTTTCTGCATATAAAAGGCACAATTAATCCCTCAGTTAATTAGTAACATAGTCTGTCTCGAAAGAATAACATCACCAAAATAAACAATCATGTCTCTGAAGGTAATAATTAATACTACTCTATTAAATACTCGTAGATCAGTAGGCGTATGTGCTATCTCCTGTTGACAAGCCAAGCGATGTTCGGTGAAAAAAAAAATAACGCTAAAACGCCAATTTAGTATCGGCTAACGTCAGTGACCAACTACATAATAATAGACGTAGTTGAGTTTAGACGACACGGAATTTGTGTTTGCACAGTGTTTTCTATAAAGCGATTATTGCTTTAGTTGACAACCACCTTAGCAAATAACCCTGCTGGGTGCTTTGTTTTAAACCTGTCTAAAATGACTTGAAAATACACGTGTCTCTGGTTATCCAGGTCTTTCTGTTTGTCACCCTTCTCGGCGTAGTCGCTGCGCAACACGGTCACCATAATGATCACCACCACGGTCACGCCTCCTCATCACAGAGCCTTCACCAGCACCACTCACATGGCACCGAGAAACACGTCGAGTACTATGTATGCTGACAACCTAAATTTTACCAATTTATTTTTCTGATAATGAGCCAGCTACTTACTGTGTCGTATCTACTCTGCAGGGTCATCCTAAGTACGAGTTCTCATACAAAGTGTCGGACCCACACACACACGACATAAAGTCCCAGCACGAGACGCGCGACGGTCACGTCGTGAAGGGCGAGTACAGCCTGCACCAGCCCGACGGCAGGGTCAGGACCGTCAAGTACCACGCCGACCATAAGACCGGGTGAGATTTACTAAAAAACTATATTAGACTAATATATATATTAAAATAATAAATAAATAAATGTGGACAACATCACATACATTGCTCTGAACCCAAAGTAAGTAGCTAAAGCACTTGTGTTATGGAATTCAGAGACAACGAAGGTACCACAAACACCCAGACCCGAGACAATGTAGAAAAGTTGTTTTCTACATTGACCCGGCCGGGTCAGTCGTCCAGGTCGTCCTATATATTACATATCATAATACATAGAACATATTAATAACGTTATAAATATTTGCAGATTTAACGCCGACGTGCACTACGAGGGTCACGCCACACACGTTGTTCCTGAACACCACCACCACCATTGATTCTGTGATATTGTTAGTTGATTGTTAGGGACCGATTGTTACAATTGTTATTCTAATAATAATATAAGCTTAATATTTATTACTGTATTTATTTTATTGACGTCGAGTATTCATCTTATCCACAATGGAATTACCTACCCTAACTTAACTAGTAAAAGGGCTTAAAGATCAGAGTTGTTTGTTTACCAATTACACTTCTTGGAGTATCATACCTTAAAGGTACCCGACGAAACCCTCCCCCTATTATAAAGCCCCTCGCGCCCGTCTGTTCGCCCAACTGTCTGTCAGCGCGCTGTGTCTCTCAAACCGCAACTATGTTACCGATAAAATTTTCAAGAAGTGAAACGTTTGTACTGTAGCTGCATTAAGAAACTTTAGCTAAATTAAGTAAATTTATGCAATCACCATAAGATAAAAGCCGGATAGTTGCCATTTTTTTAAATTACTTTATATCTCTCAGTATGAATAGCAAAACACTTTATTTGTAAAACGGGTTGGTACTTTTTTACGTTTATTATGATTAACTTTATGAAAGTACAAAACATTGTTTAATATTTTTAGAGTATTGGCGATTTTTGCCTACCTCTTAATTTTGGAACAACTATCCCGTGTAAGGGATAGTTGCCTAATCCATATAAATGAAGTTAAGGATAGATGCCCCGCCGAGAAAGAGGACATGTCCCGTAAAAACTTTAGAGTATTGGCAATTTTTGCCTACCTCTTAATTTTGGAACAACTATCCCGTGTAGGGGATAGTTGCCCAATCCATATAAATTACGTTAAGGATAGATGCCCCGCCGAAAAAGAGGACATTTGTCCCGTAAAAACTTTGGTCGCACCATTCCCTCTTATGCAATCGCACTGAGACATGCAACATGGCCAAGTTAAGTGGTACTTGTGGGGTGTAAATAAAATAACATGTGATTATGATAACAATGATTTTTTGTTTTTATCTAAATTAAAAAGTTTGGATTAAATTCTAATTATTTTTTATAAATGCCGAAAAAGTCAAATGAGAAAAATAAGTGAATTAAATAACTGAACTGAAATGTCATTTTAGGTACCTAAATAGTACAACATTTTTTAAACTTTGTAATAACTGTGTTAAAACCGAATGGCAAGTTTACAGGTACTTCATCGTTTACATTGTAAAATTGAAACTCTGTGCAAAATGATAGTTTTATATTTCTAATAGCTTGGGCTGTGCATTTATAAATCAGTCAATCGGGACTTAATTTTCTATACAAATAATTAAAATTATTTAATTTTGTTGATACTGCCGCAGTACAGTAGTATTAAAGCGGCCACCTTTTAGCAGACTGAGTGCGCCGCGCCGCGAGAGCTGTGAGTTGACGCATGCGCATGCAGGATAACTTCGCCACGTCGTCGGAGCGTAGAAACAACGTATCTGTTGAATACGAATTATAATCGAGCCTTGGCAGCTGTCAAAATAGACTTATTTCTATACTTTTTTTTTAAAATATGTTTTGTTGAACAAGGAGCAAGGGACACTTGGGTGAAAGACGAACACACTCAGGTTTTTTACTTACAACACGTGTATTTTCTACCGAAAACGTACAGGTTTACAAACATACATACAGGTTTTTCTTGAATTTTTAGCTCTACGAAAAAATAAAGCAGTTTCTTTAGAAAAATAAATCAATAATATGTTTTTTTTTCAATCAAATCCAATCTTAATTACAATGTCCAATATTTATCCATATTTTTTTTACCTATGACCATTTAGTTTTTACTTAACAGCTATAAAAGATATTAACTTGAAATTTGGTTGCTAAATAGAAGAACATATAATAAAAATAAATAATTATCAATTATACGCTTAAAGAAACTTTCCTCTATAGTTAAATTTTTTCAAATTTGCTCTTAAAAACACTTTTTTTGCTCAATCCACCAAACTATTTAACTTAATAATATTTTTTTTACACTATTCGATGCATAAGCATAATATCTAGATTAATGTCGAATGATTTTTTATTCCATCCGATAGATTTCGATTAATATGAGATTGCCTATTTTATCGCTTACGTTATTATTTCTTAGACAATTTTTCGCGACCTTGACATAATTTTAGCTCTTTCCGCCCTTAAGCAAGCAGTTAGTATGATTTCGTCTTGCAATACATAAAATACAATGAGCTATCGTAAACAATTTCACCGTCAGAGGCGCTAGTTAAAGGTAATGTCACATTATGTCAAAATTTATAGTTTGTTGGTAGGCTTTGATAGCTCACGCACCAGTGGCGCCAACTGGTGAGCACTTGTTGTGCTCAGTAGCCCTCATTATAAGAAAGTACATGTATATTGGCTAGCTTATCCCAGAATTGAGTTTTCTAACAGCATGGTTTGTAACTAGCGTCAAGTTTTTTTTTAAGTAAATATCACCCTTTTTTTGATAAATGTTTTAATTTTTTTAAAAGTTATTGTTAATAACTTTATTAGGTACTTAAACGTGAGTATTCATCATAACATTACAGCTGATTAAAACAAAAAAGTTTTAATGAAACAGCTTTCTTGATTGACAAATCTTTTCATCAAGGTTGCATTTACCGATTTATCTGTAACAATCGAGTAATTTATGAGTACAAAAAAACAGGTTTTTTTTTAATATCTTATTCGAGAGCTTTTGTGAAAACTGGATGTTCGAGTTCAGTTTCTACATATATAAAGGCAAATTTTATCCCTTACTTCATTAGTAACAAGTCTGTCTCGAAAGAATAACATCACCAAAATAAACAAACATGTCTCTGAAGGTAATAATTAAAACCACTATATTAAATATACTCGAAGAAGTGGGTACTTAATTATCATAAAACTGCAGAGCAGAAATTTTACGAAAAAATTTAAATCGTAAAAAATTACAATAAAAAATTTACGTTTCTTCTATTAAACAGGTCGTTCTGTTTGCAACTCTTCTCGCTGTTGTCGCCGCGCAATACGGTCACCATCATGATCACCACCATGAGCACGCCTCCTCATCACAGAGCCTCCACCAGCACCACACACATGGCACCGAGAAACACGTCGAATACTATGTAAGATGACGCGTCTGAAACGAACATATAATAATAATAATACAACCAAAAGTGACGTAAAGTTTCTATATTTTATGAATTTTGCAGGGTCATCCTAAGTACGAGTTCGAGTACAAAGTATCGGACCCGCACACACACGACATAAAGTCCCAGCACGAGACGCGCGACGGTCACGTCGTGAAGGGCGAGTACAGCCTGCACCAGCCCGACGGCAGGGTCAGGACCGTCAAGTACCATGCCGACCATAAGACCGGGTGAGATTTACTAAAAAACTACATTAGACTAAATCATCATAATACATAGAACATTAGAAACAACCTGTCAGTTACTAATGAGGGCCTGGAGGAATGGAAACTAATAACGTTATAAATATTTTCAGATTCAACGCCGACGTGCACTACGAGGGTCACGCCACACATACCGTCCCGGAACACCACCACGACCACCACTGATTCTATAATAACTGTAACTGTTTAGGAACTGATTGTTAAAATTGTTATTTTAATTGTAAACTTGAAAATATACCATAAGCTTAATATTTTGTGCATCAATTTAATTTTACTACTTCTCATCTAATCACCAACATGGTTATCTAAAAATGCCATACATATCAATTAACCCTGCCTATAAACTTAAATCTTCTTCTACATAGCCTTTTCCCAAGCTATGTTGGGGTCGGCTTCCAGTCTTATCGGATTCAGCTGAACACCGTACTTTACAAGAAGTGACTGCCTATCTAAAATCCACAACCCATTTTACTGGGCATCACACAGTATACCATGGTAAGAATGTAACTTTCTGTAAATAATCATGTTTGTTGTGTTTTAGTTGTAACTGTAGTATAAAATTAATAGTAATAAAATGAATTATCTAATTGTGTAATAAGCTTTGTCTTTTTTTTTTAATTTTTTGTTCATCAAACTTGCGACCTTCATTACTTTTTAAACAATTTAGTATTCCTGAAACAGGTTTTGTTCATAATATTCTACAGTTGCTGAAAAATTTATACCAAGTCTCTTCATATATGTACAATCTGGCGGGACATTGATAAGTCAGTCAGGAGTTTCAGTAACAAAATATATTAAATTATTTGACGGTCTCTGAAAAGGAGGCACAACCGATACGGCCGCCCTTTCAGGGAGACTGGAAAGTTCACCGCGCCGCGCGACACGGGAGCTCTGAGCTGACGCATGCGCGTATTTACAAAAGTATTCTTATAAAATATGTCTGGAAATATAACTAGTATTTATGACTTGAATGTTTTAGGACTCTAAATTTACGAAATCACCTATTTTTAGTATACACTCTGTCATTATCCAAAGCGATGATTGACTTTAAGCTTATCCCGACACTGGTACTGTTTTGTGGGCAGATTAACTGGCATTCGGCATACAGTACCTAGCGAGTATGTTTTATATTGATTTGATCACTAATATCCACAGATCATAACATACATAATATAAGTAATTTTTAAAATAGTCGACACTGAATAAGCTAACCCAAGGCATAACTAATCAAATCCTAATTTTCTATATAAATACAAATTTAATACCAAATGTATGACGAAGCTTGATTTAAAAATGGCGATCGACATTGCTGTTTTTATGGTTCGGTACTTAAAAAGGAAAAAGGAACCCTTATAGGATCTCATCGTTGTCCGTCTGTCTATCTGTCAAGATCGTTTTTCTCAAGAAAGCGTGGTGGTATCAAGTAAAAATTAAAACTAAATACTCAGATCTACGAACACTTGATGAAATGAAAAATCAGGCTTCTATGTAAGTATACATTTCCGAGAAACTCAAAGTCATAGGGTAAGTCCCGTCTTACTCGGTCTAATGCCACAAGTAAAGGAAATTAAAATTAGTAGTTTTGTTACATAAAAATACGTTTTTGGGATTACAAATTTATAAAAATTTACAGTTGCAAATTTGATAGTTCCATACATGTATATGAGAGAACATAATAGTAACGTATAAGTTTGTTTTTGGAGAATAAACCGTAACGAACGGCAAATTTTGTACGGAACCCGATAGCCGAGTGATATAGTGCGCGACGTGCTGCGGGTTTGATCCCCGCTTGTGACAAGCATTTTTCTGACCCAAAAAATTAAATGCTTGTTTTAAGACTTTATTCATGTGATTTGAATGTACGGTAAACAACCCGGGAAGCAAAGATTAAATTCCTTATTGCGGGAGTCGTGTATTATTAAAAAAAGTTTTACATGAGAGCCTAAAACTATATTTCAGCAACCGTATGAGTTTACGATATTATTAAATCCGCTATAATACAAACCTACAATAAAAGTAACGGCAATGACATATAAAGGCGAATGAATATTACTTTTCACTAAGGAACTTTTAGTTTTTTGAACAACGTTTGATAATCGTATTACGACTTTATTTCATTTATGTATATTAATGTTATGATTTGCTTCTAGTCATTTCAATACTTTTTTTATTTTATTCAAAAATATAAGTAGAAACTCATGCTAAATAATCACCTTTTGAAAGTGAACTCAATCAAAAGGTGATATATAACCGGATTTAATCCAACCCACCAAACACTCAATAAGCGTATCATCATATTAAACACTAGCTGTTTCCCGCGGCTCCACCAGAGTGGATTTCCCAAAAGTCCCAATCAAATAAGGCCTATATCTTTCCTCAGGCTCTATCTGTCTACTGCTCAGCTATCTGTGTACCAAATTTCATTTAAACCGGTTTAATAGTTTTGGCGTGAAAGCGCGACAGACCGACAGACAGAGTTACTTTCGCATTTATAATATTAGTAAGGATTTAGAAGTACCACTGAGCTTTTGTGTTAATTATTGTTATATCGGTAGGTGTTTTATAGCTTAATTATTATAAATGATGGTCAAGGTTTAACGTGTTTTACGTGACCTCGTTAAATACCTCGTTGACGGTAAATCTGTTATAATAATCAAATAAACAATGACTTTGAAAAATGTAATAAATTATTTTAGATTTTTAAGTTGATCTTAAATTTAATAGGGGATTGTTATTGACGATGATGCTTAGCAATAAAAATAAGAGTCCGTGACGCGCGCTGTTTACATTGTCGGTAACTAGGCAGAAGATCTGTAAATATTAAAGTGTTGTTTCCGTAAGAATTAAATACAGTCCAAATTTAAAAGTTCAAAGCATCTATTCAATCTTTAAAAAGATAATATTTGATACCTATATTTTATACGTGAACATACCTATAAAATACATAATGTCAAGAAAATATACTCGTAAATTTCTTTTCTGTGTGTAGATAAGTAGTATATTTATTTTTTGGTTTTATTTATAAATTCAAAAGGAAGCATTTAGACCTGAAAGAGTACATAAGTTTAATTACTAAAATTATTTGTTTAGATTAGAGAAATAGGAGGGTATTTGATTGACAAAATATTAAATAAATTGATTTTCAATCAGTCAAGATTAGATTTTATCTTTAAAAAGTAAAGTTCTTGATGATTATTCATGATCGTGACTCAAAGGTCCTGACTTATATTGAATAATCGGAGGTGACATTGTATACACTGACCGAATTTTATAACCAGTTGTTCAAAGAGTCAATCACGACTCAATAAGTCATTCAATATTACGTCCTACCAACCTAAAATGTATGTAAATCTCAAATATCCGAAAGACAATATATGACATATTGTCTTTCGCAACTTACTGCCCTTACATTCACCGGAAATCAACAATATGATTAAATGGATAGTGAGAACCAGATTCGAAAATATTTAATCCAAGATAATATTAAAAAAAAAAAGTATAAAAGGAACAATTAATTTGTAAACAACGTCAGTCAACAAAGAAACTGCAGTCATTTGGAACATATACACCAAAAATGTTAAAAGTAAGAAAAAAAATTTACGTAATATGAGTTTTACACAAAAATAACGAACATTTATTTACAAGAACTTATGTACAACTATACTACTTATATTATATTATTACTAACAACGATACGTTCAAAAATTAAGTAACTTTTTATAATAATACTTTCACAGGTCGTTGCTCTCATTGCCTTATTAGGCGCTTGCCAGGCCGTGGAACATGCTCACTCTTCTCAAAGTATACACTTCAGCAAAAACTATGATCATCATGACGACCACTATTCTGATCATGAACATGACGGGTACCACGGGTTAGTTGATGTTAAAGATGATAAAGAGCACCTTGATCATAAAAAACACGAAGAACACCACGGACTAGGAGTAATCCAGGTTCTCGATCAACATTACGGTCATGATGATCACAATGTTCATAATGAGCATCATGATCATGATCAATTTCAAGGTAATGTAGAACTTGGCCACGACGAACACAACAAATTAGGTATAATCTACGTTCCGGATGAACACCAAGAGACCCTCGGATTCAATGGCTATGGACATAAGAAGCACCATGAACATCATGAAAACCATGATCATGAACACCACAGGTTAAATGATTTCCACTCATATAATGAACACCACGATCATGATCATGAGGATCGTCATGAACATAAGGAGTATCACAGTCATGATGATCACTATGGCCACGATGAGCATAAAGGAGAACACCATAAAGCGAATCATCACGGTCCTAACGAACATGTAGCTGAGCATAAAGTAGAGCACAGTGTACACCATATAATCGAACACAAATCAGATCACAACATTGCTGCTGGAGCCGAAATGGAAGGGCACAAAACTGAGCATAAGAATGAAGAACACAAACATGGATTAGGAAAAATTCTCATAGTTCAAAAACCTGAAGAAATACACAAAAAGTTAATTATACCCGTAAAAGTCGTTCCAGTACCACATTATATTCAGAACCCTCAGAAGCATGACCATCATCATGAACACGCATTGTCTTCACTGTACATAAGTAACCTTGATATTCCTGCTGATCCTGCCAAGGGTTTTGATAACCAGTCTGTGAGTACCTTAGTGTTTGCAAGCATTTTTCAGAACTATGTAAGATTTATTCTGGAATTGTTTTAAGAAACCTTGGCCATGAGGAATAACAGTTAATATATTTTTTTCCGTTATTTATTATATGCACACTATCATATTATAAAACTGTCTGATATGTTTATTACTGTAAGAAAATACTTTTCCGCCTTACAATGGTAAAATAACAATAACCCAAGAAACGTAATTATAAAAATAATAACTAATTTAAGTTTAAAGAACACAATCAAATTCCATTCATAATAACATACCTCGTTTATTTGTACAATACGTAAGTTACTTTTTGTCTAATAGTATATTATAATTCTAGGTTCAGTATGAGTTCGAGCACCAGGGAAAAGGTTCCCATACCGGTGACCTTGGGTCACACGGTCATGCCGCAAAAGGATTGTCCATGTACAGCCTGCACATGTAATACACCGCGAACAAGACTGTCTGGTAAGGAAAAACAATTAATATTTTATTGCTAGCTCATAAAAATATAGATACAAGCTATTATATCCGTTGTCGGATACATGTTTATATAGATAAGTGTTTAAAAATAATTAAATGATAGAATATAACTAATCCTTTAAAAAACATTTTTCTCACAGGTTCATCGCTGGTGTGAAACAAACAAGCATGAGCGATGAGAAACGCGAACAACAGATGTAATAAGATTGTTTAAGGATAAGATATTTATTTTCATAGAATTATTATTAAAAATGTACATGATTTATTATGATAAAATTATTTATTACACTCTCCTTTTTTTTTAAACCAGAATCTCTTGGAATAATAGTTATTTGTACTCTATACGATAATGGCACTCGGACAACATGTCCCACTTCCTTTTTTAACCAATAATTTAATGGTTCCCTTGAACTTTAACCAACATGGTTTAGCAATATTCAAAACACATGAAAATGTTATTATTAAGTACACAAACATTTTGTTGTAAGGTTACAAGATTAACAGGTTATAAAAACGTGTGAGTATGTACTAAAAATAAATTGGCACACATTTTGTTTAAATGAGACTTCTTCAGTTTGAAACGATTTTGAAAGCATCCTAAAAACAATATTGAAAGCAATTTACAAATAAAACTAAGTTGTAACTAATTGATTGTATACATTTAAAAATCTGTTATACAATTACATCGCTTAGTCATGTAACATCCAAAGTTGCACAGATTTAAACTTTAGAGCAACTTTGGCCTGTCGACCTTGTCACGCCCAATGCCTTACTACTATATAAACGGCTCTTAAGTCATATAATGCATCAGTTGTGCAGTTCACATAAACACATCAATATGTACTCTAAAGTAAGTAATCAATATTTAACAAAACAGGAACCATTCGGAATATAAGACCTTTATGCCAGACATAAAATGAGTCGTGCGTGTCCCATTTAATAATGTGTTTGTTCGTACAGCTTGTTGCCTTGAGCGCGGTGTTGGCGGTGGCTGCAGCTGGTCTCGTGCCCGCGGCGCACTACTCCCAGGCCGCAGCCGTCTCTTCCCAAAACATCGTCCGCCACGATGAGGGTCACCAGATCGCTCACAGCGCCGCCCCAGTTGCCTACGCCGCGGCTCCCGCTCACTACGCCGCCGCTCCCATCCACTACGCCGCCGCTCCCGCTCACTACGCCGCTGCTCCCGTTGCCTACGCCGCCGCTCCTACTCACTACGCTGCTGCTCCCGTCCACTATGCCGCTCCCGTCACCAAGGTGATCGCTCCCGCCCAGAAGGTCCTCGTGTCTGCTCACGCTGAGGAATATGTAAGTATAGACTTGTTGCATATACCCACTCAGATTCTAAGTACTATTTATAGAGAATCTATAACAATTTTGAAATTGGTAACAGGCTCATCCCAAATACGACTTCTCTTACTCCGTGGCTGACGGACACACCGGCGACAACAAGTCCCAGCAGGAGTCCCGCGACGGCGACGCCGTGCACGGCGAGTACTCTCTAGTGGAGGCTGACGGCTCCGTGCGCCGCGTGCAGTACACTGCCGACGACCACAACGGTTTCAACGCGGTTGTCACCAACTCCGCTCCCGCTCACGCCGCGCCTGCGCACGCCGCTGCTCACGCACCCGTCCTCCTCGCTCGCCACCATTAACCAGTTCTCACGACGTCTATTAATTTATAAGAAAACGACTTTTGTAAATAGTGCGTATTTATTTATAAAAATAAAACAAGCCAATTGTTAAATAAATGCATTTTATTATCCTGTAGAGATATTTTGGATCGTCTATAAAATATGAAAATTGGCCCCAACAGGCCAAATTTTTTTTAGGGATTTCTTGACCAAAGCTGCAAGCGAGACCCTATTACTAACTCTCTGCTGTCCGTCCGTATATATCAGTCAGCGGGCTATATCTCATGAACCGTAATAGGTAGACAGTTGACATTTTCACCGAGTGTTTATCTATAAGAATAAGAGTTCTAGCTATAATAACAAATGAAAATTAAAAATAGTTAAAATATAAAACGGTCTTCGCCTACTAGAAATGAGTTTCCTTTTTGCTCAATCTTATAAGTGGCAACAGATAGACAGGAAAATTAATGCTCACAGAGTTTGTTTTGCTATTATAGCAGGAAAAATTAAAGAGGGCTGCCATACAAGAGGCATTTTCTTAGAGTGATTTGCTCGATTTTTATGGCATAAATCTTGTTCGATAGTGCAAAACCCTTCTTGCGCGAGTCCGACTTGTTAATCCACTGGATATCCTTAACTTAATTCAACATTGAAAAGGCGGAGTTGAGTGCCGGACTCTTTCTGGACTTTTCCCTGTACTGTTTTCTAGGCGGGAACCCGTTCGCTACCCAAAGCAGTCTCTAGTAGCTCCCTCAAGGAGAAGTGAGTGCTAATACTTACATTCGTTTATTAAAACACGTCTTTGTGATAAAACACCTCGCTTCGCTGGGTTCGTATCGGCTGTTTTCTGATGTGACTTCTTGCTTATTTGCAAAAATAATATACACCTGAAGGGAGGTACAGCATCAGTCGAGTAGCTTCAAAAAATCTGCCTTCGAAGCCTCTTGACATAAAACTCTTGAAAAAAATTAAAAGTCTTGAAAAAAAACGTGTTTATTTTAATTTTAGTGTCTCATAGTTTTTTTTATATATATTAACGTGTTGTCGCTGGTTTACTCCTGTATCTCAGCGAGTACTTAAAAATACTTGAATAACATAATAACTATGTAACCGAATAGCTAAAGTTATTAAAATATATATATATTTATACGAACGATTAAATAAAATAATATTACGGACCGAGAAAAGGTGTAAGGACCACCTAGATTTCTACCAATAAGAAGGGTCTATCCTAACACACTACAAAAGTATGGGGCAAAAGAGAGGCAGGCCTTCGCCGTGAAGTGAAAAAATACGGTTTGTTAGTCCGAATATGAAAAATTTGTTAGAATGACCAAGCCATTCATTGCCTCAACTGGATAAATAAAATTTTTAATAGTAAAAGAAGCTGTACAGTGTACAGGCTACTGAAAAATTTGACTTGAGTTCGATACAATTATGACTTTCCTGAAAAAAGGATCACGGACCAGATACAAGATGTGCGGTAAAGAGCAGACTGGCCGACCGACTGGCTTTTTTTCACCGAACTTAGTTGAGGCCAATTACTTACTTTAAGGATTAACCGAGCGGATATTCCTTTATTTATTCCGTCCGGAAAGTGTGAAGCTACGTAATCGCCCTAGTGGACCAATTGGTGCGTGTTTAGATAAAGGAGCAAAAAGATACTTTAAACTCTCATGAACCTGATTATTCTAGTTAAAGCTTCTTTAAGAGCTTTATACCGAAAAAAAATAAAAAGATTTATTAAACATCAATGCTGACCTTAAATTTCAAATTAAAATACTGAAGAATTTGACTTAAAATATGTTCTTACTGTTAATTTTTGATCTTAGTTCACCTGATTCCTATATTTTAGTAACTTGTTGTATCTTTATAGATAATTAAAAAGCCGAACATGTTTTTAAAATGTTTTACCAACAAAGTACTTACCTTTGATTTTTTTTGCAGAAATCTAACATTTGAAACACAAATTTTCTCAAATTGATGTTTAGTATTAAGTGTTGCAGCTCTGATTATATTTTAGTAACTTATTGTATCTTTATGGATAATTGAAAAGCCGAACATGTTTTTAAAATATTCTGCCAACAATGTACCTTTTACTTTTTTGCAGAAATCTAACATTAAAATCACTAATGTTCTCAAATGTATGTTTAGTGTTAAGTATTGCAGTTCTGATTCCAATTATTTATTATTGAAGATAATACGATTATACCGTCGATTATGATGTAGGTATTAAAGTAATATTGAACGAGTTAGTATTTTTTTTATAAGTTTTCAAAGGCGCAGATGTCTAAAAAAAGACATGAAATATAAAATGTCTCCAAAATGGTATAAATTGGCTTGTGGGTATAAAGAGGTCATTTCGTTGCAAATTACCTCCTTTACATCCCCTTAGCGGATTGCCGCAATATGAGGAGTAACCCTTTTTATCAATAATAATAAAAGAAGGAGATATATTTTGCTTGTTTATTATAAATTAATTTATACTATTTACAAGTTTTCGTTTCCTATAAATTACATGGTTAACTGCCGCTAAGACTACAAAATTGCTCAGTGGTGGTGAGCGTAGACGACGGGCGCGTGGGCAGCGGCGTGCGCAGGTGCAGCGTGAGCGGGAGCAGAGTTGGTGACCACCGCGTTGAAACCGTTGTGGTCGTCGGCGGTGTACTGCACGCGGCGTACGGAGCCATCAGCCTCCACTAGAGAGTACTCGCCGTGCACGGCGTCGCCGTCGCGGGACTCCTGCTGGGACTTGTTGTCACCGGTGTGTCCGTCAGCCACGGAGTAAGAGAAGTCGTATTTGGGGTGAGCCTGTTACCAATCACAAAATGGTTATTGATCCCTTTGTTGCAATAATACTTGAAATCTGAGTTGATACAAGAATCCACATGTATACTTACGTATTCCTCAGCGTGAGCAGACACGAGGACCTTCTGGGCGGGAGCGATCACCTTGGCGACGGGAGCAGCGTAGTGGACGGGAGCAGCAGCGTAGTGAGCGGGAGCGGCGGCGTAGGCAACAGGAGCAGCGGCGTAGTGAGCGGGAGCGGCGGCGTAGTGAGCGGGAGCGGCGGCGTATTGGATGGGAGCGGCGGCGTAGTGAGCGGGAGCAGCAGCGTAGGCAACCGGGGCGGCGCTGTGAGCGATCTGGTGACCCTCATCGTGGCGGACGATGTTCTGGGAAGAGACGGCAGCGGCCTGGGAGTAGTGCGCCGCGGGCAGGAGACCCGCTGCAGACACAGCCAACACCGCGCTCAAGGCAACGATCTAAAACAAGCAGCACTCAGTATACGGCGTCCTGCAAGTAAGATAAAATTTAATTATATATTCCTATTTAATATTTACGACTCACTTTAGAGTACATGTTGATATGATTTTCTGACACACAACTGATGCACAGCATGTGTTAAGATCGGCTTTTATATGTTGCGCTCAATATTTTGGGCGCGGCAAGGTCGACGGGTCACGAAGTGACTTCATAGATTATTTGGAAGCTTTCTCGGTACCTACCTGCCAAACATGTAGTATTATATTGATATATAAACGTTGCTCACATTAACCGAAGGAAACCATTTGGTAATTTGTTACACAATGTCTTCTAGTCTAGTTATTGTAGTGATGTATTATGACAGATACTTTTAGGTAACATTTCGACATTAGTTACTAGTGAACCTACATTCAAATAGCAGTGTATTTATTATTAAAATGTATCTTTATTCGTTGGACTAAATAAACAATCTATGACTTTCTTCCGCAAGTTTTCGTCATCATTTGTTTAATCTTCCAAACACATTGTTTCACAGAGAGTACAATTACAGTCATCATATCGAAATAATGGTTATTGTCGTTTACTAACAAATATCTAAACAAAGCCACGTGTTTCATAACTGGTTTGAAGATGATTCTTATGTTTCCTATTTCCATATTAAGTTGTTTGATGTTTAATGTCATAGGTCTATCGCCGTGACCTCAAGATGCGGTCTTCGAACTTGCTATTATATAACGAAGATGATTCATTCATTCACAACTTACGATACAAAAACTTGAAGATGGTATCGGATATTGCGACACGCTGTCTGCCGGTATCGTTATTATTTTTTGCTTGAATGTATTATAAGAAACAATAAAACACGGTCAAGGGCAAGTTGAACTTGAAAAAATTGTTTTAAAACTTACTGCTCGTGTTTTGCTGAATAACTATTTGTATTATTATCAAATTATTTTAAGATCCCCTTAACAATGTGGCGTGTAAATATCTTGTTAAAAAATAGGTACATACACATTTAAAAATGCAATTCTGATTCTAACTAATAGTGAAGCAAATAAATATCGATAAAATTTTGTGGACGTTCCACAAAATTTTGTATTTTGTAGTCTCGAGTAAATTTAATTTAATATGTCCTTTTGACCTACATTATCTTGGTCAAGGGCAGCAGCTTAACTTCCGTTACTTATTGGAGCACATTAATTCTATCGTCAGTAACAACCTGTAAGACTTTATCAAATATAATCTTTCCAGAGCTGTGCTTTCTAAAAGAAATGAAATGTTTATTTCCAGTAAACATATTACTGTCACTTACTAAGTCTTAGAATTGAAATAATGTCAACCTGTTTTGTCCCATTGTTGGGGACAAGACTCTTCTGAAATAGATAAGGAACGAGCATTGATCATTACGCTTGGGAATTCGAATTCCAAGTAATTAGAATTATAGTTAACTTAATCAGGACTAATCTAATGATTAAAATGTTCAACATGTTTAAACAAAGCTTATAATTCGTAGAAAAGTGAGGTCCTAGTACAAAAGTGCCCGCTGAAAAGGTCATTTATAAAATACTAGTTGTTGCCCGCGGCTCCGCTCGCGTGAGTATCGACAATCGCGGCAAATAATAGCAAGTGTCCTTTCTTGAGATCCAAGCTTACCCGATACAAAATTTCATTCAAATCGGTTCAGCGGTTTAGCCTTGAAAATGTAACAGACAGCGTTACTTTCACATTTATTATATTAGGATCTTTGAGGTGAATGTTCTTTTTATTATCATTTCATTTCATCTCCTTCTTAACTTAATTTGATACGGGTGCGAGACATGTTGGCATAAAATTATCTATTTATAAAAATACATTTTGTAATTAGCCTTTAAGGCGATAAAAAAAATGCTTTGTATTATTACAGGCAGCATACAAGTAACTGTGAACGTTTCCTTTAGAGAAACTCTAGTGTTGTGCAACTAATTTGCTTATATTTTTATGAAATATTTATTATAGACTAGCTGTGCCCGCAGCTTTGCTCCCGATTTTCTTATTCTGTCATTCACTTTTCGTATTAAGACATAAAAAAATAAATTGTTAGTTTTTTTTTCTTTTATACAAACCTTGTCCTGGAAATAACAGACACACACAAAAAATAATTATGCTATTTGGTGCAGTATATAATAAAAGTACTGACTTTTATATATCTATGACCTGTAGATATGAAGAGAAGATCCTGAAGCTTATTTTATTTTTATTAACTAGTTGCGTTAATTTGAATAGTATTTTAATACAAGAACATTTGATCAATATAGTATGGTAAGTATACAATATATTAAATTAATATAATTATCAATGTAACCTTGAGTAAGGTCAATAATTGTATTAAAGTCATTGTCACCAGGAAACTGTTTGAATAGTCTGTAAATAGTACGGCTACGGCTTATTTATACCATAAATATTTATTTTGTTAAAATAGACGTGACGCCATCATTTAGGAACGCAGATACATTCAGATCGCTAACTTTCTGAAGCACTGTAATCTTGACTGAGTAGGCTCCTGCTGTATTTATATCACATTCTACGAAAGATATAGGTCTGCCGAGGCCGCGCAAAGCTTGCGTAGTAGGCGACCCCGCGGCTCCGGCAAAGGCAAGGACGAGACCGGGGTGTTTTTAGTCAGATTAAGTCCAACATATCCCCACGGAGTACCCTCCGCCTGGGTTGAAGTCATCAGCGTTTCACCCCGACACAAAAAAAAGGTATCTTACCATAAAATCTAAGAAATCGTTTTAGCGATAGACCTCTTTATGTTCATGCTTATTTCTTTACTCGCTATGTTATTCTTCTTTTAGATATCTACCTATTTTTTATCGTACTTACCTATTAAATATGTTTAAACCGATGCTAGCAGTATTAAAATTTGGATTCTTGGAGCTGTTAAATGTCATCGTTATGTCGGCAAGAGCAAAAGCAAAAAAAGAAATTATGTTGCGTAATCATATCAAAGGTACACGTTAAACTTTTAATATTCAAAGATAATACAAAGAAATAAAGGTTAAGGGGTTATAAGGCAAGGCAATGTAAAAAGTCATGCAAAAAATCGTTTTGAAAGAGTATTTTGAGGTTGTGTAATTTTGTTCTGACATAAATTATCAACATCTGTTGTGACATGACCTGACCCTTTTTAATTTTATTATCAAGCTTAGATTATCTGCATCCATTATTATTTTAAAATATAGTTATTGATCTGATATTTTGTAACAGTCAAAGCACTTGCAATTTTATTCTAAGGTTCTTTTTTTAATTTGTGTAAATAGATATGGACTCTTGTTAGACTTCAACATCTTCATAAAAGAATAACGTATTCCTAGCGTATTTTAGCAGAATATAGGTTTATAAAAAGTTTTTAACAATTTACTTGTTTTATTTTTATAAATAAATACAAACTATTTACAAAAGTCGTTTTCTTATAAACTATTGGACGTCGTGAGTAGGTACTCCTCAGTGGTGGTGAGCGAGGAGGACGGGCGCGTGGGCAACGGCGTGCGCAGGCGCGGCATGAGCGGGAGCGGAGTTGGTGACCACCGCGTTGAAGCCGTTGTGGTCATCGGCGGTGTACTGTACGCGGCGTACAGAGCCGTCAGCCTCCACTAGAGAGTACTCGCCGTGCACGGCGTCGCCGTCGCGGGACTCCTGCTGGGACTTGTTGTCGCCGGTGTGTCCGTCAGCCACGGAGTAAGAGAAGTCGTATTTGGGGTGAGCCTGTTACCAAACAAAAAAACGTCATAGATTCCCTTTGTCAAAATAATACCTGACATCTGTGTGAAACATCCTCTATACTTACGTATTCCTCAGCGTGAGCAGACACGAGGACCTTATGGGCGGGGGCGGCGTAGTGGACGGGAGCAGCAGCGTAGTGAGTGGGAGCGGCGGCGTAGGCAACGGGAGCAGCGGCGTAGTGAGCGGGAGCGGCGGCGTAGTGAGCGGGAGCGGCGGCGTATTGGATGGGAGCGGCGGCGTAGTGAGCGGGAGCAGCAGCGTAGGCAACCGGGGTGGCGCTGTGAGCGATCTGGTGACCCTCATCGTGGCGGACGATGTTCTGGGAAGAGACGGCGGCGGCCTGGGAGTAGTGCGCCGCGGGCAGGAGACCCGCCGCAGACACAGCCAACACCGCGCTCAAGGCAACGATCTAAAATAATTATTTTGATTAGTATAATTTAACAGTCTGTTCGTAGAAGTATTTATTGATTTAATATTTTAAATATTCGGAACTCACTTTAGAGAACATGTTGTTGTGATAATCTGAGATACAAATGATACAGTTCATACGTTTAAATCTGTTTTTATATCTTGCGTCTAGGTATATTCTGAGCGAGGCAAGGTCGACGGGTCACGGAGTAACTTCAGAGATTATTTAAATGCTTTCTCTCTAATATTATGTATAACCAGTTCAACGTTCTGTGGTAGTCTATGAAGCATAAAATACACTATACTTGTTTATTGTAAATAATATTTTTTTACAAAATGGATCTGTTAGAATGGTGCGACGCGGGTGAAGTCGCGGGCAAAAACTAGTCTTTTAATAAATGTAAAAAAAAAACGTAAACATAGTATTTTTAATTATAACTTATATAATTATATACTCTTAACAAATAATAACATTTCCCCTACTTGTTTTATTCCATCATACATTAATTTGGTAAAACCTTAATTTAGTTAATTTGGTAATATTCTACATAGGTTAGACACAGATTCAGCACTGCAAACACGTTATTTACAAGTCATAAAACAAGACAATAAAAAAATTGAAATATCTATTTTAAACAATCTTAATGCATAATAAATATATTTAGTTTCACATAACAGGATCCCTCATGACCTCAAGATGCGGTCTTCGAACTTTGCATTATGTAAGATGATTCATTCATTCACAACTTAACGATCAATAATCATGTAGTAATTTTGAAGATGCGCCGTCTGCGATAAATCAAAACAAAATACAATCGTCATCACGATCAATCTTTTTTTAAAACAGGTACTAAAATGTTTGTTAGCATTATTTATAAACTACCAGTAGTCATATCAAATGATAGGCAATTTGAATATCTATAAACTCAATAAAAAACAAAAGACCATCATCTACATAAGAGTATATACGTAGATAGTCAATTTTGTGGAGCGAGGTAATTTGGTACAATTTGGGCTGTACACACATAAAGTAAAAAGCTATAAAAACGTCATAAAATACTGTATGTCCAGTAAAAGATAACGTTTATCAATGGTGATATTTAGACGAAAAGGTCTCAAAGTAGTGACCTACTTATAAGGTCAGGGACAGCACGCTGCATAATTGGACTGTTCACGTCACAGATTACAGTAGGTACAAATTTTGTGTTACAATGCATTCTCGCAAATGGCTTTACGCGTCCAGTCTAAAACATAAGCAAAAGCGATTTAGATTTTTCTGTTGCATGACTACAAAATTACGTAAAGGTTCGGAAAAAAAAAGTTTTTATAAAACAACACATCGCCACTTATTCAATTATTTATTTAAAATATAAATAACTACGTTTTCATGATGGTTTCTGAAGTTGACATTTAAAAAATCTATGTTAAACTGAATTAATCGCAGCTTACTGTTTAATTTATATATATTCCCAACATTCGTAACTTGTGTCGATATCAAGACAATTGATGTTGCTTTATTCTTTTGAGTAACTTATCTACCAAAAGCATAATCAAGCAAAAAATAAGATTTGTTACATTTGACTGGAGATAATGGCAGTGGCATAGTTCTAATGTTGTCACTATCAATCACAACTTTATTTTGTACTAGCTTATTTCCCGCAGCTCCGCCCGCGTGGATGTCGGTTAACACGGTGAAAATGGCCATGTGGCAGTGTAGCTGTGTTTTCTGACTGTAGTATCGTGGTATTTACTTTATTTTTTTGACGATTACAAATCATTTAAATATTATCTGATCAACATTTTTGTCGGGAATATCTTAATTATTAAATTAGGGTTATTTTGAGACTTCTCATTTCTCCATTTACCAATTAATCAGTGTAAATAATGGTTTTTAAGTTTAAAGTAAATTAGGATTCAATTTATTGGTTTTTACAACCATTTTACATAGAAATAACACATTACAAACTTAAAATTAACTTCAAACTTTAAGATCGCAAACGAAGCACAAACTATTATTATTATAAATATATCAAAATTGGTAAACTCTTGTCACTTGCACCGTGCACACTTGCCTCAAGCGTTCGACCCACGCTACAGCGGTGTCAACAACTTATCTTCTAATATATGGTAACGATATAATGTAAGCAAATTTGATTTTGTAACAATGAATTTAAAATGTATTTAGTATTAGGTATTATTATATTAAAGGATTATTATAAGTTGATACGTTATTAAATATTCTTTAAATTTAAATTAACTGTTTATCCGCTCTTATGACAGGTTTCTGAATTTAGAACAAATAAAATAAAAATAACAGTAGAATTATTTACATTGATTTACTATGACGACCTCCTTGGGTCACAGACAGACAAAAAGTTTGTATTTGAAAAACTGTGTTCATGGTTTTATCTATTTTGGTACCTATCATCGTCATGATCATTATCATCATCGACAGCCTTTGTCATCCCACTGCTAGCTCCCGCATACAACTCCCGCTGCCGCTTCTTTCATGTGCCTTGCTCTCCGGTCCTGTGCTAGTCGCATCCAGATTCGACTCCAACCTTGGTACCTATGTTCATTATTAATGCCTACACTCTAAAAGAAGCCGTGAGAGTTTAGAAAGTAATTAAGAGGTAAGTTGGTAAAACTGCGTGCAGATTTGCCTTTTTTCTTTTGCAACTACATTTAATTAATCTTTTTATCATGCTACCAAGTCGAAACAGAGATGATATTAGGCGTACTACAGCAATATGGAACCTTAGCCAAACTTAGGTTAATTTTAACTCTATTATACATATATTTTACATCGTTTAATTTATTAGGGTTGCATACCCAAAGGGTATCAACGAGACCATATTACTACGCATGCGCTGGCCGTTCATTAGTATGTCAGCAATATGTACTTCAATTTCCCTTCCTGTGCGATCAAAACCTCACCTAACCGTTTTTCTTAATGTTTCCTAACTCTTATATTGCCTTCTCTTACACCACATAAAGCATATTGTTATACCTTTAGTTAGTCATATCCGGGCAATAGGTTTAACACAAGCCTTTTGATAACGTTTGTATAACATTAAAGGTTTATACACTGATTGGAAACTGTTATTAAACATTATTATAATATCGTGTGCCCATAGAATAATATTATTGCCTATAAAATGGATCATTTGAAGACATACGGGATCTTGAATACTGAGATGTTTTCTACATTTATAATTCAATGGGCTATATTATATAGTATAGGCTATAAAATACTAAGTTGTTAATATAAATTTGAATTAAGAAACTTAACCTAATGCAATAACAGTAGGTACGTACATGGTTATATCATTATATAAAACACTAGGCTTATAAAAACCAGTATTTTAAATACGTGTTGTTACCTACAATAAGAGAAAACAATGCATATTTTTATAGTAACACCATAAAATAAAACAAAACGTGAAGTTAGGTTAATAATATATTATAGCTGTGACCGAGTGTGTAATAGCATTCCCACACGGGATAAATATTTGCGTAATGAAGTAATTGTTATTATCTTAACACGTCACTCTACACAGCAATATTAATATTATCAGAAAAAAAAACACGTGACGATAAGGGCGGTAATACGTATTTGAGGTTTACAAAAATTACCGAAAACTTATTCACATTTTAAACAAATGAATATCTTCTAGAATTTAAACTAATTAAATTAACAGATTCTTTTTTGCTATCGATATTTTTATAAGAGACAGTTAATCATTTAATTATTTGTTACGCATTAACGCATGTGGAGCGAATATTTGTAATTAAAGACAAATAATAAAAAGAAAAAATTAAACCTCATGCAGGACTCGGGCCGATTTGAATTGGGTCAGGGATAGTTAACTATCACTCGATCAGCTAATAGCGACCCCGGGGCACCAGCCTAGGCAGAAAAAGGAGACTGGGGTATTTTTAGTCGGTAAAAGTCTTACGTCTTGCCCTCGGCGTGTGTTAAAGGCAATAGCATTAGCCCGAAAAAAAAGATAAAAAAGCGGTAGATAAATACAGAAGTGGAAAATAAAGTAATAGAATGAAGCGGGGGACAAACATCATGACTCAGCAAGGAAAATAATATCTTTAAATGTTTAAGTTGAGAAATTATTTATAAATAAATAATTAATTAATTATATTATCGCCATTTTAAATATCTGCTGCAGTTACTGATTTCTTGCTTAATTTTTGGTCAATAAACTTTTCAAATATGTACCGATTGCATTAATTGGAATGTCATACAATCTATTTCAATAAATCTAACTCAACGATCTGTGTCAAAGCTTACTTATCTATTACATTAAGCAAAGTAATAATAACAAGCGTTTACGTAACAAATATTAAATTGTTATAATACCTACTTTGAATACGAACTATTACATATAAAGGTACCTAATTGAATAATAAAAAATTAAGTAATCTAAAAATCATAATACTCTTGCAATTACGTAGTGAGCCTTAGTTAACATTCATATTGGTGTAATTTCGACTGTTATCAGTAAAATATTTTGATGCATCTGCGCTTACACCTTTGTTCTTGTGTATAATATGAACAGGTACCGTTTGAAAATTCCTCATAAATGACGTATCGCCATCCCTTTGAGCAATTGAAAACAATAGGTGGAAATGAAATAATAGTTCATGCATTGATATCATTGGATGTGAATGAAAACATCGTTCTAAACATAGACAATCGGGTCTCTCAATCAGAGAGCACGCATATCGCTCGCGTAGTGAACAGAGACGATACGCTTTCGTCTTGAAGAGCTTTTAAAAGGTGAAAGGTAGCTCACTTACGATGTAGTGTCCGGAAAAGGTGCATTGAAAGCAAACAATAAACCCACTTAGCATATTTTGTGTAAAAAGTGATTACTTTTTGTGATTGAACTTTTTGAAGTGAAATAATTTCATCGTTTTTTACATCTGATATTTGTCTTCTTGATTTCTGTTAACAAGATGATGTTCAAGGTAAGTTGTTATCCTTGAAGAATTTTGATGTGATGTGTTATAACATGTGAATTATATTTATTAGCTGAAAAGTGTTTATATTTTCAGATAGTAACAGTAGTTTTGTTATCAATGTGCGCAGCGGAAATTCAAATTTTGTTTCCAAAGCGAGCAAGTGCTCAAGCACTTAGCTCAAGTAGATTTAGCAGACAAGATATGCCCTTTAAATATGGCCATGTCCATCATTATAGTACCTCCAGTCCAGTACTTAGACCAGGACAACAACTGCCGAATTTATATCAAGGAATACAATATGCTCCATTACAAGGGCGAATCGGGGCAAAGACTAAAAATGCTGCTGCTGAATATACTAAAGTGACTACAACAATAAGTAGTACTGCAACTACGCAGAGTGATCAAAGAAACAGGAATGCATATGCAAAACACTTGGAACCACGGGTTGCGACGGAAGTCCGGGATCCGATTTACAAATGTTACAATCCAGGACACAACGTTGAGGTTTTGTCGTCGGTCAGTCGAAGTCCAGGTCATAATGCCGTATACAGAAGTTTTCCGGAGACTGTTCAAAGAGATAAACCATTTAAGGTAACATCTTATTGCAATAACCTAAACTTTTACTTCATGCAAAAAAACTTAAGACGCTTGCGACTGTCTTTTTAATTAGATTTTTATTTCGACGTTTATTACGATTACGATTTTTATTACGTCTTATGAAATCGAAATAAAAGAGGCGCTTAAGAAACGTTAATATTACAAATCTAAATGACTCTAGGTGTTCGATTCTAAAATGTCCTTCCTATTGAGAAGAACCGGCAAGAAACTCCATAGGTTACTATTTAAAAAATAAGATTTGTATGTACATTATTAGTTAATGGATAAAGATGGTGGTAATGGATAAAGGAAAAAAATAATAAATACCGGCCAAGTGCGAGTCGGCCTCGCGCAAGAAGGAATTCGTACAATTTTATGGAGCCCCTTTTATTTTTTCTTTTATTTTTATTATTTGTTTAAATAAAATACAAAATCGTAAAAATTTCAATTCTCTAGCTGTTACGGTTCACCCTTTGGGTACGGAACAATGACATTTTTGACTATAACGTTAGAAATTCATTGCAAAGTATTTATTACACAAAGTGGCAAGTCCATTGTTACTTTTCAAAGCTATTTGTACTTTCTTAATTATTCTAAGACACCATTGGCCCATTGGACATACCTGGATTCAAAAAATGGGAATCTGAAATTGCCAACCCTCAAGTGAGCAAGCGTGGTGATCAATGCTTGTGCCTTCTCTACATGAGAAGAGGCCTGTGGCCAGCAATGGGACATTTATAGCTGGGTATTATTATAATCGTATATTTGGAACCAGGATCGTCAATTGCCTTACATAGTCAGTTATGAGCTATAGGAACCATGAAGGTATACTATCTGGCCAAAAAATTTCAACGTTCTTTTTTTACTTTTGTTTAGAACCATTACTAGATGATCCAGTTAAAATTTATGAAATTTCGTTTAAATAAACGTTTCATAACTTAATTTATAATTTTTACGTCACGTTAGTACATATCTAAAAGCTCTGTCTTATAAAAAAACTATTCTACAATACCTCCATTGTCTTAAAGTCATTTCCTACTTTGGTTAATTAACAATCTGCATACCTTTTGGCTAATTATGTAGGTTACTAAAACAACCAGATTTGTATTAGAATGCAAAACATAATGGCTTACGCGTGGCTAGTAAATAATAATACTCTTATTGAATAGACCCATAAGTATAAACAATCATTGTTAAAACATCAATATTGTTTGGAATGGGCTTTGTTACCGACCAATAGTTTCGACTCCCAGTCTCGAATCACAGCTGTAATTCATCACAGATTAAATATATGTCTAAGCAACAATGATAATGTGGTAATGATCCACCTATTATTTGATCAAACATTTCGCGTACAATAATTAAATGGTATAAAAATACTCGGTCCGTTAATAGAATGAGAGAAAATAAAGAATATTTTTAAATAATATTGATTTTAAAGACAAAGACGGCTAGTTCCCATGACACTGGGAACTTATGAATAGAACTGTTTATTATTAAATTAGGACGTAGCCTATTAGAACTGAATGAACACTATTGACTGGTATTACTAATGGACATCGGAAAATAGTATTCATTGAAGCCTATTTACATACGTTGTAATACTTACAGATAAACTACATGCGGCCATATGGTGTGTATAACTTGGACGCGTTGACAACGACGATGTCGCCATTTGAACTACCGCACCAGAACCCACCACCTTTCACTTTTACCAATGAGCATTACGTCATCAACCCTAATATGTGAGTAATAAATAAATAAAATTTGATATTACGAAAACATTACATCTTACAAAAAAGTAACTATTAAAAATTATTTTAAATTAATTAAATAAATATATAATTTCAGAATTGGAAAAGAAGGTCCTGATGGAGAAAAAATCAAACGTCAATATTCACCATACTCTAAGTTTCACAGGTTACACTTGAACATTGCAAGGGTTTACAGTCCAGGACAGGTGCCACAAAAGCCTCCATTATTCGCAGATACCTACTCGTTGAACCTCGCAGGGTTGCCTGTACATTCGCAAGCGTACTTACCACCAATATTCCAAGCTCTGACCGACCACAAGACGTTACTTTACCCTAAAGATAATCAGAGAAAATATCACTTCCGCCTGCCATAAATCAAAGTGAATTTTAGATTTTAAATAGTAAATAGACACATAATTTTAAATTTTCGACAAAATTGTAACTGATTCTTGAATAGATAGTATTTTATAACTTATTATTTAAAAAAAATTATAACTTATGTTCCGCCACATTTTACATTAAGCCTAATGACTTTATACATTTATTTACATTTACATTTTCAAAGATTCCTCTTAAAATGTCAATATATTTAGGCGATCGATAGAAAGCTGATCTTTAATTATATTCCGAACTTTTATTAATTCTAACATTATAATGTAGTTATAAATGTAAAGAAATGCATTGTTGATGACATCAAACCCAAAATTATTTGTTCAAATAAGTAAATATTATACATATCATAACTTAAACTTAAGGGAGTTCTGTAACGGTGGGTCCACACTATACAGACTTTAAGTCGTACAGGACTTTTCATTAGGTCAGACTAAGTTTTTCGAAAATTAATTAATTTCGTAATAATAATATGGCTTAGACAGATGCGCAGAATTACTTGCTGACTTTCGCGGTTTCTGATACAACGACATTTGTGTGTACTGCTTTGTTGCTCAGACAAAATTCTATATTTTGGTTGATGCAAGTCTGTACTGTGCGGTCCCACTATAACGTATGTTTTCTTAGACTTTAGACATGGATTTGGAAAATAAAAATTACAGAAAGGTTTAAACATATAATAAGATGATATATTATTACGAATATATAAATAAGTAGTTGGGTGTATTGGTAATACATGGACAGGGGTTTAAACGGCAGGGGTTGAACATGGACTAAAACAATACAACATATTTTGAAACTTGGTTTTCCTAGTTAATAGCCAAGAGGGGACACTACTTCCGAGGAATTTGAGAAATAGGTATTTAAAGAATACCTTGCCGTCGCACCACTCCGACCTACCCCCGTAAAGTGCGGAAGGGACAGCCGCAGCTCAAGGTTGTTTTACTTACTAATGCCCGGTTTCTATATTTTTTAGACGATTCGTTTTGCTTACGTATGGTAGAATTTTCCTTGAATCATTTCTTGAATGTAGGAACCGGGCATAAATCGTTGACCAAAAGACGTTTCGTATTCTACTGTTTTCTTCTTCAGTCCAGTCCAGTTTGGCACTAAAATTGATTATGTTTTGGAATAGAATAACAAAATAGTGGCATGCATTAAGTAAACATAGATCTTTTGGGAAAAAATCATAGCTCTAGAAGTATTTTCCGCGAAGAAAACAGCAGAATACGGTTGTATGGAGAAAAGGCCCCTCTTAATAAATGTTTCAGAAATTACTTACTTACGTAAATACCGACATAGGTACATAACTACAGACATGCCTGTTTTTAGACAAAGTCCATTTTTTAATTACTTTTTATTTTTAATGTTTATCAATGGTAAACAAAAACAAATTGCGTTATTTCGACCAAAAAATTGTTAAACATGGTGATTAAATAGTAAATATTTCCTGTTACAATAATAAACGAGAAATCATTCTTTCGTATTATTTTTTGTTAATCATCTTATGGAATAAAATTTAATAACCCAATAATTTATTAGTCCCTGAAATATTAGTGTTAAATTTAAGTTAGTAAAAGAGTAAGAGTCTTTACACAAGATTTACGGTAACGTATTACACCTAAGCAAATTTTAGTTATTATTAATTCAATTTCCACACTAAAAATAAAAGTAAGTCAGTGAATGTGTGTTATGGTAAAGGAATCAAAATATTATGACCTGAGGCAAGGCTGTCAGCTGGTCTAGCCACATGCTAATTTTAAAACAAGTAAGTATAAAAATATTAGACAATTGTCCTGAGTACCATTCACTGTTAGTACACAGGAAAGTAATCAACAACAAAATGATCTCCAAAGTACGGTACAAAATTTGATTACTATAAAATACCCCTTTATATTGGTGTTTATGTTCCATCATTAAACAGTTTTATACATTATTTTAATCCTAACTTTTTATATGAACATTATCCAAAAAAAACCCTATTTAAAAAATCTATTTTATGGAATAAACACGATGATTCTTATTAGGTAGTAGCTCTATGTGGTTTGGTGGCGGTATGCCACGCTGGTCTCCTGGTCGCCCCCACGCACTACTCGTCTGCCGCGGCTGTCTCCTCCCAAAACATCATCCGTCACGACCAGCCCGCCCAACACGTCGCCATCGCTGCCCCAGAAGCCTACCACGCCGCCCCCGGCCCAGTGTCCTACCACGCTGCCCCCACTGCCGTCACCTACCACGCTGCTCCTGCTCCAGTTGCCTACCACGCCACCCCTGTTGTTGCTCACGCTGAAGAGTTCGACGTAAGTATAATCTTTAAAAATACTGTACTGTTACGTACAAGTATTCCTGATAACGTGTGTACAAATAATATAAGCTTATACTATCATAATAATACAAGCTCATGTTTGTCCCAGGCTCATCCTAAATACGAGTACAACTACTCTATTGCTGACGGCCACACCGGTGACAACAAGTCCCAGCAAGAGTCCCGCGACGGTAATGTTGTGAAGGGCTCTTACTCTTTCCACGAAGCCGACGGGTCCGTCAGGACTGTAGAGTACACCGCTGACGACCACAGCGGCTTCAACGCCGTCGTCCACAAAACCGCCCCCACAGCTGCCCCCGTGCACGACAAAGCTGCGCCCGTCTACGTTGCGCCTGCTCATTACTACCACCACTGAATGTCATTCATGTTCCTTATTCTCCAATAAAATTATTTATATCTAGTAATAAATGAACAATATTAAGAAATTGAAATCGGTTAATTTTATTTTGATTTAAAATCTAAACTGTCTTGGCGGTAAAGGTATGCAAATTCAGATTAGATAAACAAAAAAAATATGACCCTGATGGGTTAGTTGAAAAGTTCAGTTGATCCTAGATGATGGTTAGCCTTAATTAAATTATACTTTCAGGTAAAATAACAAAGACTACTTTCAACAACCTGCTTCCGATTGTCAATGTCGTGTGAGTACGAAAATAAAAGTTAGAGCCTAAATGATAAGTACTTACTACAGCATGTTTATTTTCGTCTCTTTACTTGCCACTTCACAATCTTTGCTCCAATTAAAGTTGCAACGTAAATACTTTAAATTCATTGCCATCAACTTGAATCTCGAATCATAGCAACAACATTTATATGACGTAGTTTTGCTAAAGGTGTCTGGCCCCAGTGAGAGGTCAGAATGACGAAAATATTGAGCAAGGTCCAAATTATTGATATCATCGTTCAGTAATCGATATACATTTTGGCACTTCATTTGCAGTTAATTACTGTCTGCTAAAGAAATAAACAATTAAGGTTAACACAGTTACCGCGGTCGTTAAAGTTTGCTGATGATTATTGATTCATTATTGACACTTTAGACCGATGTGGACACAAAAATTATCTTCTGTTGCTTTCGTTTCAAAATAGTTAATCAATATTTTTTCTAAATAAGGATAATAAATTAGAACTTATTGTAATTTTGTTGTTAAAATCAACATACGAAAATCATCCTACTTGCTATACTATACAGGTAATGTCTATAAATGTAAAGTTTCGAATGTTCTTTTCGAACAAATTGTGAAATTGGAGGACAGGGGCTCTCACTCCCGACTGTGATCACAGCCATGGTCCGGAGTGGAATGAACCATGAACCGTGAGGTCGGGCCTGCGGGTGACGGGGAGGGCAACCCGTCACCCGATTAGCTGACAGGCCACGGAGGATACGCACGCAAAGTCCCTCGCGTGCGTACTCGGAAGATGTGAGGTGTGGGCAATTTACACCCACCTCTCTAGAAGGGGTCCTTCAAGGACCGAGACCGAGAGCTGCGCTGAGAATGCACAAGCGATCCCGCGACTCTGGCTAAGGCAAGGACGGGACCGGGGTGTTTTTAGTCGGTGCGAGTCCGACATATCCCCACGCCGTGCCCTTGGCGTGGGTCGAAGTCATTAGCTTTTCACACCGTAATTAACAAAAAATAAAAAGGTGCAGTACCGTGCCCCCCGATTAATTGAATAAGATACCAACACAATGATTTAAAAATAATACGCGTAGATACTGAATTGGCGTCTTTGGACGACTGTGCAAATGACCTACATAACATAGATATTTGATACGAGTCAAGGTTATTCATATGAGATGTCTCTTAACGCATGACTGTACTGGGGAAATATCTGAGTCGGGTACAGCTCTTTGTAATACAATACCTTCGCAGACACACAATATCGGCGTGAAATAGCTATCGTGTTTCCGAGTTCTGCATGGCAACTGGCGGTTTTAAGCTCAATGTCACGTGTTCTCGAGAGAGAACTAAAAATAGCAGTAGGCTGACGGCTACCGGTATGCACTTTCCTTTTTTGACCTACATATATCTTTATAAATCCAACTTGCGAACGATTAGACAGCTTTTTTTCTTGAAAATGTTCTTAAAGGTAAACAAGTTGTATTAGTAAAAGAATGCACAGCTAACGTGCGGCAGCTGTCCAAAAATATATTTCAGCCAACACACTATAGTACTAATGATAATAGATAAAGAAATGTTATACGAGAGGACATAGACCCAAACACACATACCTACATACATACATATATACAGGTCAAATAACCCTCCTTTTCGCTTCACTGCAGTCGGGTAAAAAGATGGGATATTTACAATATATTTATATTTTGTCAAAATGATGATTTCTTGAGTTACAGATCTAAATTAAATTTACACATAAAATATTGAAATATGACAAACCAGTCTAAGACATACCTACTTGTGAAATTTCTTTGCAATCTGCGATATAGGTACCATCAGTGAACGGATTGATTAGTAAAACCATATAACCCGAAGCAAGGTCAACTACCTACCTTGTTTGACAACTTCCACTACTTGCACTCAAATTAGTAAACTTGCAATAATATGCGTATAAATAGATCAGTTTTACTATTGTGGTTATCATTTTATTCTTGGATCACATACAAAACAACATGTTCTCCAAAGTAAGTTGGCTTAATATTAAATGCATGTTTAGGTAATTTGTATTATTTAATAAAGCTCAATAATTGTTCCAATATTTTTTCAGTTCGTAGCTTTGTGCGCATTTGTGGCTGTGGCCCAGGCTGGTCTCCTGGCCTCGCCTGCCCATTACTCCCCCGCCGAAGCCGTCTCATCCCAGAGCATCGTACGTCACGACCAGGGTCAAGCCGCCCACGTAGCTAAGATCGCCGTGGCTGCTCCAGTCGCCTACCACGCCGCCCCCGTAGCCTACCACGCCGCTCCTGCTCACTACTCGTCTGCTGCCGCTGTTTCCTCCCAGAACATCGTCCGTCACGACCAACCAGCCCAACAAGTTGCCTACCACGCTGCCCCTGCCACAGTGTCCTACCACGCTGCTCCCGCTCCCGTGGCCTACCACGCTGCTCCCGCTCCCGTGACCTACCACGCTGCTCCCGCTCCCGTGGCCTACCACGCTGCTCCCGCTCCCGTGGCCTACCACGCCGCTCCAATTGCTAAAGTTGTCGCTCAACACGAAGAGGTCGCCTACCCCAAGTACGAGTACTCATACTCGGTTGCTGATGGCCACACCGGTGACAACAAGTCCCAGCAGGAGTCCCGCGATGGTGATGTTGTTAAGGGTTCTTACTCTTTCCAAGAAGCCGATGGCTCTGTCAGGACTGTGGAATACACCGCCGATGACCACCATGGATTCAACGCGGTAGTACACAACTCTGCCCCCACTCCCGCCCCCGTTCACGTTAAGGCTGCGTCCGTGATCGTCAAGGCCGCACCTGCTCTGCAATACTACCACCACTAGACTACCAATATTATAATAAATATTTATTTATACCATTGTTGACTTCGTAATAAATTTGAATAAGTTCGATACTGAAAATATTTGTATTATTTACTGGCATTATTTATTTATTAATTTCAACAAATAAAATTGTGTCTTTCAAGGCGCGACAGTACGAAGATTTTTAGACAAGCAGAATATCTGCTGGAAATGCTTTCATCACGAAGGCGATCTTCTTATGCGCATTGAGCACCCTCGTTAGTCTAACCTACGGAGCTCAGACCTAGTTTATAACAGCTTTGCTAAAGTCTTAACTTCGAGTAGGTATGCTTTTATATACAGCACTGTATGACACAAATCTCAGATGTTGGATGTAGACCCGCTAGTTTAGAGTAGAAACGGCTGGACACATCTGCCGCATGTCCGATAATTGTAATGACCCTGCATTTATTTACAAAAAAAATAATTACAACCATTCTCTGGACTTTAAGAGAGGGAAGAAATGTCAAAAACCTTAAGTTTGTTTTGACATTTCTTTTCAGGTTAGCCAGTTAGGAAAAGTCGAATCGAGCGAGCTCAAAAAAAGGGAAAAGGAATGCCTTTGCTTTGCAGTGCGACACTTGTAAATTAATAATTAAGTTTTAGCTAAGCAATACCAAGCCGTAGAAATAAAAAATAACTTAACTTCTACCTGCATCGTTTTACATTAACTGCAATAATATATGACGATATTTATTAGGGACTTCTATTGAGTCTGAAAATAGTCGGGCGATCCCGAGAATATGCTTGAGTAGTGGTTTAATTTTAAATACCTATAATTATGAATACTTCTCACAAAATACATACATTGAACAAATAAAAAAAAAAAACGATTACTTTCACGCAGTTTAGGGGTTTTACTGCCTCATTTAGATGAATTGTAACACCATTAAATAAGAAAAATAAGATTGCAAAAAAATAAATATATATTTAGGTTGTAACTAATTTAACACGGACATAATGTGTGCTTTTCGTGAATATTGGGTGAGTTGTCACAAATATTGTAAAGGAACTCTTTTTTTTAGTGTCGTTTCTCTTATTTAATATAAACTGCATTCTCTAAATTGTTTATGTTCTGGGCTTGGTTATCCATTTAAAGTGCAAACGATATGCTGGCGTTGTAATTTTAGCCGCATTATTCTAATTGACCAAGAATGGAGGGTCATACAATGCCAATGTCAAGTACGTTCGTAAACCTCTAATGCTTTAATAATTATAAAACATATTGTATACTTTTATGATAAAAATTTTACACTACTTTTATTTAAATTTTACTACACATTCCTCATGTGTGTGATAGTTTCAATTAATTTTTTTAAGCCTTAAGAGCATTGTCTATTTCGATTTTAATTGAGTTTTTGTCTTCAAAATCCAACAAGTTAGTGCTAAACCAATACTGATGTTGTGTGTTTGTCAGGTCCCTGCTGACTAACTCCCAATCAAAAATTTTGAGTCGTTCTACTCCCCCCACCGCTTACAGCTGTTACTGACCCAAAGTAAATTTGTCGTTATGCTGACAATTATCAAGATTATTATTTT
Organism: Diachrysia chrysitis; assembly: GCA_932294365.1. NCBI lineage: Eukaryota > Metazoa > Arthropoda > Insecta > Lepidoptera > Noctuidae > Diachrysia > Diachrysia chrysitis. The sequence continues at coordinate 5,461,854 of OW028645.1, forward strand.
TGATTATTAAAATAAATAATGTTCCTTCATCTTGAAAGTCGCAGACTTAACGCATGACTAAAAAACTAGATATAATTAATTAAATCTATGAAGAAACAGTAGGTATAGTCGCCTCAGGTTATATTTTTAGGTAGGTACATATTGCCAAAACGTAAGAATGAATCGACCAATGACGATTTATGTTTAGAAATTTAACCTAGTTAGACCTAGTTTTTTCCTAGTATAAGTTTAAATGACTGGTGCGTACTTATATCTTTGTAAAAAATCAATAAGTTTTTTTTTAATAAAATTAAAAACTCCTTGATATATCTCGACGCTATTACATCGTGTCTTGAGTTAAACATTCAAAACGTTTTAAAAACCAAAATAATATATTTTTTTTTATCCAAAGATGTAAACATAATTAAGTATGGTTGTATCAGGCTGTCAAAAAAAGGCCAATAACACGTAGCAAAGGGGAATACACCCCTGAAAAGAGATGAGCTAAAACAGCAGCTGCTGATGACAATTATGTAATGTATAATATACGAACAGAGGAACTATGAAAGTTCCTGTAGCCACTATATTTAGAAAACCTTATGTGAATGGTACTTAAAAACTATGTGACATATTACAAGGTTACTTAAATCTCGTCTAACAACCTCCACTGCCTACACAATACAACTGTCAACTAGTATAAAAACTAAGCTCGAAAATTAAAAATTATCATTTGTAGTTTGATCATTCAGACAGTTCAATCAAAATGTTCTCCAAAGTAAGTAAAAAAAAGAATTATTCAAAACAGGATTCAAATCTCCTCACAGGGCTTTTAGTCACGTGGGCGAGTCTACGTAAAAGCTTTGTAAAACTTATTTTCTTCGTTCACAGGTAGTCGCTCTTTGTGGTTTGGTGGCAGTGTGCCAGGCTGGTTTCCTGGCCTCCCCCGCGCATTATTCGTCTGCCGCGGCGGTCTCCTCCCAGAACATCATCCGTCACGACCAGCCCGCCCAACACGTCGCCATCGCCGCCCCTGTAGCCTACCACGCTGCACCCGCCGCAGTGGCCTACCACGCTGCCCCCGCTGCCGTCACTTACCACGCTGCTCCTGCCCCAGTTGCCTACCACGCTGCTCCCGCCCACGTTGCTTACCACGCTGCTCCCGCTGTTGCTCACGCTGAGGAGTTTGACGTAAGTTGTCTTTGCATCTAGTCAGGCTTTGATATACTTTCTATCACGGGTGTTTCTATAACCGGTTTTGTATTATTACCACAGGCTCATCCCAAGTACGAGTACAACTATTCTGTTGCCGACGGCCACACCGGTGACAACAAGTCCCAGCAGGAGTCCCGCGACGGTGATGTTGTGAAGGGCTCTTACTCTTTCCACGAAGCTGATGGCTCCGTCAGGACTGTTGAGTACACCGCTGACGACCACAGCGGCTTCAACGCCATCGTCCACAACACCGCCCCCACAGCCGCCCCCGTGCACGTCAAGGCTGCGCCCGTCTACGTTGCGCCTACTCAATACTACCACCACTAAGCAATGTCACTAGTCTTGTACGGCATTCACCACAATACAGTCAATTAATTTTATTTATTAAACGCAATATACGAATAAGTTCGATAAAACATATTTTTTTCTTTTAAACCTAGTGCTTGGTTTTAATGAGTGTCTAATTACCTCCTTTCGAAAACTAGAAATAACTTGACTGGTCCTGGATCAATTAGTAAATATTTTAAAAGGTTAAGTTATTAAAGCTTATGGACATCAATTTCTTATTTATTTTAATGTTAAATAATCAATATTGTTATGTTAAAGTCACCAGGACCAAAGAAATTAATATTTAACTTGATTAATTTAAACTGAGACAAATATCTCAAGGTCTGAATTTTTCGTTTAATTATAACAATGACCTACCCATGAACTAATCAACCTCGTTGCTGACAGTTTGGTATATAAGACACCAGTATCAATTACCCGATTTTTTAAGTGATTAGTGAAAGTTATTTAGTTATCTCTGATCGATAATGTCATACATCCTGAAACTGGTAAAATTTTAAAGGGTTAACATAACATAAGATTTAAGACATATGCTATACGAGTCGACAAAGAATAGGATTGAAATTGCTGCCGACTTCAAATGGCAGTATTTCAAACTCGTAGTGTCCGCAAAAGTTATATTAATATAATATAAAAATGTGATTATTAGTTTTGTCCAGAATACTGAATGACTGAACGTTCACATAAAAATGACCAGAACGTTATATTATTGTAAATAAATTTAGCCTGTAAATAATATGTAATGCTGTTGGTTATTTAGTTAAATATTAATAAACGTTGTTAGTGCGATATACGATATTTGATGGCGTTTTATCAGTCATATTCTCAGTTGGCTTGCATAGTAGTGGATAAGTTACAAAAGCTTACACTTACGTCCTACATTTAAGTCCTAACTGAATGATGTACATTGTTTCTTAACAATACGCCAGATTACTTAATAGTCCAAGTTATACTAAGATAACAGTGGTTAATCATGAAGGAACACAACGAATAGGGATGTTTCCTGGGTATGAAAAGTTAAAATCTATTTAGTCCGTCAGTTAGATAATAAAAAAATATTAGACACGTATTTTTTCTTTTATCAAAACAATAAAAAATTACAACGATACAGCGCTTTAAAGTTTCGGAGTGGGGGCTTATGACGCAACGCCTCGGTAAAAATCGTAGCGAGGAGTGACGTCACGCGTAATTTCCGTTCTCTGTATTTTGATCATTTTTTGTTTGCAGGAAAAAAGAAAAAATATGTGTCCAATAAAATTCATTATTCTACAAGGCGGACATTGAAAAAAAATGAGGAATCATGCCTATTATAAAGTAAAATGAATAAAATAGACATGAAGTGGCTTACATTAATACCATTACCAATTTTCAGCTCTTAGCGAATTACTGAAACTTTAAGTCGGCTACACGGATAGCATAGTGGTTAGTAATATAAGCCAACTCCTATTGCATGACTTGATGCGGCAATGCGGCTTGATGGGACAACGATTGGTGTTATGCACAATTGCTACTACCAAATCTAGGTGTTGTTTAAGGCGATACACAAATTTGTTCGCTATTTTCATATCGTTTTTTTTTAGCAACTATAAAAGTTATTGACTTGAAATTTGGTTTCTAGATAAAAGGGGATATGATGAAAAAAAGGTTGCTCCGTTACACGATTAAAGAAACTTTCCTCGATAGTTTTATTTTTTGAAATCAGCTCGACAAAATTTTTTTTTTGATTTATCTAACTAACTATTCAACATAATATTATTTTTATCACAATATTTTATGCATAATCATAGTATCTAGATTAATGTCGATTAATTTTTTATTCCATGCGATATATCTCGATTAATATGAGATTTTCCATTTAATCACTTACGTTATTACTTCTAAGACAATCTTTCGCAACCTTGACATATGTTTAGCTCTTTTCGTCCCGTAAACACGCAGTTAGTATTATCTATGTCTTGCATTTCCGGATTGGCTCTCCAGTCCACTTTACTCCGCCTACTCGCAAACGAAATAATTATTCGTGTAGCGCCTTAAGTGATTTTAATGTTTGTGACCCGAAAATCCGTAATCCGTAACTTGTGCGGAACTCACTTTTGGAACTCATTATTTAAAGGTGCTATATTCAATCGCCTATCGATATTAAAAACACCAAAAATATGCATCTAGATAGGTAAACACTGGCTTCTGAAAGCCGATCACTATTAATCAATTGTTTCAACTCTTGGCTATAAGAAGGTAGTTTAGTCAATCATGTTGGTGGTCATTAGATTTGACAACGTATTAATTTTATCAGTCTTTTCATAATACTGTCGCAAAATAACAAAAACCAAAAGCCAAGGTGCGGAGAATGAAGTAATTATACTAAAATACTAAAAACATTGATTTGTGCATTTAAGTAGAAAATAACATTTATCTAATAAATCTTCAAATTAAAAATAATCTGATAGTTTAACTATATAGTAAATATTTGTGTTACTATGAAATTAAAATTTTACGAGTTTTTTCAGAGAAATTGAAAAAATATATCTTATTGCTACCTACTGAAAATATTGCAAACATACATAATTAAGTTTCTGACTAAAGGTTCATAATGCTACCAGCGTGAGGTCACTGTTAGCTCGTTCTACAACTTACAGTTAAACCCGTTCAAGTCTAGACCAGTATATAAGCTAAGACTATTACCATAAATGTATCACTCATTTTTTGATCTCACAAGTGTAACAACATGTTCTCCAAAGTAAGTCAATAAGTACTATCTATCAATAAGTCAATAATCAGGAGTAAAAAGGAATAATCAGGAGTAAAAATAAAAGGAAAGAGAAAAAAGGAATATAAACATTTGTTTATATTCCTTTTTTTGCAAAATGTTTCAATTATTACAATTACGAAAAGATTTTATGGTTCTTATCAATTGGAGACTATTTGAGTTTGACAAAAACACAAAGCTATTAATTTAATTATCACACGTTTCACGAACATTATGTGAAAACATAAAATGATTCTCATTCTTTATTGCAGGTAGTGGCTCTGTGCTGTTTGGTGGCGGTGTGCAAGGCTGGTCTCTTGCCCGCCCCCGCGCACTACTCGTCTGCCGCGGCTGTCTCCTCCCAGAACATCATCCGTCACGACCAGCCCGCCCAACACGTCGCCATCGCTGCCCCCGCCGCAGTGTCCTACCTCTCCGCCCCTGCCCATTACTCCTCAGCTGCCTCTGTCTCCTCTCAGAACATCGTGCGTCACGACCAACCCACCCAACACGTTGCCCTCGCCGCTCCAGTAGCCTACCACGCTGCCCCCGCCGCAGTGTCCTACCACGCTGCTCCCGCCGCTGTATCCTACAACGCCGCTCCTGCTCGCTACTCCTCCGCCGCCGCAGTGTCCTCCCAGAACATCGTGCGTCATGACCAGCCCACCAGACAAATTGCCGTCACCACCCCAGTAGCCTACCACACCGCTCCTGCCGCCGTCGCGTACCACGCTGCCCCCGCTGCCGTCACCTACCACGCCGCTCCTGCCCCAGTCGCCTACCACGCTGCTCCCGCCCACGTCGCTTACCATGCAGCCCCCGCTGTTGCTCACACTGAAGAGATTAACGTAAGTTATTACTCAATCTGATATGGCTATCACACATATATTTGCCTAAAAAGTATTTTAACTCAACCTATTTTGCTTGTTTTCTACAGACTCATCCGAGCTACGAGTACACCTACTCCGTTGCTGACAGCCACACCGGTGACAACAAGTCTCAACACGAGACCCGCGACGGTGATGTCGTGAGGGGCTCATACTCTCTCCACGAAGCCGATGGCTCCGTCAGGACCGTGGAGTACTCCGCCGACGCCCACAGCGGCTTCAACGCGGTGGTGCACAACACCCACCCCACAGCCGCCCCTGCGCACGTCGCTCCCGCTCACTACTACCACCACTAAATCAAAATATGAAATATTTATTAAACCAAAATAAAATAAGATTCCAAATTTCATACCTGCATTATTTATTAAATATTACTTTTACCTACCACTACATTACTACATGACTAATGTTGCTAAATAATGCAAATTATAAATAATAAATAATTGGCCAATTTGTGCGGGTCGGCTTCGCATATCGCTCGATTCTGTATCTTGGGTCAAAATGTGTCACTGTTTTTTTAAACGTTTTTGTAAATTCCCGGTTTTAGTCAGTCAGATTTTTTTATAATCCTCTAAAAAACGAGACTCATAAATAAATAATACTTTTTGCTATCCAGACTAGATAAAAAATAACGTATGTGTGTATGTATGTTCACCTAAAACTCCAGAACCGTTAGGTTAAATTTCATATGAAACTTTGCACACATTATAAAGGACAACATTACAATAATATTATAACATCTTCGACGAATATAGTTACATAAGTAAGATAGGTGGCGCTGGTGGCAGTAATTTTTATCTTTTGAACCATAGGTCGTATTGTAGATTTATTTAGATTTTTTTTTGTATTTGCGATTCTGTTTAGTACTTTTAAAGGTGCCAGGAAAAATTAACTAGCCTTTGCTATCTGTTCGTCAGTCGGTCATCGGGCTTTTATATAAATAAATATCGGCCTATTAATGTTTCAGTGTTGGGCACAGGCCTCTTCTCATATAAAGAAGAAACGAGCATTGAACGCCACGCTTGCTATTTACTCTTTGCTTTTCAAATTCATTTCATATTCAATTTTTTAGGATCCAGGTATCCTCACGGCATTTTATTAACCGATTGTCAATGATGTGTTAGAATAATTAAGAAACTACGTATTAGAAATTTGTAAAAGACTCATAGGTTCTCCTTTGCCTGTAATGGATTTGAACCTGCAACCTTGCAAATTCGATCCACACAAATTCGTTCGAAAAAAACATGTTAAAGCCTAGTTAAGTTTGAAAAAACGGCTTCGCACATATATATGAACTGCAATTTAAGTTTGTAATAACTTTAAATGTAAAACGGAAATAGATTAACTGTCAATACATAAGCTAAATAGATATAAACATTGGTAAGCTTGTACAGGACCCCCGGCTGTTATTTTCCAACTTATATAAAAATTTTTATAGCAGACAGTATAACTCAGTATGTGAAAATTTCAGTCTATTTATTACTGATCATAAGAGATACACCGCTGGTACAGACGGTCGGACGCATGGTCAGACGGCAGAGGTGTAGTTACAAGATACGGAACGGTAACGGCTTCACGGCTTAGCGAATCTTGAAAGTTAATTTTATCCACTTCCTAGTTTCCGACTAAGCTAAAATTTCGCACGCGAAACCCATTCACAATTGATTTTGAAAACCCAAAAACAATTGATTTTAATATAAATAAGGAATTTGTATTATAAATAAGATAAGTATATAATTTAGTGTCTTATTTTATTTTACTTTATTACATTAGTCTTATTTTGATTTAGTGGTGGTAGTAGTGAGCGGGAGCGACGTGCGCGGGGGCGGCTGTGGGGTGGGTGTTGTGCACCACCGCGTTGAAGCCGCTGTGGGCGTCGGCGGAGTACTCCACGGTCCTGATGGAGCCGTCGGCTTCGTGGAGGGAGTAAGAGCCCCTTACGACATCACCGTCGCGGGTCTCGTGCTGGGACTTGTTGTCACCGGTGTGGCTGTCAGCAACGGAGTAGTTGTACTCGTAGCTGGGGTGAGTCTGTAAAAAAACAAGCAAAATAGGTTTAGTTAAAAGGCTTCTTTAAACAAATATGCCATTTCAGATTCAGTAATAACTTACGTTAATCTCTTCAGTGTGAGCAACAACGGGGGCGGCGCTGGCGTGGTAAGCGACTGGGGCAGGAGCAGCGTGGTAAGTGACGGCAGCGGGGGCAGCGTGGTACCCGACGGCGGCAGGAGCGGCGTGGTAGGCTACTGGGGTGGCGACAGCGACTTGTCTGGCGGGCTGGTCATGACGTACGATGTTCTGGGAAGATACTGCGGCGGCGGAGGAGTAGTGAGCTGGAGCGGCGTGGTAGGACACTGCGGCGGGTGCAGCGTGGTAGGCTACAGGGGCGGCGATGGCAACGTGTTGGGCGGGTTGGTCGTGACGCACGATGTTCTGAGAGGAGACAGCGGCAGCTGAGGAGTAATGGGCAGGGGTAGCGTGGTAGGACACTGCAGCGGGGGCGGCCTGGTAGGCTACAGGCGCAGCGATGGCGACGTGTTGTGCGGCCTGGTCGTGACGGATGATGTTCTGGGAGGACACAGCCGCGGCAGATGAGTAGTGCGCGGGTGCGGGCAGGAGACCAGCCTGGCACACCGCCATCAAACCGCATAGAGCTACTACCTGCAATAAACAATAAGAAGCGTTTTAAAATATGCCGTTCGTAAAACTTTGATAAATAATTAATAGCTTTGCATGTTTGTCGAACTCAAATAATTGCAATTTTTTTATTAAAACCATAAACTTATTTCGTTATTAAAAAAGAATACTTATGTTTGTGCAATAAACCAGGATACAAATTATTTAAACCGGCTGTTACCGAAAGGGTATATATATCTATCCCAATGAGATACATCTGGAATAGAGTCCGTTTACAACATATTAGCTCAAAATGAGTTAACATAATAATTGATTCCCAATTTTTCGCATCAATTTTTGGACACCAACAATCATTTAGCGAGTGACATAATAAGATATTGACCCTCGTAAGGCGGTGACACGTTTGTTATGATTTTTGGTGTCGAATAATTGATGCGAAAAATTGGGTATCCTTTATTTAATTACCTAATTTTTATCTGAAACTTTGTAAACGGACTCTATACTAGATGTACTCTTCACTTATAAATAGATATACCCTTTTGGTAACACCCTGCATATACTTACTTTGGAGAACATATTGTTTCACTTGTAAGATCAAGAAATGAGTGATAAATTTACCGTGATAGTTTTAACTTATATACTGGTCCACACTTGTCGTGAACGGGTTCAACTGTAAGTTGTAAAACGAGCTTACAGTGACCTCACATTGGTATTATAATGTTACGATTGTTTATTTAGAAGTTATGAATGTTTGCTATGAATGAATACTTTCAGTAATATTTTTTTTTTCATAGTGAAAGTTTTGATAAAAATATTTACATCTTTTTATTCATAGTGATTTACGTATCTTCTCAATTCAATACGTAGGTAATATTATAGAATCTGCATTATATTTACATAATTATGATAATCTATAAGGGATTCCAAGCAAATACACAAAATTTTATAAGTGTACCTAATTATGTAGGATTGCATTGTGGCCATTCTTTTTTTATTGACTTACATTCAATTCAACTTAGGGAACAGTGCAAGTCCCATGAAAATTGGTTTTATAGTTTCCAAGATTATTGGGTCATACGTGTTAGTGCAACGGCCTGGCATATTTAACAGTGGGCACGTAATAATAAATATAACTAATTAATCGATTACAAAACAAGACTGCTATATGTCTGTTTAACTATTCACGTATGACAGTAAAAATAAATAATAAACCGACGACAGACGCTTATGCGAAAATATTGACGGTTCCGATAATATTAAACTAATATTAGAATTTGAGATAGAATATAACGGCGCGCTATTGTTGCCGCACTGTGTATACCCAAGCACAAGAAAATAAAGTACGAAACTATCATAAAAATGTATTAATAAATAAAATTGATTAACTTTGAAGAAGTTAATTCCTGAATTACATGAATGTCATGAAACCAGGCCAACGCACTTTATTGTATTTTGAACTACTACTATGACTTATAACAATTTTGTTTTAGAAGAGTTGAAAGGTGCCACTAACAAGAGGTTCTTTAGAAAGACATTATTCTCAAGATACAATATAATTAATAACTAGTAAATTTCAGTCGATATATAAAAAAAAACACTTGGACATGAAATTGTTTTTTTTTTAATTATCTGAGTAGACCCTCACTTTACGCTACTCACCAAAGAGACCTTTAAAATGACATAATATCATATCATTCTGGCACGTGATATGCTAAAAAGTCTAGACATAAATCAACCTAAGAATTGCGAGAGCGCATTTTGCAAACTGGTTTTACATTATTTATGACAATAATTGAGTACACATTAAGATTAAACACCTTATCTCTTCGCTTGCAAGTCAAGCAACCGAAATAATATTAGCTTGTATTTTTAGCAAGCTTTAATTCAAAACAATAACGAAAATAACAACGATGAATCAATAAAATAAGAATTGATTTAATATATTTATGTATTTCTCAAAGGAAAGGTTTGTATATGTTTATCAAAATGAATACGGTTAATCAATTTGACAAATATGCACAGGCACGTAATATGACAGGTACACGACCATTTTATACGGTCTCCTGCGGCCCATTTAAGGAAGTCTTCATATACAATATACATACTATTATAGAGGGCTGAGTCGATGAGTACATTGCTTTTGTATGTTTTTTTGACATGGAAGTCGGAGTCTTGTGAACATTTCCACCCTTCAAAAAAGCGGCTGCCGAAAGGAGTCCTTCTACATGGCGATTACTGTCATTAATTGCAAACACCTTCCATCTGTCGGTCAAGAGAAGAAAGAAACTCACTCAAACAAAAACAACCAATATATTATGTACATAATGTATGACACTCTCAAATTTACAATCGTAAATAGAAGTTTAATTGCATTAACATAGCATATTTTTTTATGTCAACAAGGGCCTGTAGACCTCAGTAATTGATATTAATTTTAACATTATATAAGTACCTACGCGTTCTTGAGAAAAAAAAACTTGACAGACAGACGGCCAACAAAGTGATCATATACAGGTTCCTTTATTGGTTTTCAGGTGCAGAAACTGTAAAAAAAGAAACAAATTTTTATTTTAACAATATCTATAGACATCATATTTGTATGTAGGTAAATTTTAAATGCATTTTTAAATAACACAATAATAAGTTAGACAAAATATTATAAATAAATTAGTATTACTAATTACAAAGACTATTGAAAAAAAAATAACTTTGCGAATGGACATTCTCGAAATTGTGACTAGTGTGAGGTGTGAGTGAGGTCATTGTTAGCTCGTTTTACAACTTCTTACCGTTGAACCCGTTCAAGTGTGGACCAGTATATAAGCTAACGCTATCACCGTAAATGTATCACTCATTTCTTGATCACACAAGTGAAACAATATGTTCTCCAAAGTAAGTTAATATTCAATATGATCAAATTTTACGAATAAATGCGTATATTATGTTCTGACCATTATGAAAAATATTACTATAACTGACATCTATCTATTATAGATCATTTTTTTTTTTTTTTAATTGTCGTCCCTTTCAAGAACACCATAAATAAAAACTCTTCTTGTTACTTATTGCAGGTAGTAACTTTGTGCAGTTTGGTGGCGGTATGCCAGGCTGGTCTCCTGGCCGCCCCTACGCACTACTCGTCTGCCGCGGCTGTCTCCTCCCAGAACATCATCCGTCACGACCAGCCCGCCCAACACGTCGCCATCGCCGCCCCTGTAGCCTACCACGCTGCCCCCGCCGCCGTGTCTTACCACGCTGCCCCCGCCGCAGTGTCCTACCATGCTGCCCCCGCCGCAGTGTCCTACCACGCCGCCCCTGCCCATTACTCCTCCGCCGCTGCCGTGTCTTCTCAAAACATCGTGCGTCATGACCAGCCCGCCAGACAAGTCGCCCTCGCCACCCCTGTAGCCTACCATGCCGCTCCTGCCGCCGTAGCGTACCACGCTGCCCCCGCTCCTGTCACCTACCACGCTGCTCCCGCCCATGTTGCCTACCACGCCGCCCCCGTTGTCGCTCACACTGAAGAGATTAACGTAAGTTATTACCAAATTTAATAAAAACGCTTTCATATTATATCTGATAGCTGTTTATCCGCGTGTTTTAGTTTCAACGGTTTTTCATTTTTGCAACATTATTTTCATTTATGCTTATCTTTTTTTGGTCGCAGCGTAATGTTATATAGCTTATAACCTTCCTCAATAAATACTGAGCTACACAACACTGAAATAATTTTTCAAATCGGACTAGTAGTTCCTGAGATTAGCGTGTTCAAATAATTAATAAACAACAAACAAACTAAATCTTCAGCTTAATATATTAGTACAGATATAGGATGTAAATTAAATATATTTTGGTTGTTTTCTACAGGCCCACCCCAGCTACGAGTACAACTACTCCGTTGCTGACAGCCACACCGGTGACAACAAGTCCCAGCACGAGACCCGCGACGGTGATGTCGTAAGGGGCTCTTACTCCCTCCACGAAGCCGACGGCTCCATCAGGACCGTGGAGTACTCCGCCGACGCCCACAGCGGCTTCAACGCGGTGGTGCACAACACCGCCCCCACAGCCGCCCCCGCGCACGTCGCTCCCGCTCACTACTACCACCACTAAATGAAAATACGATCTATTTATTTGACCAAAATAAAATAAGTTTACAAAATACTTACCTCTTTAATATTTTTCATTACCTACCCAAACACAATTGACAATTTCGCAGCTAAAGAATTAGATAAGCATATTCACACGGCATTTTCTCACTTTTACGGGAGAGCAAAAAATTTTAATATTTGCTTCATCAAACTTACCAGCTTTATAATACAGGTATTTTACTAAAGAACAGTGCTTAGTGATTTATTATTATAGGTCTAAAAAAAATAGTATTATTGATTTTTAGTCATTAGCTTACATAGGCATAATATATATGTGTTTTGTTATTCATTTGAAATAATTTAGATTGGTTCAATAGACAATAATTAATATGAAAGAAAATAGTACCAATAAAACGTAAGTAGAATGCATGATTTTGGCTCTTGAAACTTATGGCCAAAAAACTATAACATAATCGAAAAACAACGTACAATGCCCTTACGTTAATATGTTTCCTGAACTGTTAGCAAGATCATTAAACATTGAAATGAAACTACTTTTGGGCGGATTTTATCGGGGTTTGTATCTAGATTTTAGTTTCCGACGTTACGACGCCTTTGCAGGTGTCATGGTCAAACCCTGCCCGTGCCCATGATATGACATGACATGACACCTGCAAAGGCATCAGTTCAAAAGTGGTTTCATTCCAAGATAATTAAAGCTTATTTAGGGGTACTCATTATATTTTACCCTGCTTTTACAGAAAGCAGTTCTTATTCGTTTTTTTTTTTGATAAGTGAAATATTGATGAATATGTTGTTTTGGCACATCATACATTTGGGAGCCCATTGTTATTTGATATAGAGTTGTACAAATCAAAACGGTTTTGTAAAAAAAAATGATTTTTGATTTGTTTAGTTACCTTCATCCGGTTTTTATACCGCGATTTATGCGGTATTAAAACGGCAGTAGGGAAGTTTATATAAGGGACCATTCTTCTATAAAATTGTCTGCTATCCAAATTAAACGTTACAACTTTATTTGCAAGAACTTCGTAGTTTTGATGCTAGTAAATTGATGTTATTTTAAACCGACTCCAAAAAAAAACAAGATTACCTATTCGTCGAAATTTTTATTTTTATGTATGTTCTCGCTCGTTTAGATATTTTCCGTGTGACGACAGACGTTAAAAAAAATAGCACAGCGATCGAAAATATCGATGGTTCCGATATTAATCAAATAATTAAATGGAAATTAGGTTTTGAAATAGTTATAATAAAACGACACACTCTGTTTTGATACCAACTTGACGTGGCATTGAAGGCTCACTGTTCATACTCTGTTAGGCGCGCTCTATAGTTTACTTGCGCAAGGTTTACCTCGCGGCCTAATCAAGTATATGCTTGAAGGCTTTGAGTTTCAACAAGTATTAAGTTTATGAAAGATAGAAGGAGAGGTAAAATATAAACTTCTCGGCGAAACCGAATCGGCAGCCACTTAAGTTTGCATTTAAATTCGAACAAAATAGGGTCGTCCTTCCGAAGGCCAAAAATAAAACGGATTCACAAGTTCTGCAGAACAGACCTCAGCATAGTCAAAGATCAGTAAGAAAAGAACTCAATCTCTTTTCTAACCAATCTTAGACTACAGAGTAAAAAAGTAATTATAGATTTATAACTTTTTACTCTATAGTCTAAATTGTACATTAAATATACTAATTTTCTCGAAGTTATTATTTATAAGTGTAAGGTATTGTAGCTCTGATTCCAATACTATTGAATTGTGTTTATATGGTTGATTATGATGTGTTGAACTTTAAAAAAGCTAATACTTAATAATAACAAATACAATACACAATATTTTATAAACTTTTACAGTTCCTTACCGTATATATCCTAAAAAAAACGGAAAATATCAAATTAATTATTTCATTCCCATGATGAATGACCAAAAATACCCAAAAAAAGAATGCGTGATGGTGTATGTACTGATCGCGTCCATCCATTTGACTTAAAGCCGTTTGAAACCACGCCGAATGGTGCCTTTGAGAATGAACCTACACGAATTAATAAAATTTTTATTACATATTATGCAAAAATGGTTATTTTTGGCGTTGAGACTTTCAATGAATTACATAAACACATTCTTAAAACAGGTTTATTTTGACGAGGTACTTTGAACATTAAATTTTGAGTGTATTTTGAATTCAATACTTTTTTACATTGATATTATGTACAATTACGTAAAACTAAATTTATTAAGAGCGTCGCTACTATTTATGAATTTAGATTCGAAAAATACGTCATAGGTGTAATATACCCTAAAATATGTTAAGTTGCCTTTAATCATCTTCGGTAAGGTTTAAACTTTAGGTTTAAATTTGAAGGCAAAAGTTGACACATGCTTAGAGCTGTTGTCGTTTCTAACGCCAGATAATTTATCTTAGGAATAATTTTGAATTTTTGACAGTTCTTCCATGCAAAATGTATCAGACGTCAATTTTATTTCAGGAATAAAAATTATCTGACGTTGGAAACATCAGCCCTCAGAATTTAATAACAATCGTTCTACGCCAATTAAATCTAAACTAACATTAAATAAAGCGAAAAAAAAATGTTTTTTTTAAACGCAATAATCTCTAGAACTACCAGTCGGATTTAAAAATCTTTGTTTATACGCCTAATTTATAAAAAATAGTGCCTGCTACTTTATTTTAGGAAAAAAATAGGGTTCGGCGCAAAACATGAAAAACCTATCAAACTAAATCATGCGAACGAAGTCGCGTGGGACAGCTAGTAATGTAATAACAATCGGTAAAATACCTTACTTATTATTTCAGTGACCTCCTTGTCAGACCTTCTTTTATGAGAACAGTCCCTTTCTCAAAGTGGGACAACCAGTAGACTGGAATTGTGAGAATATAAATTGCCTCCTGACCGAAATGTATTTTGGGCACAAAGGCCAATGTCACATACTTACGTCATACATTCACTTTCCGAATATTTTATTATTTTTTGTCCCTTTAAATGGCTCTAGACTCTAGGGTTATAATCCATGCGTCACGAAATGCTCCACACAAATTTAAATTACTTACTCAAAGAACTCAATTTTAGATATTTATTTACTTTCCTCAATGATGCTCTTAGATTGTACTCGTAGACCTCATACTAAATATTTGGGGATCGCACTATATCAGTTCGAGTGGCGGCCACTCGATCATTTGTCTGTCAGTGCATTTTATTTATTTAACTAATTAAACTTTTTGCACAAAATTGGTACAAAGGCGGACTTAATGCCTTAGGCATTCTCTACCAGTCAACCAAAGGTGGTGTAGAGATACGGGTGGAGGTGCAATAACATTATCAAAAAAGATAGAAATTATTATATATAGCATTCATTAACTTATTTTTTTCTTATCGTTTTATGTATTTATTTCTCATCATAAACACAATATAGGTACTCCTATAATTATTATGTTAATGTAAATATTATTTAAACGTTTTTAGTAATTACCAATATTAGTATGGTTTATTTTTTTATAATAAATATTAATGTAAAAGTTTACGCCCTAAAAGTAGTTGCTTTACCAATGATACTAAGAATTTACTTACACTCTTACCAACTTATTGCAATTAGTGAATGGCCCGATTCGCAAAAATATGTGACCCAGTGTAAGGTCACAGTAAGCTCAGCTCGTTTTACAACTTCTAAAACTCGAACCTGGGCGACTGCCGACTAGTATATAAACTTAATTTATTACGTGAAATGTATCACTCATTGTTCGATCACACAAGTGAAACAATATGTTCTCTAAAGTAAGTTAATTTAAATTTAAAACTAATGCTTATAGGCATGTTTCCTATTTTTTTTTTTAATGTCCTCCTGGTAGATTAATGAATTTTATTAGACACGTATTTTTTCTTTTTTCCTGCAATCAAAAAATGATCAAAATACAGAGAAGGGAAATTACGCGTGACGTCACTCCTCGCTACAATTTTTACCAAGGCGTGGTGTCATCTTGGCATGGCATCTTTGTAATTTTATATTGTTTTGGTAAAAGAAAAAATACGTGTCTAATATTTTTTTATTATCTAACTGACGGACTAAATAGATTTTAACTTTTCATACCCAGGAAACATCCCTATTATACCTACGCGTTTAATACAATTCACGTTATTATTTTATTTTACAGATAGTAGTTCTTTGCGGTTTGGTGGCGGTGTGCCAGGCAGGTCTCCTGCCCGCCTCCGCGCACTACTCGTCTGCCGCGGCCGTCTCCTCCCAAAACATCATCCGTCATGACCAACCAGCCCAACACGTCGCCATCGCTGCCCCTGTAGCCTACCACGCAGCTCCTGCTGCAGTTTCCTACCACGCTGCTCCCGCTGCAGTGTCCTACCACGCTGCTCCTGCTCACTACTCCTCTGCTGCTGCCGTGTCTTCTCAGAACATCGTGCGTCATGACCAGCCAGCCAGACAAGTAGCCGTCGCCACCCCAGTAGCCTACCACGCCGCTCCTGCCGCCGTGGCGTACCACGCTGCCCCAGCTGCCGTCACCTACCATGCTGCTCCCGCCCCAGTTGCCTACCATGCTGCCCCCGCTCATGTCGCTTACCACGCAGCCCCCGTTGTGGCTCACGCTGAGGAGTTCGACGTAAGTTGTCTTCTAGTTCATTTAGTTTTTAACCGTCACATATTTTTATTTTAGAATATTATTTTAACGAATTTTGATTATTTTTTACAGGCTCACCCCAGGTACGAGTACAACTACTCTGTTGCCGATGGCCACACCGGTGACAACAAGTCCCAACAGGAGTCCCGCGATGGTGATGTTGTAAAGGGCTCTTACTCTTTCCACGAAGCCGACGGCTCCATCAGGACCGTGGAGTACTCCGCCGACGCCCACAGCGGCTTCAACGCGGTGGTGCACAACACCGCCCCCACAGCCGCTCCCGCGCACGTCTCTCCCGCTTACTACTACCACCACTAAACTACTCTTACATTTATTTCCGTCGGTGTACATATTTATTCATCTAATAAATAATTGAAAAAAACTCTAAGTAGCTTGCATTTTCCATTTTTTTCCTTCATGTTATCAGAGACAGTAAATTACTAATTCTCGAAATAAATGGCTGGACATAAAAATAACAATAACGAGGAACAATATTGCTGATATGATTTCGTTGACATGCTTTAATGGGTCTGTAACTGGTTAGAGAGTTTGTAGATTCATAATTATGAGATTGGGACAATGTACAGTTTACGCATCTTTAAAGATCAACTTTGCTGCCATACCAGCTATTGTCTGGCCAATCTAAGCGGCAATAGCCTAATGGTCAGGGTGACCGCCTTGTGATCGAGAGGTCGCAGGTTCGATCCCCACCCATTACACTATTGACGTGAACCCACTCCAGATACAAGCATATTTAGCTTAGTTGGAGGGGTTAACAAGATTGCTAGTAATGTGAATTCTACCCACATTGCTAGCAAACTTTTAAAAAAAAAAAAAAAAAAAAATCTCCTAACCTTGCCATAAACCATGCTGTTCACGTACGCAAAATTGCTCAACACAAGAAACAAAATCCAACACAAATTGGAAGATATAATAATGAATAGTACCTTTATACAGCAGTATTTCTAAAAACCAATTTTATTAAGATAAACACTTTTGAATAAAAAAATCAAATAACCATCACTAACAGAGAAATTTGCTTAAAATCTACACACAATTTCACACTTTTAAATATGTATCTTTATTTTAAATAATTTTACTTTTCTTACCACCTCCGCCAGTTCCCGGATCACCATTTTTCTAACGAGCCCGTTTGATGTAACCTGACAGGATACACAACAGGTATCCTGCAAACGGGTGATGCTGCAGCATCTATTTAAGATATTACTTTCTTAAAACTGAATTTAAAGAAATACTAAATTTCGACTTTCATGCCTGTTAAATGCATTAAGAACAATTTATTAAAAAAAAACTGATGATCTTCAATCTGCTGAACAGGTTTTCTTAAATTTTGGTAAGACATTCTCGATCAAGTAACCTGACAAAAAAAAAAGTTAAGCTTTTACGAAAAGTTTCGTACAATTGATTCATCTTATTCAACAAACGACAGACTGCAACATTTAAATTAAATTAATTATGAATCCTCGACCTATCGGGTGACCTGTAAAAAGTCGGGCATCATTAATCTGAAACTTACATTTTGGTTTTCTGATGTTTAAAGAAATGTAAATTACTCAACACCAAATAAGTAATTCATTTAAAGTTTTGTAAAGCTTACATATTATGCGTCTGTTATGTATTGGTATGCAGATGGGTGACGTTTTCTATTTTGAATACCTAGTTATTACACGCTATATGTATGTCTGCATAACATCTCCAAATTTATTGATTTTTATTTGATTGGGCATGTAATGAGAAGGGATCAAACATAACAAAAAGAGAAATGAGTATGACAGTGAATGAATAATATATTTGACGAAGACTGAAAAATAAAAGATTGGATTATTTGAACGATGATATGAGAAAGAGAGGCGTAAACGCTGAGATGACGAGTATTAAAAATAAGGATAAATGCAAGAAGAACACACATTTTACCGACCCCAAATAATTGGGAACAAAGCAGGGAAAGGATCACAAAATGTATTGATAGTGATCACTGAGACCGTGTCTATCAGAAATGGCAGAAACAATAAAAAATATAAATAATACCGATGAATGTACCTATATTATTGTCCCGACACCGGCGAAGCCAATAAAGGAGGGTTATCTGGAGGGTATGTCCGTTTCTATGTCCGCTCGTAACTACTCAACGAATTAACCGATTTTGATAAATGATGCGTTATTAGATTCGTCTTGATAGCGCAAGTGTCACTGAGTATATAAAAATGATGTACTTTATGTACTTTTTTACTTTTAGAAATAAATTCGTCATGATTGGTAGTGTAAAAACGGCTGTTAGTATGTTATCATTGCTTTTAAGAACAATGTTCTTCAGAGTCCTGAAAGAGGTACATAAACTAAATATTGTAAGAGTGTTTTCGATATCCATAGGCATAATTGTACAAAGTGACTATAAAAACCTGAAAGAAACAATCGAATAAAAACATTGAATCTTTATCTACGTAAATAAAAATATTTTTCATTTTTTTACTACTTAAAAACATTGTTTGCTGACTGTTGTAGTTCTGATAACCACTTATATTTTCGTTAATTCCCGCAGAATTTTTGAAATTTTCGTTCACATATCTTGTCCTGACAATTACAAACAAAACAATAAAAAACAACCTTCGGTCGGGCCTTTTTTAAGTGATGCTTCGTCATACATGTGGCAATTGATTTTTATTTATATAGATAAATAGATTTTATACGATTTAATACATTTTAGCACAATGTAGTAACGTCACCTAATTACCTAAGTAACTTACTTTTTTTTCGTTTCTAGTTATAAATCTATACCGCTAAATAAACTGAGACACATCTTTACTGGTGCTTATAGGTGCCGCCTTATAAGTGGCCGCACTTTATAGGTGCTTCTCTTACCCTTACTTTTTTACTAAACCCCATAATTAGTAAATTATAGATATGGCGAAATGTTCTACATGTAAAGCAATTTGAAGAATCCATTTTTTTCTGTAATTATCCTATTATCTGAGATGTATATTTTCCAGAATGTAGTCGCTGTAGCAGAACAACGTAAAATTAACTGAATTTCATTACATTTTACATCATTGTACGTGAAGATGGTTTGGAGAAAAAAAATATTAAACAATCATAAAGAAAAATTTCAAGAAATTCCAAATTAATGCACAGGTATTGCCTAAATCCTACTTAAGAAGAACGATAGCAAAAAAGCCGCTCAACCCATATCATGCAATAAAAGTAATAAAGGAAATGTGTTAATATTGTATTCGCACATGATGGGCTAGCAACCTGTCTTGATTTAGTGAATGTTCTTATTCACCAATCTATGTCACCAAGTATAAGGTTACTGTAAGCTTGTTCGGCAACTTCTCACATACCCGCTTGTATTACTGTCGGCTTGTAAGTATATAAACTAAACGTATGACTTGAAATGTATCATTCAGTTGCTGAACTTTGTGAAAAAACCTATCATGTTCTCTAAAGTAAGACAAAATTTTGTTTAATTGTTTGAATTATTCTTCTTTTAATAAACATAAAAAGATACGAACTAACTTTGTATCATGAATTCCAGGTATTCGCCCTGTGTGGTTTGGTGGCAGTGTGCCAGGCTGGTTTCCTTGCTTCCCCCGCGCAGTACTCGTCTGCCGCGGCTGTCTCCTCCCAAAACATCATCCGTCACGACCAGCCCGCCCAACACGTCGCAATCGCCACCCCTGTAGCCTACCACGCCGCCCCCGCCGCAGTGGCCTACCACGCTGCCCCTGCTCACTACTCCTCAGCTGCCGCAGTGTCGTCTCAGAACATCGTGCGTCATGACCAGCCCGCCAGACAAGTTGCCGTCGCCACCCCTGTAGCTTACCATGCCGCTCCTGCCGCCGTCGCGTATCACGCTGCCCCCGCTGCCGTCACCTACCACGCTGCTCCTGCCCAAGTTGCCTACCACGCTGCTCCCGCCCACGTCGCTTACCAGGCCGCCCCCGCTGTTGCCCACGCTGAAGAATACGACGTAAGTTATCTACGAATATAATTATCTGTTGTACTTTTCTACCACTACTGTACCTACCTACAGTACTACCTAGTATATTCTAATAAACAATATTGTATGTTTAGGCTCGTCCCAGCTACGAGTACAACTACTCCGTTGCCGACGGCCACACCGGCGACAACAAGTCCCAGCACGAGACCCGCGACGGTGATGTCGTGAGGGGTTCGTACTCCCTCCACGAAGCCGACGGTTCCGTCAGGACCGTGGAGTACTCCGCCGACGCCCACAGCGGCTTCAACGCGGTGGTGCACAACACCGCACCCACAGCTGCCCCCGCACATGTCGCTCCCGCTCACTACTACCACCACTAAAGATTCCTTACTAGTCATGGACTGCGTTTACTTAAATAATGTCAAAAATAATTTATTTATGGTAATATACGAATGATGTTCGATACATACTAAGTAATTATTATTTTTTGCCATCCTTTAATAATAAATAACCTGTCCTTATGTTTTCTAATTATAGATAGAGGACCATAGACTGAATAGACAAATTTGCAAAATATGCTACTGAATTTATTAAGTTTCATTAAAAATCCCTTCTGTGGCAAAACCACTTTAATACTTAATTATTCTAACGGCCATATAATATATAGCCAAAGTTGCATTAGGTAGTCGTAATTTTACAAAACTTTGTTACCAATTTTCAAAAGGAATTAAGTAAATAATTATTACAATACAAATCGCCGCTAACAGACGAACCTGTTTTAAATGGAGTAATAAATCTTGAAGGCAATAAATAGAGTTACCTAGTAGCATTGACATTTGACACCTCACCTATTTGCGGCTCGTAGTTATGCTTATGTTATTTGAGGAACTGGAAATTAGTCAGGCAATTATTAAGGAACTTTGAGGTAGAAGTTGGAAAGAAGTAAAGAAATAAAGATTTCTATATTACGTGCCATCATCTGCCTATATTCTTTACGACCACATTATAGCATTTACTAAAAGCGTGCATATCTTATACAACCCATTTTATATACTTCAATGTTTATTTGCAATATACTATATTTATTTAAAATGTAATGAATACAAGTATTTATATTCAGGATAGGTCCAAAAGATATTTACTTACGAGAATTCAAGTTAAAATACAAAGATTATTTGTTCTTACGATCAGTTTACTTTTTTGCCCAATAAAATAAGGAACCAACGTGTCTATAAATATGTATAATCAGTTTTTTAATCTTATGTTTTTTATAAATATCCAATGTCTGAAATACTTCAGACAGAACCGTTTTAAACCAAATTCCAAAGTAGGTTCTCAATCCGACTGTATGCATTATTATGTTTATTGCGCGATATCTCACGCATTATTTGTGGATCGATAAAAATATTACCGAATATGCCTCAGATGTGGTCATTTATATAAATTTCATCCAAATCGACTCAGAAGTTGGTTTTAAAATCAAACCACCTAGAAGAAATACGAAGAATATTCATCTTTCCAGTAAAAGAAATTGCGTATTTTTTCCGAAACTCGTGTTGACTAAAATTATTATTATTTTAAATCCTTCAGGATTATGAATTTTATTGAACGCGATTTTTTTTTCCTAGTAACAAATATGATCAAAATAAAGTGAATAAAAAATTTCGCGTGACGACCCTCAGGTCCAGGGAAAGATTTCCGTGATGAGGTCCTGTGTCTTTGTAAATTTGTATTGTTTAAATAAGGGAAAAAATACGTGGACGTACAACGTACGACGGAGTAAGTACTTTTACTAATATTATTAGTAGTATTTACTTTTCATACCACGTCAACATCCCTATTAGGAAGAAATTAAGGATAGTGTAATAAGCGCATTAGGTTAAAGTCGGTTTTTCATAAATAAATTATTATGTATTAGAAATAGATTCAACCCAAATGACCCAAAATATCTCTATCTGAGGGCCTTCACTTGGATAATCACATTTGAAGATCTATAGCTACTTCATATTTAGGAATGACCAACCTAATGATTTCTCGAAACTGCTCGAATAAAAATTATAATTATTTAGATCCAGCTATTTTTATCCGACTTCAAAATAAACCGGACGAAATCGATTCTTATTTGCGCACGAGGGCTCCGATCAAATTTTGCTGATCGTCACCGTTAATATTCCAACATCAAACTTAACCGGTTAAAGAAATGCTCTCTTATACATCAATCTATGACACCGACCGATTTGGAAAATTCTTTTTTTGTTTGCATGTTTATACTTATTAGATACCACGCCTAGGTATCATGGTCATCAGGTAAAGATCTGGTGATGGGATCCTAGAGAGAATAGAAATCAACGCTCAATTTTGTCACTGATTCTCTTCTGATTCGAAATGATTTATGTCTCATTTACTTCGAAGTTATTAAAATGATACATATAGATAGATTTATTAAAATGATGTGTCCTTTTTACAAGTTTGTATTGCAGTTGCAAACCCAGGCTAGTATTTAATAATGTAACTCAAAGTTATACGTACTTTCTTAATTACTCCAAAATACCACTTCTGAGAAAACTTCGTCAGGAAAATCAGTATTTATTTCAGTCAGTTGTTCCTTCTCTATATGAATTATTATTCTTGGGTTATAGCTTCTGGTACTTCCTTAGAGTGCTGAGTTGTATAAGTGTGACGGATGATAGTATATATGATATTGAAAAAAAATATAATAATAATACCAAAGTATTTATCGAACGTATTCGTATATTGCTAAGAATAAATTACGTTTAACATGTTTTGGTGAAAGCAATCCTTGACTAGTGAGAAAGTTTCAGTGGTTGTAGTAGTGAGCGGGAGCGACGTGCGCGGGCGCAGGTGTGGGGTGGGTGTTGTGCACCACCGCGTTGAAGCCGTTGTGGGCGTCGGCGGAGTACTCCACGGTCCTGACGGACCCGTCGGCTTCGTGCAGGGAGTACGAGCCGCTCACGACATCACCGTCGCGGGTCTCGTGCTGGGACTTGTTGTCGCCGGTGTGTCCGTCGGCAACGGAGTAATTGTATTCGTAGCTGGGGTGAGCCTAAACATACAATGCTGGTTACTAGAACACACTTGGTAGTTGAAAAGTACAACAGAGCCTAATTGTATTCGTAAAGGACTTACATCGTATTCTTCAGCATGGGCAACAGCGGGGGCGGCGTGGTAAGCGACTGGGGCAGCAGCAGCGTGGTAGGTGACGGCAGCGGGGGCAGTGTGGTACGCGACGGCGGCAGGAGCGGCGTGGTAGGCTACGGGGGTGGCGACGGCGCCTTGTCTATCGGGCTGGTCATGACGTACAATGTTCTGGGAGGACACTGCGGCAGCGGAAGAGTAGTGAGCAGGCGCGGAATGATAGGACACTGCGGGGGAAGCAGCGTGGTAGGACACTGCGGCAGAAGCAGCGTGGTAGGCTACAGGGGCGGCGACGGTGACGTGTTGGGTGGGCTGGTCGTGACGCACGATGTTCTGAGAGGAGACAGCTGCAGCTGAAGAGTAATGGGCAGGGGCGGTGTGGTAGGACACTGCAGCGGGGGCAGCGTGGTAGGCTACAGGGGTGGCGATGGCGACGTGTTGTGCGGGCTGATCGTGACGGATGATGTTCTGCGAGGAGACAGCCGCGGCAGACGAATAATGCTCGGGGGCGGCCAGGAGACCAGCCTGGCACACTGCCACCAAACTGAACAAAGCTACTACCTGCAAATAATTATTGAATTAGTATTTTTAATTAGATTATAGATTGATTGATTAATAAAAACATACAAATCAATAATGTTATACAAATAATTACCTTTGTAAACATTTTAATTTAATTGAATATTTCACTGGTGTGATCAAACAATGAATGATAAATTTCAGGTAATGAAATACGGTTTTATAGTATCCGTACTTGTCAATAATCATACAACCGCGTGTACAAGTGGTAAAACAGGTTTTAAGCGACCTTACCTTAGGTCAGGTAGCTATGATTAAAACATTCACTAATGCATTTACAAGATATTTTATTTTTATACAAGAAATGCACTTTATACTTTTAAATTTAAATATACTTACGCTGATTATCATTCAGTTTTTTATGCCTAAAATACGATTTCAAAGTTATGTAGGAAACATAAATAGCGTAAAGAGGTAAATAACATTAAACTAGAAGGCAATGTAACAGTAACATGGTACCTCCTATCGGATCCCAGTATATTTTCTGATGACTAAGTAAATTTCTTTTTGTGTCGGACTTATGTAACTTTTAGGTATGTAGACCAGACTTATTGTTTAATGGCTGAATTCGAAACTAAGAAATACCGAAAAAGCTAAAAAGCATACGATTAAAAAACGGAAAATGTCGTTATTATTTATTATCTCTTTTAGTAAAGAGTTTAGTTTTGTTTTATGTGTAATATTATATAGTTAAGTTTGGAAATATTAAAAAGGGTAAATCTTTTTATTACAACAACAAAAATATAAAATCATTAACTAAAATATAAATATATGCAACTAATACATTTACGTCTTTGCTAATTTTGTTCGTGATGAATGCAATTATAATGATTTAAAGACGCAAAAATTTTTACTTTTCTGTCAATGCAAGTCATGACATTCTTAATTTTTTTTTATTATATCTGACAGAAAGCTTACTAGGTCGTTCTATTTTTAGGGTTGTTAACTTGTGAAACAAATCGGTGAATGTATTGAACCGCGTCGCTATGTGACCCGTAAGGCCACAACGGACTCGTTCTGCAACTAATGCATGCGGTCTTGGGTTCCGATGCCTGCTTATATAAAAACATAATCTGAAACGAAACATGTATCATTCATTACTTGATCTCAAAAGCGAAACAATCACAAAAATGTTCGCTAAAGTGAGTTGTTTTTTTAGACAATACATTATTGCATTGATCCTTTAAAATTTTAGTGTAAGAACTAATATTTGTTCTTTTGAATTGCAGATAGTAGCTCTGTGTGGTTTGGTGGCGGTGTGCCAGGCTGGTTTCCTCGCCGCTCCCGCGCACTACTCGTCTGCCGCGGCTGTGTCCTCCCAGAACATCATCCGCCACGATCAGCCCGCCCAACACGTCGCCATTGCTGCCCCAGTATCCTACCATGCTGCCCCCGCTGAAGTGTCATACCACGCTGCCCCTGCCCATTACTCCTCAGCTGCTGCTGTCTCCTCTCAGAACATCGTGCGTCATGACCAGCCTGCCAGACAGAATGCCATCGCCGCCCAAGTAGCCTATCACGCTGCCCCCGCTTCAGTGGCGTACCATACCGCCCCTGCTCACTACTCATCTTCCGCGGCTGTTTCCTCCCAGAACATCGTGCGTCACGAGCAGCCCGCCCAACACGTCGCCATTGCCACACCACTAGCCTACCATGCTGCTCCCGCCGCAGTTGCCTACAACTCTGCCCCTGCCCATTATTCTTCGGGCTCGGCCGTATCTTCCCAGAACATCGTTCGTCATGAACAGGCTACCAACCACGCTGCTGCTGCTCTAGCTGCATACCACGCTGCCCCGGCTGCCGTCACTTACCATGCGGCTCCCGCTCCTGTCGCCTACCATTCTGCTCCCACCCACGTTGCTTACCAGGCAGCCCCCGTTGTAGCTCATGCTGAAGACTTTGATGTAAGTACTTTCTCATCCTGACTAACTTATTATACAATTATTTTTATTCGAATGTGTTATTTCAGCGAGTTTGTTTATGTTTTCTACAGGCCCATCCCAGTTACGAGTACAACTACTCTGTTGCCGATGGCCACACCGGTGACAACAAGTCCCAACAGGAGGCCCGCGATGGTGATGTTGTGAAGGGCTCTTACTCTTTCCACGAAGCCGACGGCTCCATCAGGACCGTGGAGTACTCCGCCGACGCCCACAGCGGCTTCAACGCGGTGGTGCACAACACCCACCCCACACCTGCGCCCGCGCACGTCGCTCCCGCTCACTACTACAACCACTGAAACTTTCTCACTAGTCAAGGATTGCTTTCACCAAAAAAAATATCTCAAACAATAAGTTATTTATGTTTAATAAACGAATAATATTGACTTTTACATTTCTTCTTTGTTTTGGGCAATATCCTATTTTTAAACAAAATAATTATTAATAACATTCATAAGAAAAATTTAAAACTCCTCGACAAGATTACACTCGACAAATTGGCTGTGATAAACCACATTGGCTGTAATGGACCAGCAGACACGTAAGGGTACTGTTTTTTTATTCTCTTAAGGTACGGAACTCAAAAAATACATTAAGTTGAGAATCGACTAACATTTCGGCTTATGTGTACAACTGTAACATTGCCAGCTATTTCTATATAGGACTCTGGTCCAAAGTAACTTAAAAAAAAATGTAAAAATCGGGTTAACTTATTGGGTTCACATTAGAGAGCTATTATCATTAATTTACAGACAACTTCTGTATTATAATACGGTATCATAAATCATGATACTTTGCATATTTTTATGAAGATATCTTTCTCTACCGGTAATTTGACCGCAAACGGCAAGTGTAGAAGAAATATAATGAGCCAGAGTCGATCACATAATTAAAAAATCAAAGGTCACTCTGGTTTTATTAAAATGTTGGGGGTTCTCTTTTTAGCTGAATATTATATTATATTTTTATTTTTACTTTATTATGACATTTTTACATAATGTTTATCTTAAATATTTACAAACTTAACTATATATACACTTAAAACAAAACTAAACTTGAACAATAATAATCTAATGAAATATATTTATTTTCCTTGTTAAATAAATATGTATCATAAAATTTTGTATTATAAAATGTTAAGATACGAAAATGTTAGACTATATGAAAATAAATCGTACCCGATTATCGACTCAAACGAATGCAAACTCTCCAAAACCTTTTCATGCGTAGAGCCACGGGCGCTCCAGGTTACGTTCGTAACTTGCAGCAGCACTGTGACTTAAAGCTGCCCACAATCAAGCAGTTCATGAAACGCACCGCGATCCAATTCTTCGACACCGCAGAAAACCACCGTCACCCGCTAGTCGCAGCGTACCTCGCGTTGCCAATCTTCAGTCACATCTAAAATTAAACGGCCCAGACATACTCTCTCCTACCCCGACGATAAAACAACGCTTCTCCAAGAAGCATTCGATTTAGCTAGCAATAGCAATACAAAACCAAACGCCATATATTAGGGCCTTGCGCTGGCGAGGCGCGTCGCGTAAAATAATTATAATTGAAAGTTATATAATTATAATTGTAACGTAAATATGAAAATAAATATTAGTCTTGAGTATCTACTTAATTTAAAATACTCAAGACTAAAACTTTTAAGAGTATGATTGTGAAAATTGTTACTTTATAATAATTCCCTAGATATTACACATTGTCGAAAATTAAAGTAAAAATATAAGTAAAATAAAGATATCTTAAACCATGATTCCATTTGCAAACGAAATTTTCGTTTTATTGTGATATCGGCACCTTAAGTCAGTCAGGTTAAGAAATAGGAGATTGCGGGATCCCCGGCCACCCTTTCGTATTAGGTTTATTAGTCATGGATAGAAATTCGTCTGGGGTTACAATATATCACGAGAGCACGAGACTTATTATCAATGAACAATGACACAATTATACGGTGATAGCATACGGGTGACACAAACACAAAACCTAAAGCAGTATAAAGATTATCATGATTTCCAGACAGTTGCATGGTTGTTATAATATGCTTGTTTGTTGTCGGAGACTCACACATCATTAGTAACTAGAAACGGAGGAAAAAGTATAATCAGTTTTCATCAATCTTATTCGTTTATTACTCTGAATAAATTATTTATCGACATAATTTTGGTGACAGCAATCTTGACTAGATCGGTTAGTGGTGGTAGTAGTGGGCGGGGGAAGCCTTGAGGAAGACGGGCGCGGCCTTGACGACGACAGGCGCGGCTGTGGGGGCGGTGTTGTGGACAACAGCGTTGAAGCCGCTGTGGT
Source organism: Diachrysia chrysitis (assembly GCA_932294365.1). Taxonomy (NCBI): domain Eukaryota; kingdom Metazoa; phylum Arthropoda; class Insecta; order Lepidoptera; family Noctuidae; genus Diachrysia; species Diachrysia chrysitis. The sequence continues at coordinate 5,490,370 of OW028645.1, forward strand.
CGTCAGCGGTGTACTCTACAGTCCTGACGGAGCCATCGGCTTCATGGAAAGAGTAAGAGCCCTTCACAACATCACCGTCGCGGGACTCCTGCTGGGACTTGTTGTCACCGGTGTGGCCGTCAGCAACAGAGTAGTTGTATTCGTATTTGGGGTGTGCCTGTGTAAAACATTAGCAAAATCTTGTTTTACAATATACTTGATGAGAAAGTACCTAGGTATGTTAGGTTAATGTCCTAGTGTCAATACTACAAGATTCAAAGAAAACTTACGTCAAACTCCTCAGCGTGAGCAACAGCGGGAGCAGCGTGGTAAGCTACGTGGGCGGGAGCAGCGTGGTAGGCAACGGGGGCAGGAGCAGCGTGGTAAGTGACGGCAGCGGGGGCAGCGTGGTAAGCCACTGCGGTGGGGGCAGCACGGTAGGACACTGCGGCGGGGGCAGCGTGGTAAGCTACAGGGGCAGCGAAGGCGACGTGTTGGGCAGGCTGGTCGTGACGAATGATGTTCTGGGAGGAGACAGCTGCGGCAGACGAGTAATGCACAGGAGCGGTCAGGAGACCAGCCTGGCACACCGCCACCAAACCGCACAGAGCTACTATCTAAAAATATAAATTTAGGTATGTATCAATATTTACCTATTCTTAATCGACTGAATAAATAAAAAATAAAACTTACTTTAGCGAACATATTTAAAATGATTGTTTCACTTTTGTGATCAAGCAATGAATGATAGATATTAAGTGTCCGATTAAGTTTTTATATTAGTTGGCAGTGGACCCGAGCACATGCATTAGTTGTAGAACAAGCTTTTGGCCTTACAGGTCACATAATGACGCAGTTCATTACATTCACTGATTTGTTTCACAACTCTATCACCGCCCTAGAGATAGAAGGACTTGATATTTAAGGATATCTTATTACTTAATTAAACGATACCGCCTCTTTGTAATTTATTCCCTATTTAAGAAACATTCAAATTACATATACTGACGACTCCGTCCTCCGTGGTCGAGTGGCGTACACACCGATTTCAAGGTGTCGCCAGCTCTGAGGTTCCGGGTTCGATCCCCGGCCGGGTCAATGTAGAAAAACAACTTTTCTACATTGTCTCGGGTCTGGGTGTTTGTGGTACCTTCGTTGTCTCTGAATTCCATAACACAAGTGCTTTAGCTACTTACTTTGGGTTCAGAGCAATTTATGTGATGTTGTCCACATTTATTATTTATCATCTATCTCTATCATATACAACAAACACCAGACTTGGATCTTACATTTTATTTAAACCCAAAGCACGTCACGCAGTGGGAGTTAGGTGACCGCTCGGCTAAACGGGCAGTTTCTTAATTCTCTACTCTCAATGTACATATATTAATTACTTATACTATGTAATATAATACTTAAAATTTAAAAGTGTTATAATAAGATTCTATTCGCTGCTGCGATGATTTCACAGAATTTCTTTATTTACTTGGCCCTTGATTTCGCTACCTATAACAAACGTCGCATGAGTCACAAGCTTGAAAGTCTAAATACCCCACGTCATTTATATTGGACGATAATTATGGCATGTAAAGGTCTTTCTGTTTCGATCTTTTTTATTATGATTTGGCGCAAGTAATCGCTTTTTCACTGAAATAAGGCCAAAGTATCACCCAAAAAGGTCATTACGCACATTATTATTGATCCAAATTTTGGTTAATGGTGTAATTCAAAATCAAGAGAACTTTGACTCATAATTCAATTGTTATAATATGTAAAACTTGTTTGACATATTTTTAATATATAACCTATAAATTAGACTACATATCTATATATAATAAATCTAAAAAGTAAATAGAATGATTGATGAAAATTTTGGGCAAAGAGACAAAAGTCATGTTAAATTTTAAGCAACATTATTCATTTTACACCCTAAGTGATACCTATTTGAGGGCTAGTGTATATGACTAAAAAGAAACAAAAGCTTAAATAAATTGGTTCTTATTATGTTGTTTAGCATGCCACGTGTCTATCAAAATGTAATCCAATTTCATAACACACTTCTCAAAAATTTGATTAGCATAAAATTAACTTACTTTAGTACCTACACAAAACAATTTAGGCACTGACGCTATAGTGAATGGATTGATTCGCCGAACTCTGTATGCGGCAAGGTTACCGTGAACTCGACCGACAACTTCCACTACTTACTACAATCAGCTGATCATACATCAAATTATCAGTATAAAAAGTCGACCTGTGACAGGACATGTATCATTCAACTTGAATACACCAGTGTATTAAATCAAAATGTTCTCTAAAGTAAGTTGCTACATATAATTAAACAAATAAAAATTTACATCAAATTAAGTAATTCAAATATTAATCACAATTTAATGTCTAATTTTCAGTTGGTAACTCTGTGTGCCTTCGTGGCTGTGGCCCAGGCTGGTCTCCTGGCTGCTCCCGTCGCCTACCACGCCGCTCCCGTAGCCTACCACGCTGCCCCAGCTCACTACTCGTCTGCCGCCGCTGTTTCCTCTCAAAATATCGTGCGTCACGACCAGCCCGCCCAACAAGTTGCCTACCACGCTGCCCCCGCTGCCGTGTCCTACCACGCTGCCCCCGCCGCAGTGTACCACGCTGCCCCTGCTGCCGTTACCTACCACGCTGCTTCTGCCCCAGTTGCCTACCACGCTGCTCCCGCCCATGTCGCTTACCACGCTGCTCCCGCTGTTGCTCACGCTGAGGAGTATGACGTAAGTTGTCTTTAAATCTAGTACCTAAGGTTTTGACAAGCCTGGTTTTGCATCAAGTATATTGTATTACAAGATTTTGTAAATGTTTTACACAGGCTCACCCCAAATACGAGTACAACTACTCCGTTGCTGACGGCCACACCGGTGACAACAAGTCCCAGCAGGAGTCCCGCGATGGTGATGTTGTGAAGGGCTCTTACTCTTTCCACGAAGCCGATGGCTCCGTCAGGACTGTAGAGTACACCGCTGACGACCACAGCGGCTTCAACGCCGTCGTCCACAACACCGCCCCCACAGCTGCGCCCGTCGTCGTCAAGGCCGCGCCAGTCATCCTCAAGGCTGCCCCCGCCCACTACTACCACCACTAAAGACCTAATTAAGCAAAAGTTATGTTGACCAAAATGAAATGTTAATTATTTATTAAATGCAATATACATAGTTCAATGAAAAATATTATATTTATTTCTTGTTCAACCTTCCATTTAAGAATATGAGATACTTATACATAGCAAATTAAACATATTTTAGAATTGGTATGCACTAAAATATTTAAAACGCAGAAAGAAAAATTTAACTAAAACCAAAATTTTTAAATCGACTTATGTCCTAGTGCCTACTATTAATTATTATGTGTTACTCATAACTCATTTGATGTAGCCGGCACAATTATTAAAGCTCTAAATGCTGTTCTTACAGGGTAACTGGGGGCCTGGGGGCTTCTGGGTAACAGCGTAGACAAATAACGTGCATTTAAGGTTCAAAAACGCTGTATCAGGTCAATGTTTAATCTACTTCAAACTGACTAATGCTTACCATATTTCAAAAAGATAAAAATTTTAACTTTGCCATGTCTATCATTTGAATGTGCAGTATTCGTAAAATGTAACCAAGTACTGTTTCAATATCGAACTCGAATGCGCCATCAGGATAAGTTACACATAGTCCACAGCACAACGACTTTTTTTCATGAAAGCTTCTTTTGCATGGCCCCACGAATCTTTAATAGTATTCCGAATTGTATCCGAACTATACCAAATATGTAATTATTTAAAAATAGACTTCATGCCATGCTAGTTGACAAATGCTATTACTCAGTAAACTACTTCATAATCTGACAAGTCACTCACACAATATCAATAAGTATTGCACAACCCATGGTGCGTTCAGTACTGCACGTATATTATTGGATACAAGATAATTATACTGACAATAATGACATAATGTAAAAATTCATTCTTTTCTTTTTACTCTAATTACGTTGACATTTTAGTTTTAGTTCATTACAGTATTATTGATAATTAGAAATGTACTTAAATGTAATTATTGTATGCCTAGAAGGCAGGGCATAGCTGATCCTTATACCACATAACATCTGTACTTTGTACCTACCTGTGTTCCACAATAAAGAATATGATTGATTGATTCTTTTGAATCTCAAAAACTAGGTACCCACAGTAGGCATTTTAAACCGTAAAGTTATGTAATGTTAGATATTAATATTGTTAACAGCACAATCTGTTTAATCTATGTAACCACCAAATACCTACATATCAAGGAATAGCATTATGATAATGCTTTTTTGAAATGACCATGACAAGCAATTTTTTTTTTAATAGAAAAATATTTGCATTTTGCTTATAAAAATATAGTTAACATCTTGTCTATAAACTCTCTAGTTAAAAACATTATTTTTGTAAATGGACTTATGACTTGCTATTTCGCGATTTAATACAATTTTAATCTTTTAATCTTCATTAAATACCGTTATTTTATTATTAATTCTGGTGAACAAATACAATGTGTTGCGCGCGCACCCGAACAATAGATTCCTCGCGACTATTGAATTGTGTCGATTCCGTGATAACACGAGCAATCGAATCCTCTCTCTTTTGTGAAAATTTGATATGTTAGGGAAGTGAACTTAGTATTATTGGATCACATCGATTCAATGATTAATATAATTATTTTTTATTTTATAACATTATATAATCTTACTAGCTGTCCCCCGCGACTTTGTCCGCGTGTTTGAGTTTCAACGGTTTTTCATTTTTGCAACATTTTTCATTTATGCTCCGCTCCTTTTGGTTGCAGCGTATTATTATATAGCTTATAACCTTCCTCAATCAATGTGCTATCCAATACTGAAAGAATTTTTCAAATCGGACCCGTAGTTCCTGAGATTAGCGCGTTCAAACAAACAAATAAACAAACAAACTCTTCAGCTTTATAGATTAAGAAGTATAGATATACAAGAAATGTGGGTGGTGTTTTCTCCATACAAACGCTCTCGTCTGTTTTTTCGCTGGTTTATGAACCTAAAACAATTTTTTCCAGCAATATAAATATACACTACTTCAAAGTTTATGTTTTAAATAAATGTGGACAACATCACATACATTGCTCTGAACCCAAAGTAAGTAGCTAAAGCACTTGTGTTATGGAATTCAGAGACAACGAAGGTACCACAAACACCCAGACCCGGGACAATGTAGAAAAGTGGTTTTCTACATTGACCTGGCCGGGGATCAAACCCGGGACCTCAGAGCTGGCAACACCTTGAAAACTGGTGTGTACGCCACTCGACCACGGAGGTCGTCAAACTCGTCGTTTTACTTTTTGATGATACGATAAATATAAATTTTAGATCCCCTACAAACTGCCGCTGTAATCAGAGGCGTAAAAATTTGACAACAATTGATGAAAAAAATATTATAATAGGTTTTTTTAAATACCTAATCTTCAAAAGTCTCTCCAACCGCCTTTCCTCTTTAGCCGACTTACCACGGTGGGTGATATCACGGATCACCCCGCGCGCCGTGCAATGCGGCTCGTCTGTGATAGCACAGATGCGTCTGCCGCAGTCCGTCACAATAACCCGCCGGTCGAAGTATTATATACACTAAGTTGATTAAAATTAGGTTTGATTTTCAATACTTACTGCGCGGTGCGTGGCGGCCCGTGGTCGTCGGCCATGGGAAGCCGTGGGAAGCCGGCTTTAAAATATACCTCATTCGATTTCTTCAATGCCTTACAATAAATGACCAAATCATTTATTAGTTATTTATTCAGTTAATAAATATATTTTAAAAACGTTTTCACGATATAGAAAATTATTTTATTAGTAAACATTTAAACAAAAAATACACCACTAAGTATTGAAATCAGTGTAAATGGCACTAAATAATCACGTGATAAGGTAGACGTAATATAATACACAAGAACTAAAAATGAGTTATTTATTAGGATAACTTTAAATATAAATGAATATATGGCAGATTTGTGCCTCCTCTCCCCCAAATACCTACTCGAAACAAATGCACTCAAAGCCTCCTTTGATCGTACAAATTGTGATGATACGATAACTACTTTAAGTTGTAAGCTAGAATAGTATGGATGCGATTACTAGAAACATTATTAGTAGGATATTGAATTGTTTAGTATCTAATGTTTAAAACAGTCAACCAAAGAATTTCAACAATTTCATTGGAAAATGTGGTTATCACTAGTTTAATGTACATAAGAAAACCTGTTTACCATTTCGTGAAATAAATTCATTAGAGTATATCTATATTATATACAGCATGGATCCGACCTACGGGCAATAAATGAAACCAAGAGCAATACTCATTAACAGAACTATAAAAGAAAATATTTAAATGAAAAAATCGAAAATTAATAGACTGAAATTTTCAAACAAAATAATTATTAAAACAAATTATAATAAGTAAAAAACCCTTGACTTTAGATTCTGAGATTAAGGTCTGCAACAACGAACACAGACCGCAAGTCATTAGACGATTATTTATTAATTCTACATATTGTTTAAAATTTCTTAAAATTAAAACTCAAAATTTTTAACAAATTAACTTGACCGTGTGATTTCAAGTATTGCCCTTAATTTGAATCCATACTATATAATTATATATATATTAGTAAACGTTGCTAACATAAATAATACAAATAGAAATGTAAATTGACAAAAAAACCTGTCAATATTTATCATCTAAACCAATGTTTTTCATGGTCAGGTCCTCTACATTTTTACGTGGTTTAAAAATACTATGGTATCAAGAAAAAAGTTTTAACAAAATTTATGTAATAATAACTATTGAAATAGTATAAAATGGTTTATATTTCCCAGTTAAATCAACAGTCAGCTAGTACATTTTGTAAGCGACAGTTCATATTAAGTGGAACAATATGTTTAAACAAGTAATTTATAACAATTTATAACCAAATAACATTAAAATATTTTAAAATAAAAATGTGTAAAACAATTTTTTTATATATTAAAATGTAATTTTATTTTTCAGATTTTGTTATGTATTTATTTCATGGGAGCCACGCATTCAGTTTTTATTAATCCAGACATAAAATACAATGAAGAATTAGAAGACCAAAATCCTCATGGATGGCAAGTTATCAAAATCTACCACCCACCGACTTCCCGAGCATTCCGGTACAAACACGATCATTACGTAAGTACCTTCTATAACATATTGACACTCAAGGACTAAATACATGAACGCAATAATTAAGTAGAGAAAGGAACATTGACACGGTGTCAAATTTCTACTCATACAGGTATGTGTAATTAGAGTTAGAATTTATAATTACCCAATCGATAGACGGCTGGAATTACTTAACGAAATAATGTCACATAGACATATAATATAGTGGCATAATAATGGTAATCGCTACCTACTTAATTATATATTATTAAGCTATATTCTATTAGCTAGATGATATAACAGAAACTCCTAGCAGACCACCATGGCGAGGTGGATTAATTGTATTGTTGCTTTTCATGACAGGATGTGAATAATGAAAAAGGGCTAAAAATAGATCTTAGTAAACACTCAGATTAAATCAATACTTACTCCGCAAGTTCACACCTCGCAATGTGTTATGATGTAGCTCCTTTATAACTATGTTCGTTTGCAGGCTTACCCTAAGTACGAGTTCGAGTATTCAGTATCAGATAAAAAAACGGGAGATCACAAACATCATCACGAGGAACGCGACGGGGATCAAGTTCGTGGCGAGTACAGCCTTGTTGAGTCAGACGGATCTTTACGGAAGGTTCAGTACCGCGCGGACGACCACAACGGGTAATTAAGCAATTATTACACCTCACCGGTAGTGATTTCGGCCATGAGCGTGTATCACGTTTCTATTGTTAGCGATAAAATTGCACCGGAAATTGTAAGCTTACCCAAAACTGTTCTTTTTGAGCTTTATTAATTCAGCACACAGTATTAAGGTCAATGGAATTATAAAAGCATTAACATATACTTTAGCATCATTAATTTTTTTACTAGAAAACGCTGTGCAATCGTATCGTCTGTAATGATAGTCTTCTTACCAATATACTAAGAAATAATCATAATGTATGAATAATAATAACCTTTCAGATTCAATGCAGTAGTAAGCAAAACTGTTAATAAACACGGTAACAATGCCGTCTCTATGACTGACCACACAAGATTTTTCTACCCTATCGGTCATGGCATCAAAATCAACCACTACTTCCCTGCCAAGGACTACCACTACCAAGAAATGGAAAAGCCCGAATCTAACAAGGACAGCATACCAGTGTACGAAGAGAAAGAACCTGGTATGGATAAAAATATAGAACCACAAATGGCAGTCATAGACTTGCCTGAGAAAAATATAGTAACTGAAATCGAAGAAGCCAAAGAAGTTGCAAATACGCCTAAGGTTGAAGTAGAAAAAAATCCGTTTAATGTTGTTCCAGCAGTCGTTACTATGTTAGCTCAAAATCCTAGTGAACTCAAAATCAATGCAGAAAATACATTAGTATCTGAAGATAAGACTGAAACCTTACCTTTAAAAGAATCGCTTACTATGGACGATAAACAGCCAAAAGAAAAAGAGGACCAAAGCTTGGATTCCGAAGTAGCATCATCGTTTTATCATTCTAAAATGTATTACTTAGCCTACTAACTTGTGTGAATCAAGTTAAAGTTGTTATTTAGTTTTATAAGCAAATAAGTCATTTACCTTGTAAACTGTTAAATAATTCTGTTTATTGACTCTCATGAAATAAATTTTAATAAATTACTTTTTTGTTTTGTATGTCCGATTAGCACCATCTCTATTTAAAACATTCTTTCGTGAGCGAAAGTATCATATTGATCCACGTTGAAGTTATAAACACGCAATCATAGGTGGCAGTACTATCGAAATATGAATTGCTTAAAGTTGCTCATAGATGGAACCACTTCGATCTTTAAAATCAACTTCAGTCTCAATAGTGTTTGATTAAAGCGCTTGAAAACAATTGAAAGATGCGATAATTTTTTTGTCCATAATTAGTTTAAGAATGTAGGTTTGTAATTATAGTATTTTTAGAAGTAGCTAATAACATGTTAATCTTTATACTTGAACAGTTGTTCAAATTGCTAGCGTAATTACTCTTATAAGAAAGCTTGCGAAGTAAAGCTATAAATTATAATTACGAAACCGAAATCTCTTAAACAGCCGAAGAATCTCGACAGGGCAGGCTATATAAAGAATAAAGAGATGATCATTTATCTCACAGAAATAATGATGAATAAGACCTTAAAATGATTTCTTATTTCATTACGGAGTTCCAGATTTTAGTTTATGCAAGACGTTGCAGAGACTACTTACGCATATACTTGACAATGATTTGCATGTTATAATGATTGTTTCAAAATAGTAATTATTCTCATTTGAGTTATTATTACGTTTATGTGTATAAAGTTTTACTTATGCGTATTTTTTCATAACCTAAGTACCTACTAGTTATACCAAATTCGAACTCAAAGCAATTCTTTTAAAGATACTCAATATTTAAAGTAATTTCTTTGAGTTTGCACTGAATTATTAGAAATACATTGGATGATCCCGAAAACTGCTCATGGTTTATTCGTTATCCGCAACCATGTTGTTATAAAATCACTGTTTGTTTGTTTGCTATAATGATGGTCGTAAGGAATTTATAATCGGATGAAGCGTTTAGGAATGTTACTATACCATTCTGATAGTTATGTAACTTTAATGGATTGTAGTGCGCGCATAATCATAACGATTCTATAACATCCAATTGTAGGTAAGGAGCTTACTTACCCTACTTAAAGTTGGGTAAGTAGGTCGAGAAATAGGTCAGTAGATTAGTAAGGCAAAAAAAAGGTCATTTAGTTAGATATGCCGTTTTGTAAATAATGTTGAACAATTTAACTGTCGTGAATTTGCATGCCTTTAAATATATAAGTAGGAAACTATATTAGTATTAGGTAGATAAAATTTTAACAGTCTTATGTATCATATTACTAGCAAATAAATAAATTATTATTATATTACATACTTATATCCGTACCAAGTTAAACAGTGTAAAGCAAGTTAATTATAAATTTACATATTTCAAAATACTTAATATTATCTTTTTACAAAGTTAAACCATCTATTTAAGCTCGGGAAATATTATCAGTCTATAATTACTTTGACAAGTCCACGCAACTCGTTCTACTTTTCGTATAAGGTCTCTATGATTATTTTGGAATGTAACCAAAATAATAAATAGGTACTTACTTATTAAATACATTGATATTTCTAAATGGGCTTATGTAGCTTAACTTAGAGCGTTCATCCCGAGCGAGCTGGCAACTCCGCTTTCCTAGAGGTGTTTCGTGATAATTTTAATAAATATTTAATCAAACTACCATTTTTTTTCAGCCAAGCTCTTGAATGTTTTTGTATTTTAGAATTATATACTACACTAACTCTATTGTAAATGAACGCTCTTAATTCTACAATAACATTATTTTAAAAAACAATATTTAATTGATTAAATATCATTTATCATTTTTCTTGATTATTTACGGAGCCACGAGCGTTTAAAACTAAATCTTTAATTTTTTACCCTTCACATTTATAAAGTACAACTGCCTTCGGTTAACCGGCGTGACAATGGTGCATGTTAATCATGAATTGAACTTTTTAGTGAGTTTCATTGTATCGTGTTTCTATTAATAAAATATATAAAAATAAATCTGTAACTAATTTCAATCAATCAATAACTTCATATCTAGCCAATTGGCCATACTCGTATATTAAGAAAATAGCAGTTAGTTATAAAATTACTTTATTAAACTGTGAACAGTATCTAGTAGTATCTACATACCGCTGATAAGAAGAAAATATTTATTTAAACGAATTATTAATCGTAGTCAAGCACGCCAAAATTAGACACCAATAAAGACAAATTAATTTAATCAATGTTTGTACGTTGTAAAACTGGAACTCTACGCCAGTAAACTTCTAATTACGTAGGTACTATTACATTACATTCCTTTAAACTCTCCAACGTTGAATACTATTAGTCTATTAAGGAAAATTCTTAAGTGCTGGCTGTAAATAACAGCTTCGGACCAGTTAGGCAGTGACAAAACCACGTACCTAAACATTATTCATAGTCGTCGATCGAAGCCCTACTTTTCTCGTCAGGAAGTGTGATACCAACTGGACTGGACTGAATTATTCCCAATTTTCATACGCCCTCAGCAAGTTGCATAATAGCTATATAACTTACCTCGTAAAATATAACTATATAACTCGCTTTATCTCGGAATAATTAGTATAAAGTAGAACTAGAACGACAGGGAACCGCACTTTCGCTGTTCGAACCTTTGCTGATATATGTTGACAGTTATTTACATAGCAACGCTATAGTGCTCACGAATTTGTGCTTCCTTATTTACAACAGTCAAAAACGACTGCAATACAAAACAAATGGTTGAACACGTTTATGTAACTGGGTTCTTAAACCTGATAAGCGCACCTCGAAACATGTGACTCAACATTGAACCAATTTTTTGTCTTTTAATTTTATCATTAAAGTAATTTTAATAACAGTTTGCTCTGAAAATTTAACTTTGCAAAAAATGTACAGGTTTCTCGATAAACTTACACATATATAATAGAAATCCTGGGTATTTATTTAACAGTAAATAATTTAACTTGTGGTTTTATAAAGGCTGGTGATGATTCCCTTAAACTTATTGTCTTAACTAACAGGAGACATGGCTGAAAACGACAGGGTTTGTGGCGCTGTACTCTAAAACCGCAATTACGGAAATACATGAATTCGTTTAAATAGTTCCAGTCTACACATATTCATTTATTTTTTGCGCTTAACTTTGTCCTCTGTTCATAGATTAAGAGACATACGGATAAATAGCCCACCTGTGTTACACATTGCTATCCTCTTGAAAATAAAATTTCCCATTGCTAGGCACACGCCTTTTTTCATATAGCCTCTTGAAAATACTTCTTGGTCAACTTTTTGTTTGTAATGCCTAAGGTACTACACAAGCATCATGACTTACCGTGAATCGAGGCCAGTGGAGTTACAGCACGTATTATTAAAAAAGAAATACTTAATGTAAAGCCTAGACGTACACAAGAAGCAATAGGTAATAGAACAAAGGTAGAATAGACACTTGGAAGTTTTATAACATTGATGACATTTAAAGCTTAAGAAATGGGAATTTTAAAGTGTTATTTTTATTAGTAATAACACGCCTGTACAGCCAACACTTGTAATAAAATACAACTGGTGCGTTTAACCAGTAGTCGCAGGTTCGAGTCCTGTCTGAGGTTAAATTTTTTCTACTATTCGAATTTGAGGAAGTATTCATTAGTTTACTCATGATGTTGATTTTATTTGTTTTCTATAAATGTCTGTAAAATTAACGAAGGTTAGCATACTAAAAGACTGTATAACAAAGAGGTTATACTTAGCCATTAGCATATACCTATTGCAAAATTTTCAGGCACATCCCCAAAATTTTACTAATGTGCAATAAATGCACAGTTACACATGTTTCATTGCAATAACTATTCTTTATTTCACAATTACTTCATTTTGAGATTAATCGTAAAGATTTCTTAATCTTCTAATGCGTATCAGTATTTGCATCAGTTACTGCGAATGTAGGTAGCTAGGCAATAAACACAATTTGCCTTTTTTTCTGACCAGAATGTTATGAATAGTAGATTAAAAGCCACTTATGATTTCTAGTAACATCATTGTAATTAGTGCGTATAAGTTATAATACTCTAAAGTTTCAACAAAGTCCTTCCTGTAAACGAGGGTGTGTACGTTTACCTAAAAACTTTTTGTGTATTGTACATTTACTGGAATACTTCTTTGTTTTGTTGCGGTCCCAACTAACCACTTAAAAATAAATATTAAATTTAAAAAGGGGAATCTGGGACCGCGGTCCCGGTTCCAGATTCCTCTCGATCCCTACAAGTTCAGGTTAGTGTTAAGCAGGTATTTTGTCTCTAAAAATTGTTTCAATTGTCATTTGGACCACCACGTACAACCAAATCACCACATAGATAATTCTATTATTTATTCTTAACAAGTTTTATTACTAAAACATATAAAAATTTAACTGTCCTGCTGAGAAATATTAATGCCTGCTAAGGCAGGCTTTTTATAATAATGATTTATTATATAGTTAATGGTTTGAGAAGAATCTAACGATACCTTAACTGTCTTAAAATTTATCCAGCCGTTTGGAAAACACGTGGCAATAAAGAAACTGAAAAATATAGAAACATACACGATACGCTCGAAAAACATAACCCTTGGCAGTTGGGAAAAAAGGTAGCCTATTGCATACCGATGAACATTCCATTATCAAAGTATACTTTAATAATTATAATCACTTAATCAAATAGATAATTATCAATCCGGTTTTTATTAACTACACATGAGTTTCACACAACTCATCTTTAATTGCGATTAAGTAGATATAAATCTTACAGTTGAGTTTTATTAGTACGATTCGCAAGTAATTGCTAACACAATTAGGGGGAAGTCCCCTAGTGGCGGACACCTAAGGTTATTTATAAATAAAACAAAAAATACTTTAAGAAATGTTTATTAAATTATGACTTATATTAGATAACAAAGTTAGAAATCAAATTAAATTAACAAAAATGCAACCTCTGCTTAAAAATAATTAATACTATCAATCAAACTTTGGTAACAAAAAATATAATTTTAAAAAGTGGCACCTAGTACCGGACGAATATTTGTGCCATACCCCTAGCACCGGATATTTCAAAATAACCTGCATCGATCACATATGTACCCATCTCCAGACTCTGGAATGTCTGCACATGCTTCATGTACCCACCCACGACAGGATGAGCACTGGATCCAGTCTTCGTCAGTGTCTTCTAAGCAAACTACGCAAATTGTTATGTTTGTGTTAGATATTTCAGTTAAAGGTTCTACTTCACTTCCTTTCTTTCCTTTAGGTTACACGTTTGTCACTTCTTTTCCCTTGTCTACGCTCTTTCCTTTGGTTTTAATTCCTTTGGTTTGCTTTCCTTTACCTCCCATTGCTACTTCAAACTTAGATTTTATTTCCTTCTTTTTATCTTTCATGTTCTTTTCATTTTCTTTTTCTTCTGCCTATACTCTGCTGAGAAGGTGCTAGTGATCCTACCTCACTTTGGTTTCATTGTTACTTCTTCTCCTCGATTTAGGGCCTTTATTTTATCATGTATAGTGCTTTTAGGAATATTGTATTGCATTGCAGCTTGTCTTACACTCAGTTCTTTTGACATAACCTTATCAATAGCAGTTTGTAAGCTCTGTGGCTCCCAAGATCCTTTCTTTTTCTTCTCTTCCATTTTAATTATCTTCTTTCTTCTATACCCTAAAACAAAATTAAATAATTAGAATAAATGGCGTAAATTTTCACAAGAAATATCAATATGTTTACTGTCCGGCGCTAAGGGACGACTTAGTGTCCGGTGCTAAGGGACAGACATTTTCGTTCATTAGGTGGTACCTACTAAAATTGTTTAAAAGATCTAATAATATTCTACCATTTTACGGATAACAATCAAGTACTACTTTTATCTTTGAATACCACTCAAATGTAAATGCATAAATATACTAGAATTACTTACATTGATATTTAGGTGACGCCGTGATTTCGCGCCAAAACAGCAAACGTTTGCTCTCGCCGTGGCCGAGTGCGTCACTGGCGAGGCGCGGCGCGTGATCCTGTACCTGTATGCCCCCCGCGCCCATCTCACTTGTATTTTGAATCGAACGGATTAATATTTGCTTAAATAGTACGAGTGTCCGGCGCTAGGTGCCGTCCGGCGTTAAGGGACTTCCCCCTACAATAAGTAGATTAAAATCTATATAAAACTATACTTAGCATATTAGAACACGAAACTGCAATCGTTCCTAAATTAAACAATCAAATATTGCGTCTTAAGTATTTTGTTTTAGAATCAACTAAACTGAATTAATAATCTTCATACTCAACTATATAATTACCTAAAATAAGTATAGGTACTGATTGTTGCATAGTACCATCGGATTAAACAATCGCAAAAAATTATAACAATATCAGCCTCTCACCCGTCCATTTTCTCTATATATTGTAGCGATATCGGCCGTTGCGACATCCGATAAAGTGAGCAGATTGGCAATGCAGCAATTACTGTGATCCGATCGAATATCGTCGGGAATAGACCCCCTCCACGCCACCGCTTATGTTTTGTTTGTTATATAAAAAGAGTGCACTATCATACCGATACCAGTCAAGGCATTTGTGTCTAAAGCAAAATGTTCTCCAAAGTAAGCTTATTTCATTCAAATGACATAGTGGGGCACTTACATAATATATAGGGCAATTTTGTTCAATGTAATATACAATTACATTGTCCAATTGCCAGTTTCGAGCTTAACCGGACTTTCGAAAGTCTTAAAATGAAGATATTTCATAAACGATTATTGTTCAAAAACATTTTCTTCTTAAGATGTCCATTTATGTAAAACCCATGTGTCATTCCATAAATAACAGCAACATTGTAGAAAATTAACCAGCTCGCTTACTTTCTTCCAGATCGTGATTGCGTGCGCCCTGGTGGCTGTGTGCCAGGCTGGTCATCTGCACCACGCGCCGGCTGTCTCCTCCCAGAGCATCGTCCGCCACGACCAGACCGTCCACCACGAGACACCCATCCACTACTCAGCACCCCTGGTCCACGCGGCACCCATCCACTACTCAGCCCCAGTGCACCACGCCGCGCCTATCGCCCACGCTGCTCCCATCGCTCACGCTCCTGCCATCCACGCCGCCCCATCCCACGAAGCCCACTACGTCGATGAATACGTAAGTCTAATCAAACAAAAATTTCAATTGACCTGTTAATATTCCTTGAGATTTCAACACAAAATTAATGGATTGAAATTAAATTCTTTACATAAACACTAAGCCAACTAGCTACAACTTTGTCGTATCAATGTTCCAGGCTCATCCTAAATACGGCTACTCTTACTCCGTGGAGGACCCTCACACCGGTGACCACAAGTCCCAGCACGAGACCCGCGACGGTGATGTCGTGAAGGGAGAGTACTCTCTGCTCCAGCCTGATGGCTCTTTCCGCAAGGTCACCTACACTGCTGATCACCACAATGGGTGAGTATTCAAAGTTCTTATGGAAATCAGAATTTATTGTACCACTAATATGAAGAGTACTTTGTACTAATAGAAGTAGTGAACAGTCTCAATGCAATGATAGGTTCATGATCTAGTAAAATGAACACAATTTACAGACCAAAAAACTGTAATCATCTGCCATCATGTTCAATAGTTGCAAGAACAACTACAATTGTAAGGACATAAATAATGCTCATATAAGAGTTTTTGTTGACAGCTTCTCGACCAATGCGTACAAATTTTCAACATACAGCGACACGTTTTGAAAATACTTAGGCTCTCATCATCACTTTAACCGTTTTTATACAAATTTATTTCTGTGTTTATCATGAACGTTAATTTTGTCTACAGATTCAACGCGGTCGTGCACAACTCCCCGCCCGTCATCCACCATCATTAGGAGATGATTTACCCAATCTGTGATATTAGTGTTAATGTGTTCGTGAAGTGATCGAGCGTAGTCTTCCACCTGTTCTCATTAAAGATATTTAGTAATATACCCAACAGTGCAATGAAACCAGTAGTTATAAAAATATTTCAACGGTAGACTAGCCTTCTAGATATATCTATTTGATTTTTCTCTGTACATAGTTTAAGCGGTCATCGCTAATTCGTTTGTAGTGTACGGTTGAATATATGTAAAACATTTTTCCTGGTCGGTGTGGGCAATACTTGTATATAGCTTAGCTTGTCCAATAAAGACGATTATAATTAAAATATAAGTGTGTCGTTTTTTTACACATCTGTTTAAGTTTGAATTCTTTTTCAAAAATTCCAGGTTTATATGGCAGTTTTTGACAGTTTCTGAATTCCTGATATTTACCTAAATAAATCGGCAATAAATATCAAAAGTAAATATTTAAATATGAAAAATAAAAAGGGTTAAGTCCACGTTCAACCCCCGCTTCTTCTACCCCTGTCGATGTTGAAGCACATTCTAACACTTATCACGGTTTATTTACAACTTCAAATGGTTCATGAAGGCGGATCTGAACCAATCTACTAAAACATCTTAGTTATCTAGTAACGTTAAGCTATATCTTTTAGATGATCAATATTTACATTCGCTAAACAAGTAAGTTGACATTTTTCGATCAAATTCTATTAACTTTTTCAGTATTTTTTTGCTTAAATCAATCAAGTATCAAACCCATCAATCACCCATCTTCACCTAGTTGCTATATACTAAAGTAATCTAGTTGCTTAACAGTTCGTGTATAACGAGCTATACCTATGTAAGTTTTTGTTTAGATACGAAGGATTGTAATCTATGATGGGAATTTGTCACAAAAAAGATAGGCAATTCAGATATTCCTGTAGCTTAATATTTCAAATAAATGATCCTAAATGACTTTAAAGGCTATCTCTACCTCGCAAAAGTTAATATTTAATAATGTATTTTCAAAATAGCAAAATATGACATAAGATTAGAAATGGGCAAACTTACTGCGTGTGGTTGTTGCTTGTAAAGCTGCTGCTGCCAGCAAACCCGCGATAGGAAAAGTGGCAAATAACAGCAGCCGGTTGTTATTTTTCAAACAACTCCCGCACTAGACATAGTACCGTAATGATACATTGGAATGAAATGCTTTTCAAGTGATGACTTTTCAAGTTTCTTTAGTCAAACGACCTTTAACAGCGCTTATTAGACTACGCGATATTCAGCCTCGTCTAACTAGTCTGTCTTACTAACTCAAAAAGCTCGATATTATACCGCGCTGAATATCACATGCTTAGTCATTCGTAAAGCGTAGGTACGTCGTAAGACAGTTAGCGCGGCCGAACGCACTTTTACTGTCTAATTAGTCTATCTCTGTGTCTTATAAGACTGAATAGCGCGTGCCCTAATAAGCGCTTAACTTAAGTCACTCTCATAAAATATAACGCTTACTTTGGTCACCAAAACGTTGTCAGAGATTCGTAGCAGTTGACGTGGTAAACTTCTTGGCACTTCGCTATCCGTATGACTGAACTACTTTTAATGGTTATTGAAATATCCATAATAGCCAAAAAATACATAGTAACAATAATATTAATTTTTTATACTATTTTTTTACTTTATTTAGGAAACAAACAGACAATACACAATTTTACAAAATTAAATAATAATACATCACATTTCTGTACGGATACAGAAAACGACAGACATACACAGTATCAGTGAATTAATTTAATAAACGTTATACAAACTAGAATATATGAATATTAGATGTGCAAGCAAGGCAACTAAATAATATTCAAAATATAAAAAAAAAACTTTGAATAGTATCCTTAAATTTGGGCAGCGGAAAGTGAAATATATCAATAATATTATAATCGGCAGTAGACATTCAGTAATTATATAAACGACAAGATCTTTTTTATAAATATATTAAAGCCATAATTAGTTACAGAAATTTTGGATATTCCAATCCTGACCCAAAATCCTGACCCAATAGCGGGTTAGGTTCTGAACTCATTATGGAGGATTTCTAAGGAAGGAAAACTTAGAAAGTAATCCATATTTATATTATTCCTATAATAATGTACTTATTTTTATGTCAAAAATATAAAAAAAACTTCCCAATATATTTTTAACAGATATTTTAATTATTATGGCACTCGCTTTAGGTTTCTACGCATGACATAGTAGGTACTAATAAAATTCCTCTTTACGAATAAATGTGATAATTTTGAAATCGTACTAGAATAGGTTCACTTGTATATGATTACTTACAAACCATTTATGGTACTACTTAATATAGATACTAATATTATTCTGTTGACATAAGTTATATACTCAATACACTCATCTCTTAATCACACCTCATTTCTTAATAAATAACATGAGCCTACATTTTATTTTATTTCAACTTAAGTATCTACTACTTATATTTACAATATATCAGATTCTTAGACTATTTTACATGTTGTTCGTTTAGACGCCGAGTATCTAATCACCACATAACCATTCAAATCATATTAATAACCTCGTATTTCTCACTTGTAATTCTTTGGAATCTAAGCAAAAACTAAGTTACTGCTTACATTGATCAATATAAAAGCTACAAATCTCAACAGCATACTGCAATCTCAAACGATTTGCCTCTTTCTGCTGAGCCGTTTGCATATTATGTTAATAACTATAGTAAATTAACTTTAGTTCTTTAAGGCAATATTTATCTGTTAAAATTGTTATACGGATAAATAGAAATGTAAATAGCTATCTCCGTAAGAAGGAACAACAAAAAAGACATATACTTTGACTTAACACACTTTTTGACTCGCGCATTTGTTTAGTCGAAAGCTATGTTTTCTAAAATCGCAATTAATTATTTGGTCCCATGACCATCAAACCTGCAGCAAGTGAAGTGGGAGATTATCTGGATGCCTCTTGTACCATTCTGTGGAGTATAGTATGTAGCACTTCATATATGAGCAATTAACATGGTGTTAAGTGGGTGGTATGATTAACTTAGTTACTCTTCATAGAAACCGAGATTGTAATGAATTGAATGTATGGATGGGATGTCAAAATGAGAAAAACAAGGTATTTGTTTTAACCCAATTAGTATAATTAAAAAGTTATTGATAAATTATTAGCAGTGCTGGTAACTGTATTCTACAACATCATCTTATTAAAGTGCTGTCTTCATTTTCTGTTGAAGTGAACCACCTCACAGTAAATCATGCCAGTTTTATTAGTCAGTTACATTATGCTACCAATGATTATTATAATGATGCTAATTATTTCTAATATGGCAACCGGTTTATCAACTCACCTTTATCGGTACAACGGATGTTGATGACGAAAACGTAGATCAGAGGAAGCTTACGAGAAGGGAAATACTTTTGATAGTTAATTAATGACTTCGGATGTAAATTGATATATGGTTTTTATTTACCTGTTCTAATTAATCATAAACTTGTCAATCACGAAATATTAGTTGACGACGGCAATGTAAACTAAGTAGAAGCTTGCATGTTTCCTTTAGATAGTGTAGGCTTTCATTTAAGCGGACTGTGAATGTTGTATTTAGTTAACATAACTTCCGCAACTGTAGATTCTGTTCTACATAAACTTATTTCGACATAAATAAAGAACATGTGAAATAACATAAATATTTAGACAAAACATTGTTCTAACGCATCACTTACACAATGCGAACGCAATCTGAAATTACAATTAGAACAGCTGTAAACGGTGATAGACGAAACAACACATTGCGATAGAGCATGCATCGGCTAGAAGTGTTAATTGCAGTTACAAGTCCAGTGGAGCGTGAGAAGATATGAGATCACATCCGAATTGCATATCAACATTACCATACAATGTCCAAGCCGAGAGTACCATGCAACGTGCAACACAACACAGGTAGCTGTATAACCCTAGATTACCTATTTAATATTCAAACATTTAGCAATTGAGATCACACAGATATCGACTGACTACATAACGACTTTGAATTTAATATATACCTTTATTGCGTACTGCAATGTGACAGAAATGCGACGGAGCGTAGTTGCAGGAAGTCTTTCTTATTAACCAATATTTTTGAGATGCAAATCCAACCAAAATACGACATGACAAAATACCCATCTGAATTCGCGGTAAGTTGTTTGATGTAGCAATATCGACGGCCTAAAATCCATGTTGGATGTATGTCCTCGATAATAAGGTTACTGTAAACTGAGGAAAGTTCAAGCAGTATTGATGAGCATTAATAAAATAACAATTCTTCTTTAAAATGTATTGAAATCGAAATTTAAAGGCACGGGTGGCAAAGTGGTCAAGGGTTATCTCGATAACTGCCAATTAGCGACGTACTTATGGTTATGATCCGTGCTTGAGATGGGACCTAAATACTACTAGTATGTGTTATCCATTTTAGAATTAGTTGTTACCAGTCCAGGTACGATTTTAATGGTAATACAATAATATCCAACATAATAAAAGTAAATAGATTAAAAAAACAACTGACACTAGTTTCTCCTGCCAACATTAAAATAAAACAAAAGACGATTTTGATGAATAAATTTTTCTTTTACGTTAAGTAACTATGATAACTGGATGTTCTTATTAAGTGTGCATGTTTTCATTCCTGAGCGCATCATCTTATCCAAAAAGCCGGGTATCTCGGCTAATAACGTCATTATAAACAGCGATATCATCATAAAGTCCAGATAATATTACACTTGATGTCATTTGAAGCACCTCTTCTGATTTATATTATTATTTGAGATTATCGGTGTCACTTATTTACGTTGTTAAATTGGTATAATTTAATTTGGGGTTACAAAATATTTGTCGCAATATTCAAAATGAAACGCCATAATTAAGAATGGATTATTGAACGTCTGCTCGTACAAAATCTTGATTGATGTTGGTTACGAAATATAGTCCCCTTTTGAGCATCGATAACAATGCATCGCCTCATTTATAATTTTTGAAGATGTATTCGCCAACATGGTGACCTTTTGGACGAGTGCCCACCAATTTATAATTGAAGTTCGGTGAAATCTGTTACGATGTAACGACAATCATACTTTATGGAAATACCATTTTTTAAACACGCGATTATTCCAAATAAAGCAACCGTCGTGTATTGGACTGCATTGTTAATATCAGGAAATGTTAAGTTTTTTTAATATATATGTTATTTTTAGTTTCAACACTTCTTCGCTGAATGGGGTAGATAAAAATATATACAAATTTAATTAAGCATTTAAATCTATATTTTTTTATGAACGGTGTAACATAATATTCTTATATTGACAGCGTAATTAAATTTTAATTCATGTTAATTCAGATAGCATTTTTTTAAGTGCTCTCATTTAACGATATCCGATTACTTATCACCTTGTACTTGCCTTGGTAAAGTACTTTTTAACGGTTAATTAAGTTAACAATGACATTGGAATTAATTTTAACGTTTACATGGAGTTGCGTGATACACCGGAGCACTTACGCGTTTATTTCAAGCTTACAGTATTGATATGATCCGTCATGGTTCTTACTGCAAGGTCAATACACTCATGTTAGATATATCTCTATTATTTTCGCGTAAATTACATAGATTACACAAAGATTTGAGATTTGCATTAGAGATGTCTCTAGCCAAGTTGAACACATCAATCTTGATGTAGGACGCTCGATGCATGTTAGTAACGGAAGCGTGGGAACCTGTTTAGTTCTGCGATAATGATATTGTAACAACTTGAAACGCACGTATACACAGGTATTTATATCCAAGAATGGTTAAGTGATGGTTAATTAAAATACGTTAGGAACTGGTTGCCTTCTTTGTGTTACCCAATCTCATTTTTTTTTTTTGAGATGTTCACGTAGCGGAGCTTCTTTTTAAAAATATCGCCCCAAAATAACAATGGGTATAAATATGGTTGCAGTTTAAAGGTTTCTTGATGTATGGAGACGCATGTGACCTTCACAGAAAGCGAGAATTGCCGCGAAGTCACGTTCGTGATGCGAGCCGATCGGGGAAATATGTGCGCTTGCGGCGACTTGCTCTACCAGTCCAATGCTGAGAACACACTGAGTATTCAGAGCTTTCAGATTATTTAATTATTGTTAATAGACTCATAATTCCAGAGACAAGCAAAATAAGAAATATATTGTGGCAAATCTAAAGGTAGCTCGAGATGGCTTTGAATGAGGAGATTTAATTATAAGTTCAACTTCAAGAAAATATTAGATTCAATTGATGGGAAGCTTCATAAACGTATACATAGAAAGGGCTATTATAAAATTTAAAATTAGAGGATAAATACATGAAAAATGTATTATTGCAAATCATAATACCAATCATTACCATACACTTACCACATACCACAAGTATTTACCTTTAAGATTATGCATATGTGCACTAGGTGTCAAATTACGCGGCCGGTGTGGCACTGCCTTAAGTTGCGTAACAGTTTACTGGATCAGTCGGTGCAACCCAGAGCGCTACTTTCTTACCGGCTGACTCTACGGGCCTGTTCACACTGGCCACTCGACTGTTTCAAAGACGTTGTTTATGTACTGATATCTTTATTAGCTTGCTGTTTTCAGTCAATGCACACTTTAATAAGGCTTAAGAGATTGATTAAACCTATAAACAAAAGATAATTCTCGGCTCCATTTCATCGAATTTTAGCTTAATTAAATTAAATCGCAAAATAGAAGATTCTTAGTTTATTATCTGGTTACAAAGAGTACAAAATGTAATTATATTAAGACCTTGATTCAGTGTAATTAAAACTTTAACAAATTAATTACGACATTAAAATTTAGTATGATATAATGCTTAAAATTATGAAGGAAGACGTGAATTATGAATTAATTTTCTACATGGTCGATTACATTTTAGCGGAAGGGAAAGTCAATAAGCCTTTAATAAGATCTGTAGTAATATATGACTTAGAATCTAGAGCAGTAAAGGGAGCCAATGAAAGATTATTGCCATTTAAATGAGAAATCTGAAATGGGTGCCTTGGAGTGATCATTATTGACACGATTATATTATACAGGAGATTGCTTATCTTTAAATTCTTCTCTTTGTTGAGACGATAAATCTAATTGGAATGGTGTGTTGGCAATATTATATTTTGTGTTAATTTTATGTTCAAAATCACAAAGAAAATAAGAAAAATGAATATCTGAAAACGATTCCAGAATATTAATTTATGGATAGTGCTTTAACTTAACCTTGAACGAAATGAAAAATGTCATTGCAATGACGTAAGGCAAGGTGTAAAGGTGATCGTGTGTGGCGGTGTCATGTGTTGGGCCGGTTTCTCTATATCGGGTGACAAGCCCGCTTCCTTCCAAGTATAAAAACTTCAACCCTACATGCATCCTTATCAAACGAGTCCCATACTTCAGAACAGCATCAACATGTACTCCAAAGTAAGGAAAAATACTTTTTTTCCAAATAAGAATAATACTGGCCTATAAACCACTAATAAGGCAAGAGCCTCGTATAAAACAAACCTAAATTAAGGTTTAATTTTCAGATCATCATCGTCAGTGCCTTACTGGCTTTCTGCCAAGCTGGTTTGATCAACGAGGGACATCAGGCCGTTTCTTCCCAAAGCATAGTCCGTCATGACGACCGGTCTACCCAACAGCTTGGTCATTACACCCCGGTAGTGGAGCACGCTGGCCCCATCCTGCACCACGCTGGGCCAGTGATTGAGCAGACCTCGTATCTTCAGCATGGAGGTGCTATTGTCCACGCCGCTCCCCTCGTACAGCACGTGGCTCCAGCTACTATCCACCATGCTCCCGTTGTTCAGCACTTATCCCCCGTTGCTATTGGACATAGCGAACATGTTGAAGAGCATGTAAGTACCACTTTCCCTACTATTGAATACCAGAACAAAGAAATGACGTGGCTTCCAACGTCTTCATCAACTAGAATATTTATGTAACCTATTATCGGTGTGCGAATGATTGCAAATAGTATTTTCATCACATCTAAATGATAGCTATTTACTTAATGAGTCTTATAAAAGGTGAAAATGGACGTACAAAAATTATTTGAACTTTTAGTAACCCACTAATTCGTTTCTTTTTTATTTTATTTATTTAATCAAGTGCTGATAGCTACCATAGTAATTTTAACAGTTATGTTGAGGAGTAAAATAGTTTACGTCTTTTAATCTGATCTATCTAATTGCACCAATTAGCAATAGCAAATCATTATTTTGATTAAAACTAAAAGTAACCAGTAGGTTCTTTACAAGCTCTTATGGTTTCGTGAGATCCTCCAAGTAGATACGTTTAAATGGGTATTATATTTATGTTATTATTTTATATGAGCAAGCTTTTACTTTTTTAATGCAGTCGTGCATTGTTACGAAACTCGTTTTCTTCGCCGAGTAAGGTACAGTACGGACATCTTAACGAGATATTTTATTGCAATTATCCTTGTTAAGGTATTTTAATGAAAACATTTGTCATTCTTACGCTCATCACAGCTTTCATCAGCATATATTTGTACTTAATAAAATCTTAATTGTTCTAGAGTGTTTACTAACGGCTCAATATATTATTGTAAATGATTTAAGCGTGCTTTGTGAGATTCAGGTCTGTATTTATTGCATTTTATCAGAATTAAGTATACCTAGATTTTTCCATATCTGTCATGTAATTAATCGGATTAGCTACTATCCTATCCCTATAGCCTGTTACAATCATGTAACAATATAAAGGGATAGGATAAGTTTTACAATTTCATCTACAATTAATCATCCAACATTATTTAAACACGATATAGAATTCATGTTTCCTATATATAAAAACAAAAAAAAAACAAAAACATAGTCTTCATGTTAATTCAGTGTAGTAACATAATATTCTGCCCGGGTCAAAGTCAAGGAAAAATTTTAGATAGCAACTCACGACCAAATTATAGAACACAAAGAAAGTAAAAGGTATTCGATACGGTTACAATTAAATGTGATCAAACGATATTGGCCTATTAAATATTTATTGTGTAAGCGTCTCATTATTACAAGACTATAGAGTTTTGTAACACATGTATAGGCAATCTATCAAGCTGTGATTAGTATTAACATCTATTTATCAAATAGATCATTAGATTATAATGTCGATCAATATTTACGCAGCAATTGCTTTATTGGCTTGTAATAAGCCGAATTATCTGTACATTTTATATAAACATTCATCTTGCGAAAACAAGACTGACTGTATTATGTATTCACCATTTAAGATAGTTTTTTTTTGTTACGGGTTGAAAATCTAATGAATTCAAACCACGCCGAGGGCACGACGTTCGGATATGTCGGACTTGCACCGACTAAAAACCCCGGTCCTGTCATTGCATTTGCCGGAGTCCAGGGTTCGCTAAAACATGCTCGGCGGAGCTCCGGTGGGTCTCGGTCCTTGTTGGACCCCTGGTAGAGGAGTAGGTGTATAGTACCTACCCCTCACTCCTTTCGAAGACGGACATGTAGGACTTCGTGTCCGTATCCTTCAGGGCCTGTCAGCTGATCGGGTGACGAGGTGCCCTCCCCGTCACCCGCTGGCCCGACCTCAGGGTCGTCATTAAGAATCACAGTTACCTACGTCTAATAAATCTGTTCGGCTTTTGTTTTCAAATGTATTCAACTTTTTTTTCTTTAAGGCTCCTGCAAAATACGAGTTCTCTTACTCCGTGGAAGACCCTCACACTGGTGACCACAAGTCCCAGCACGAGACTCGTGATGGTGACGTCGTGAAGGGAGAGTACACTCTGGTGCAACCTGACGGCTCCATCCGCAAAGTCGAGTACACCGCTGATGACCACAACGGGTAAAAATTATTAATATTTCATTTTTGGATTCAAACAGTCTAGTCTGGACAAGAAAAACGCTGTCCTTGTTAGATTGTGATTTCGACATAATTTATTTGAAAACTGTCTTTTTTTTCTCTTTTCCTATTTTGGTGAGAGCAATATAAAACTTTTTCTCTTGTTCTTCTTACATTAGCAAAACTTTGTGTAACTAAATTAACAAAGAAATATGCTCAACACACGAAAAATATAATTAGTCTTTGGCTTCATTATTATCGGCCTACTTATTTCCCAATTTTTTCGATAAGCTTCAGATACAATAATCAACTACGCTAATTACAGCTCCTTATATTGACTGCAATTATTAAAATGATAAGTCTGGTTACTGTAATATAATAATAAAAATAAACCTGCTTTAGTTATTATGACGTAAATCGACGTGTATGATAGACAGCGTATCATTCCATTATGCGGTAGCGTTGTGCCATTATATCATAAAACGTAACTTTGACTTACTTTTATTATTAACATTGAAAAATAAGTTCGCAATAACCGTAGCCGCCACACGGAAATAGTAACATAATAAAACTGTAACACGCGATTCGATTCCATTCATAACATTATGATCTTGTTGATGATCAGTCTTGTTGCGTAAAATCTTCGACTATGTTAAGGCCAATCCGACATATAAATTACTAATGAATCCGAGCTGGCGGGACTAATAGCATTTAGAAATGTAATCTATTACACTTTTAATCTTAATTGAGTGTTGTTTTGGTCGATAACGCAGATAATATCGAAACACTGTATTCTAGGCAAAAGTGCCGCAATTGTGAAGAACACCTATCTTCGGCTCGTTATGTTTGTTATACAACGCGTGAATAAATTGCATGCAAACTGCATAACAATATACGTACTATCGCCATTAAGTTAATAAGGTACAATTTACTCGCACAATCAGTTTATCAGTGAGTGAAATGTATTGAATACTGTAAATAGGTGATTTCGTTACGTGGAAGTTATATTGTTTATAATGACTTATTTATGAACTTTAGTTTCAACGCGATCGTGCACAACTCGGAGCCGAACGCGCACGCCGCGCCCCCGAGCCCCGCTCCCGCCGTGCACGCCGCTCCCGTCGTGCACGCGACGCCCGTCGTGCACGCCGCACCGGTCGTCCACGCCGCACCCATCGTCCACGCAGCCCCGCTCGTCCACGCCGGCCATCTCTTCCACGCAGCGCCCGCGCACTACGTCACCACCCACCACTAAAGTAGATCATACTTAAACTGTATTAACCTATTTTAGGTCGTTGCTATGAATTAAACTGTTATTATTTATACTATGAAGTATTAAAATGTGTTTTTTGTTTTATCCCTTCAGATAACATTTACACAATAATCTTATTTTGTACCATCTCTTTAATTTCATAAATCGATTCACGAATAAACGAAATCTCCAAGCAACGTTAGTTGAAATATAGTGCTCTATTTGTAAATGAATGCTCTATTCATACATGAGCTAAGTGCTAACTTTTACCTACATTTAGGAACGTCAGACAATTAAGAAATCTATAGCAAGAAAAAATAGCAATTTCACGCCTCACGTGTATCCAGGAAACCGAGCGAATATTTAAGTTAGCAGAAAGTGAACTAGTATGGTTAGATTAGCGTTGCGTCGGTATGTACCGCTTCGAACAATTCATACGCATCGGATGTGTTAAGTAACTATAATTGCTAATTAATCGCACCATTCGAGCCTTTACTAATACGTAACGAAATTAATACAAATTAAAGGTTACTTTTCAGTAGAATTAAGTTAGTTTCTTTTAATTAGTTATCAACAATGTTTTTTTTTAACTTATTTCACTGTCGTTGTCATTTTTTTTGTTACTTTTTACAGCAGCGCCTTTGCGAAATATACATGAAAAACACTAGTTACATACACTGTAAACAAATATAAAAAAAAAAACAAAAATAACAAAATAAAATAATTTATACACACGAATGCAAATACAAAACAAAAGTGAAAATTAGCGCTACTTCTGAACTAAAAATATTATTCTAATTTGAAATAATTGAACGCTAACACATATTTAAATATTAATGGTTTATTATGTGTTTATAAATACATAATTTTAGAGGTTTATATAATGTTCTTATCAAATGACGGAAGTGACTTAATATACGTAACTAGCGATTTTACGAGAAATCTTGATGTTATGGTCATGATATGGTAAATGTAGTTCACGAATATGAAGTAAGCAGACACGAAATTACAAAAACCTACTTCAAGTGATATATGTGCAAGCGCACGAATCGTTACCAAAAAGTAGGATTGCCTTCTTATGTTTCACCTGAGAGAAAAAAATAAGTTAACTATAGAGTGCGCATATCGAGTATGAACTGTAGGCACTAGTATGAACAAGTAAAATCGTTAAATTCGTGTCAAAACCGAGCGCGCGGTTTTATTAAAACTATCTCAAAACCTAATATTACCCTGATAATATCGGACCCCTCGATATTTTAACATAAACGTCTGTCGTCACACGGAAATTCACTTAAATCAATAAACGATCGAAGTACATTTAGCAAAAATTTGCTTACCGTCGGCACAAGGGGCTACTAGCGATGCTCGCGCTCTATGCTTGTCTATGTTTACTCTAAGTGTTTTAAGTAAAATACTAAAATGATAGTGCTCCAAATGGAATAAAGAACTTCATACATACAGTAGGTGCTATTAGTGCATTTCATCATGATTACGGACTTCACGTTATTTCAAGCATTTACGTTTTGATTAAAAATAAATATACTGGATTTATTATTTTGTTACATTAACTACCTACTATTATTCAAAATACAAATATAATAGGAAATTTAATAACTATACAAAACATCCAACTTGCGCAAGGTTGCAGGTTCGAACCCATTACATGCAAGTACCTATGTTGCTTTTGCAAAGTTATTTATGTTACTTTCTTAATTATTCTATAACATCATTGACGGTCGGTGGAGTAAAACATAGTGAAGAATCCTGGATGCTAAAAATTCTAATCTGAAATTGCCAATACATAATGAGCAAGCGTGGTTATCAATGCTCGTGCCTTCTCAATGTGAGAAGAGACCTTTACACAGCAGGACATTTATAGGCCGATATTATTATTTTCATACGAAACATTCGCGTCGTAAATATGGTTCAACTGGACACAACTCAATTTAATAATTTTATAGGTATAACCAGAGCACTAAAATAAGTTAATGTTATTAAAATAACTATGACTCTATAAAACGCCCTATTTAAAGACTATTTACAACTTAAAGAGATAGAATTTATGATTGTTTCCATATCATTCACCTATTATAAATATTCAATTTTAGTTTAAAATTATCATTAATTTCTTCGTTTAGTATTTAACTAGCTGTCCCCCGCGACTTTGTTCGCGTGTTTTAGTTTTAACGGTTTTTCATTTTTGCAACCTTTTTTCATTTATGCTCCGCTCCTATTGGTCGTAGCGTGATGTTATATAGCCTATAGCCTTCCTCAATAAACGGACTATCCAATATAAAAAGATTTTTTCAATTCAAACCAGTTGTTCCTGAGATTACCGCTTTCAAACAAACAAACAATCTATTCAGCTTTATAATATTAGTATAGATTACAAGTAATCGCTTTGCAGCTGTTATTGCGTGTTATGGGATACCGTGACATTGTCTGATTTTACTATGGTGATACCATTAGGTACCTACATAAAATTATGAATAGAGTGATCTCAAATTTTAAGGTATTCATTTTGAGGTAGTCAATTTCTAATAGTCATGAATAACATTTAAGATCGATAAAGTTACACCGTTCTTAACAAACATGTTATAATGTTATTGGCATACAAATCAAATAGACAGATATAAAACTAAAGAAATATTACAATATGTATTCTTAGCCTCGGGCCAACACTAAGAAATCGTTTAATTATAATTATTAAACGCAGAATGACGAAAACCATTACAGTTTACACATTGTTTTATAATCCCGGCAAGGTCGAGTTGCAACCATTATGTGTTTTTGGTTGCTCTCGCGCGTGGCAACGCTCTACTTACTGGGCAATTACGGGTTAACGAGATACCTTGATGAGAGTAAAAATGCAGCGAGTGTTAATTATTTATTTAAATTATTGGGTAACTGGTAGGCTTGACACGCAATTAGATAAGTTTTAAAGGTAGCTAAGTAATGAGGAATGTAAATAGATTATTTCGTAAAAAAAAAATGAAAATTCGTTATAATTTATTGAAAGATACATCCCAAATGCGTAGATGCTAAGTTGTGACCCAAACCTTAGTATCTACGAATTGCAAAAGCAGGCAATGCAAAAACTATGGTTGAAGCCATCGAAGGGTGGCGGTATGTAACTTACTATCAAGTGAGTCGCTTGCCCATCGTTTACTATCCAATAGAATACAACAAAACTCCTAAAGAACAGGATTTACCTTATTATTAAGTCTACTTCATAATTAAATAAATCCTGTTCATTAGGTGATCTTTGATTATAAAAAGTTTAACTAGTTACAAAGTCAGAAGTTGATAGGTATAATCTGAATAAATGACAGAAAGCTTATCTTGTGCAAGTTACTACTTTTACCATATAAATAATCGTATTAAAACTCGAACATCAAAACTCTTCTTCGCAACAATCCTGTCAATCTTATTCATATTTAGATACGCTTACAAAATTGAAGACGTAATCTGTCACAAAATAGATATCACAAATATTTGAATTTTAATTAAGAACTTGTTTTGTGCGCGGATGAATATCTACAAAAGTATATTTATACGTATTCAGGATAAATAAGGAAGAAGAAAATAAAAGGTAGGAGACTCACACATCTATTTAAATCTGTTTGTTGTTGGCCTTTTTAACTTAATACATATTAAATCACGTTAAAGAGCAAAATAAGCATAATATTGCAATACCTCAGCCTTCAAACTAATCATTCTGCAAATTTGTTTACTAGCTCAGTTTCATCTTCTTCTCATCGTTATTGATATTTTATTTAGCCTTCAAAGACGAAGGCGAGTGGTATCGTATTCAGTTTGACAAAAATATCAGAAATAAAATATATTTTGAAATATTCAACTCTACTAACACAATGCAGAATTCTATAATCTGTTAAGACGTAACGTAATCCTAATATCTACTTTCTAACATCGTAGGTACTATGAAAATAATGTTTTGTGTCTGCTTTAATAACAATGAAACCGTTTTAAATGACAGTATTCTTTTCATTTTGATTGAAAACTTAAATTTTTATACGTATAACATGGAAGTGCGGATACACATTTAATGTATTTAGCGTATTTGCTCCACGTAACTTTGACAGACGTTCGTAGTCACGTATTTATCTGCGGCATCCCGCTAGAGAAAACAATGATGTTACGCGTGATAGTATTCAAATCACAACGCTGACTTCACCGATGCAGCAAATAAAAGAACAGATTCCAGTTTCGAAATGAGAATCTTTCCTTTCTTGTTAGTAAAAAAGTTGGTATCCAGAAAACAATTGACTATATTGTTACAGTTGTCAAAACTCATAGATTTATCACCTTGAACTGAGAACGCTACGTAATTTTACGTAATTGCTCTATCATTATCAAACTACCGTATTCTTGCGTAGAGCCGGGTGGCGGCGTGCGGCGTCGCATCTCCCCCTGTTACTAATATAAAAGTGGAAGGCTCCGCTCCTCGGCATCAGTTGTGTGTGGTCGTGCAGTCAGGGCAAACCTTATCCAAACAGAAAATGATCGCCAGAGTAAGTGCATCCTGTGGTTTACTCCTGCTTTGTGAAAGGATTGAGTTTTTAGTGAATCAAAGAAGATAATCTTCCCGTAGAGTCGTCCAGCAATTTTTCGAAAATTTTGATTCCAAGTGCTTAGAGATTCATTTTTTTTTTATTCATATAATTCCTTCCAGCAATTGTTTCCGAATTTTGACTCAATTAATTTTATAAATTTAATTCTTCAGCTGATAGACTCTCTGTAAAAAATATTACCCGATTGTTTTATGTTATTTTCCAATGATCAGATTCTTCTAGAATGCGGTTGATATTGCCCGCACGTTTCAGACGTATTTACACGCTAGTCATTTGTGTCTCTAAAGTTGTCGCAACAACTTATTTATGGTTCTGTAAAGCTTCCGACTCGTACATGTTTTAATTATACAACTCAAAACATAACTTAGTTTAGATTGCTCTAAAATATTTTCTATCTAGTTCGTCATATTAAGTATTCATTTTGTTATTTAAATTTTAATCAAATGTCATGATAATTATTCAAAATTAATCAAAAATCATTTTGATTGCCAAAATATTTATAGTTGTCTCTTTTCTTCGAAGTAATAATTGTTCTTTAAACTTTTCTTATTCGCGTCTGTTTGATTATTTTATTTCCTAATTAAAAGTCATTTTTATTAATAGCTCTCTTTACTATAATTACCTGCTGATTTTCGTTAGTTATGTCGCATAATCCTTATGATATTATAATTGAATTTTTAAAAGTTTTTTTTTAGTTTTTAATACTACTAAAAATAGATAAAACTACTTTTGCTTTTATTAAGTTTTTCATTCAATTTTAAGAAGTCGCGTTTCGTTATTTTCTGTCAAAATTCATATCTTGTATATCTACGATCTAAAATAAAACTGACTATAAATATTATTTAATAAAGGACCGGGTGGTTGACTGACAAACGAGGTATGTTCAGAAACCTAGAAACCTCCTTTTAAAAGTCCAGTATTAGTGTCAAACTTGTAAATTCAAATTAACAATATGTAAAATTTTGCTCTAAAATGAACAGTGAAAGTTAAGATTAATTTATCTAAAATGTAGATGGTTGTTAGTCGTCATAACAGTTCATCGAATTTATGTAATAATGATTATAAATCTATTATTCATTTTTTTTTTGTTTTATGATTTTGGGTTTGATTTATAAAGGGTCGGTAATACTACTCTACGTGTACCCATAAGTAGAAGAGGAAGGAAAATATTAAAGTACTAACGTATATGTGTCAGTGGAATTTTAGATCAATAAATAAATAGAAAAAAAAACTAAGCAATGGCAAATCCCAAAAAATATGTTAGATATATACATAAATAGTTTAGTTGTTAACCACTATTTTGTGCCATTTACGTGATGTATAACATTTAATTCAAAATAACATAAAACCCGCGACTAAAACTAGTTTCGCGCAAGTATTAAAAAAACTTTAACAATGAACTGCTTACTAGACTAGGATCAAACTCGCACCACATCACGCTGAGATAGTTGGCGCAATGACCTATTTCACTTGGCTGTCCATGCCGTCAAAATTATCATCATATCGTCATCTTCAGCCTTATTAACATAACCCACTGCTTGCCATATATTAATTTTCCTCCATCAAAAGTATACTATCTAATCATGGAACTGTTTGTTTCAGGTTACAGTTTTCGTGTGTGCGTTGGCACTTGCCTCCGCGGGTGTGCTCCAGTTGGGCCACGGGTACGCGGGAGATTCTTACGGACATGAGGGGCTTGCGTACGCGCCGGTCGCCTACGGAGGACACGAAGTCACGCATGTTGACTACCATGTAAGTTACATGAGGAAAAAACTATGCGAGACGAGAAAAACAGAAGATATACGATACAAAAGACACGGTAGACGAAATACATAAAAAAGGTCACAATTGAATATATGACTCAAAATTGCGCAATCAGAGAATGAAAAATAATTTTAACTTGAATGCTTAATAGATGAAAATTATAAATTGTTTCCTTAACTGTACAGTTTGTATACTATAAAGCAAATTTGAGCGTCAAACATAATAGTTCTATTTAAATGATAAAATCTTTGAGCAACAACGTAAGTTCTACAAAAAAATAATTTAGATGAAAAACTAAAACAATGACTACAACATTGTAAAACAAACTGACAAATGTCATTGTTTTCTTGTTACTCACATTAAGAACATGTACACATTATAACTGTCGTAGTTACAACACTGCACTGTCACACAGACTGGAACGTTCACATAAAACTATAAGAATATTGGTCAAGGATACACAAATCAAGAAAAAACGCATCAAAATGTTATGACACTCAAATGGCAGAATGTTTTAACGTATAAAAATCACGACGTTATAGACAAACAAATAAACCAGCGTAAGACAAGCACACAGTCATGCAAGCAAACTGTAACACAAAAACTTGACTCATATACTTTTAGTTTTCACAATCTATGTAACAGTCTCGACTTGTAAATTATATTCATAATCTCACTAATTTCTATTAATAATGGTTATGTTACAAGCAAACAAACTGTTGCTAATATCTTGTCTATAAGTGGAGCAGCGAAATCTGGTTTTGTTTTCCTAGGCCTGTTACCTATTTGGTTTCATAATACAATACTAACAAGCTAATTGATAGCTTGCATAAACCGCGCGTGTTGTACGCCCGATCCAACACAATCAGCGCGGTTTCCGGGATACGATACCTATCAACGGCACAGTCCCACAGTGGCCCAGTCGCATTACGTCACCCTGACAATTTATCCACTAAATGGGACCGAGTAAATAAACATTAATAATTATTTTCGTTTCCTCCTGGTGCGTTGCGGTAACCGGACTAGTCGACAGGTGTCTTGTTGAAAAAACAACCCGTAAAGAGAGGCTATCGGCAACGGCTAAAAATTAAAAAAAAATGAGAAGCCTTTTCCTTTTTTAAAGTTGGTTAATGATAAAATTATACAAAATCTAATAATTAAACCTCTTTACTAAATAGGCATAGTAAAAGCTGACATTAAAAATTTGCTGCATTGCAATTCGATTAAGATTAAATTAAATTGCCTTTATAAAACAAATTTTGTATTGCTGTTACAAAACAAATTATTATCTTTTACGAGTGATCAACTAGTTAATATGCAGCTAAAAGTTAATCTTTCTATCTTTCAAGCTT
Source organism: Diachrysia chrysitis (assembly GCA_932294365.1). NCBI lineage: Eukaryota > Metazoa > Arthropoda > Insecta > Lepidoptera > Noctuidae > Diachrysia > Diachrysia chrysitis. Next base: position 5,525,888 of record OW028645.1, read on the forward strand.
TTAAACTGTTCACTTACAAATCACACCTATAAAACCATTGTATAACATAATACACCACGAATCAAATTAAAGATCATAACTCTTTGGCATAAAGCTTCATTTTATCTTTTGTCGATAGACTATAAGCTGTCATAAATCGAACGCCGCGGGTAATCATTTGAAATATTCCGCTGTGCATTACATAACGGTTCGCAAAGCCAAGTATATCCCGATCGTGACTGCAGGGCCGATATCGCGGTTCCCAGGGTGGTTGCAACACTAAGCCCTGGGACATAATGACTGTCATGATATCCAGGCCAAATGGACTGTTGTTTGCATAAACTTCGGTAGCTCGTGCTCTCACGCTCGTTTAATGGTAGATGTGGAATCGTTGCCGACGAAGTCGACCCAAATGCAGAATTACGTAACACCATTTGACAGTATGAACCATTGTAGCGCGACCAACAATAATGAGATCGAACTGGATCTCCTGGACTAACGACATGCTAACGTATACTCATTAGCTACAATTCTATTTTCAAAACAGTTTACACAACTGGTTTAACATGAAAAATAGATTTCTGTAGAGCAACGAAGCATAGTATAGATTGAAATCGGTAGTACCAGCATATTTATGAAAACGTAAAACATTACGATACGTTTCCGAAGCAAGCATATAACGTAATAAACTCATACATTTTCCTACTTAGGTGACGTTGTACTTATAATAAGATAGTTAACATTGCATACGCAATAAAATTATGATTATTATACAAACCAATATCTGACAAATCTTGCAATTCGTCCAAAAACTAATCTGAATCATGTTTGTTACCAGGCTCACCCCAAATACGACTACTCGTACTCTGTCTCCGACCCACACACTGGTGACCACAAGACCCAGCACGAGGTGCGCGACGGTGACGTCGTGAAGGGCGAATACTCCTTGTTGCAGCCTGATGGCTCCTTCAGGAAGGTCACCTACACCGCTGATGACCACAACGGGTAAGCAAAACATTCAAAACTTATGTCACTGGTTAGACGAGTCTATATTAAAGAATACTTGATACTATTAAAAAAATTGTTCCATGTTAAAATGAGAATAAACTCGACCACTTTTAAGTGTTATTATGAAAGCAAAATGAATAGTGTTTATTTACTTAACTAAACTAATACGCTACCTGGAAAAATTATGATTTTACAATGCGTTCAGAACTTCAATATTAAAACAATAAATCACCAAAATTAAATGTTAGATCTGAGTCACTAACAACTCTTAATTGTCATGCTTACAATTTATAACATTAGGGTGGGTTTCAAACCCGTGGTCAAATACCGCCAATTTTAATTCATTCAATAAAAGTACATAACCAACTTATATCTGTGTAAAGGAATGCTAAACTTGGCATTTCCTTTAGTTGATTACGTTATTGCACTTACTACAATGTTACCTTTCTTGCAGTTTCAACGCGGTCGTCCACAACACTGCGCCCGCGCACCACGAGTACCACTAGTGTCGGCACACTGCCACTGTTTCTCATGTGATATTAAACCCTTAATACTTAATGTAGATAGTCTTTAGTCGAAACTGACTCTTTATTTTATAAGACTGCGGCGAAAATAAACTTTAAGAAAATATTGTTTTTCTTTTTCTTACCATGTCATGTGTGTCCATAGTTGTAAATATCTATATGTATTTCTAATCCACACTAGTCAGTTTGTTTTGATCAACAAACAATGAAGTATTGAGGTATTTTTTAATATTTATTACGCAATAACGCCTGCAACATGATTACTTGTATATGTATGTATACGAAAAAGGAAAAATTTTAAACCAATCAAATTTCGACTCAGTAGATGTCACATACGTCGGCTTTATGACGGATAACAAGTTTAGTAGAGGAAGAAATTTGAGCATCTTAGACTCTGTAGAACTGTGACCTATTTAGCCTAGTTGGTAAAGCCACTGGTGCATTTAATCAGTGATTACAGGTTCGAATCCTGCCTGAGGTTTGAACCTTTATATAATTTGTATTTAATTATATGTATTAAGTAAGTGTAACGTAAAGATAATTTAGACACAAAATAATATAATACTTCCTTAGACGTAGATAGTTATAGCCAGATAATACTTAAAAAAAACTGAAAAAAAAAAAGCAATTTAAATTATAAACCAAAACTCTTTATCAGTAAAACCTCATATCTATATAAAAAAAACAAACCAAAGTGTCTTGTTATGTAGTGCTATAGCTCGTAACAAACATGTATAAGTAAAAATCTATTAAAACCTAAATTATTCAATACCTGCACGAATAATTCGTGCAGGTATTGAAGTATAACTAATTGTTGGTTACTTGCATAACCTTATTAGCAGTGGTTAAACAACATAGGTAGAGAACAACTGTTGCTTCGTTCCTGCATGTTTATCTATCTATACTAATATATAAAGAGACAATCTGACTGACTCATCAACGCAGACACGAAACTTCTCAACCTAAAATGATGAAATACGGATAATGGGTACCCTTTTTAAAGAAATTAGTAATAAAAAGGGAGTTTTTAGATATTCCACCTCTCAAGAATTTTTCTTCTTCTTCTCATGTAAAATAACTATAAAACTCTTTTTGAAAAAAAGTGAACACCTAGATGACCCAGTCTCAGTTGGCCTTCAACGCAACGTGGAGAGTTAAAGGATTAAAGGAGCGATGAAAGGTTGCATGGAAATCCGTCAGTTTCAAAGTTAGAACTATGAAATTTCATACACAAGCTTCAGGTTTTAGATATTCAACTAACTATATATTGTTGGGTCGTATTTTGGAGGAAATAGGGATTATTAATTCTCTACAATATATCAGTTATTTTAATCATCTATTCATACCTTCTAAAAATTTCATAAATTTCATACTATCTTAATGCAGAAATTTCGATTTTCCTTAATTAACTTACCGTTGTAAAATGAAGGTATTATACTGGCCATTAAATACTTATTGTATAAGTTACCTTATGACTAAGATTCTAACTGATTTTCTATATGTTGGACACAATGGACTAGACGTCAAGGAGAAAACTACGGTAAAACCCAAAAACTAACAATGATTTAGCTACAGATTTCTTTTACATGGCCTCAACTCAAAGTAATCTGAAAGAAATATGTTTAAAATCACAAAATTTGAAATTACTTATTTGTCATGATTTACATTATCTGAAAATTAAATAAATATATAGTTTATATAATTAAATTGACTTGTAGAGAATGCCGTATGGCGCCTAATGTACGTCTTTTTTAGTGTGCATGAAAGCATTAATAAAAATATATATTATTTTAGTTTCATATATATGTAATAATTTTACAATATTCGTTTGAATGGGCAGCATTGTGTGTGGGTTATTATTAGGTACAAATCAAGGGCCATCTAGTTCGTGTTATTGCTTTTAAAATATAAGAGCCCCATTGCCAGAACACACATTACAAGAACACTTTGTATATATTTTAAAACATCGATGACCTTATTTATAAAATCTCGAATAGCTTAACAACTGCTTAACAGATTCTTCAAAATTGATTTAGAAACTGCTAAGCAGGTTCTAAACATCCATTACTCTGTTACGGGAATTGGTGATACAAATAATAAAAAAAAATATTTGATTAAATGTATAATATTGCTAAAAACAATAGCGGTGCTGTCTTCCAAGCTACAGACAAGTATAATCACTTACCTTACTTCCTGACTTGACGCTCTAAAAACGAATATCCTCTTCTTTGTCTCTCGTTACCAACTTCCCCATTGCTATATTACATTTGTTTACGTAATCCAATTGTAACACTAGAACATACAAAGCGTCTTTTCAATAATTATTTTATCAAGCTGCAGTGTGTTCTTTTCAAGAAGCAAATAATTGTAAAATATTCATTACTAGCTGACCCGGAAAACTTTGTATTACCTTATCACCTAGGCTTAGAAAAACCACCTATGACCTATTCTCAGACCTTCCAAATATAGGTACACAAAAAGTAAACACTGTGGTACGAGATTTTTATATTTTAGATTTTGTAAAAATATTTTGTCCCAATTAATTTATGAAAAAAAAAAATGTTTTGTATTTGTGTTATTTTTGGAATATCATTAAGGATGAAGATGGTTTGGACAGGTTAATGTACGTAAATTAATTAATATCTTATTAAACTAATATGTAATTAAGTTATTAAAGTAAATTAAATGATTTTATCATTTTTAAAAATAACTTATGATTACTTATTATTTATACGGGAACAAATATTATATCCTCTGACAAAATAATCTGCCGTTTCACAAATGTTACCTAAATCAAATTGATCAATGCATAATTTTTTGATATCAATCAACGCAACCATTTAATTATTGTTTAACTAAAATGCTTCCAAAAATTATTTACTTTTATATTTATTAGCAGAAATATAAAAAGAAAAAGACAAACAACATGTTTAACTACAAAGCAAAGAGGTTTGACTAAAACACTTATTACACTAAAACTAAAATTTATAGCATTTGTATTTTATGACAAAAATATCTATCCTTTAAATCCCCACTTCACGCATACAATTGGCACTAGAAAAAAAATACTAATGTCAAATTTGTAGAAATTCTTATTTTAAAATGCAAATCATGTATATTTTCAGCAAGTTAAATTAAATGTTATGACAATAGAATACGTGACTAAAACTATTCCACTGTTTTCTATTCTTTTGTTTAATATCAATTCCTGCAGAAACAATATTTGAAAATAACGAAACAGCTGTTCTGTAAACTGTATTTAATTGTCTGCAAAAAACAAACGGCAACGATTTCATTTGTTATACAATAAAGCAATAATTTTTAACATTAATTGGACCACATAACGATTTAAAAAATAATACGCTATTTAAAAAATATTTATCATTACATTTCTTAACAGTTAACTTACGTGGCGCTATTAGGTACCTATTCACCTATTTACTTTACAAATTTATTGAATTGCTGTTTAACATGACCAATCCAGAAAAAGGATTTCATAAAACTACAAACTGTATGTAAATACTCAAAAGTACCATGAAGTAAAATAAATAAATAGAACCTTAGTGATTGCATTGTGCGCCCACAGAATACTTATAGCAACCTCACAATAGAATGAGGTTGCGACCTTAAAAACACAGGCGCTTTTAGTTTCCATGGCTATGAAAATTGCTTTATTGTACTCGATTTTCATTTAAAAACCATTTAATAGCTGTGTGCCATATGTAAAATTTAGGGGAATAACATAATTACATAGGCCAATAATCACGTCAATAGAAACAAGCAGACCTACATTTCATTAAAATAGTCGAGACGACTAGCCAACGTACCACTGACCACAATTCGGTTTTATTTGCAATGAGAGAAAAATTGTTTTTAAACAATAATAACTATACTTGGTTGTCTAGTATGCAAATTTGAAAGGTTATGTTCACCTACAGCCAAGCATGGTGTTAATAACCGAACAGTGAAATTTAAATAAGTGAAACATCCCATATTTTGAATAAACGTTTACCTTTATCTAAGAGTCACGGAATAGAGTAATAGCAAGCAGTTCCTAGTACTATTGCATAAGATACGCACTGACTGAACTGTAGGAAACAAAACCTATTGTTATGCTGGATTACCTAGTTTTTGTACACCCACGTGTTCCGAATACTGGTGAAAAATGACTGACGGAGACTGCGTTAAATCCTTATTAACATATTAATTGTTAACTCCTATTCATCTAGTCTACGACATTGATGGTTTGTTTCGGTATTACCGAACTGTATATTTTAGGACAAACAAAGCACCTCTTATAAGCAGTGTTTCATCTTCAAAAATATCAGTAGTCTTCCATCGATCACCAGGAAAGATGATTGTCAAAGTAAGTGTTGGATCGTTGTTTAATAATAACTCAAATAAATTCCAACCCTACTAAAGTCATTAAAATTTGTTGATTTCAGAGTTTCGTGGTGACCCTAATTTTAAGTGTTGGCTTAATTACTGGATCTTCGTACTCAAATGTTTACGTGGAGCGAGATGTCGCACCTAAGGAATATTATCACTATGGTACACCGTATGCTTCAATAGTAAATCCACGATTATCTCAAGTCAACGCTTTGCCTCCAGTATCCGGTTACATTTCACCTTGTGCTCCGCCTTGTCTACTTCCTGGGCAAGCGATTGCCCCGAGAGCAAATGTCATAACCTATAATACACCAAGCCTTCCTGTCATAGTTGCACCTAATGAGGTACGTAAAAATGTTTACTTAAAAATTTAAAGTATAATTAAAAAGTTTATTTACTTGTCATGTATTCTTAATCAGGATCCTGCCGGATATCAATATCAATACGTCGTGTATGATGAACACACAGGTGATCACAAGGCGCAACGTGAACAAAGCGATGGGTCAGTTGTCCGAGGTGAATACTCGTTTTTGCAGCCCGATGGTTATATACGAGAAGTGCAATATGTAGCTGACGACGTATCAGGGTGGGTACCAATTTAAAAAAAAAAACTTCTATTCTATAAATTCAATAAACCTATTATAATTTATTCTGTGCAGGTTTAATGCAGTTGTGAGAAATTTTCTACCCGTAACAGTAGAAGGCAAAAAAAGAGGAGAAACAAAGGCCCACAAGAATTCGGCAATACATTGCTTGGAAGTAAAACATGAATCATTAAAAAAAGGGTTAGAAGAATCTGAAGAAAGTTCGGAAAGCCACGGTTCACATGGTCATGGAAATTCACATAAGACGGAATCCAAGAAACATTCAAAGCATCACTCAGAAGACCATAGCGAGGAATCTAATGTTAAAAGCAAACATAGCGTAACCAAGGGTTCGCATGACTCTGCCCATGATACCCAACATCATGATAAACATCATAATAAACCTGACAACGAATCAGGTGACTCAGAAAGTTCCGAGGAAAACCACCATAGCAAAACTAAACATGAATCTTCTCATGATCATGGAGATGGTTCTCATGAATCGCATCGTAAGAAAAGTAAAAAAGGGTCCAATACCCAATCCAGTGAAGAATCTATTGAGGAATCTGAAGAACACTCAAAAGGCAAACACTTGGCACATTCAAAAAAGGGTTCTGATGGATCAGAAGAAGGAGCCCTAGAGAAAAATCATAAGTCCAAAAAAGGAGCTAAACACTCTGAAGAGTCAAGCGAAGAATCAGGGAGGTCTGAATCTGAAGAATCTGATGAACAGTCCAACGAACACTCAAAAGACAAGTCGAAGTCAAAGGCAACAAAAGAATCTGGACATAAAACTGGTCATGGATCTGAACACGGATCTAGTCACGAATCTGGACACGGATCTAATCATGACGTTGGACACGGATCTGAACACAGTCATGACTCTGGACACGAGTCTGAGCACGGATCTGAACACGGCTCCATACACGACTCTGGACACGAATCTGAACACGGATCCAGTCATGACTCTGAACACGGATCTGCACACGACTCGCATGGCTCTGAACACGACTCCGGGCACGGATCTAAGCACGTATCTGGACACGACTCTCACAGCTCTGAACACGACTCCGGACATGGATCTAAGCACGGATCTGGCCACGACTCTGAACACGAATCTGAAGAAACAGAGAGTCACGAGAAACACAAATCAAGTCAAGAAGTTGATGAACACCAAGTGCTTGTACCGTATAACGATATAGTCCGATGTGTCATGCAAGCCCTTAAACGATCCCATGGCTTGCCGACAGGCATGAGCCAAGAACCTTCAGCATTGTCGTACCTAGTATTAAACAAACCATGTTAACTGTGAGATTCTAATGATATATTTATGTCTAGTCGACTTGTCTTATGTCTAACGATTGAAATTACAAGTATATCACAAATGTTTTAATTTATTGTAAGTTGCGTTTATGTTTAAACAGAATTTAAAATACACCGGATATAACTAATTGTGTTCTTTTTATTGTAACCTAAAAAATTACCCTATTGAAGTAAGTTAATTAACAATGATTGTAAATTAATAAGTTAAGTACTACCTGTGTTAACTAGGTAAAACAAGTTAAACTTTTACTCTTAAACTAAAGTAGCAGTAGTAAAAAATATTCCATATTAAATGGTCATTGAACTGGCACTGCTTTTAATACTACATTTATCACACTTAAACATAGATAGCCAGCGTGTTTTCTGGTATAACTTAACAGCTGTCACTGTAAGCTAATTGTATAATTACTTACTATCGGTTTTTACTGCCTAACTAAACATCTATCTCTTAACACCGTAAGTGGACAAGCTTATGACATAGCAATTTAAATGCAATTTATTTCAATGCCATTCATATTTCCTCAGCCAAGAAATGGTACAAGATAGTTAGTGGCTATTTAATTATTTCAAGACAGGACTGAGATTGATGATTATCTTGTGTCTAAACTGGTATAGAATTTCTTAACTGTGTGGATTAATATAATAAAGCCTAAAACGTGTGTTGCTAATGCTCTAGGAATAGTGACATATCGTGCACCTGTCACTTCATAATACGGCATGAATACTTTGAGAACCCAAACATTGGTTACGGTGACTGACAATCACGTTACATTATAATCTATTTATTAATGACGAAGTAAGCGGTCGTTTGCCAACATTTAACAATATTCTTCAAAAATTTGACCAAATATTCGATATTCGACCAAAATTCTTCCTTAAAGCTTACAATTTTTTGTTACTAATTATGAAATGTAAAAATGAAATTAATCTATATTGTTAAAACAATATAGATTAATTTATATAATGATTATATGATGATGAATGATTTATTTAATGATTATAATATAGAAAAGTGTAACAAAAAACTTTTAATCTATTTGTTAAAACAATATGTATTGTTTTAACAATATAGATTAATTTAAGACAAATACTAAAATAATAAACCAGAGATAAATATTTATATGAAACAAATATTTGCAAAAATCGCACTAAAAGGGAATAATATGTGCCCTCAGTAAATTGCCAAAATAACTTTAGAATTTTAAAAACTTGTTCATATTGAGAATAGTTTTATATCATTATACTATAGTACTCGAATCAAAACGGCAGTTATGTTGATATTAGTCAATAGATTAATTACAGACCATACCTTTTATGTACACGCCTGATTTTGATTGATAATCGGATTGCTTTTGTTCGTAAATGGTGCTTAAATATAAACAACCTTGAAGTATTTATAGCTGAAATGAGTTGCAACTTTTTTAACTAATGCAATTATGTATCTGAATGATAATTAGAAAGACAAATTCTTTGAATAAATTATATAAGGCAGTGAATATGTAGTTTGTGGTTGCAGAAGAATGAGTTAAATTTACAAAAGCTAATGCTGTTAATTCGTTTTTGAGGGGAACTAGAATCATTTTATTGCTGGAAATAATACCCTAATTATAGGTACCCTTTCGTAGCTTAACATTGATTTTATTTTAAAGACATAATAATCACATACAGGACACGTAACCCTCATAAACTTTATATCCAAATGACTATTAACCATTTAATAGATTAAAACTAATTGTTATTGCCACTACCTTGTTCGAAAGTCTGCCCCTGAGCTCAACAAAACACATACAACAGTCATAAAAACTGTAGCAGACTGTGCATAAGTTATCTTAAAATATATCTCAAATTAAACAATAAAATAAAACCTCTATTAAACCTGACCCACATTTAAAAAATGCGATATTTTATCTAGAGCGTTGGCCGTCTGATCACACGGTCGACCTATCAAATACCTTTTGACACGAGTCACTCTAGAAATAGTTTGGTTAATGTAATATTATGAAATACGTTTTAAGAATGCTATTGTTTATGAAACTTGTTTTAGTCAGTAACAAAAATATGCGCATAAATTAAGTAATAGCAGAAATTTAAATCAAAAGAACGATATTATTAAAATTTACTAGAAGTTTCCACGATGAATAAGGACTAAACGTTGGACATCTGCTTTATGTTTGTTATGCTATCCGCAATTTAACAGAAATCGTATAATTCTAATCGTCAGGTCATAAGAGAGTCAGCCCTTAGAGTATACAAAGACAAGCACAGAGTGCGCGCGTCGCTAGTAGCCCATAGTGCCAAACGTACCTAAGCAATCTTTTTGCTGTAAGTAGTAGTACTGTACTTTCCTACGAAAAATAATTTATGTAAGTAAATTATTTTTCGTGCGACGATAGACGATAGATGCGAAAATATCGATAGTTTTGATATTATAGGATAATATTAGGTATAATATGGTTTTAATAAAACAGCGCGCTCTGTTTTGACACAAATTTTACGATTGTGCTCGTTCATACTGGTGCTCGCAGTTCATACATTGTTAGGCGCACTCTATATTTAACATATTTTCACTCTAAGAGTCAGCAATAACAACTGCCTATATACTAAGTTCCTTTTGTTCAGTTGGTTCAAGCATTTACATGCTTTAATCTTACGATTAAATGCTGATACTACGTATTTTATTATGTAGCTAATAATGTTTCATAACTTTCACTTTAGCCGGCGCGCGTCCTTGAGAGCCGTAATTACCAATATCCTCAATTACTCGTTGTCTTAACTAGAACGGATTAGTAAGTTGCATATTATTATTATTCAGTTCATAAATTAATTTTATCATCTTAACAATCGCTGCGTTGGAATTTATTTAATCTTTAAATATAAAACGCTAGTTACAGTTTAGATGAATGAAATTGTATAATAGTTTATGTTTACGAGTAGGAGTGTACTAGAGATGGGCCGAGTAGGACGAGTTTTACCGAGCAACCGAATACCGAGTATTATTCAATTTAATTTTATCAAAACGAGTAAACTGCCGAATAACTCGGTTCAGTAACGACGCGAAAACAGTTTTGTTATCTCTTTCAGATAATTGACATTGACAACGTTAACTATTTCTATTTTTCAAATGATTAATTGTGACTATTTGAATGTTATTTTTAAAAAGTTTCTAAGCTAACTGTATTAAATACTACTCGTCATTTTTAACTGAGGTATTCGGTCGGTCGAGTACGAGTACTTACTGAAAAAGTCGCCGAATATGCAAATAATTATGTACCGAGTAATAAACGAATACTCGGCGCATCTCTAGTTGACACTGTCTATCTTGTCTAGGAATTAATCCTAACGTGGGGTACTTGCAAAGCTTCTAACTTGTCTTCAAACTAATGATATATTTAGATATTTTTTCATTTATTTAGATCCTTAGCATAGGCATGAAAGCCTCCTTTCACTATTTCCATGCTTTTCGATCACTTACTAATTGAGCTTAATAATAAACTAAAACTTATTTATAATTTTTATTAGTCAAAAAAAGAATATATATAATTATTGATTCTACAATTTATAACACTGATGATCTATATGCTGTCTTATGATATTCTCAACTCTAGTGACGTTGTTAGTCGTTCGCAAAACAAATCCGTGTATTTTTTTTTTATTTATATCATAATGTGTCACAGTTTACAAACTTTGCTTTTTGAAAGTTCTTAGTTTTTAACGTAACGTAAAAAAAAACATTTCTTAATAGGTGTGCAGATTAAATTAGCTTTGGTGATGCTTACTAAGCCAGCACCCATAACCGGTCAGAGCAACATGCGTGACGCAGCGCTTTGTGCTCATACACTATATACAGTTTCCGTTGACGTCAAACACTAAGTTGTTTGACAGCCGACGCTAACGGCTTGTTACTTGGGAAATACCTCGACAATTATGACGTAGACTGGTTTAAAATGCAAACAATGTGTATTGTGTAAAAGAGGTTTTTTTAGTGACCCAAAATAAAAATGTGCAAATCGAAACTTCTGTGATATCTTTACAGAAGTGATCCTTGTTTAACAGTTGTTAAGAAGCTACAATTCTGATTCTCATTCTAATACAGTAAATGGTTAATGAATGATAGATAGTCGCTTCATAACTTAGCTCTAAATACATATACTATAACAAACATTTTATCATTTAAAAACACCTACTGTGTACTTACTTTTCAAAAATCGAGGATAAATAAAAAGTCTTCCATATTTATCATTTACGAAACCTAAAAAAACATAATTTTATTCCAAAATCCAGATCATACAATAAAAGAAAAATGGTTGTGCGACATTTACTAGTTGAGTCGCTATTTTTTAATATGAAGGGTCGGATATTGCAGTCCAATATGTAATTATATCTTTGGAATCTGGGCCACATGACACAATACAAAATAAAAATAAAACAATTTTAGTGTTCACTTGTTATTCCCTAGATTACATTGACTTCATTATTTTTACCAATTGCAAGTAATAAACAATGTGTTTTATAGCTAGCACCTAATATGAATCAGAATTTATTATCGAACTCGTATTTTTTACATTAACTTTTATTTTTATTTTGTTATTTTAAAACAAGTGATTGTCTCATTAGCCGACCACGAAGGTTGTTTACTACTGCGGATTAGGTAGGTACCTAGTTCCTGAAAAAATATAAATGTCAACGTAAGTATATTCTTCTGGTGCTCATTACTGGTTAACTATTGTATTTTACATATTTAAACCAACAGATTACATAAATTCCAAGTGAAATTAATATTCATGATTCGTAACTATTACAAATAAAATCATGACTTATTAGTGTCGTAAGGTTGATTAACAATAGAAGCCTACGTATAAATTAAAATAGATCCGGACACAAATCAGCGAACTACTACATACTATTACATTATCGGAACTGCGACCTTGGTACATGTCAAAGTTACAGAGTCAAGGTGCGTGCGCATTTCTCCGCCCCACCGCGCCCGCTTTAGCAGCGGCGTTCTATAAAACCATACTGCAGGACCACTGAAATTAATCAACTTTTGATTCTTACTCACTAAACACCAAATATGTTCAGCAAAGTGAGTTGACTTATTTTATCTGTGAATTTATTTATTTAAATCGTTTTTATTTGCTTATTGCATTCGTTCTATAATATTAAAATCTTTTCTTTAGCCAAAAAGCTTGGAAATATTTTAAGAATATATTTTTTATTTCAATAAATATTATCTGCTATCAGCATTTTCAGACCACTTTTGAACTTTATAAATATTCTAACGTGCATACAAATTATTTTAGATCGTAACGTTCGGCGCCCTCTTGGCGGCTGCCAATGCTGGTCTCTTGGGACATGGCCACGCCGTGTCTTCGCAAAGCATCGTTCGTCATGACGAGGCCGCTCCCGTACACTATGCTGCTCCCGTAGCGCACTACGCCGCTCCCGTAGCACACTACGCCGCAGCCCCAGTTGCCCACTACGCCGCTGCCCCAGTCGCCCACTACGCCGCTGCCCCAGTTGCCCACTACGCCGCTGCCCCAGTTGCCCATTACGCCGCACCCGTGGACCACTATGAAGGCCATGACACTTATGTAAGTATTATTATTATTGTATTAATTTTTTATATAGGTTTTATTTTTTTGTAATAATTATTAATTTTGTAATAATTTTTTATATTATAGGTCCAACAAATAAGAAATATTTGTTGTCGTTTATTTTATAAAACTTTCTAACCGTGCCGAACATTTTAGGCTCACCCCAAATACGACTACGCCTACTCCGTTGCTGACCCCCACACTGGTGACCACAAGTCACAGCACGAGAGCCGCGACGGTGACGCCGTGCACGGCTACTACTCTCTGGTGCAGCCTGATGGCTCCGTGCGCAAGGTCGAGTACACCGCTGACGACCACAACGGGTAAGCACTCTTAAATCTCTCAACATTTCATTACACATTTTAAGTTTCAACAACTACTCATTTTTAATAACTAATTTTCTTTTGTTTTATGGTATTTTTTGTTCGTTTTTTTCAGTTTCAACGCGGTTGTGCACAACTCTGCCCCCTCCGTGCACCCTGCCCCCGCTCCCGCCCACGACTACCATCATTACTGAGTGATCATACTTGAGTGACTGTTTTCTGAATGTTCTACTTGCAACCTACCTATTTATATTTTTGTATGATTGTGATGTGTGCTGAATATAATTTAAAAATCTATTTACAACTTTTATTTCGTTTAAAACTCCCTATATATAGATACTTTTTGCTTTATTAATACATAAATCATTTAAACACTGTTTTATTAATAATCTTTTAATTCTAATATAGTTAAATATACATTGACGACAACAATTAGCGATGTCTTGTCTTTTAATAATGCTTTGAAAAAACAACACAAATATTATTATTATCATAATTTTACAAAGATCTTTATTTCTGCTCAATTTAAATAAAACTATGTCACATTTAAATTACTATTTTAAATAACTAATTGAAAAAATAGTATATTTTCTCGGTCATAGTGAATATATTATGATAATTGGGGCTTAATATGGTTTTAATAACATTATTATGCGACAATAATTATAATAATAACCACGTAAACTGATGTAATACATTACACAATCGTTTGAAAACCCAAAAATAACGATTGTAACGACAGTAAAAATTTAAAAAAATCTGGATTAATTATATTTACATACAAAAGGAATAATAAAATAAACTAAATTATATTTTAGACTAAATAATTTTGTTAAAAAAAATAAGCATGAAACCATTTTTATTGGAGGTTTTTCACAAAACAGAGCTTCAAAAAGCTAAACAATTCTACATCATGCTTGTTGTTTAATAACACACATAAGAATGCTAGTAATGTATAATATAATCTTTCAAATTTTATAGGAGGTAGGTACTGCAGAATGGCTCAATATACCTTTATGATAGCGTAACAACTTTAGAGTAAACATAGACAGCATAGAGCGCGCGCATCGCTAGTACCCCTTGTGCGGAGCGTGAGCAAATTTGTAGCTAAATGCACTACGCTCGTTTACTGATTTTAGTGATCTTCCGTGCAACGACAGACGTTTATGCGAAAAATCGACTGTTCTGATAATATTAGGTTTTTGAGATAGATTTAATAAAACGGCTCGCTCTGTTCTGACACTAATTTTACGATTTTACTATTCAGTCTATAGTTTACTTATTTTTTCTCTAAGGTGTAAGTTGCCTAAACTTAACATTAAACCTGCTTTAACTGAAAGCTTATGGTTCCAAATTAAAACAAACGTGCATAATCATTACATTAAGTTAAAAGCTATATAATTCAATTCCTATAAAGTAGATACTAAACACAGCAACTAAAACTGCGTCAATGTTACAAACAGGTCCAATTGAAGGGACTTAAGAAACAAATGACTAATAGTTGCAGGAAACGAAACAAATGCAGTATTATGTAAGTTACGTAAGCTACAAACTAGAAATTCAAAGTAATTCTGACACTTAAAGTGCGTAAGTTTTTCTATCGAGTTTCAAAATATTGATAAGATATTATTGAGGTTAAGATTGTATCTATAAATATCAATTTTAGAAAATGCTTCGTTAATAAGCTACGCCTCTTGAAAAATATTGCAGTTTACTTAATTATGTAAGGAGTTTTAGTACATGTAAGGCTCGAACCACACAAATATCCATTAAATTGACCAAATACATTATTTATTAAGAACTAACATTGGTCAGCAGGTCAATATCACGGCGACTATCCGATATCACTTATTTGTCACTTTATGACTAGACTGTTGGTCTAGTGGTTTTTGACTCTGACTGCTAAACCTGAGGTAGTGGATTCGATTCCCACCGGGTGTAATTTCTCTATGATATTCATGTATTAAGAAATATGTAAGAATGTTTATCAGTTGTCTGGTTGCTATAATACAGGCTCTGCGTAGTTTGGGATTAGATTAGTATCCAACTGCTACGAAATAGTCTTCTTGATTTCAGCAATTTCTATCCATCAATTGACGTCATCAACAGACGACAAAGTCGAAATTGTGACTAGGAGTTACTAGTACTGTGGTGATCCGGTCTTTTACGGATGTAATGCATAATTGGAATGCACACAATGACAATCCGGTCACGCTGTGGCTGAAGTATCGTCCACGCGCAATCCTTGGTGACTTTATCAACGATTACATCCTAAACGACTTGAATAACGAGAATGTTAGAAATAGATTTTTGATCTTTATTAGTATAAGCTTTTAAGTCAATACTACAAACGTGTAGAGTATCGTTTTATTAAGGAATTTATTATAAATATATACCTAAACAAAAAACATTTATCCAACCAATTAAAATAGATTGGCCCAAAATCAATTTAGTAAAATTACTCAAAACTGTAAAAGAAATCACATATAGATAATTAAATTAATTAATTAAGGCGACAGCAGTTCGTAGTCCTAAATCATACATTTCAATGTCACGGAGTCAATAAACACGCATGTTTCAGTATCGTTTCACTTCTTTTGTGTTATGCCATCCCATAACTTAATAGCAGTTTTTTTGATGTTGCTCCGATCAAATTGAGATGAGAACAGTTTCAACCGTATAACGTGGCACATTTATAATCTTCCCAAAAACTTATTTCGGCAACCGTTCAGCAAAACTTTGGCAAGTCCAAAGTATTTTGAATACTTAAACCTTTAACCTTGAACTTTCTTGAAGTCTTCTTTTGGCGCATTAGGGAAAAATGGTGAGAGTAAATAAGTATAACAACTTACGTGCGTACATAAGTACAAACACACTTTTTTTTTTAAGTAACTCAAAAATTTGGATAATGCGAAACCAACTTTTGGGTACCTTTTTAAAGGAGAAAAAACTAAAACCAGGTATGACGTTACCAAAATTAAAATTATATTTATTTACAACACTTATTAACATTTACATTAATAAGACACCTTTACCCACACTAGTGAGTTTAGCATCTCTAAAAATGTGCCTTTGATAAACTTTACATGAGTTAAGTTACAGTAAACTTAGAACTAATATAATTGGGCATTTTATTATTTATCCTAATTTTTCGTAGTAGTCGTTATGTACTCGGTTCGATCCTCGGAGTTTAAAATAAGGATAATGTTGGTTTACCTACTAACCAAAAAGAAAATAAACTATTGTATGTTGCGTTATTTCTTGCATTTGTAGCTCTCTACCATAAAATTAACTTAATTAATTGACAATTAGCATAAATCAATTAACGATTGGATTAACACTAACACACATATTATTAATTCAATTACAACACTGACAATGTTAACGATCCTTTTAATGTAATTTTTATACAAATTTAAGGAATGTATAGCTCCGGCCTGGCGCTAAGGGATCATTCTCTTATAATTTCAAAGCATTTTTTTATCAAGACTATCAATAAAAATGTATAGTAGACATTCCATACATATTAAATAAATTACATTTTACATTTTACTGTCATGCACAACACTCTAGTTATACGTTACTGTCTAAACTGTACCAAACAAGGTCCAAATTACGTTGTCATAATTACGTAGTCAAGGTACGCTCGCGCATTTCTCCGCCCCACCGCGCCAGTACATACACCGGCCGTGTTCTATAAAACCATACTGCAAGTCTTTTGACATCAATCAACACTTGATTCTAATAAACAAACAACATGTTCAGCAAAGTAAGTTTATTAAAAAAAACAGTAAATAATAAAATATATTTTTATTAATTCATGTGCAAGCACACATTTCACTTCCAATCAATAATTTTATGTTACTTTTGTCTAGATCGTTACTTTCGGTGCTATGTTGGCCGCTGCCAACGCTGGTCTCTTCGGCCACGGCCACGCCACATCTTCCCAGAGCATTATTCGTCATGATGAAGGCCACTACGCTGCTCCAATTGCCCACTACGCCGCCCCTATTGCACACTACGCCGCACCTGTAGCTCAGTACGCTGCCCCCATTGCCCACTACGCTGCTCCCGTAGCCCACTACGCTGCTCCCGTAGCCCACTACGCTGCTCCTGCCGCCCACTACGACGGCCATGACACATACGTAAGTTATTGTAGATACGGTAACATAGCCATCAAATTTTTCATAAACCTAATAATATTTCCTTTTTTATTTAATTCCTAATAATATTTCAGGCTCACCCTAAATACGACTTCTCGTACTCCGTGGCCGACCCCCACACCGGTGACCACAAGTCCCAGCACGAGAGCCGCGACGGAGACTCCGTGCACGGCTACTACTCTCTGGCTCAACCTGATGGCTCCATCCGCAAGGTCGAGTACACCGCTGATGCCCACAACGGGTAAGTTAAGAACATTAAATATATTCCTGTATAATATTACATTTCGACTCTAAGAAGCTCTTAAACTAATCAGTGTATTTTTTTTCAGTTTCAACGCTGTGGTGCACAACTCTGCCCCCTCAGTACATCCCGCCCCCATCCACGGACACGAATACGGACATCATTACTAAGATATGATAAATAACTAAACTGTACCTATTTATTATATTGTAAATAACAAAAATACAAAGTTACTGTAAATAAACTTGATGTGATAATAATTAGCAATGCATTTCTTTTGACTGATTCACTCAACCTATTGAATAAGTTTTTAAACTATAAAAGCTCTGTAGCTTTTTCTTCAATTGTTTAGTTTCAAATTAACAGTACTACACACATTTGCGATAACATACAAGAAACACATTAAATAAACACATCAAAGAAAATCTTTGGTCACAAAGTTAAGAAGAGTACGCTATTAGTTAACTTCATAATAATATAAAGAATTTAATTTAACTTAATAATGTATATCGTTTGTTTTCAACCTTCCTACTTTCTATTATTTATTTGTGGACAATGGTGTGGGTTGCATAATTGCTATCTTAGTATAAGGACTTTTATTGTTATATCTTATTATGTAACTGTCGTTTGTCCCTAATAAATAAAATAAAATTTATGTAATATTTTAAACTTATTCTTCGATGATTTATTTATCACTTCATCTTCCGCTTGTGACGTGTGTGACAAACCTTTACAGCCACCCAATTTTTACAACTTAACAGACAAATATAAACATAATTTTAAGGTTTAAAGATTTTGTCTATTGCTCTTTAAATCATTATTCGTGTAAATATGTAGTTATTTATACATGAAAATTAACATGATTCGATGATCATAGTGTTTTATCTCAATAAGGAAATTCATATTTCCCGTGAATAAGCTACTACAAAAGAATAAAGAGTAACCTGCAAAGTTTCTCGTCTTATAGAAATGACATTTTGTATCCGTAGGTTCTACCTTGTGAAAACTTGTTAATTAATGATTCTGATATTAAGCTTTAATAGAAACAAAACTACTGTGATATTGGTAGTGCTAGAAATTAAACAACAAATTCCAACACCTGCCTTGTTTTATTAACCATAATTTAATTATATTCTGTAATTAAGGGCACACGATGTCGCAAAAACGACAACAATTTCAAAGAAATAGGGCTACTCTAATGATTTAACAATATTTTTAACGTTAGGTTACTTCTTATCCAATAATATTATACTTCTTTTCACAAAGAAACAGATTTTGTGTAGATAGATGTTGTTTTAATGCCCAAATGCTCAAAGATTAAAGATGAAGTAAAACATCTTGTTGAAACCTATATTTAAAATAATACATGAATCACAAATACGCAATGACCAAGATTTGGATATTTGATTGTTCTAACTCTGTTTGAGAACAGGCTCTTGCCTGTTAATGCAACGAGGTTCCTATAGTCATCATTATGGTTAATGATACGTATTCATAATTATTAAGAAATATTAACAGTTTACTTAAGCGCATTCTCGGGATCGCCCGACTAGTTTCAGACTCAATAGGAGTCCTTAATTATAACATTCATTTCATAATTATAAACAATTTTTTCTTACTTTTTATTTGTGTTGTGGAGTAAATCGACCTAAGTTACGTTCCTTCCGTAACCTTGTATGCTCCGAGGCTTGGTTCTGTATAACATCTGGTCCTTTTTAGAAGGAAAGCGTGTTGAGCTGTCGCTTTAACGTGAAATGGTTTTTATTATGACAAGTAGTACATCTATATAACTGTGACATAATAAATGGTATATATTTAAGCCAAAAAGGAGAAAAATCATTTATATGAGTGCTAAGTTGCTTGAGACATTTGAGGCCTTAGATTGTAATAACGAGATAATTTATTGAATAAACAAATTATATATAAATAATGTTAACCAATTCCATATCCCGTGTATTTAATATAATTTTTATCCATTGTGTCTGTTGTCTTGACAGCAAGTGTGATAGGCCACATGAGTTCTACGTAATTACCAAATAATATATATTAAATTTTTGTAAGGTGGAGAATAAACTGCTGTGTACCTAGTTGTTAAATAAACTTTTCTTTACATCAGGTGCAAACCTATAAATACAAATAGTATCTATAATATAGAGTTAAAACTATTTTACGGTCACTTTATTTGACTCAAACATATTTATGACCCGTCAAATAAAAAATTGTAACACACCCTTCAAACATAAAAATTGGATTACAAATAACAAAACGAAACGGTAACTTACAAGGTCTGTAAACCGTTGTCACAGTTTCATAGTCAAGGTGCGTGAACATTTCTCCGCCCCACCCCGTTTAAACACACACTGACCAAGTTCTATAAAACCATACTGCAGTACAATTATTAACATCAATCAACTCTTGATTTTTACAAACAATACACCAAAATGTTCAGCAAAGTGAGTGTGCTACAATTTAAATAGTAACTAAAATAATTGAAAAAACCTATGCCTAGTTAAATTGAAATTTTAATTTCTATAGAACAATTGTATTAATTTAATTCTTTTTTCCAGATCGTAGCTTTCGGTGCCATGTTGGCCGCTGCCAGCGCCAGCCTGT
The DNA here is from genome assembly GCA_932294365.1 of Diachrysia chrysitis. Classification (NCBI taxonomy): domain Eukaryota; kingdom Metazoa; phylum Arthropoda; class Insecta; order Lepidoptera; family Noctuidae; genus Diachrysia; species Diachrysia chrysitis. The sequence goes on from OW028645.1 coordinate 5,546,629, forward strand.
ACGGCCACGGTCACGCCGTGTCTTCCCAGAGCATCATCCGTCACGATGAACCCCACCACTACGCTGCTCCTGTAGCCCACTACGCTGCACCAATTGCCCACTACGCTGCCCCCGTAGCTCACTACGCTGCTCCTATCGCCCACTACGCCGCTCCCGCTGCTCACTACGACGGTCACGACACCTACGTAAGTTTGATTTTAACGTAAAAGTGTAACATAGCCATAAAATTTTTCATAAACCTAATAATATTTCCTTTTTTATTTAATTCCTAATAATATTTCAGGCTCACCCTAAATACGACTTCTCGTACTCCGTGGCCGACCCCCACACCGGCGACCACAAGTCCCAGCACGAGAGCCGCGACGGAGACTCCGTGCACGGCTACTACTCTCTGGCTCAACCTGACGGCTCCATCCGCAAGGTCGAGTACACCGCTGATGCTCACAACGGGTAAGACACATTGATTAAAAAGTATATAACATAATACCAATTATTTACGGTAACATAGAGTTTAATATATTTTATTGTTATTTTCAGTTTCAACGCTGTGGTTCACAACTCTGCTCCCTCCGTGCACCCCGCCCCCGTCCACGGCCATGCTTACCATCACTACTGAGAATTAATCACCGATTGTATTATTGTACCTAATTTTTAAGTTGTAAATACAAAATATAATTATGTAAATAAACGTAATGTGTACGTACTTTACTGTTTTGATTTAACCTTTTCTACGTGAATATATGATTTAACAATTCAAATAATTATAATCATTAATTTCATGGCATCTGGAACTTGCCACAAACATGCAGAGTTTTCTTACAGATAACAAATATTTTTTTTTAATTTTAAACTATTTTATAATCTTTTTATAGAACTGTTATGTTCCTACAATGTATGTGTTTAAGAAACATTGTATACATTTTCTAGACTTGTCCCAAACCGTTACTAGCTTGATTGTAGTAGATTTTTGCTAATGACAGTTTTTAAGCAAGGGTTTTACCTTTCTTTTTCGGAACTCCAAATTAGGAATACAGAAATCTATACTTATAATAAATCTGTAGAGAGGTCAATTCTGTACATCAAATATATTTTCAAAATAACTATCAGGGGGTGATTAGTGATCGATACTGATGCCAAAAATGCAATCAGTAAATTTTTTGTCTGTCTGTCTGTCTGTCTGTCTGTCTGTCTGTCTGTCTGTCTGTATGTTCCTTATAGAAACGAAAACTACTCGACGGAATTTAACGAAACTTGGTACATTTATTCTTCATACTCCTGGGCAGGTTATAGTATACTTTTCATCACGCTACAATCAATAGGAGCAGAGCAGTGTAGGGAAATGTTGGGAAAACGGTATTTTTAAGCTTCCGTCGCGTATGCAGCCTTAATGGTTAAAGCTACATAGAAATCATGTATGACGGAAATGTTCTACATAAAATTATCTAAAAAATATCCCACAACAGCATATGTCTATCTTTTATGGTTGATACAATAACACGTGTAACTCCCGATAGCTTAGCAGTTCGGAGATTTCTGATTATATTTGTTTACTCTTACGTTTATTATACTCTCACTCATCCCTAATTAAAAAAAGTTTACATTATTACCTATTCAATAAAAAAAGAATCATAGAAATCGGTATAGAAACACCAAACTTATACATGAAATACGATAATAAGCCATCGCGCCGTCGCGCGTGAATACTGAATCATGCTATAAGGATTATTTTTGTGTAACGTGATATATTATATTTCCCTACTAAAATACGAAAGTTAATCTGTCTGTTACATCAAAACCACTGAACAGTGAGGAAGGAAATATGCTACTTTTTTACGAAAAACGACGGAAACGCGGACGAAGTCGCTGGCAAAAGCTAGTATTGTAATAATTATTGATATTGGATACTTGAATAAGTAATAATCAAATGATAAGAAGTACTAAGAGTGACTAATTTTATGCCAGCATTATATGATTAAATGTAGATAATAAATAGTCATGTTAGTTTATGATAAATAGAGATTTAGTTGATTAATCTCTGATTTCAAACAAGTTCGTAAATGTTCGTAATGTAGATTTAATGACGAAAAATTACAAAAATATTAACAAACTTTGTAAATACTCATTTTTTTTAGTTAAAGCAGTTCTTTTATACATTAGTTCTACTGCGTAAATTTTTACGATTTTTTTGCGTAAAATTAATACTGTACTATAGATATTACACTGTGTTTTTTTTTTATTCAACATACAATGATCATTGACACAGGATAAAATGTAGCAGACTTTAGAAGGAGGAGTTTTTCAATTCGACGGTTTTTTTGTATATTTGTTACTTGAAAATCAATTTCATTTTATTTCATCGATAGGGAAAGGATCATCAGAGATATAAGTTTAATTGAAGTAGGTGCATTTTTCACATTTTTAATTTTTTTATCAACATAAAAATAATAATAAAATTTGCATTTTGTTGACCTTGGCGTTACCTACGTTTTTATTTTATACTCGCATAAAAAGTTGGCGGCATTTCTTTTAAGTTTATAACTATTATGTATATATATAAGAAATATTATCCATCCATATCCATATCCAATATTATAAATGCGAAAGTAACTATGTCTGACCGTCTTTCTCTCTGTCTGTTACGCTGCCACGTCTAAACAGCTCAACCGATTTTGAGAAAACTTAATATGGAATACGCTGGATCCCAAAAAAAGGACATTTGCCGCCTTTTGCCGCGCTAACTGATATCCACCCTAGCGGAGCCGCTGGTAATAGCTTTTTCTACCATATTTAAAACATAAACTGAATGAAGGATAGATTACCGAAAATCGTTTATCAATTCAAACCAAAGTACCTAAAATTTAGAAATACTAATATAGTTATGATGCCTCTTCAAAAAACAAAAAAAACTATAACAGTATTTTAATTAAAACCCAAGGTTTCAAATATTGCTAGCGCATTGAATAAAAAAATGTGCAATGCATACGCCAAATTAATTGACAATATTGCAAAATTTGAATTAATAACATACTTATTAATTAGTGTAGCCACGTTTTAAATCATTTCAACTACGAAATTAATAGATTGCGTAGTTAACATTTCATTCAATTTAAATTCGCAACTAGTTCATGTTTATGAAAACAATTAACAAGTTTAAAATTTAATTCTAATGTTAGCTTCACATATTTATTTTTACATAAATTGATATTTTAAAGCAATATCAGAATTTTATTTGTGAAACATAGGTATTTATATATCATGCAGGTAAATATACAGAAAAAAAACAATGCGAGCAATTAAAGCTTTCTCTGATTCCACTAAATGGGTAAACAGGACATGAGCTGGATCATAGCTACAGTAAATGACTTGGAAATAATCAAAATTATGAGTGAAGACGTACGACAATGTTAAATTACCTCAATACCTTATTTTCATAGCTTAACATTTACATAAATTACAGTGTCTTCTTAATAATGTTGATGTTAAAACTTTGTCCCACGCTAGTAGGTACCCTTGTTAACACATTTGTCAGCTTTATATATGAATCGTACCTATATTACTAAACTACGCTGGAAAAAAAATAGCATAAAGAATTTTTAAACAGATAAATTAACACAAAAACCAAAATATAGCAGTAGGTATAATAATTAATTCATACAGTACTTTCACGTAATTTACCATACAGCACGAATAAAGTTCAGCCTTGAAACATGTCATAGTATTCAAAGTCAAGTGCGCGAACGCATTTCTCCGCCCCACCAACACCGCGCACGCGCCTTTTGCTTTTAATATATAAATCCACACAGCGAGTTCAATGATATCAATCAACACTTAATTGTTGCAAACAATACAACAACAATGTTCAGCAAAGTAAGTGCAATTACTAAACTAAATAGTTCGTTATACAAAAACTCATTCAGATAGTATCTAGTAACATTTCATAATTTTTTTTAACTTGGTTAATTTTAACGTTGCATTTTAGATCGTTACTCTGAGCGCTATGATGGCTGCTGCCAGCGCTGGTTTCTTAGGCCATGGTCACGCCGTGTCTTCCCAAAGCATCATCCGTCACGATGAACCCGTACACTACGCTGCTGCAGCTCACTACGTCGCCCCTGTCGCCCACTACGCTGCTCCCGTAGCACACTACGCTGCTCCCGTAGCCCACTACGCCGCTCCCGTAGCTCACTATGCTGCTCCCGTAGCCCATTACGAGGGCCACGACACCTACGTTAGTAGCCTGTCATATTAAACATTTGTTAATTACCTTAAAAATGCTTTGCATAGACATGTGTTTATAACCTGATTTGAAACTAACTGCAGGCTCACCCCAAATACGACTTCTCGTACTCCGTGGCTGACCCCCACACCGGCGACCACAAGTCCCAGCACGAGAGCCGCGACGGAGACTCCGTGCACGGCTACTACTCTCTGGCTCAACCTGACGGCTCCATCCGCAAGGTCGAGTACACCGCTGATGCCCACAATGGGTAAGGATCATATTACGAGCCAATTTATGTACATGTAGGCCAGTAAGAAAGCTCACAACTAATAAATTGTATTCATCTTTTTCAGTTTCAACGCTGTGGTGCACAACTCTGCTCCCTCCGTGCACCCCGCCCCCGTCCACGGACACGACTACCATCATTACTGATTTATTAATGTTTGACTGATTAAGTGCCTATTTATTGTTTTGTATGTATGAGTTTTAAAATAAAAATTCATAAATAAATGATTTGAGATAATAACTGATTTTTTATGCCAAAAACGCAGTTTTAAGTTTGTTTACATTTTATACAAATCCTTAAACAAAATTGTTAGTCTGTGCCTACAAAATTAAAGCGTCAACCAAACAAAACAACCAAATAAGATTAGATGTAACTTAAAAAAAGCTTAAAATATTAAAATTATGCTTAAATCACTCCTGTAATCAAAAATTCCTAAGTCGAAATCAATTGAAAATTTTTGATTAAGCTAGAAGTTTGATTTCTACACAACTAGGTATATGAATAAAAAGAGCCATTTACTTTTTAACCAAACACTGTTTTTGGTTGTTCTACACTCATGTAATACTTACTTAGTATTTTTATATTTTCCAGCATCAATGATCTCAATCTTTACTGCCTACTTACCTATAAATATATAAATATCTATATAAATATCCTATATAAAACTTGACTGATGACTTGACTAGTTCGTTGACCTGTAGTACTATTTTTATCTGAATTGTATTGTTTATTTAACTCACTACCAAAATATATAAAAAATATACAATCGAAATTACTATTTAAAAAACTATTAAAAAGCTACATATTGAAAGGCTATTAAAAAAAAAAATCAACAACATATTTATTTGCCCCTAGTGTAAATGTGTCGTTAGATTTCAAATATAAAAACAAAGAAACGAGTTACTGCACGTCGACCACGCAAACGCGCCGCACAGCGGTAGACAATACAAAACTATAATAATAATTATGACTCCTCCTGGACAGCAAACATGTTTAAATTAATTAATTTTTAGTGTTTATTTCTGTTTAAGTGATTTGTAATCTTTAGAAATAAATGAATTCAAACCGTAAACCGTTATTTCGCACAATCTCGCTTCACCTGCCTGGATAACCACATATGATTATGGATTCCTGGTAGACGCAGCACTCACACCAACAACAATCATGCACCTGTGTCGACATAGGGTTATGACGTATAATAGAAATACATTTCTTTAGCACAGCACACAAGACAGCATAAAGAAAAGATACAAACAACAAAATAAACAGAGATAAGAAAATTATCATTAGCACTGTCGCATGCTATGCCAAAAAGGTCGCCAACTCAGCAAATGCTGAGCATAGAAAAGCACGGGTTGCATGTTTTACATCATTTAATTAATCATGAGTGTTGAGTGGGTCTATGGAGTGTTAAATACATAATTTAATTCATCCTTATGACCAGTACTTAATTTAACTTTTGAAGTAAAACTTCTTTAGGCGCGACTAGGGAGTAACTCAGATTTTTTTTCTGACGGAAGTAACGCTTACTATAGTCTGTGTAGTTTCCGCCATTTAAAAATAATAATTCTGATTGGTTGTAAGTATATGTCATATACTACACGCTTCTTGACTTATACGCCAGCTAGTGGCAAATATCATAATCAATTAGGATTATTTATTTTCAAATTGTCAAACGGATCAATTGTGAATAGCAAAGTGAATGAAAAATTCAACAGTTTTAAAAACATTATTTTAAATTGCAAAATTTTTTGAAAATCTCTAAATATACTTGTTTATTTATTACTTTTAAAATAAGTAAATTAAAAATAAATTTTCTGACAATTGCGACATTTTATAATATTCAATAACAAGGTTATATTGTCATGTGCTGATCTAACCTTCAATTTGCTACTCTCAATTATTTTATTTAACAAATGAAAGTATTTATAAAATATGAAAGTTATATTAATGAATTTTAAATAGAATATAAAATGAAATAGTGAATATTAAATGAAATGGCAGAGTCCCAGGAACATTTTACTCTTTCATCAATAAATAATAATAAAAGAAAAAATCAAGCAAAGAAGTTTTACTTCAATCGCGCGTAAAGGTTACACGCACACACTTTTTTTTATTTATTGCATGTTATATACTATGTTTCTTTATAATGTAGCCACTACACAACATTTCAAAATTCAAATATTGTACTTACCACACCGCATACCAAAAATTTAAAGCAACTGACTTATTCCTTTCTTCTATTCGTATTTAATTATAAGCAAACGCTTTGCAGGCGTTATTGCGTATTAAATAATAAAAATAGTACATAGTATTGGGCTGCGTCATCTCTCGGACTTCTGAATTAACACATTGTTAATCAAGTCGGTGAAACCAATCGAAAATTGCTTCACCAGATGTCGCATACGTCGTCGCCCTTATGGCGGATAAAAGGTGTAATAAAAGGAAAAAATTGAGCATCTCAAACGGTGACCTCTGCAGCTGTTGGTAAAGTGACTGGTGCGCCTAGCCCGTAGTCGCGGAGTTCGTTTGAGGTCTGCCCGCGGTTCACTTTTTTTTCTTTTCTACTATTCGTATTTAATCAAACAAATTATAGCATCACTGAGATCAATAATGCTATTTAAATGTAACAAAAATCTTTTACTGTCCTTCTATATAACATATGAATTAAACGTAGTGTCCATCCGAGATAAACTTGTGTATTGGGGTCTGACTAAAACGTAACAAAAAATATTTTCATTAAAAACACACGACCTTTCAGGTGATTTTATGTTTAGGCTTTTTAAAGCCGCGTCAGTGATATACGTCGTATGCAAATATTTTGTTGTTTATCTTTTAAAATTATAAAAAACATCGGGTATAATAATATATCTTTATTTACTGAATTATTATTTACTTAAATAATAACTAGGTAAATACAAAAAGAACATTATATGAATTTTCTTCTCATTTTAGTCTTTTAAAATCAGACCATAATAATGGAAAAACAATCTTATACCACTTGATACTTTTGGATAATATACATGTACTTAAAATGGAACCACTTTTAATCGCTCGAAGTGATGATAAATCCCGAGCAAAAATCCATTAATAAAAATTACTTAATTATAATAAACAGAACATATTGACAAAAACAATAAAATTTACTAAATATAGCGAGCAAGGAGAAATTCGACGTAAGCATTCCAATCGAAAGTATATTTTATGTAAATGCATAAATTAATTACTTCTATTCCATATTTGTTGCTTTTTACTTTAGTTTACCACACAAACTGTTATTGGAACCTTGAGCAACATTTACAGTAACAAAAGTGTTAAAGCACTTCAAAGTCAAGTTCACGCTCGCATTTCATCGCCCCACCCTCTCCATACAGTGCAATATATTTTTTGTATAAAACCGTTGACCAAATGTATAAATATCATTCAGTAATTGATAATATACAAGTAATCAAACCGTATTAACGCACTAAAAATGTTTAGCAAAGTGAGTTTAATGTCAATATTTGTATTCATTTGATATATTTTCCTATGAGTTTTATGTTAAACTAAATAACAACATTACTTCCAGATCGTAGCTTTGAGCGCTCTGTTGGCCGCCGCCCACGCCGGCTACTACGGCCACGGTCACGCCGTGTCCTCCCAGAGCATTATCCGTCACGATGAGCCACTGCACTATGCCGCTCCCGTAGCCCACTACGCTGCACCAATTGCCCACTACGCCGCTCCCGTAGCTCACTACACTGCTCCCATCGCCCACTACGCTGCTCCCGCTGCTCACTACGACGGTCATGACACCTACGTAAGCATAATTTTAGTAGCCCTACAATTTCAGCTATTCAAAATGTTCTTCTAGGTACTTATTTCTTTTAAATTTCTGCAGGCTCACCCCAAATACGACTTCTCGTACTCCGTGGCCGACCCCCACACTGGTGACCACAAGTCCCAGCACGAGAGCCGCGATGGAGACTCCGTGCACGGCTACTACTCTCTGGCTCAACCTGACGGCTCCATCCGCAAGGTCGAGTACACCGCTGATGCTCACAACGGGTAAGCAACATATTACAAAGGAAACTCATTAATAACTACGGTAATAAAAGCTCACAATTAATAATTGTTTTTCTCTTTTCAGTTTCAACGCTGTGGTGCACAACTCTGCTCCCTCCGTGCACCCCGCCCCCGTCCACAGACACGACTACCATCATTACTGATTTATTAATATACGACTGATTGAGTGCCTATTTATTGTTATGGTTATGTATGTAAATGTAATATGCTAAAATTTATATGCTATAAATTACTTAAAAAATATGAGTGCATTTCTGTATACAATATAGTTTTGATGAATTTTTTACCGATCCTTAATACTCTTGTTGGACATAATGGTTATGATAATAATTTAATATGGTTGCCCTATACTTTCGCAATATGTATCACGATCGTGGCGATGAATTCGATTTTCATTTAGCCATCTCAGGTCATTTAACCCCAAATTTTATTATTTTGTAGGTTGGACTCCTTGTTCAATCAAGTACCTACACTTGAGTTTACCTACCTGAGGAAGCTAGCTCGCCGCAACTATTAAAGTAAACACTTTGTAGTAGTTTGATAATATATTTTTTTTATTAAGATAACTGAAGATCGCATAAAAGGAAGGTTTCCGTTAGATAAATTTTTAAGAGTTGGCCATTAGAAATTTGTCATACAAATCCAAGTACATGTAGATCATTACTAGTTATCTTAAGCATGCAAATACCTTACTTATCATAGCATCTGAGTCAAGTCTGCGGCAATTGCCTAATGCAATTAAGCGGCAATAGCCTAATGGTCAGGGTAGCCTAATTATAAGGGTTACTTATCTGTGTTCGGCAAGATCCAGAATAACAAATACAATTTAAGTTAAACAATTCAAAACATTATGGAACGCAATTAATGTTGAAGTTTTTTCTAAATAAATTAAGTAAACATTCACACATATATTTCAAAATTTAAATACCTTACCACATCGCATACCTAAAACATAAAGCAACTTGCATGTGCCTTCAATAAATTACACTTTTATAATTAAAAACCTAGATAACTACTTATTATGAAACCCATGCTCTGTGATGAAACCTTAGGGACTTGTCACGCTCGCTCCGGTTGGTCCATTTGTAAACAAATCACGACCTCTCCATGTCTCAGAAAGCACATTCAGCTGTTGGTCCCGACTATCAGTCGTTAAGTAATTACAATTCTGACAGCCAGTCTTGCCATGGAATACTGTGTTAACAGGGATGTGCAGGTCAGATTGGCAGTAACTCCATTTAAAATGCTTAATTCGTCTGTATCTGGTAAGACTGGAAACTGACTCCAACATAGCTTGAGAAAGGCTTGATAGAAGAAGACTACTTATTCATTGTGAAAAATTTATATTTTTTTTTTAATTTAAAATATTTTCCTAGGCCTATTTAATTTTGGGAAGTTTGATTATTTTACGTGACGGCGTGGATAGAGTAGAGAAGCAGCATATAAAAAATGTCATGGTGGCCTAGCGGTCTAAAAAAACGGATTTGTATGTAAAAAATTACAGGTTCAAACCCACTACAGGCAAGCACCAAGGTGACTTTTTAAAAGTTATTAATTAGTCTACCGCTACCACGGTACAAGCGGTGTAGGAAAATATCGTGAGGATTCCAAAAAATAGAATCTGTAATCAACCCGCAAGTGAGCAAGCGTGGTGATCAATGCTCGTTCCTTCTCTACATGAGAAAAGGCCTGTGCTCAGCTGTGGGGCATTTATATATAAAACTAGCTGTCCCCCGCGACTTTGTTCGCGTGTTTTAGTTTCAACGGTTTTACATTTTTGCAACATGTTTCATTTATGCTCCGCTCCTATTGGTCGTAGCGTGATGTTATATAGACTTCCTCAATAAACGGACTATCCAATACAAAAATATTTTTTCAATTCGAACCAGTAGTTCCTGAGATTAGCGCGTTCAAACAAACAAACAAACTCTTCAGCTTTATAATATTAGTATAGATTGAAACGGTTTTTGCGTAACAAAATTAATTCCAGAGTGCGAAAGTTGTTTAAAACGCACAAAATACTTATTTATACCATAAATACCCATACTTAAGGGCAGTATTAGAGCATTTCTGACTATTCGGCATATGTCCTGTAAGTTAATTAAGTATAAACTCCCTAAAAATGTGCAAAAAAAGTTAGTATCATTATGGATACATTAAAAAAGGGTAGATAACTTTAATGGCCCAAAGTATGTGACCAACAACGACGACGTCACGAACAAGACTATTAAAAAAATGCAATACATTGATTAAAACAATAAAATTGCCTAAATATAGCAGAACAAGGAGAAATTAAACATAAACATTCCAATCAAAGGAAATACATGTTTAAAGTAAATGCCTAAATTAATTACTACTATTCCATATTTGTTATTATTTATTACTTTATTATTTAAGTTTACGACACAAACTGTTATGAAAACCTTGAGTACCGTTTACAGTAACAAAAGTAATTCAAAGTCAAGTTCACGCTCGCATTTCACAGCCCCACCCACTCCTTACTTTGCAATATTTTTTTTGTATAAAACCGTTCACCAAATGTACGAATATCATTCAGTACTTGATATTTACAACTAATCAAACCACCACAAAAATGTTCAGCAAAGTGAGTTAAATGTCAATATTTGTATTATTATTCGATACTTTTTTCTATGAGTTTTATGTTAAACTAAATAACAACATTAATTCCAGATCGTAGCTTTGAGCGCTCTGTTGGCCGCCGCCAACGCCGGCTACTACGGCCACGGTTACGCCGTGTCTTCCCAGAGCATCATCCGCCACGACGAGCCACTGCACTACGCCGCTCCCGTAGCCCACTATGCTGCACCAATTGCCCACTACGCCGCCCCCGTAGCTCAATACGCTGCTCCCATCGCCCACTACGCCGCTCCCGCTGCTCACTACGACGGTCACGACACCTACGTAAGTTTGACTTTTATGGGACTTTAACTCCAGGTACTCAAAATATTATTGTACAAAAATACAATATTTTACAACAGGCTCACCCTAAATACGACTTCTCGTACTCCGTGGCCGACTCCCACACCGGTGACCACAAGTCCCAGCACGAGAGCCGCGACGGAGACTCCGTGCACGGCTACTACTCTCTGGCTCAACCTGACGGCTCCATCCGCAAGGTCGAGTACACCGCTGATGCTCATAATGGGTAAGCAACATATTCCTAAGAAAACGCATAAATAACTCTTATAATAAAAGCTCACAAGTAATTATTGTATTCCTCTGTTTCAGATTTAACGCCGTGGTCCACAACTCTGCCCCCTCCGTGCACCCCGCCCCCGTCTACGGACATAACTATCATCATTACTGATACTGTAATAAGAGTTATTGAGTGCCTATTTATTGTTTCGTTTATGTCATGTACAAATGTATAAATATGAAAGAAATTAAAAACAAATGTTTTTGAAAATACTGTCAGTTTGTTTTTCAACTCAAACACATTAGAATTAGTAATTTATAACTTAAATGAGTTTCAAAATAGGCTACCAAGTAGCACATTTTGAACGTCATCAATTAATGGACACCACCCGGGTTGATTTACACTTAACAACTTCCTTCTTCCAATTGCTCAGGCTGTAGAGAAGAAATGGCGCAACAAAATCCTCATTGGTAGTCACACATCCTTAGCAAATATACCTATAGTGTGAACTATAATTGCTTTTTCGTCTTACAAAACCTGAAACAGATAGAGGCGATGCACGATGAACGGAAAAATAACAAAAAATGGATCAAAACGCAATTCATTTTTATTTATAAAATAAATATTCTGTGACTGAAATCATTCGACGTGTGACTTACTTAGCTCTAAACAAATTATTATATTTGATAACTGGTGCAATTCGTGCATAATTTGTATTAAATTAGGCTGTTACGATAATTAAACATTTTAAAATATGCAGCTATATTTAAAATCAAATAGTTATCATAACTTTGTCGTTGTAAAATCGACTACGATATCTGTATGAATAGTTTCTTTCTCTCACTGTTCTCTAGAAGCGCTTTTCTACAAACTCAGAGCATATTTTTCTTTCGCCAAACAGTTAAAATTACGTCAATATTAAAGATGACTCAGCTTTTAAGGTTTTGTTAATACGAATAAGGTAATGTATGAAGATAAATAAGGTAAGGGACAAATAGATAGATACTTTTTACGTTACTAACTTGCAAACCCTAAGGCCCGTTTGCAAAAGCCGGGTGTTTCTAGCTGGATTTTAGGATCTTTTAAACTCAGAGTAAAATGCTAACACGTAGTTCAATTGACAGTTTGTCATACAATATTGTCAATTTAACATCGTGCTAGCTTAGGTTTTCGTGCAAGTAGGCCTAAGCAGTCAGAGCTTTTCAATGATTGTATTTTTTATTTAAAATCGTTATACTGTTTTTTCCCTTCTTCTTATATTCAATTCAGTATATAAATTGTAATTATAATAAATAGATTTAACATACAAGAACGAATGTCGATATCTACCGATACGCTGAAACCCTTTACGCTGAAACCCTGAAAACCTTTTATAAAAACAATTTGTTTACTCGAAAAATAGTACTGTACGAGTACCTCTATTATGCAGGTTTAAAAACTCCGAATTAAAGCATTGTTTCTTATAATATGTTTAAACGACGCAAGAATAATAATTTCAAAATTTGAATTTCATTAATTACCTCATCACGAAAAATGTAAAACTTCCATCATTTGGCTCTAGTAATAGTTGCTGTATAAATTAAAAAAAAATCGAAACGCTTTGAATTCTTTTACGAACCAGAACTGTGTTAAGTATGTCGTCATATTATAAATAAACAATAAGACTTTTTAATGACTATAGAATGTAGAAACTGGCATGTTAAGCCGGAGTTCGTGTGTTCGATTCCCACCCAGGACAAATCTTTGTATGATGAACATGATCATTTGTTCTGTGTGTACGTGTAATTTATCTATAATATGTATGTATTTAGAGTTATATAAGTATGTTTATCAGTGGTCCGGTTGCCATAATACAAGTTCTGAATAGTTTTGGATCAGATGGCCGTGTGTGAGTTGTCCCAAGATATTTTTAAACTAATGCTCTTCGAGAATCTTTGTTTACCTGTTGCGTACAAGGGTAAACTTACGTCGGTACTATGTAAACTGTTAACGTTAATACTTTTTTTTTTTTTTGCATTACTGCCTAAATACAATTGCTATTTAAAATATAAACCATATTAAGATACAACCAGAGGTTAAGCCGTTTTAAGAGTTGGTGATATCATATTTCAATATCTAGTATAGTTTTAATCACGGTGTTTTCTTTTTATTTAACTCACAATTACAATAAAATGTTTTACAAATAAAGAACGATATAATATGCACCAATTTTCTTACAATATTTCTTCAACCCATTTACCAAGAGAGCCTTGAATAACATAAAAGTGTTCAAAGTCAAGTTCGTGCACGCATTTCTTCGCCCCACCGCGTCGTACAGTATTGTACGCCTGTGTACTGTGTATGAATATAAAACCGTACACATTGTCCATTGATATCAATCAACACTTGATCGTTGTAAACAATTCATCAAAATGTTTAGCAAAGTTAGTATATTTGTGTTCATTTATGTACCTTTAACCATACCGTTCACATTTTTAGTTCGTAACAAGGATTGTATTATATTCAATAACTAATGGTTACAATATTATTTTCAGATCGTTGCTTTCAGCGCTCTGTTGGCCGCTGCCAACGCCGGTTACTACGGCCACGGTCACGCCGTGTCCTCCCAGAGCATCATCCGTCATGACGAACCCCTGCACTACGCTGCTCCTGTAGCCCACTATGCTGCACCGGTTGCCCACTACGCTGCCCCCGTAGCCCACTACGCTGCTCCCATCGCCCACTACGCCGCCCCTGCTGCTCACTACGACGGTCACGACACCTACGTAAGGATTAAATTTGTAATGACACAATTTCAAGAACACGAAATATAATTGTACTTATTTACATTAACAATTATAAATTGCTGTAGGCTCATCCCAAATACGACTTCTCGTACTCCGTGGCTGACCCCCACACTGGTGACCACAAGTCCCAGCACGAGAGCCGCGACGGAGACTCCGTGCACGGCTACTACTCTCTGGCTCAACCTGACGGCTCCATCCGCAAGGTCGAGTACACCGCTGATGCTCATAACGGGTAAGAGGATATGATGTGAAAGCATATTATGATAGTGCTATGAAAGTTACTGTTACATTGGTTTTTAATATATGTATTTCATGAATATTTTCAGTTTCAACGCTGTGGTGCACAACTCTGCGCCCTCCGTGCACCCCGCCCCCGTATACGGTCATGCTTACCACTACTACTGAGTACTGATTGTTGCCTGATTGTATTTAACTTATTTACTTTTGTATATATGAATGAAAAGTGAGATTATTAAATAAAGATTTATTTTAATATTTCTGTATTTTTAATCAATATAGTTTTTGTATATGTTAATATTTATGTAAAACTAAAAGCGCAGGGACACTAACAATCACTACGATAGTAATTATGAACATGCTACGCTCCTAAGAATACGTTCTCCCTATAAGACAAATATTAGTGTGGTCCGTAATGTAATTAATCACAGACATTAAGTCTGTGAAACCAACTGCTACGCAGAGGTTTTACACAAGTAGTTTATCAGTTCTATGTAACATATGCAAGGATAAATTCGTGTCATCTTTTCTTTTACACATAACCCAATCAACCACTATACTCCGCTATAGTGTTGACGTAATCTGCCGATTTCACTTGAGTAGGCGCGCCATACAATTATTGTCCTTCATTGACTTATTATATTGTATTATATTATATTATATTATATATATTAACTATTATTAGTATCTAATAATTACTTACCAAATATTAGATTAAGCTATTATAAATTTAGAATATTTGTTGTAGATCATCGATACAGGATAGAGGCGCGTCGCTAAGAATCACCAAATTATTCAAAGTCAAGTTCGCTTACACATCTGTCCGCCCCACCGATATCGTCCCCGCACCTTACTGTTTGCATATATAAAAGAAATGGCTCTTTCATCGATACTAATCAAAATTCACACGTTGCTAATATCACATCCGAAAATGTTTACCAAAGTGAGTGTTTCGTAACAAGTTAATTAATTCGTTTCGTTGTGTACTGGAATTTATTTATTAATCTGCTTGTTTTAGATTATGACTCTTAGCGCCCTGTTGGCAGCTGCGAATGCTAGTTTTACGGGCTTAAACCACGCCTTGTCCTACCAAAAATTTCTTCGTCAAGATAAGGCCATACACCACGTCGCTCCAGTAACACACCACGTCTCACCTGTATCGCAATACGCCGCTTCTGTAGCGCACTACGCCGCTCCTGCAGCACACTACGCCGCATCTGTAGCGAACTACGAAGCTCCTGTCTCGCACTACGCTGCTCCTGTCTCGCACTACGCTGCTCCTGAAGCTTACTACGCTGCTTCTGAACCGCACTACGATGCTCCTGTAGTGCATTACATTGCTCCCGTAGCGCACTACGTTGTTCCCTTATTTGGCTACGCTTCACCGATAACTCACAACGCCGCCGCTGCTCCTTTGACTAACTACGCCGCCACGGCTCCTGATGACCACGCTCCCACCGTTCCGGTATCCCACCATAAAAGCCACGATACATATGTAAGTAACACCCTAAAATTAATTTCCAGACATTATTTTTCATATTAACGTGATATTTAATGTTCTTGACACTCTAGGCTTATCCTAAGTACGCGTACTCGTACTCCGTGGCTGACCCTCACACTGGTGACCACAAGTCACAGCATGAAGTCCGTGATGGTGACGTCGTGAAGGGCGAGTACTCCTTGCTGCAGCCTGATGGCTCCTTCCGCAAAGTTACCTACACCGCTGATGATCACAATGGGTAAGTGTGAATTCAAAAAGTAGGTGAAGATTGTTCCAAACAGGAACTATAAAGGTGTTAAGATGATTAAAAAATATTATGTATATCCCAAAGATATGATATACGATTATATCCAAAGACATCACCTGTCACTACACTAGGCCGAATGAACTAGGAACTAAGAGAAACATTTTTTTTATTGTTATTGTTTGTTTGTTAATAGTTTCAACGCCGTGGTGGAGAACACTCCTACCTTTACTCAAACAGCCCCTATCAACGAGCATGCTGATCAACATTGATAATTGCTAATTATTATTACCTATCTATTTATTGTTTAGTACGTAGTTTATGTTAAAGAAAATAAAAATGTTAATATTTTATCCTGTCTTTTATCATCTCAAACTAACAAATTCTGAAAGTACTATTTATACCTTCACCGTACTAGGCGACAACGACCAGAAGTAAATGACCTACAGTACGACAATACGGGCTTATTAGATTAGATTAGATTATATTAGGTGTTTCTTTTTCATTCTAAAACTCTAAAGCTCTGTCTTCCAGAAACCTACAATAAATATTTTTATCTGTTCTGTTTGAAGTATGATAGAGTACTTAAATAATTATTGTACTCATATATTAAGAAATTATATAAAAAATAGTTAATACAAAACATTCTTACGTCGTATATTTGCAATAAATAAGAATAAGAAAAAATCTAAACTTTACGAGTATCACATCAGTATTAATTGTTATAAGGTGAAAGTTTAGGATTAGTATATTAAAAATATGTAATTCTTACGTAACGTCGTAACAGTTGAATAAATATAAACAGAATATGGTACATTATTATTAATATACACTTAAAGAGAGGAAGTTTTATCGTAAAATACGGATTTTTCTCTTGAATACGTAATCAAGGAATATTCAATAATCCACGTTCATTAAACCATTGTTATCCAATAAAACATTATAATTTCTCTTTTAGTGTACACAGAGTGTAACGGAAAGGCTATATCTATCCAAAATGGGTGAAGAGTACATCTGGTATAAAGTCATTTTACGAAATTTCAGTTCTAAATAATTTATTAATTAATGGATATCCAAATATTCGAAACCAAATATCATAACAAACCCGCTGAAGCAATGTATTCTAATATTTAAGCGAGTGATTTAATAAGATATTGAACGGTGCGGTGACACGGTTTTTTATTTTTTTGACGAATAAAATTGATGCGAAGTATTGTACATCAATTATTTAATTACCTAATTTTGAGCTGAGTCATTGTAAACTGACTCTATACCAGATGTAGACTTCACCTCTTTTGTATATGTAAACCCTTTCGGTAACACTCTGTATATACACTGTACTTAAGTTTTTTATCATAATGTTTACGGATGTTTGTAATTACAATAATAAAATAAAAAACTACCATTGACCTAAGAAAATATATTGACCTAGTCACCGTATTTGTGATTGATTTATTAATTAATATATGTAAACTATATTACTATTTGACTTCCGGTGACAATTACATAAACTATTATAATATTATGTAAAAATCATCTATAAAAAATCAGCAGAGTAGCCACTGCAACATTAGGTGATGTTAGCTGTATATATATCCATATTCAAAACGTTTTTGAAAATTTGCTGTGCGATTTGCATATTTATTGTATTTTGATCAGTAGGCACGGAAGTAATTAAACTCCAAAAATATATTTTATATGAATTAAGAGGATACAACCGTTACTAAAATAGCAACATTTTTAAGATTTTTTTTCTATTAAGAAATATTTAGTCTTTTGGTCATGTTTATTTGCCATGTTTAACCTAGTATACTACGACACCTACTTTGTTACCACTGTTGTAATAACTATCTAAGTGACGTCATCTAAAATAGAACACAAACTGATTGTATTACGTTTAGAGTAATGAACCGTACACATGCAAGCATTTAAAGACATTTATTTGATTGAACCAAATTGTAGCTATTACTAAAACCACGACATTGAAAAAAGTTATAGTAACGTGTCAAGTGCAAACACATAAATCCCCACCGCTTTTTACTATACACTGAATTGTTCTATAAAACCAAATACTATTTCCACTGATATCAATCAATATCTGATTGTCACAAACAATACAACCAAAATGTTCAGCAAAGTAAGCAATTTTCAAATACTTGGATTTATTTTTTTGCATATAACTAGTTCTTTAAATAACCTTTTATAAAGGATTATTATTATAAAGCTAAATATCTTTTACCTTTTGAAATAGTCGTGTCATCTTTTAAAAATACTTTTCTATTTGTTTGTGTTCATAGATCGTAGCTTTCGGCGCCATGTTGGCCGCTGCCAACGCCAGCCTCTACGGATACGGTGACGCCGTGTCCTCCCAGAGCATTGTACGTCATGATGAGCCCCACATAGCGCCATTATACTACGCCCAATACGCCGCTCCTGTAGCGCACTACGCCGCCCCTGCGTACTACGCTGCACCTGTTGAATATTACGACGGTCACGACACTTATGTAAGTGGCTAATCTGACGTGTGATTATCACTATAAAATAGATCAGGTATAGATTATTAGTACGACGTTATCGTTTAATTTTTCAGGCTTACCCCAAATATGACTACGCTTACTCAGTGTCAGACCCTCACACCGGCGACCACAAGTCCCAGCACGAGAGCCGCGACGGAGATGCCGTGCACGGCTACTACTCTCTGGTGCAACCTGATGGCTCTGTACGCAAGGTCGAGTACACCGCTGACGACCACCATGGGTAAATATCTCTACGAAGTTATCTTATAAGTTCATGAAAATCAATCCTTCTAATGTATTAAACTAGGAGAGTATCTAACATTATTTATTTGTTTTCTTTCAGTTTCAACGCTGTGGTGCACAACTCTGCTCCCTCCGTGCATCCCGCTCCTGTTTACGGACACTACTACTAATAACAGCTAATAATGATTATTGAACAAAAGTTGTGTAAATGTTTGAATTGAGATGTATTTATCTTTTGTATGTATTTTGTATAAAATGTAAATAAATGTGAATTTAAAAGAACTTTGGTACTAAGTTTTTAATTAACCCTTTAAGTCTAGTGTTTTATGTTCTTTGCTATCTAGAATATCTAGAATAAATAGAAAAAATCTAGCAAAGAATATATAAATATTTCAGCCTATGGAGCTACATAGGTTGAATTATTTATTGCCAAACAAAAACTGTTTACAATGGCATACTAATATAATAAGACATGCATAAGTAGACCGTTATTCAGAAATCAAGTAATATGTACCTCCGACAAATTAATAGTTTATTATCTCTGTTTAATATTTACCTATGTACCAAAACTAACATAACTAAGAATTTATGTGATTAATGGACGGAAATTAAGGGGCGACAGCAACGTACCAACCCTGAGTCAGAAATGTATCGCAAAACTAGTAAATGAAAATGACAATTTAAATTCAGCTTAGACATTATATATATAAAGGAACAGTAAAGTTAGGTAACCTAACTTTACTGTTCCTTTATAGTAACATGAGAACTATTTGATTAATGTCTAAGCTGAATTTAAATTGTCATTTTCATTTACTAGTTTTGCGATACATTTCTGACTAAATAATTGCAATAACTGTCATAAATAAATAACTCAGAACAATGCTTGCATACTTCCCGATTAAGTTGTATCACAATGAGAATGGTTTTAAAGTTGCGTAAGGTATAGAATTTGAAACATGATTGTATTTATTTCCTCAAATTGAAATGACTGATTGAGTCGATTCTTCCGATAAATCACATACAGCAACAAAACAGACAATTTTAGCACACATTCTACTTTCACATAATTTCTGGCACAATAAAGATATTTTTTTTTATTTATTAATTATTTACTATTTAAAAGAAATAAAATAAAATATATTTGATAGCCCAATAAAATAAAAAGACGTTTTTTTATCATTCAAAGAAGTGTCATCGAAACTGTTTTGGTTATTACTAAAAAAAGAAAACAAAACCAACTGTATGTTTATACGGATTCTTCTGCGGTTCAGTCGAACCATGACCTCTATAACAGAACCGAAACATTGATAAAACGTGATAAGATTCCATTTCCATGGTATTTTGACGGATGATATATTTTCGTACTTGTTAGTAAACCTACAAATAGTTATGTCAATATCTACATTAGAAATACAGTAGTTACCTAGTTACGTAATAAAATACGAGTATATTATTATAGTGTTATCAAAACTTTTGCAGGTCTTGAATTGTGTACCATTTACTGAGTATTACATATTAACTTATTTTAATTTGCTTTTTTGGCACATCTACATCACAATAGTGCCCTAAATTATTTCAAGGGTTAAAAAAGACAGCAAAAAAGCAAGCAACATAATTGTCGAAAATGATAAACGTCGATGTTTTTTGTAAACTTCAAATGCATAGTCGCTATTGTGGTTTTTTACGTTCATTCAACCAGCACTACGTTACGTATCGTACGTTAAACGTGACCTTGTTAACAATGCGACTGATTGAAAAACTTGATTTGATAAACTATTTTTTTATTGTTTGTCATTGCATTCACGACATTTTTATCAAAATGTGGTGAATGCAATGACACAAATGTCATAAAAGCATAAACGAAGAAGAAATATCACATAAATACACTAATGTCAAAGAACATATAATATATGTGGATCACATAAATATTTATAGTAACTTGCACCTATAAACCATCTGAACAAAGTTCGCACTGAGCCAATTTTGTAAATTCTTTAAAAGTAATAAAGAAGAATCTTAATTTGTAAAAACTAAACTATGCAACAACTTTCCCAGTTAATCTTATTGAATCATAATTAATACAAACACGTGTAATTGCTTAGGTATCATTTCAGTTTATGTAAACTAGTCAGTAGTCATATTATCCTTGTAGATTATATTGATGCAATATCCTATTATTCATGGTCCATTAGCAGTTAGGGTACATGCTATGAATAATAAGTAATAACACTAGATTACCACATAAGCCTAACAGACGATTTTAGGGCCCATTGAACCTAAAATCGTCTTTTTACCCATTTACTTGTTAATTTCGTAAGTGCGTAACTGCGAACAGAACTTTTTTTCGCATGCCCGGCATGGTCACAGCGGTTTTCGATACCATGACACATATTGCAATTCTATAATCAATTTTTTTAAGACGACCTTAACTATTGTCATTGTCACGAGGTTCGCATGCAGTGTGGTCAGCCCCACTTGTTCTTATTCGATTTTAAATCATATAAAAACCCACGGTCAGTGGCAATTGACATCAATCACCAATCAACTTCGATCTAAACAACAGCAAAATGTTCAGCAAAGTAAGTGTGACAATTACGTATCTTGTGCTCCAAAAAGTACTGGTCCTGAAAGTGCCAAAGGATCAATTTGTGATAATTCAGTGTTAAAAATGAAAAAAGTGAAACCTACATAAAATTAAGTGCAGTATTGTGCAGAGTTTAATGAAAGTTTTCCAAAAGGAATCAGCGTTTTTGGATTAAAACTGTTTTGAAAATACAAACGGAATACATTAAGGCAACAGAAGACAGTTCTATATTCTCTTTTTATATTTACAGCTGGTAGCTTTCGGTGCGATGCTGGCGGCAGCTCAGGCCCATGGCCACGCCGTGTCTTCCCAGAGCATCGTCCGGTACGACGGAGATCACTACGCCGCGCCATACGCCGTGCCATACGAAGCCCCTTACGTTGCACCATACGCAGCCCCGTACGCCGCGCCTTATGTGGCAACCTACGCTGAACCCCTTCCTTACGCTGCTCCTGTTGCCTATGAAGGCCATTATGATGACGGGCACGATGAGCATGTAAGTGAATTCTGAAAACATTTGCTAAAAGATTAATTTCATGCAACTCTTTTTTTAATATCTATCCCTTGAAGATACGGTAATAAAGAGCAAAAATTCAGTATGTGAATACACAATGCATAATACAATTCTTTTATTTCAGGCGTACCCAAAATACGACTTTGCGTACTCAGTGTCGGACCCTCACACCGGCGACCACAAGTCCCAGCACGAGAGCCGCGACGGAGACGCCGTGCACGGCTACTACTCTCTGGTGCAGCCTGATGGCTCCGTGCGCAAGGTCGAGTACACCGCTGACGACCACAATGGGTAAATATTTTTATATCATTTTAAATATACATGTCTTTGCGTACTATTTTAGACTGTCATTTATATGTGATGTATTCTATTACAGATTCAACGCAGTAGTCCACACCTCTGCTCCGTTGGTCCACGCCGAGCCTGAATATCACCACTATTAACAAAGCGAAGACCGACGCCAAACCTGCTTATACCAAAAATAATTTGTGAATAACTTAATAAAATATTTATATCACTATTTTTTCTATTATTTAGTTACATTGACCCTAATCATAATCTAAAAAAGGGTACTTTAATTGATATTTGCGGAACAAATTTTAAGGAATCTGGTACAAAATAAGAATGGGTTTAACAAAAGCTAGTTCACGTTTAAATAGTAAAACGTTTACGAGATACGGAATGCTTGTAATAATAGAATAATATGTAGAGCTTTCTCATAATAAAATTAAATAACACCAAACAAATTAAACACACGCAATCAAAAATTTTCTCACAATAAACTTTGTGTGTAACACAATATTACGGAGCATTAGAGAAATCATCTGTCATCAAAGATAATCTAGAGCCAAGGACGAACATGCTATTTAGGCCCTTCAATTTATTTACGATCTGACAAATACGGTTAACTGCTTTATTTCAAGTCACTTATAAACTCAGCCTCTGGTATTAAGTAACCAGAATAAAATTACAAGATAAAGGCCTTTTTCTATTTTAAATTATAACAGCGGTATCATTATACTAACGGAATCTTTTAAAATATAATTAGTTGTTTATATATCTCGACTGTTAATCTTATCCATCTAAACAATTAACCTCTAAAGGGTTTTGACCATCGTCAAGACCATAATTTTCAAATTCATTATTTACGTAACCAAGAAAAATATTTGGCGCTAGGCCGACTTGATCTGATATTTTAATTTTTATAACAAGGCTGATGCGCTTGCGTGATTCCGGCCATAAAAATATAAATACTATTTACTCACTGAATAATTTCGCTTGTGTAAGATAACTACGTATTCGGTAAGCTCTTGTCTGCCCTTCAAAAACAATCGCATAAAAAGTTAACGATATTGTATCGATTATCGGAATTTTTCGAGAGCACATTTATGTTTAACTTCCTTCAATTTTGGTGAACTTGGCGTGTTGGGTGAACGGCATTCGATAGTCATTTTCTGGAATATTCTTTATTTTACAGTGTTTGTGATGTGTGGTTCCTATGTTTACATTAATTTTTTCGATCGAATTTTAACTACAAAATGGTACTATTTCGAAAGAATATAATCAAGAAAATCGGTAATGTGTGTTATACTTACTTACTATTTGGACGAACAAACCGGTTATCATATTCAAGTCCTTCTTTCGAATCCTCATGGACTTTCTGCTGAACGCTTACCGGTTAAAACCTTCAGGGTTCTTTTTCCTACCCGTGCAGTCTAGGGGGAATATAATTGTATGTTTTTTTTTAAAAATCAGCCTAAGAAAGGTAGATGCGTCGGACTAGACGATGAAGAACGAAAGAACACGAAATCTAGTCCAACAGTGAACCTTGATAAGCTGAGTCGAAGATCTTCACCCTAAATCAAAAATTTCAAACTGAGTAACTTTCACGTATAACTTTAAGAACAGATTCAAATCAATTATCTAGGTCATAAATTATCTACATACCAAATTTTATAGAAATCCGTTCCGCCATTAGGGCATGATTAAGTAACAAAACATTAGTTTTACGCATAACTTGTTTAGCGTTATAGGTACCGTTTTTAATATGATGAATAAATTAAATGTAAATAAATTCGACCAATGATATTAGCAGCGTAGTTCCGGACTGTTATGTTTGACGAGTGGGCGTGTGGATGACGTAGTGTTAGCAATTAACGAACTCATGCACCATTAAATATTACAGCACGGTAACGTATATCTTAAATATTTGATGCTACATTATTATAACAATATAAGTTACGATAAAAGCTCGGAAGAGAATACGTCCACAGGTAAAATTAACATACATTTTTGTTATTAACTTGTTATTATTATCTAAAAACCTAAGAAAAACTAAAGGCAACCTATATAGGTACTTCATTCATTCGTTTACTCAATTTTTGACAGCTAATTAAGTTTTAAGAGGATATGTCAGAGGAGAAACTTTTAAAGTTAGGTAAGGAAACAGTCGCTGTCGCAAGGCGTCCGGCAAGCAGATCAGACTGAATAGACCAATTAAAATAAAATTGTTAAAATTTCGCGCTCTGGCTCTCGCCTATTTTCGCCTCCAATTTAAATAATGTCATAGATTATGTTAGTTGTTTTTCATCAATAGTTTTCATATTTCTACATTACGCCTCTAAATAGGCAACTTTTATTGGATTTATTTTGGAGGGTTTTAGTGCTTTTAAAGATATTGTATCATGAAAAAGGAAATCAAAGTTTTACAACTAGTTAACATCATACAAAAACCAGCAAGAAAACAGGCCAGAGCGTTTGTCGAGAAAAGACCCCCCACATTTCCTCTTCTTCGATGTAAACAAATGTCAAGCCTTCCTCGGACAGAATATGCTAACTACTAATTCGTTTTTAGACATAGCAAAATATGAAAGGAATATTCAATTAAGGTATTTAGCTGGATAAAGTAGATATTTAGCGGAGAAGAATTAGCACAAGACACGCGGATCAAAATATGAAATCAACTGAACTGTTGTATTTAAAACACAGTGACAGGCAGCTTGCCCCACACATTTCACAAGGAATTACTTATGTACCCACTTATTGCGTTTTAAATCATTAATCTAGCGAGCACAAAAACTTAGGCTTGGAACAAATATCAGCAGATCTTACAAAACAAACCTGATAGGTTCTGAGCGAATGCATCAATTAGGTCGTTAGCATAGTTTTAATAGTATTCAATATACCAACGAACAACATACTATTGCTTTTAATTCGTACTAAGTAATCGATATTATTAGAGTAATTAAATAATCATTTTTATTTTATCTATATAATCATTGAATTATGTCCAAAAGTATTTAAAGGCTAGCAACGTATCTTCAAGACCTGGTGGTGGACACGTTAAAGATAAAGATGTGAACCAAATGCCAATTTGCCGGCTCTACCATAAAATAAAAATTAAAATAGCATTCCGAGAGTGTCTACTTTTTTTGTTGAGTGTTCCATTACAATACATGTAGATACCTATATACAGAGGTGTCGCGAATGCAATTGTTTTTTCCCATCTCAAAATTGCCCAAAGCGCCTAAAGAAGTTTTCACTTCCATAAATCTTAAATTTTTCGTTTCTCATTTAAAAATAACATATTAATTTTCTATGACACTGAACATGTTTACTTTGAACATCTGTATATCAGGTCAGGTGCATAAGTATAAAGGAATGTTATCTCATGCTATTATCTACTCACAATCATTGTAGTAACGTTTCAAGGGATGGGAACACGCTCAAAGTATGACAGACAATAGACACCAAAATCTCATACAACTAGATGTAAACAATGTACACTGATACGTTTATAACTCACTAAGTACAATTTGTATAACAAATTTACATACTATAAGCTCCGGGTTCGACAAATGAAAACAGTTTATACAAATTGCCCGTTTGCTTATAATGGGCTACCAATTGGCGCCACTGGCGCGTCAGCTGTTAAAGCCTACCAAAAAACTATGTCATGAAATTTTCGGACATCACGTGCGACTAGCGCCTCTGGCGGCGAAATTGATAACTGTCCCCGTATTGAATTTACTTTTAAAATATTTTTTTGAATTTAATTTAACAAAAAAATTGCTATGCTAAAAATATTTAAGAATTATTCAATATTTTTAGCATACCTATTTTTTTGTTAATCGAATAAAGAGGTATTTATTACCCGCTGAAATGAAAAATATTGTCTTTTTAATTAGCGTAATATATAGAAAAAAATCCTATACTATTAAGTAAAAATAGTTAAAAAATACCGAGTTATTTGTTGATGACTCTTAAGACAGATTTATGTTATTTTAAGAGAAACTTACTACATAATCTCACCTGCACATGTTATGTAGGTGCCGATGTGCGTGACCGATTTACAATTACGTGGATAATGCAACAAATACCGTTATTAATATCATAGACCTTACAGGTACCAGATTTGGTAAAAAATCCGTAACACCGACTTAAAATGTTGACAAGACAAAAAAACAAAAAACTGGTCTGTTTAAGGCGACATACAGGCGACAATAAGGTATCATTAAACACATTGACCTACTATAACAAAGTGTATTATCGCAGTTCACATAGTATTTTCGTTAAGTAACGATAAATTTGATGGCAACGCGAGAATGTCGAAGACAAAGCGCAGTGACCTTGAGGCCGCGGGGACGCGCCGCGGATCGCTTTCGGCGCCCCACCGGACCCGCGCAGCCAATTCTTATAAAACCCACCGCTGCTTATCAAATGTATGTTAGTCACGCACAAGTATCCCGCATCAAAATGTTCGCTAAAGTAAGTCATCCCGTGTTTAAAAGTGAAGTGGAAAGTGATTTTGGAAAAATAAATTTTATGATACAATTTTTGAAAACGATATACTAACTTCTTTGATTGTGCAGATTCTAGCTGTCAGCGCGTTGGTGGCTGTTGCCCACGCGGGTCACCTTGGCCACGGAGGCTACACGGTGTCTTCTCAGCACAACCTGGTACACCACGACACGCACTACGCATCAGCTCCCCTGGAGACTTATGCCCACGCCACTCCCCTGGTCCACGCCGCCCCCATCGCCCATGCTCCCGTCATCCACGCTGCTCCCATTGCCCACGCCATCGCTGCTCCCGCGCACGGCGAATACTACAGCCAAGGTCATGAGGACTACTATGTAAGTAAAACTTATACAATATTTTTTAATAGAAATTATATTTCTTGAAACATATTCCAACTATGTAAGCTCACTATGTGGATATACAAAGCCACAAAAAGAAACAAAACAGGATCAGATGTTTTCATTCAAATGTCTAAACTCAAATTTATTTTACAGGCTCACCCCAAATACAAGTACTCATACTCCGTTGAAGATCCTCACACCGGTGACCACAAGTCCCAGCACGAAGTCCGCGACGGCGATGTCGTGAAGGGAGAATACTCCCTGCTGCAGCCTGATGGCTCTTTCCGCAAAGTTTCCTACACCGCTGATGACCACAACGGGTAAGGACTTACTTTGAACTTTTACACTGCTTACAAGTACCTTCGGCAGAACTCTACTAGTTCAGTAGGCCAAAGAAGCAGTTTAGATAACATAATTCACCATTTGTTGGTTAAGTTCCACTACGGTGCACAGTAAACAGTTAAAATTAACAAATCAGTTAAAAAATTACGTAAAATGGAATCTAAACACAAAATCCATACGTAATGAGGAACCGTTGATGAGAATGCGACTTTCCCCAAATTGCGCAAAACTGAGTAACCTGCCATACTTACCATGTGGAGCTTTGTTTGTACACATGTGAGTCGCAATATTAAACATTACATCGTATTAAGTCATGTGGTCGTCAAACCGGTAAGTGGTCACTAGACCAACGTGTGAGTAATGAACTCGGGCGACCCCGGCGTTGACTGACAACAGGTATTGGTGAACAGGTGCCGAGATAACTAACTGGTATAGTCGGAACAAGTTCCGTCTCGCCGGTCTATTATCTAGTCATAACAATATTTATATGATTGTTTGTTTTGTTTACAGTTTCAACGCGGTCGTGCACAACTCCGGACCCAGCCATCACTTCTACTCATCCCAGCACCACCATTACTAGATCTCTATTACTAAATAATCATTAAAACCACAATGTACCTTATTTATAATTGCTGTGATCTTCATATATGTTTTATAATTAGTTATTAAAATTAACTTAAAACTATCAGAACTTTTAATAAGCGCTTACACTAATCCTAAATTGGAACTATTGCATCGAATTATAAGTACAACCTTTGAGTTACAAAGTATTGGAACTTGTTATGAATGTTACGAAAGTTTGCCTTTCGCAGGACTTGCAAATTTTCTAGTAGGTATGTCGAAAGCCAGCCTAGATGTCGAATATCTATCACAAATGCGATAATAATTAATTTGCACCCACGTATTCACTAGACGATTAAAGAGATTATTCCAGTCGTGACAGTTAAGCAAACACTTAAGGCTTGAGTAAACTAACAAAATGAGACAGCTAATAAGATAGAAGTACCACAAATAAACAGATGTATAAGTTAGGATCATTCGATTATATCTACAGACGCTCATTATATGTATTTAATTTAGACTGAACGTTCTAACATTAACTAGGTATATTTTTGGGAGACGTAAAAAATGCTTCGTAAATATAATAGAATATTTTAGTTATCAAGATTATGCGATTACTTAGTTATCAGCTTCAGCTGACCATCCATCCACACTAACAGTAGAGCTAGTCCATAAACTTAAAGTCGCTCAGCAAGCTATAATTGGAGTTTCTTTAACGGATAATATCAGGAACTGGATAATCCGGAGAAGAACCGATGGACGTTGGAGCAAACGAATCGTTAAGTGGAGACTGCGATTCGCCAAACGCAGCGTAGGACACCCCCAAACCAGATGGACCGATGACCCGAAAAAGGTAGCTGGGTCGAACTGGATGCAGAAGACCGAGGACCGAGTGTTGTGCAGCCGTTAGGAGAGGCATATGTCTAGCAGTGGACAGCGATAGGCTGAGTTAATTGAGCTGACCATATACTAATTATTTAGCCTCCTAAATCACAGCCAACTTCGACTACACCACATGGCAACTTTACAAAAAAAACGAATGTACTTAAAATATTTATAAAACAAAATAGGTGCCAAAATAAGTAGCAAATATAATACAAATTTACAAAACGACGTCAAACATAGCGTATCTAAATTCGCACCACATGTGCATACTTTATTCCAATTCCAACACACCTGCAACGCTTTGTTCTGTTCTCACATTAACATAAATACAGAATCTGTCCAAGGATACCGGTGTGATTTTCATGAGCCATTATTATCACTCTCATACACTATTCATATCATTAGGCCTACGTTTATTATACTCGTGACTGGAGTGGCACCTTGAGACAATACTCCAAGGTAATGTAACACGGACCAAATTCTTGTGTATTTACTATTATTTCGAATTTTGCAAATTGTCACAGCAATTGTGACAGTTTATTGTTCCGAAAAAATAAAAGAAAATATAGAATAGGTACATACAGATAAGTTGCTTAATGTGAGGCGTTTTATTGAATATAGCCATTTCTCTTTCGTCCAAACGCTAAGTACAGAATTCAATATGACGGGCATTGTATCTGTCTGTAGATATATTGGGGGCATTATTGTACAATCCGAAGCTCCTAAGTATGTTAAGCTTTTATTCACATAGTTTGACCAACATAAAATATGAAACCAGTGCTACAGCTAAGGCATGCAAGCAATGTTATTTGTCAATACATAATATCATAGGACCGAGAAATAACATAGATAATTTCTCAGACCAGTAGTCATTGCTGTTAACGCCCTGTCAGATAGATAAAAGACTAGATTGACAAGTTTACGATGTTAAACAAGTTTTATCAAGTGTTCATTACTCCTAAAACATTCACTCACTAGCCTTTTGATATTGGACCAATTTCACTTTAACTCGCTGCAGTTTTGCAATGCCATCATTCGCAATAACGGAAGAGTAAATAAGCATTTATGATACTCGTTTTGAAAATCGCGGGTGTTAGCTGATAACGGGTTACGTTGTTATTTAATCGTTGCAACGTAATTGTTTCAGATTGCTAATATCCTAATAGACGGGAAGTCCTCTTATAGATAAACCTAGATATTAACATCAATAATGCCTTAAGATACTGTATAATGCTTAAGAGGGGACGCGACCGAATCCCTCTCCATACAAACGTATTCCACTGTTTTCTTCGTGAAAATTGCTTCGATTTTTTCTCAAGAGATTGGGTTTACTTAATGCGTACCCCTACTATTTCATTGTTTTTATTCCAAAACATAATCAATAAAAGAAATATGACCCTCCAAAAACGCCCGTTTTATCCGCCGCCCGAAAAGAGAAGTCACAACAGCGGAATACGAAATCGTACGAAATACGTCTTTTGGTCAACAATTTTGTAGGTATAAACAGCCGAAGCTGCAGTGGTCACTTACACACTTTAAAGAGATAGGTCGGAGGAGCGCGACAGGAATATATGATTTATATGTTTCCTCTTAAACATTAAGATTCCGTGTTGTTGTTATCTCTTGTCATCAACCAGAGAAATGTGCTTTAAATTAAACATGAAAAGAAACTTACCAGTTTCTTTATTTTTTAAGTGGCATTAATTTTTTTGTTATTATTTATTTATTTATAATATTAATGAGAACAACAATCAATATAAATGCAACGCTCTGCCTATAAATTTTATAATTGAGAAAAGAAAGATACGAACTTATTTAAGTTCATCATCATCATTCCACTACTGGGTACAGGTACATCTCTTTTTATATGCCGACCTAAAGAGTCAAATAATTTGCATATTAACTATTTAATTCAAGTCTATTAAAAGCTAACATACATTATAGAAATATACCTAACTAACTAATTTAATTCAAACTGTTTCGTCAAAGGTAAATAAATTAAAGTTAGATTAACAGGCCAGGCAAATTACTTAGTGGCCGCCATATAATTAGGCTCTTCAAAATCATTATTCTTCTAAAGGCTAAAAACGTAATTTACTACTAAACTTTTCTTGATGAAGAAATTCTTAGCTCATCCATAGCAAAATTATAATATTTACCCATTTAGGTCGATTTATGTAGGCAAATATCAAACTGCCTATACTTACCGCTTTATAATCATAACGAAACACACTTACTTACGTTTTATTCATAATGTATTATTAGGATCTCTATAGGTATTGTATAAAAAGTAAATTAAATGGACTAAAAAATTGCTATTCATTGATCACTTTTTACAATGAAGTGACATAATATCTCCTCTGTTTATACAAAAGTCGACAAATATTCGATTTTGTTGGTAATTAAGCGACTCTGAGCTGTGAATCATTACAATCTAAAACCATTTCAAATGGCATTCGAGCAGATTTAAATTAAGACCGGATACTTAACATTAATGCACCATTAAAGTTTGCTAACTACTCTTCTAAAATTATGAACAGGAAACATCGAAATCAGTGTTCCGTACAT
This sequence comes from Diachrysia chrysitis, assembly GCA_932294365.1. Classification (NCBI taxonomy): domain Eukaryota; kingdom Metazoa; phylum Arthropoda; class Insecta; order Lepidoptera; family Noctuidae; genus Diachrysia; species Diachrysia chrysitis. The sequence goes on from OW028645.1 coordinate 5,578,478, forward strand.
TTTTGTATCCTAGTATATCTAACAATAAATGTAAATGACTGTAGATTTACATTATTACATTATACCAAAATAAACTTTCGCAGTGCGCAAGGACGGACATAACTGAAAAAGGATATCGAAAAAAAAATAGTGACGACAGAAAATTGTTTTATTGATTGTAGCTGCAAAGGTAAATTATGGTTTATAGAAATAAATAAAGCAGGAAGACCACCTTTCAAGCACTCAATTTTTTAAATTAAATTTGATTTCATTAAATTGCTTCGAACTCCAATAAATCATTCGCAATTATACCGGATATTGTTCGACTATAGTACCGGTATCATTTAAACAACTTTGGTACTATCGTAAACTATTGTTAAAATCAGACAAAGAAATGAGCTGTCAACAAAATGCTCTGATTAATATTAATAGTTGGTTCCGAGTCACGGTCATACGATTAGCGGGTAAGTAACCTCTGAACTTGTTACACCTTTCAATTTTTTTTTTATGTAACCTTCGAGTAACTAAATTTATGTTTGTCGATTATTATAGGTGAGCTTTGTGCTATCGATACACGAACAGACAGACCACTAGATTACCGGACCTTTCTGGCACGATAGCCGGGACCTTTTACAGAATGTGTTCGAACAATTAAATCAGTTCAATATCGTGAGCACCTTTCAAATATTTTGAATATTTAAAGTATGGAATTCCGTAATGAAAACAAGGAATGGTGGTCCCTTTGTGATTTTTATTAGGGTTATTCCGTCACTATAAGAGTAAATACGAAGAACCATATAATATGTAGATATTTATAAAACTCAACGTCTTAAGATCTATAATTACACTGCTATGCATTTTTTTTTTATTATGCATTTACGCTTTCTACACTTCCATAATTGTCTATTCTATGACATATGTTTAAATACAAAAAAAAATGATACAATATCAGTACTAAGTTTAAAATGATCTAAACGTCAACAACTTAAGGTTTATTTCTAATGATCAGTGACTACTGCCGTCAATTATTTATGGAACTTAGCTATGTTAATAAATAAAACAATGCAATCTGGTTTTTCGTTTTTAGGGTTCCGTACCTCAAAAGGTAAAAACGGAACCCTTATAGGATCACTTTGTTGTCCGTCTGTCTGTCTGTCTGTCTGTCTGTCTGTCTGTCTGTCAAGACCTTTTTTCTCAGGAACGCGTGGAGGTATCAAGCTGAAATTCATATCAAATACTCAAGTCTATGGTCTCTTGGAGCTGTGAAAAAATCAAACTTCTAAGTCAACGCGATCAAAAGATACTCCCGTTTATGCCGCAAATTTTCGACACTCGCAAGGGAATCAAAACCTACAGGGTACTTCCCGTGAACTCAGAATCTTGAAATTTGGTACGAAGCAACGTCTTATAACACAGATAAAGGAAAAATTGCGAAAAGCATAAATTTTTAGTTACATCATATAATAAAAATATTTTTAATAATTTTAAACTTATTACCCCTTTACTCATGAACGCGTAGTGGTATTATATTGAAATTCTTAACAAATACTCAAGTCTATAATATCTTTAAGCTGTAACAAAATCAAACTTCTACGTCAACGCAATCAAAAGATACAGCAATTAAAGCCGCATATTTTGAAACTTGCAACTACTCGCAAGGGAAAAAAAACCTAAAGGATACTTCCAGACGACCTGGAATCTTGAAATTTGGCATGAAGCAACGTTATAAAGTACACATATAGGAAAAATTCCGAAAATCTTAAATTTTTAGTTACATCACATAGTATATTTTTTTTAATAATCATAAACTTACTAGCTGACACAGCAAACGTTGTTCAGCGATTAAAAAAAAAAAAAACAGATGTTGGCCGATTCTCAGACCTACCCGATATGCACACAAAATTTCATGCAAATCGGGTCAGCCGTTTCGTTGTACGGAACCCTCGGTGCGCGAGTCTGACTCGCACTTGGCCGGTTTTTTTTTATTAAATGAATTATAATTGCTTTATTACAAAACCAAAACTCTTGCCTATTGGCAAAGAATTAAAGGAGGCTTTATATTTTATAAAAATATTAAATTAAAATTATTTTCAACATCATTTACAGATTAAAGAACTCAAAGAAACAAAACCAAATTCAACCCTATTTTAAAGTGCATGCTGATTCTTAAATCTACGACTATCTATGAAGCCAAAATTTTATTAAGTGTTTAATTTGTAACAAATATAAATACCTGTTCTTAATACCCTTAATTTAGGGTTCGTATACATTCAACTATAAATAGTAGAGGCCTACAGTTTCTTCAATAAATATCTTAATTAACACGTTATCAACAAATTTAGGTAATATCCAATTAACTACTGAAACTGCCAAGTTAATTGCTTTGCCTAACTCACTAACACAATCTGCGTGTGGTAAGGCTAAGTTAATATAAATATTATTTTTTTGTATACCTATGTTCGGTACATTACAACAACAGTTAATTTATGATATCAACTGTCTATGATCACGTTACTAGCTTCGGTTAGGAAACTATATACAGTCAACAGTGGAAGGTACTATAGGTAGGTATATTTGACCGCCATGTGGTCGAACCCGGTGCATTCGATATTGCGTTGTCGCAATCACATACCCGTTGTAATAATAAGAGTACGATAATTTGAAGTAATCAAATTTCAATCGACGTTTCCAATATCAAAAACATGTGTCTCAACATGTTAATCAACTAGTTCAACAATCAATGTAATTTCAATGTTTAACATTGTAATTGCTAGGTACGTTGAGTTGAGTACGTTTGTTTTGTAAAACGCTACAAAAAACAGCTGAAGAACGAAAGCTTTTGAATCTAAACTTTAGCATTGAATGGCAGAAAAATAACCGTTTATAAAATAAATCTACATACATATACGCCTTTTTACCCACACAATGCATAAAGCTTTTGACAATTTTGTTTGTGCCATAAATGTCTTCATATCACTCAAACGTGTCCTTGTTCTTTAGGTAGACAAAACACAATAAAAACTAGATGGATTATCTAGGCATTACTCACGCAACGTCGATATTGGAGATAATGTCGGCGCAGATATGTCCGTGCAGGGCGCCCGCGGGCAGCGAGGGAAGGCGATTGTCTTTGAATTATAATCGGACCTATGTGTGCGAGTAACCAACGACCTCGCGGTGTCAAAGTTACGGAACTGAAGTGACCGCACGCCCCTCCACAGCCAGGACTGCGGCTCCGTTTTGCTTTTCATATAAAAGTCACACTCCGGCCCGATAATGGTATCAGTCACCTGCTCTGATTAACTAGTGCAAAATGTTCACCAAAGTAAGTTTTGTTTCTCAAAATATATTTGAATCTAAAATATCAAAATAAAACGAATGGTAACTAAACAATTATATTGTTTCTTTAGGTGTTCGCCCTTAGCGCCGTGCTAGCTGCCGCTAGCGCTGGTTTCCTGCCAGTGCACCACAGCGCCGTCTCCTCGCAAAGCATCGTCCGTCACGATGCTCCAGCGCACTACGCCCCAGCGCACTACGCGCCCGCGCACTACGCCGCTCCCTTGGTCCACGCTGCTCCCGTAGTCCACGCCGCCCCCATCGTCCACGCCGCCCCCGTCGTCCACGCTGCCCCCATTGCCATCGCTCATGGCGAATACGTAAGTAAAGTGGCACATAATTATGAGAATATGTCTTCGAAGACGATTTTTAAAGTTTCAATAAAATAGTATCCTACAGGACATTCTTATAACACCCTTATTTGTTCCACAGTCTCACCCCAAATACGACTACGCTTACTCCGTGGCTGACCCCCACACCGGCGACCACAAGTCCCAGCACGAGAGCCGCGACGGTGGTGCCGTCCACGGCAGCTACTCCCTGGTTGAGCCTGACGGTTCCGTGCGCAAAGTAGAATACACCGCTGATGACCACAACGGGTAAGCTAACACCAATCTATGTGTCATTGTTCACCACCAGAAGTCTCAGATTTCCCGCAAAATGCACTATTCCTATCCCGAGGTCTCTAAACTATTTCGTTCTCAAGCTTCATTATGATAAGTTCAGCAGTTCGTCTCTGAAAGATACCTGGGTAAGGGTTTTAAAGGCAGATCTTGAAGTGATGCTAATTATTTTACTGATGATTGTTTCAGTTTCAACGCGGTGGTCCACAAGACCCCCGGCCACCACCCCGCCCCGGTCGTGCACGCCCCCGTGGTTCACGCCGCTCCCCTCGCGCACTACGCCCTCCCCCTCGCCCACGGACATCATGGCCTCCATTACTGAACACTAGCATAAACGTGTGATATGATGACGGATGACTGATTGTGATATTTATGTGTACATATGATGATATGAATTTATACTCGAATGTAAATAAAATACTCAGCTGCTGAATTTTACTTTGTCGTTTCGATTTTTAACAACCCCTTCAAAAAAGCTTGTTTTTTTTTTTATATAATCTCATATATGTGAAATAATCTCAAACATGGAAGTCAGCTGTTCAAATATGAAACATCCCACCATGAGATTTTGTATGCGCAATGAAGCAAACATAAGTTGACAAACAATATTACAACGTAAGCATGAATTGCTGAACCACAGTCTTAGTATTGACATTTCAACACACAAAATCATCGATTAGTTATACCATTACATTTGAACGCAATCAAAGCTCGTACAACAATACGTTCGCAGTTCCTACAGATTACGCACCTAACTGCCCTTAGGTAACAAATGCATGCATTGAGTACAATTAATTTCGATTATGCCCTTGAATCGTAAGACATTGGCTTAAAATAATTACTGTTGTTATATATGTGTGTGGACACGCGTAGTTGCGTTGCGTGTTGAGCAGCCGCGCGGCGCCCGCGCATTCCTCGTCAGTGATTTGGTGCGATAATTACAGAACATTGTATGGAGTTGCGCAAAATTTTTAACCGCCTTAGCTACTGCGCGACGGCCTAGAAAAACTCACCATTTTTGTTATTGCATCTTTGTCTCGATAATTCATAGCAATTTGTATTACTATACTCATTGTTAGCACGTACATTATAATTTAAGTGCAATATAATGAGGTAGGTTATATTTCTAGAAGGTTCGCTAGTTACTGTTTATTCAAGTCCACACATCCCTTCATAAGAATATAATATCAGCAATAAATGACATCAATTTAAATGCAATCACTGTAACGACGGCCATTTGCAGGCCTACAAACAAAATCCCATTATGTATAAATCGTTATGATATAAATTGCCACAATTGTCTACGAAAATGTACACATGTAGGTTCAACAAAGGTTGTGTTTCGACATCGCGCTACTAGTGATCAATCACCTTGTTAATGCCGATCAGTCCTGAATGCTTTACGTCAGTAAACAAAAGAATACGATCATGCTATGTTTTGTCTCGGAAAATAGTATGCATATATTTGACGACCTCCGTGGTCGAGTGGCGTACACACCGGTTTCAAGGTGTCGCCAGCTCTGAGGTCCCGGGTTCGATCCCCGGCCGGGTCAATGTAGAAAAACAACTTTTCTACATTGTCTCGGGTCTGGGTGTTTGTGGTACCTTCGTTGTCTCTGAATTCCATAGCACAAGTGCTTTAGCTACTTACTTTGGGTTCAGAGCAATGTATGTGATGTTGTCCACATTTATTTATTTATTATTTATTTATTTATATTGATGTCCAATCAATATAATTAATGTTTTAAAATTCACTGTACACAAATACAAGAAGGTATTTCAGTCCTAATATCAGAAGAAATAAAAATTGTAAGCAAATTATAAAGTCAATAAAAACCCCGAGTATCAACTGAAATCATAAAATCTGAAGCATATTTTATTTTACATTATTATTGGAATTACAATGCTGACAACCAGTCTTACCCTGGGACACTGTGTTACCAAGTAAAATGGGTAGTTGAGGTCAGATAGGCGGTCGCTCCATGTGTACACGGTATTCAGCTGAATCCAGTAAGACTGAAGGCCGTACCCAACATAACTTGGGAAAAGGTTAGACAGAAAAAGATCTTTGTACACGGAAAAAATTGCTCTAAATATGTAAAATATCATATAAATACGCTGCGTTCACCTGAGGTTATACTCATACGTTCCATCTACTTATGAAAACATTATTTAGCCGTGGAAGACCGCAAAATAAAATTACAAATACTTAAGCTGTGTGATATTATGTTCGTACTCTTGTGCCTTATCTTACATTTACTAGAATGGATCTCAGAAAAACCGACCAGGGAAACTCGGTGAGAACATTAAGTTTGGGTAACTAAGAATCGCCATTCCTTATTACTTTTATATTTTACTAGCTGTCCCCCGCGACTTTGTCCGCGTGTTTTAGTTTCAACGGTTTTTCATTTATGCTCCGCTCCTATTGGTCGTAGCGTGATGTTATATAGCCTATAGCCTTCCTCAATAAACGGACTATCCAATACAAAAAGAATTTTTCAATTCGAACCAGTAGTTCCTGAGATTAGCGCGTTCAAACAAACAAATAAACAAACAAACAAACAAACAAACAAACTCTTCAGCTTTATAATATTAGTATAGATATAGTATAGATAGTATTTTAATATTATTCTCGTATCATTCATTTACATTTCAACATTTGTAAGATAACAACAGTCGATTATATTATAAATACCAGATGTTTTATCGTATCTGAATACACAGATTTTCGTAGACATTTCGTGAAGCGAATAAATTATTTTTAGATGTTTTAAGCGCATTTTTGGTAGCTCTCAACTGGTTTTAGACTATTGTTTTTATCACAGAGTAATTGAACAGGATTGATAAAATTATGCAGCTACAAAAATAATTATTTATTAATTTGTTGTTTTAAAATACATACTAATACATTAATAACATATATCATTTACAAATTTAATAGCATTGCGTGCATTTTAATTAAATGTAAGCACAGTATTTAATTTAATAATTAGTTATATTGATTGGTAATTAATATTGTGCAATTATATATAAAATTAATACTTTTTATACTCAAAATTGAATTAAGTTATATAAAACAATTACACGTTCAAAACTGCAATGCCGTATTGTTAATTAAACTTAACTTCCTGAAACTATTTCTTGGTATTGGGGGAATGGGGTGAATCATGATTTGGGTTGGTTGAACCTTTCGAGTGCTTTCGACCTTGGGCCCACGAGATAATGATCTCTTTGGCGACGGCAATGCGACGTGACATAGGCCGCGTTCATTCTGCCCGCCATATTGCTATTACTCACAAGATAAAATCTACCAACTATAAAAAATCGCAATTAGGCAAGGTCGTTTATTTTACTAAGTTTAACTTGGGCGAGATTTGTCAATGATATTTATTTTCATTTTTTTTTTTTTGTAATGGTCTGTACAATATAATACGAAACTAAATTATGCTTAGACATCTGTTATGTGCGCATACTAAACAGTAGTAAGGACTATGAAACGTTTACTTGCTAGTTTTACGTTAAATTATTGTAACTGAATAGAGAGATAAGAAATATAACAAAACGTTTTATACCAATTTGAGCCCCTAATTCAATAAATCTTCCAAACAAAATACAAAAAACTTAAATGTGTATTTTAGGGTTAAGAATAATAGTATTACCTGCAATCAAAGACATAAAAGATTCACCTACCTATACAAGTAATATAAAAATGAATCCCGATTCCCCTTGGTCACGCCATAACGACTGCACCAAATCGGATATTTTTTTACGTCCCTAATTGTAAGGACAAGTTACAATATAAAAGAAAATAACAAAAAAAACATACGGAAATGTTTCGAAAATATCACGGCGGGCAGATACAGTTAATGTTTATCTAAACTATATAATATTATAAAGCTGAAGAGTTTGTTTGTTTGTTTAAACGCGCTAATCTCAGGAACTACTAATTCGAATTGAAAAATTCTTTTTGTATTGGATAGTCCGTTTATTGAGGAAGGCTATAGGCTATATAACATCACGCTACGACCAATAGGAGCGGAGCATAAATGAAAAATGTTGCAAAAATGAAAAACCGTTGATATTAAAACATGCGAACAAAGTCGCGGGGGACAGCTAGTTATTAATAAATTTTGACTTCACGGATAGCCGAGTGGCATAGGACACCACGCCAATTACCACTGTGCGCAACGTGCTGCGGGTTCGATCCCAGCAAGGGACAAGACTTGCAAGGACAAGCATTAGTGTGATCCAAATATGCTTTTTCCAAGTCTGGTTGTTACTTGTTTATGTGATTTGAAGTTTGTAATACCCCCCGCGACACAAGGATTAAATACCTTAGTGCGGAAGTGATTAAAAAAAATATGAATTTTTTAATAAGTGAGCAGTGTGTGCGCGCCCTACGTATTGTACAAGCGTGAGCGTGGACTTGTATTGCATTGTTTCGTGTCGCGGGATTGGTTTCCATTTCTGTTCATTCATGACAATAAAATTCTCTATCGATCGCCGGAATGCTAGCGTTCGTGTGCTTTCAGTCAACATTAATTATAGCAATGTATATTAAATTATCAGTAATACAATTATTATTAAATTGTTTTATACTTTCCGGATTTAACATTGCAATTGGAGCTTTATGTACTGATTTCCTGCAATTTTATTGAGAATTGATTGTTACATTTGATTGCATGGAACTAACTTTGACGACCTCCGTGGTCGAGTGGTGTAAAACAATGGATTTTTTAAAGAAGTTTTCACATAGATAGGCTTTTTGGAGTAAAGCTTTAGCTTTACGGCAGGAATAGATAAGTCACACTGACTGGAAAAACCCGCAAGATGTGGTTGTTAAGGTCCGCTTCATATATAAAAATATATATAAATAATGAATGTGTATTCTTTTACCATCAATATCCTAACATAAATAGAACACTTGGTGACAAAATAATAGTCAGACGGTATTGTAGATGACACGTGCCGCAGTCACAATGTATTGAAGGCGAAGGCACCACAACACCTATTGTTGAGCTCACTGTCTACGCAAACGAACAAAATCTTTTTATGTTCGAGTTTCCTTACTATGCCATGAACAGTCTTTGTTTTATTTGTGGGGAAATCCTTAAGAAGCATTTAGGAACAAAACGTCATTATTCAAGTATCTAATCTATTCTAGTGTAATAAATTAGTTTCTACTTTTCGGCTGTTTAACCGAGTAAACTAACTAAATCGAGTCGAAATTCTATTTCATCAAGATTAATACTAACAATTAAGTTAGTATACAACCAGTTTTCAAGTTTCAGGATTAAAGATAGGTTCATCTTCAATTCTGAAACTTGATAATTGCCCTGCTCAGGAAACACCTGCACTAAGACAATTTTTAGATAAATAAACCTATGTTACTAGAAATAACATAAAATATATGGATAATATATATGTAAAAATAATAAAACCTCTATTGCAACATAATAATTATCCCATCGCTATAGGTACTTAGTGCAGTCAATGCACACGTGTCGTTACCATTAGAGGTATTACTTTGTTTTTCTTTACTCAACAAATCCTTTGAAATTCATTACGAAAACCAATAAACAAAAGACTGAACTCTTTATCTAACTCTTTACAGCTCCCTAAGACTTTCAGAGACGTGACGAATAAATCACGACGGTAATTATATCTTGTAATCAATCTGTCTCACTTGATCTAGTAAATTTAAAGCTAAATTGAGAGCGAACACGTTTAAGAAGATAACTTCTTTCAATTCAATAAGTTTGAAGGTTATTCAATTATTACAGTCATTCAATGTCGCGGTGTTGATTTGTCACGGTAACGCCCGTGTCGCGCTATTACATCCGTTTCGGTGGTTGGGCATCATAGTTTACTGAACTTGAAATATGTAGCTAGTATTTATCGGTAGGTATTTGACCGAGTTTATATTTATACAACTAAAGCAATGATACAAAAATATCCAACAGTATCAAACGAGGGCAAGACTGTCGCGGCATGTAGTTACTATATTTGACGCATTCGGAGCGAATATTCCCACGCTGTTGTTCTTGTGCGCTGAGAAATTACCAACAATTATGATTTTACGCGTCGTGCATACCAACGATTTAGTTTATAATAATTGCTTTGTTTCTTCACCGATATGTAATGCTTACGTTTGATAACACGTGCTCTTGAGCTTTAATTAGGTAATAATATAATTTCGTCAGATAACCATGTAGTTGTATAATTTGATGTTGTATAAATGATCGTTGAGCGCTAAGCCTCAACAAGATTAATCATTGTTTAGACATCGTTATAGTATACGTCTGTTTTATCTGTGAAAGAGTCAGTAGTAAATGTAAATCTATGGACTAATTTCTAGTATATATTTATTAACTTTTTAAGAAAACTTTATACAATATAAAACAATATGTAGACAAAATCTCGCAGTACCTACATACAAATTTTCCATTCAAATTAGCAATACAGACTACAATAAATTAAATTCATAATGACAACCTTGGGGTTTCATGGCAGCAATTAAAACCAATATTCTTAGTAAACGTTCATGATCTTAGTAGCACGTACACTATTTCGAATGTTTAGTTCTACAACAAAGGCTAATCTATCTTCTATACTTATAATAAATCTGTAGAGAGGTCAATTCTGTACATCAAATATATTTTCAAAATAACTATCAGGGGTTGATTAGTGATCGATACTGATGCCAAAAATGCAATCAGTAAAATTTTTGTCTGTCTGTCTGTCTGTCTGTCTGTATGTTCCTTATAGAAACGAAAACTACTCGACGGATTTTAACGAAACTTGGTACATTTATTCTTCATACTCCTGGGCAGGTTATAGTATACTTTTCATCACGCTACAATCAATAGGAGCAGAGCAGTGAAGGGAAATGTTGGGAAAACGGTATTTTTTAAGCTTCCGTCGCGTATGCAGCCTTAATGGTTAAAGCTACATAGAAATCATGTATGACGGAAATGTTCTGCATAAAATTATCTAAAAAATATCCCACAACAGCATATGTCTATCTTTTATGGTTGACTCACAATAACACGTGTAACTCCCGATAGCTTAGCAGTTCGGAGATTTCTGATTATATTTGTTTACTCTTACGTTTATAATACTCTCACTCATCCCAAAAAAAAAACGTTTACATTATTACCTATTCAATAAAAAAAGAATCATAGAAATCGGTATAGAAACACCAAACTTATACATGAAATACGATAATAAGCCATCGCGCCGTCGCGCGTGAATACTGAATCATGCTATAAGGATTATTTTTGTGTAACGTGATATATTATATTTCCCTACTAAAATACGAAAGTTAATCTGTCTGTTACATCAAAACCACTGAACAGTGAGGAAGGACATATGCTACTTTTTTACGAAAAACGACGGAAACGCGGACGAAGTCGCTGGCAAAAGCTAGTAGATATTAAATCTGTAATTAAATAAACCGAAACATATTTTAAAGGTTGTATTTTCATCAGTAGTCAATAGTTTAAGCGCCACAGCAGAGCAAATCTAAAACATGCTAATCATATAGCAATCGATCTGGTTATGTTTTAGGCTGGTTAGATCTGAAGATAACCATCGACTCGAAAAAAGAAGAAGTTTAATAGTGCTTTTTATTTGATAAATTCGAAATAATTCAATGTTCAGCAACTTGCTTATGCTGAAGATGAATAATTACTACGCATGCCTTGGGGAAAACCATATGAGAGTAATTCCTTACACTGGTTAATAGATGGGAGACTGGTGACACATTGGTATCACTTGACTTATATTTGTTTTAAAGCTTGGCGTGTGTGCACAAGAGTCGTGCGTACCGAGTCAAACAATCTCAGGACAAATTCATAGTTTGGCAACTTTTAATATAGTATATATTAGATTTGATAAGAATCGGGGAGAGTGAACCATGTCCACGTGCAATACTGGCACAAAATAGATTTTAATAAAGATAACAATAATATTTCACTTGTTTTTGTGGCGTAAGCAGTGGCGTCGGTCCGTCCACCTCCTTTGACATTGACCTGAAAACAATTTAAGTGTAACAAATATAAGGCTGGTTTGTTCGTATTGTGTAACGTTTGCACTCAGTTATAATTTGGCTGACAAAATAGCACTACTAAACATGCAGTCATTTCACTTAAATAGGTGTGTTAAACGTATTATTATTTATATTGTACACTATCACTGTAAGAAAATTTAATTGAGGTCAGGGCGGACTTGTGTGAATTCATGACAAAAAAAATGGTAAGAATTGAAACTATGGTGACTTTTTTTATTGGGTTGAGTTTTCACAAGAATTAAAAACAAAATAAATTATCACAAAAAATATATTGAGTAGGTACCTAAGTTGTGGTAATTAAGTATTTTAATTTGCTTTTCAAAACTATAATACAACACCATTTCTTCTCATTTTTTAGGATACCTATGTTAATTGTGTAAAATAAGACTTTATAGACAGCAAAAACTAAATTAATTACGTACAGATAGTAAAAACTTTATTACTTGTTTATGTAAATCTAAATTAGTGCAAAATTTCGTGTAGAATAATTTAAGACTTGAAATAACGCGTAATTGTTAAAAAACATTCTAAGTTAATATTTATAAGAAACAAAAAATGTAACACAATTAAATTCTACTAATTTCCAAAAATTAAAGTAAAAATTGTGTGTAGATATTTCACACTGAAATTATTAAATTATTTGAATCATACACCTAGAAGGCCAATTGTCAAGGTTTTATCTAATGTTGCTGTAATTTCCTTCATACAATAAATAGATAATAATAATGAAATCATAATTACTTATGACTAGACCCTTAATTGGTTACAAAACGCTTATAAAAATCCTTTTAGTTTGTTTGTTACGACAAATCGCGCCCGATCATTAATTTAACTTCCCTAATGAATTACTTTAAGTGATAAATTACGGAAGATAAATAAAATAAATACAAAATATTTATTTTGAATTTGTATATTTTATTCGTAAATTTTAATTTTATTTTGTATATTTTATTCGTAAATTTTAATTTTAATTTGTTATATCGCCCGTAGGAGAAATACAGAAATAAAAAGAAAGCTTTTGATCTATTTATTTCTGTATTTCATTTTTCTTTTTCAAAATAATACAAATAAAGTACTTACATAAAGGAACATTTGGACGTAATTACCTACTCAATACCATGGTAAAGGAGTTTCATGCTCAATAAAGATTGAACGATGCGTGACAGACTTAATAAGCTCATTGGCAAACACATCGGATGCCGTACTCACAATCATCAAGATTTTCCGGATACAGCCTATTCAATACCCAATCGTATTAATGATCCTGTAATTACAAGAATCTTAAACAGTTAGCGGCAGTTAGTATGATATTAAACGATTGATGTTTACCAATTATCTAATTATGTCGTTATTTCAAAGTAACATTTAGGAAAGAGGTTAATGATCTGAAGTATGGTCAAACCAATCATTGAGGAACATTAAGAGACCCTAACTTAAACATAATTTGCTTCAATAAAATGACATTCAGAATGTTGCGCCAAAAATAAATTGTCAATTGATTGACTACTATACATAGTTGTGGAGTATTGTAAGGAAGTACTAACATTTAATTTGTATGTAAGCACCGATAATAAGTTTGATCTTGTAACAAAATAAAATCGTAAAAAAATTTAGGTCTGACCAAATTAGCAAAGAAATTTAATGAGTTTGTACAAAAACTAATTTCATCATGTTTATGAAATAACTCAGTCATGTTTACCTTATAAGGTTAAGCAAATAAAAACAAAGTATTAACACAATTAACCTAAATTGAATACTGAAAAAATATACTAATTCGTTAAATAAAAAATTGAGTTAAGAAATTAAATGAATAATTGAATGACAAAAATAAAATGTATTTATTCAAAACGCCTTTCGAACTCACTTAGTCATAAAAGAGCATTTTAAATGTAAAAGATAACTTTATCTAACAACTAGGTTCAGGAAATTTCTTTAGAATAGATCGGAAAAGGACTAGGTCAGATTATCATTTCGATGATATACTTTCACAATACCAAAGTACTTTTGAAACCTTCTGATGTCGCTAGTCATTGCTCAAGTCAATGTAAACAGTCAGTAGTCGTGTGTCTCATTGTCGCGTTTTTTAGCGCGGTACCCCGCCATTCTCACATTTATGTTAGTGCAATATAACAAATCGTCTTGTGTAACACTGGCCTAACGTTGACACTGTTTTGCGGAAAACATAAACACAAAGCAAATGCATTGTTGTTCTACTTTAAGCGAGAAAATTTACATTATTTTGACATACAAATACATTAAAAAAAATATGTCTACTGTAATTGTAGGAGTACCTAGTGTTATATAATTAAGGAAACTAGTTGGTCATTGCTATTTTTTTTATTTATTCTTTATTGTCCACAGTAAACAAAAGGAAACATGAAAAAGAAAAATCATTCCTAAACATTAGTACAAAGGTTGGCCTTATTGCGCACAACACTTTCTTCCAGGCAACCATTTTAAACAACAAGTGTAAAATAAGCAATAATAAAAATAATTGATACTCGATTTAAGCGCTTACTTTATTGTAGCAAGTTTTAACAACATTCAAGTGATATACAAAGTACACCCGGACGAGGAATAATCAGGCACCAGACCCGCAGTGAGTTTTTAGTGGCAAATGGTGTTGTGACCTCTTTAATTTTTACTAGATTCCTACAAAACACTAATGTGGTCCTGATATAAACCACATAAAAGGTAAATAAACTATAAACGGTATCTAGACCAACGCACCCTGATTGATCTAAGAATGAAACCACTAAATGCTTAAAATCCTATTGCTTTTGCTAAACAGGAAACATGCTATGCATTTATTGATTTTATTGAATGCCTTGCCTAACTGAACATATTAATAACGTACTATTAACACTGCAACTATACCTACCAACGCAACTACCAACTACTTTAATGAATTAATTTCTTAAAAATGTTTAGTAAAATAAATGCAAAATTTACGAATAATAAATTATTATTAACTGCTTGAAATATAAGATATCAAGAACAATAAATTTTAAGGGATTTCCACGGGTCTTATTTAGCGAAAGCGCTACTCAAATCAAAACAATTGATTTTCCGTACATTGTCTTGAAATCTTATCTTTCACACATTATTAAAAACCGTAAACTTTTTTGCTGAGTTCGCTAGGCAAACTAGTTCACTGGCCAATAAAAAATGTAATCCTAAAGTAATAAATTTTATCAATTAAGGATCATTCTACCAATGAGCACATTAGCACAAAAAAAAGAATTAATATACTTAACAACTTGATTGACGTCTGTAAAATACAATGTATCGACAAAAAAAATGAGCATCCTTTAATTGCAATATTTCTAGTCATTATAGCCCTCACATAGTTAATTTTAAACTTAACATCCGTTATTTCGGACACTTAGGAACGTTTAACGTACACACATATGTACCTACATGCATACTTCCACAGATATTACGTTAGGGCGGTTAGCAAACCCTGAGAAATTGATCAATGGATTTTTGCTCTAATAATTCCCACAATTAAAACCTCTATATAAACTAATGAACCAAAGCTGCCAGCAGTATTGTCTTTTAGTATTCATATCGAGAACATATCAAGTGTTTATCGAAAATGTTTTCCAAAGTAAGTTACTCAATTAAATAACTGTAATTAATATTTAAGAAATAAAAAAACTTTAGCCGTGAACAAGCATTATCTCTGTTATTACTATAAACGTTACAAATTCAAATTTAAAATTTTCTTTTTTCATTCAATTTCAATTAAGTGTAAGTCCTAACTATCTCAAACAAGTGTGTAAACCATAAAAAAGTGATTCGATAATATAAAATATAAGTTTGATTTAGTTTCAAATCCGGACATTAATTATTTTTATATTAAATCATGTTAATGACACGATGTTCTTTTCACTACATAGCTACTATTAAACTAAAGTCTCAATAAAATGTATTTGAATGTTATGTAACTCGACTGTAATTAGCAATTACCAATAACTTATTGATAAAATAAATTTATCATTTAAATAGTTATTTTATAACGTAAATTGATTAACAGAATTGTTTACTATTTAATTTGCATTTATCAATGACTTGCTTACATAAAATCTCAAATGTAAATGACTCTAATAAGGAAATAGTCGATTGGCCTAAGAATTATATAGTTGCTAACATTATTTAGCAGGCGTAAGTCCAAACCATTTAAATAGTATTTAATTATTGTCTTATAACTTATTAATCAGTGGTTTAATAAGTTCAAGTCAATTTTGATTATTTTTTTCAAAAGAATCGTATTTGACAAATGTCATGCAAAAATCATACAAAAATCCAAAATCAAATAAATAAGTACAAAATAAAGGTATGTACTTAGGTACCTGCATATGTACTACTTACGCGTATAGTAAAGAGAGCAACTTGTTTCAAACTAAACAAAACTCAATCGCGAATAGTAATAAAGATCACATTTCGTTGTATTTTCCAGGTGCTGACTCTGTTCGCGCTGGTGGCTGCTTGCCAGGCCATCTTCCCCATCCACCACCATCACCATCCCGCCATCTCACACCAGGAGTTGCAGAAGCACGACGGGCCCCACCACCCTGTGCCGATCCACCACCAGCCCATCATCCCGTACCCCATCCACCATGGCGTACCACTGCTGCATCACCACGTACCGCACCACATCCCAATTCACCACGTCCCGCAACACGACTATCATGTAAGTATCTCTACGTTTATATTTTGTTTCCAAAATTTGTAGAAATTTGACGCGAGGGTACGCCATTGAGCTGCAGTGCGACAATAAAAGCTTAAAAGAAATATTTTCAAGCTACTGTCCATGTTTTTGGTAATGACACACATCCCACACATCACACATCCACGAATGTCGATACCTTTATAGCTAATTTTCTGGTTAGCCAACCTGCTAATATCCTTGTTGACTGGCGAAGCTCTACGCCAGGGTATGAATTGCTATCCTTTGCATGTTGTTTATTATCTTTTACGCTAAACGAATCAGAAGGCTAAAAAGAGAATTTTGGTTAATTGGCTATGCGAGAAATGCTACCTAATATTTAATAGAAACCGAAGACAGTCTATGCTTTTAAAATCGGAAGAGAAAATCATCAATTACCCATAATTTATTCGACATCAAAGCTAATTTAAAGTATAAAGCGTTTAGTCATCGTCAAGTACTGACATTTACAATAATTTACCAAATCAATCTAAAGCAAGCACCATTAAAAATTAACATAGAAGTAGATATAATTTATCATAGAACAAATTCTGCAAATACCCTAAGGAGTAATTGCTGGGTAAAATATACCGTGAAGCAAGCGAAAGGTTTGCGGTTGCATTACACTGTCCACTTCCTGTATAAGACCAGTTTGAGTTAAATACTAATTTACATAAGGAGGTAAAAACTATCCTTTAGAACCAGTGACGACACTTTACAGTCAACATAAAAAGAATTAAGGCTGCCAAAATGTCGATTTCTATTGATTTTACAATCAATCAAACAGAATTGAAGACCTTTCTGTACACTACCTATCTATTATTAGGCATGATATATATACTTTAATCAGTATTATAAACATTCAAAATGATGACAACAGCAATTCTTTTGAATTGGACGAAAAACTAGTCCGCTTACTAATCCTTCTTCATCAAAAACAAATCATTTTACGACTCCAAGAAAACAAATAAATAGCTATCTACGCCCGCACGAAACTTAAGCAATCCTTTTTATATACGGATAGAATATAAGTAATCGGTAAAAACAATCTAATTACTTACATATCAATAACGGAACATAATAGTTTTTATTAGAATAATTATCATTCTATTATGTACGTAATACAATATAATGTACCCGTACGTGACGATTTAAGTACAACAATGCGTCCGGTCTAGCTTTTGGTAAAGGTATTGTTAAGGTCATTAATTTAAACCTTTTCATAACGTCCGCAAAGTAATTTAATTTATTGAATTATCAATCACCAATAAAATGACTGTTTTTTTAATTTGTTTATTAAAACATCTGACGTTCTGGAACCAACGTTCGCTTTACATTCATTAATTGTTACGGAGTTGAAAATTTATAATCATGATACGTACGTTATGAAATAAGAGATTAATTTTCACTCGTTTGCCTTACCCGTCGTTTGATCGTAATTCTAACCTTATTTAGTACGTCTTGATCTTATCTAAATATTACATTATGACCGCCCAGATACAAGATAAGGCAATTTATAATGCCGAGGAGTCCAAAATAAGGCCTTTTACAAAATATTTAGATGTAGGCCATTTTTTTTCTATTTATAAGTATTTTGTACACGACTTTAATCACGAAATCACGTATTTTATAAATTTTGATTTTAAGGTATAGGTATTAATATTATAAATTTCAAGTCAAGTCAAGTCAATGTGTAGAAAGTTCAAACTTATATTCACCTTATCCAATACTACAGGTGTGATCTCTCATAATACCTACAGCTAATGATATATATCTAAAAGATATCGCTGTTATCGATAGGATTGTCATTGTTACACTGTTTTGTGACATTAACCGCTGTAACTTTCATAGTGTACAACAAACCATATTCGACTTAATCTAATGTAAAAATAAAAAACAATAATTGGATGTTACAGGCGTTCCCTGAGTACAAGTTCGAGTACTCCGTTCACGACCACCACACAGGCGACGTGAAATCCCAGCACGAGCTCCGCCACGGAGACCTCGTGAAGGGCGGCTACGAGCTGGTCGAGCCCGACGGCAGGTACAGGAAGGTCGAGTACAAGGCCGATGACCACACCGGGTAAGAACACCACTTATCTCCAGAGATCAAAAACTCAAAGTTCTTAACTTTGATTTATTAATCCGTATAAAAGCAGCAGGGGCTTGTAACATCTGGCAATATCTTAATGAAATTAATAGTTAATTCGAGTTAAATAATACATATTATTACTTATACTTACTACAAAGGTTTTTTTAATTGATAAATAATTTAAGTCGTAAACACTTTATTGATAAGACACAGTTTAAATTATTGTACATAATTATATGTTCCTGAACCTGCAATTGCCACTAAAACACTTGAGAATTTAATGTAATTGTATCGTACCACAAAAATAAATTATTTTTAACAACTTCATAAAACTTATTCAAAGAACTTCTTGAGACACTGCTTCACATTTGATTTGGTTAAGTGCGTTTATTCCTATATTTTTATTTGTTTCAGTTTCAACGCCATCGTCCATCATTCATCGCCTCATCATCATGTTCATCTCGCCCACCACTACTGAACATCTAAAAAAGACGATCACCCCCGAGACCTTCTCTAACAAGACTGACAATTTAACCGAAGTACTGATTACTGTAAAATACTGCTTGAAGCATATTAAATTAATTAGCGCTAATTTTTTTACGAATAAGTTATTTTATTTATACTTATCACGATATCAAACAATGCGTGGATTTTGTTTATGGAGGCAAAAAGCAGCCTATATCCTTTCTCAGGCTCTAGGCTATCTGTGTACCAGCTAATTTCATTTAAATCGGTTTACTAGTTTTGGCGTGAAAGCGCGACAGACAGACAGAGTCACTTTCTCATTTATAATATTAGTAAGGATTATTCGTATTACATATTATTTTTAATGCGAACATTTTAAACACCGAGCTGTCGTCGAGTTTCTTATTACTTTCATATCCCAAAAAAAGAAACAAACAAATAAAAACTAACGTAGCGGCGTGAGCGATACTAATCTCAATAATAAACAGTCGTGACAATTTAGCGCGATACGAAACTAGTAAAGTAATTTATTGTACACCATACTGTTACAGTTAAATATAAAAACTATTCTATTGTATATTTATAATGCATTAGAAAAGGAGAGTCAAGACACGCTATTTAGATGTTACGTCATCGCCTTGGGAATAAACCTGCCAAGAAAACATTCTTACAGCTACCTAGACATTTTTATCCCTGCCCTGCCGGTTTAGTGGTTATTGACCCTGACTGCTCAACCGGAGGCCGTGGGTTTAATTCCTACCCAGGACAAATCTTTGTGTGATGAGCATGATCATTTGTTCCGTGTCTGGGTGTAATTTATCTATAATATTTAGAAATATATAAATATGTCTATCAGTTGTCTGGTTGCCATAATACAGGCTCTGCCTAGTTCGGGATTAGATGGCCGAGTGTGAGTTGTACCAAGGTATTATTATTATGTACCTATCTCTTTTTATTTACGGGATATCTTCAAAAAAATAGACCTGGTCCTTAGAAAGATTTACGTGGGGACACAGGTCCAACAAGCAGTGGCCTTGTTGAGAACTTTTCTCTGAAGTGGGATGGATCATTTACCAGGTGTCTCTGCTTTATGGAAGAACACACATAAAAAGTTCAAAGTAGATACAAAGTTATTGTAAAAATGAATGGAAAAATAATTTCGGCTATGTCTTATTATAGGTTAGTGAATTGGTTATTGAAACTAATTCAGGAAACTATGACATCAGACTACTAATACATGTTATTACAATTAAATACGCAGGTGGTGACTTGCTAGCTTACTAGATAGGGCCCCATCGCAGCCGCTACGATAGGCAGCAGAAAGCTACACCAGTACGAGCGGCTAGGGGTAACGAGCGGTGCGGCCCTTCGCGCTTCGGATTTCACCATCGCCCGGAGCGGGTTTCCTCGCTATTACACCATTAAACACTTCTACCCCCGAACATAAAGGTCTAGCGACCTCTCTCTAGCCAGCCAGTTAAGGCAAGAAACAGCTTACAGCCCTCCTAAGTAGTGACTCCGCGGATGTATGCTCCTACATAGACCTTTAAATATATATTTTTTTAAATCCCATATTTGGAAAAGGCAAGTTAATATGTAATAAGATATGTATCAAGAGGTTATTGGGTAATTCTCATGATAAGGTAACGGCTTGGCTCGAGGAGTTTATTGTTATTATCAGAACACTAAAAATCATTGTCCTGTGCAGCAAGAATTTTCAATTACCAATTGCAAATCGCCTTTATAAAAGGTTGTTTCTTAAAGAGGAAAGGCAGGCGGAGAGACTTTTGAAAATTTGGTATTTGAAGAAACTATCACTGTGGCACGCCATCCGGCACCCTATCCATGTGTGATAGCGACATCAGCAGATCCGACTGAATAGTCTATGACATAGACTCTATGTAAAAAGTTGATAATTGAAGTTTGGCTCCCGCCTATTTCCTACTTTAATATTAAAGCAAAACAAAAGATATTTCATTTTATGAGTAAGCAGAATATAGGCAATATGAACATGTCCATATGTTTTTCTTTTTCATAAATATTTTTAAATTTTTTACCCTGCGCCGCTGTTGAGAGCGATCGAAATATGCAGTTTTGAGCATTTTTGAAGTTCTATTGCTTTTAAACAGAATGTATCATCAAAAAGGAAAACACGCAACTAGTTAATATTTATATTACTCTAAAAAAATATTGCTTTAAAGTCATAAACCAACAATTCTCTTGCAAATTTCCTCTTAATGTAATAGTAAGTACTCTACTTACGACGACGTCTCTCGGATCTCATCGAGTGGAAATACGTGGAATCTACCTCCGAAACCACATAATTCGAAATCCTTATTTTAAAGAAGGTTCTTTAAAATAATTTTAAATTCCGAATTATTCGATTTGTAAAATAGAATATGCGAAAAAAACCGTATCATCACTCATCATCAACTATCGAAAGGTTATCGTAGATATATCACTTTAAAAGTCGTGGCAGCCTGATATGTAGTCACTTGATGGAAAAAAAGCACTCAAATAGATACTGAGCTATATCAGGATATACTGGCAAGCGAACCCGACAAAGCTTAAGAAAGGACTTTCCTGAACAGATATTTTACTGGTAAAATACAAACCTAAATAGAAAAAGCGTTTATAAACTACTAGCTACTCAACATTTAAATAGCGTCTTTCCATCAAAAATATATGTACATAAATGTAATCAGATTTTTTTCTAAAATTATAGAATCTCTAAATCTATAAGTAATGTATAGTTGCTGAAGTTGTCAAGCCACATGGTAATCCAATAACTTCACACATAAATTCGCCAGATTGCCGCAATCTTTGACATAGGCGCTTAAGTACTTTACCGAAAGAAATTGTTTCGTGAAGTTGCGACTTATTTTTTATCAGATATGGAAACCTGCAGATGTCATGCAAAGATTTATCAAAATATTTGATAATATATTTTTAAACTTAACAAGTGGTTAAGATAATTTATAAACAACTAGCATCCCCCCCCCCCCGGCTTTGCACGGGTACCTATCTAAGATAAATAAAATATAGCCTATGTCCCCCGGGGATAGTGTAGCTCCCCAACAGTGGAAGAATTTTCAAATCGGTTCAGTAGTTTCGGAGTCTATTTATTGCAAACAAACAAACAATCAAATCTTTCCTCTTCATAATATTAGTATAGAAAGTCCCCGATTCTAACGAAGACGACCTCCGTGGTCGAGTGGCGTACACATCGGTTTTCAAGGTGTCGCCAGCGCTGAGGTCCCGGTTTCGATCCCCGGCCGGGTCAATATAGAAAACCACTTTTATACATTGTCTCGGGTCTTGGTGTTTGTGGTACCTTCGTTGTCTCTGCATTCCATAACACAAGTGCTTTAGCTTATTACTTAGGATTCAGAGCAATATATGTGATGTTGTCCAAATTTATTTATTTATTTAACACATAAATTATTTATGACAGTCTAATTAAATACAAATTACTTACATAGACATATAAACTTCTAAACTTTTACCCCAAAACCGAGTCTATAAATATTTATTCGAATAGCACAAAAAAAGCTTTTGGGCATTCCTTTCGCAACGAAGACGCCATCACAATTTTACCAATAAATAATCTTTCTGGTGCACATTCATATACAATATGGTATACACACGAATAATTCAATTCAATAAATAAATAAAGTATGTACGTTGCGTACTTTATTTATTAATATGAATAACCTAACATAATTAAAAACAAAAGAACGTTTAGTCACGTTTGCTACAATTTACGCTACTCTTTGGAAAATCCAACATCCTGTGGGTAGCATTGATGGGCACACGCCCATCCATAAGTCGAGAAAATCAATGTAATTGCTGTTAAGTGAATTATATTGCAGGATATTGATGTTTAAACCAAAAACGATATGTGTATAAATACTTCGACGAAGATCACGATAGATATCAATTCAGTGCAGGGATTCACTGAAGGTTCACGATGATTTGGAAGGTACGTTGTGCATTTGATTTTTACGCACGATTTTTCTTTTTAACAATTCTTTTGTTGCTTTAGTGTACTTCAATAGAAAATTATATTATATATATTTGTCATAACTCTATCCTGTTGTAAAATTACTAAAATATAAATTTTGAAATATGTATTATTATAAAAAATCGTAACTGAGATATAAATGTCTTTATATAGTGTCCTTAGATACGTTTGCTGGCAATTCTCTGGCAACCACACCCCACTATATTGATAAATCTGTTTTTGGAATAAAGAAAGAAAGACAATCGTGGAAAAGTTACGCACTTTGATACTACCTCTACATACTAATCTAAAGATAATAATCGAATGTACTTGAATACTATTTGACCGAGTATAATCTAGTTGAATGAAAAATCCCATTGTAAACTACATATTTGCTTTCATAGTAAACATGTCTCATAGCCTTAAGCTTAAAGTAACCTCATAAATCAAGATCATCATCATCATCATCATCGTCCACAGCCTTTATCATCCCACTGCTGGGATGATAAAGGCTGCCTTTCCGAAACCCGACGAAGGCCGACCCGAAACTTTAGTTATGTCGTGAACCCATCTTGCTAAATAAATCAAGAACGTAATATAAAATAAAAAAATAGATCGCATGTATCTTATCAATGTTCGTGGGAATACTTAAACATAATAAATCAGTGGATTGATTAACATCCATGTTTATTTCAGTTGCGTGGCTTTTAGAAACTCTCTGTAAGGTCGAATAGTTATCTATGTTTTCTTAATTGTTTCTGATAATTAGAAATTAAAGATAATTATTTTACTATAAAATTGATCACTGTTAATGCTTGGTATTTTTGGATGATTACATTAAGAATTAGAAGTAAATACTTAATCTGATTATAGCTAAGACACAAAGGACACAGCAATAGATGATGAAATAATTTCTCACGTCATTTTTCGTGTTGTTGCTTTTTCCTGTCGCATAAGCTGTGGAAAATCGTGTTATTTTATTATAATGTTTTCAGTTATTTCATGTTCCCTTAAATTCGGCTTCAAATAGAAATCCTGGCAATCTATATTGAAATAAAAACATTCGTTTAAAGTATAATATACCGGATGTAACTTTTTCGAATCCGTCCATTAATCCATTTAAGGTAATGAATGTAATAACGCAAATGTTAATATCACTGGCTCTCATAAATATAGAAACGTAGTTTTTTGTCGTTGTTCGATCAATCGTTGAAGTATATTAATTGTTTTACGTATTGGTGTCCAACTGCAGGGCAGGCTTTCCTACCTTTCCTCCATCCTTTCAGTTAAGACTCTTGCAGAACTGTTTTTCAGCCTGATTTGAGAGCATGTCTTTAAAGTAAAATTATGTAATATTTTTGCAGACAGTTATTTTTCTGGGCTTTGCACTGTGTGTGTTTGGCGATGGACATCACGCAACATCTGAGCAGTACATTAAAATAAACCATAAGGACCACCATGGACATCACGGTGAACTCTCACATATTGGTTCTAAGAAGCCTGAGCATCATGAGGAATACGTAAGTCCAATTCAGAATATGTTACACCATTATATGGATATCTAACAAAATCAATATATATACGTCCTAGGAAAACTGAAAATTTATTGTAATGTCGTTTTACAAAAACTTGACTGCACGGATAGCCGAGTAAAATAGCCCACACCAATTAAAACTGTGCGCAATAGGGTTCGGGTTCGATTCCCGCATGGGACAAACATTTGTGTGATCCACAAATGCTTGTTCCAAGTTTGTGTGTTCTTTGAGCATGTGATTTAAATGTTTTTAACACCCCTGGCGGCACAAGGATTATATTCATACGTGCGGCAGTCGTCTTTTAAAAAGATAAAAGGGTAATTTGTATATATTTTGGCCGTACGTGACAATTTTTTATTTTTTTTGTTTTTCAGGCGTGGTCGTATCCATCATACGAGTTCTCATACAGTGTGGACGATCCCCATACGCATGATAAGAAAGGTCAGAAAGAGTCGAGGGAAGGAGACGCGGTGAAGGGCGAGTACTGGCTGATACAGCCTGACGGTCGCAAGCGCACCGTCACGTATCACGCGGACAAACATAGCGGGTCAGTTCCTATCTTCTCCTTATGACTCTTTATATGCAAAAAAATTTATAACTATATATTTAACATATTAAATAATTGATAAAAGTTGTATAATAGAATGACAAGGATAAAATATTATTTTATAGATTCCAAGCTGACGTCCACTACTCGGATCATCACCATGACGTATATGAACATCATGGCTACGGAAAGGATGAACACAAAGATGAAGATGAAGATGACAAGGGCTACAGTAAAGAAAAAGTAGAAGAAAAAGAAGAGAAAAAGAAAGAATCTAGCGAAGAATCTAACGAGGAATCTAGCGAGGAGTCTAGTGAAGAGGAAGAGGGACGAGGTGCTGAAGAGAGCCGCGGCCGTCAAGGAGGAGCCATTAGGTGGGGTTATGGCCCAAAATGGGACCACGAAATCCCTAAAGTTCATAAAGAATACCGCGTACGTGAAAGCCATAAAGATGATCATGATGACAAACATGCTAACTTCGGCGGCATACATATTATAAGGAATGTGGGAACGTATAGTCACCGTGACAGCAAGAAACATGGTAGAGACGAGGGTCATGAAGAAAGTCTTCTTTGGGAGGAACGCCGTAAGTTCGATGAGCGCCGTGGATATCCATCCCACAGCACACCCTACTACGGACATGCCTCCCGCATCAACCCACGTTTCCAACCACAAATCCAAAGACATCAACGTAGAATCCCCAGTCGTACTTAAACTAAGTTATAATCTTTCAGTGATATACGAAGACTGAACATACCGGCAATGTTAAATGGTTTTCTGTTCAATAATTGTGATAAATAGATATTTACCTAATTATATGTATTTGCAATTGCGAACCTTAAATAAATATGGTGAGCGCACATTTTTGTATTATTTCATTAACAGTACCTAAAGTATTAAATATAACTAATAATATCCTTAATAAAATTACTGTTTCCTCTAAGCAGAATAAAAACTTTATACATTCTTAAGTACAAGTAAGTACATAATGTATAAATCAGGATATGTTTCGAATTATATTAATTCCTTGATTATTAATTGGCTATAAATTACACGTCAGTTTCATTATAAATATTTTATTGACTGATTATACTATAATAATATATTATTGTTTGAAATCACTATTTAAAAAATACTTGGCACACTTATTTGGCTCTAGGTACTTAAGTAAATAATTATGGATTTTCTGGCCGGTTCTTCTCCATAGTAGTGACATTTTGGAACCGCGCAACTAGAGTCATTAAACTTTTTGAAAATGCCTGAAAAGGCCTACTTGAAATAAAATATTTTGATTTCGTCACTTTTTACAAGTTGCATCAACAATATTTGTTAACGCAGAAAAGCGCAACTTTACACCGACTGAAACAGAATGTGAATCCTAATGAAATACAGAATGTATTGGTTTACGTTAAAAATGTTATAGTATAATAAATTCTCGTGCTATCTCCCTCATAACAGATACATAAATGCGCTCGATTGATTCATCAATCCCGCGCGTTTGAAAATGGCGCGTAAACAACAAACGACAGGTTTTTTTTTAAGACGTCTATCGCAGTTAGCCTTATCTTATACTTTGACTGATTCACCGGACCTTTTGTCGAAACCTTAAGGGCCTCCAGCCAGAGTAATAGAAAAGCTAACTACGTTAGCAACGTTCAGTAAGGGCACCCTCCTGTGGAGTTCATATCGCGGCTTAGTGCGTTGCTAACAATGTTAATAAGGCAAAAACAGCAAAAATTTAAACAACCGACGGTGATTCGACACATAGGCAGAGCGCTTACACATGGCATGATTTGATTGGCTAAGACAGTCGTATTTTCGTGTAACTTAAAAACACGTTTATTGAATGTTAATTTTAAATATTTGAAACTCAAGTAAATTTTAAACCGTGTTAGATCCGTGTTACACTATCGCAAAATAAAACGACTCTATTCTTGCTCTGGAATGACAGGAACTATTCCTAAACAGCTTTACGCCGCATCACTGAATTTTAGTTCTCAAGTCCGGACTAACATTTTGCACCGAATTTTCTTTCATCATTAGTTATTAATGTCTTAGAATAACTATAAAAGTATAATACATATATAGCTTGGATCAAATCTACAACCTTGTGGTAAAAAAATTAGAAGTTGAACCTCTAAACCACCATAATTATAAACGTGTGTTTAAACAGTGGGTTTTAATAAAAAAAATATGATAAACAGTATAACAACAATTTATGCATCTAACTGAATTTATGCCTACAGCAAATATGATACATTAACATCGTAGCTAAATAAAGCGAGCTTCGTTATATTTAAAAATGTAATGAAAACGTTATTATTATGAAAGTGTAAAAAAACTAAAACATTCAATAAAAGTATCAAGACGACGTAGATACTACTTGGGTCCTGCTTCAAGGAATTTATATTAATAGTAAAATCTTACTTTACCTATATTGACTTCAACGTTATGCTACAACTGTTTGCTAAGGGTTTTCCAAAAGGGATCAGACTTTCGTAGACAATCGATATTTCTACAAGCATTAACCAAGATTTTTCTCTCTCATTATCTTATACGCCGCATATGAATGTCCCACTGCTGGGCAAGGGCCTCTTGTACTCAAGTAGAGAATGCACGAGCATTGATATTAACGCTTGCTCACTTGCAGATTGGCAAAATCGCTTAAATGATGCCGCCGTACATTTTGGGTAAGTCACGTGACTAAGACTTGTTTCATTTTTACATTAAGAGATTCGATCAGCGTTAAGACAGGACATGACTAGATCTTTTTCCATACAAACGTATTCCGCTTTTTTCTTTGTAGAAAATGCTTCGAGAGCAATGATTTTCCCCAAAAGATCTAAGTTTACTTTATTCGTGCTCATATTATTTCATTTTTTTCCAAAACATAATAACTTAAAGAAATATGACCCTCCAAAAATGCCCGTTTTTACCGTCGTGTTCCGACGACTATCAGTTTGATATATTATATATATATAAATTTGATAGGATTTTTACAAAAAAGAAAATATATAGCAGCATAGATATACCTTGCCTCTAAATTTTGATGTAAAAGTTATTTGGATTAATCCAGTTTTGGAGATGAAAACAGCGAAATACGAAGTGTCCTTTGAGCAACGATTTTGTAGGTGTAATCCGCCTGAGCTGCAGTTATCCCTTACGCACTTTACGGGGGTAGGTTGGAGGTGTGTGACGGCAAATATACGTCATACATTTTTTAAATATCTATTTTTAAAATTCCCCGGGAGTAGTCTTCCCTCTAAACGCTTGTAGAAATGTTACTTGTCTAGAAGGGTTGGTATCTATAAAATGAAATAAAAGCATATCGACTATAGGAAAAGAGAATATTTTTGCATTTTTTTAATATTTGAGTACTCTTCTTTGGCATTATACATAGAATACTACTTTTTACAAATTAGCGGTGCCCTGCGGTTTTACCAGCGTAAGTAGTCCCGTTCCCGTAAGACATAAATTTGTTTTTCGCGACTTTTTCTGTGTTTTTAGTTATTTTGCTATTCGAGGTGGAGGCGAACCCAACTAATAACGGATTATGAAAATCGGATCACCCGTTCTTGCGTTATAAATGGTGTAGCTTAACACCTTGACTTCATATGGTAGCTTGAATACGAGCCCAAAAAGTTATGCTTTTTGTGGTCTAATTTTTGCGTCTCTTTACCGATATTACTATTAACCATATTTCTATCTTATAGCACATCATTTCAAAAATCTTAGTCTCAGTCTATAATATATAATACGCAACCATAAAAGCTGAAATAAGATATCTTTGTATATCTTATTTCAGCTTTTATGGTTGCCGTTTCAGTCATCACCATACCTGTTACCCGATTATATTATTGGACTTAAAATATTTTTGCTCTAGTAAATCATCTCTCGAAAAATGCTTTATACCTAATACACTCGGTTATTAGCATAAATAGACAAATATTACGTTTTTTTATGTTATTAAATGAAAAATCTTCTTAGCATAATATTCCTTCTCCTTTTCCTTTTACGCAGTTCGACTGTGGAATGCCTAACATTCGGGTTGTCAAACCATTTCCTTGTTCAAACGACGTGTTAAAGAACACTTTCTTTCCACATGTATCTAGTTTTATGTTATCCATATAAATTTATTTAAATATTATATGATTGTATATTTATAGTTGTATTTGTTATTTTATTAGGCGCTAATTATTTTGTTTTATTTTGATATCTCATTTGTTGTACACTGTGTCTGTCTCTTTTAAATATATCGTGTCGCAAGTCTGATGACAGAAATATCTTAAAAAATAAGCAGTACCTTTGTATCTATTTTTGTATAATTATGTTCGTGCTTGTCTGTTCTGTGTACATAAATAAATAAATAAAATATTCCATCGATTTTAGTTAATATCGGTTTGTTTTAAATACATTGACAAACTTCACCTTCGTGTCAAAATATATATTTTTTATAACCTTTTAGGTGTCCCACTGCTGGGCAAAGGTCTCCCCCAATTTGCTCCAGGATCTTCTTTCGGAAGCCGCTTCCCACCAATCCGGCAAATAGCTATCGATTCGTCTCGCCAGCGTCTTTTCGGCCTACCCCGTTTTCGAGTTCCGGCTTTTGGTACCCACTCGGTAGCAATTCTCGCCCATCTATCCAGACCCATGCGGCTAATATAACCAGCCCAGCTCCATTTTAACTTGGCTCTCCGCATATATTATCTAATTATTTTCTAACTCTTACGTCCGTTGCGTACATTACTTAGCCTACATATATAAATAAGTTTCTTAACATAGTCTATAAAAATAAAATTTACGATGACAGCGGAAACCTAATTAAACTTAATAATTATAATGTCAAAATACTAACACGTGTACTAATAAATGCATTTTACTCCAACCAATCAGAAACAAGCACGTTGCTAATAAACAACGATCATTATAAAATTGGTAGGAGTCTACCAGCCAAGAACTTGCGTGTGTTTTTCTCTGGTTCTGCACAATGAGTAGAATGTAATACCTGTACCTACATTTATATTTAACCATAGACAATGCCATTTTATTCCAATTAAGAATGGTTTTCGTATGTAATAGCGGCTCATTTATGACTTTAAATTCTTTTAATTACCATTTATTCTTTAAAGCACAGTCCGCTTTCTTTTAACTACACAAAAAAGGCAAAAAAAAAAATAATTATTAACACTTCATAGATTTAACACTTAAAGTTTTCACTCGTCCAGACTAATATTACACGAAATGTGAAAGTAGGTATGTCCGCCTGTTGCACTTTCACGTCTAAACGGCACTACTGATTTTGATAAAATTTGTTATGCATTTAGCTTGTACTTCAGAAAAAAGTGTTCCCGCGATATTTGACGTCAACGCGTGCGAAAGCTAGCGTTTATTTTTTATATTAATTTATTAAGAACTGTCAATATGTTGCGAAATTCATCTGTTTTTAAAGACCGCTTAGGAGATCGTTGACAGTAAACAAGGAACTAAATAAATGAATTGGTATCAGAATATTAAAATACAAATAAATGCATTAACAGTTAGCTGCAAGACTACGCAGCTACATAACCCTAAACAGTAATTACTATAACATTCAAACAGTAAGGATTTAAAACAATTACCGACGAATCCGGCAAATCAGGTATACGTATAAGTACCATTATATCGATTGTGTATCATCAGTATTGGTGTGCAGTTGATTTTGTGAACATCTCGTATCAGGCACGGCATTCAACATGATTTACGTGAGTATTTTCTCTTTCTCCCATCACTGCAACTTCTACCTCACTCTACACTTCTCTTACAACCTCATTCATTCAATGCATTTCATTCAGTTTCATTCAGTCAGTTCTTAAATGTCATGTTCTGTACTAAATTTGAAATTATGCAATTTGTGTATATATGTAATATGTGCCTTCTTCGCTCTATTAAGTATTTGGCATAAGTAATTATTAACAAATCAATGAGATCATAAATTGTTGAAGGTTAATTAGAATTAACAACATTCCACCTGACGCTAATATTTGCAACGAACGAGCCTAGATTGATCAAATACTCTATTTTAAACTGTCTATTCTTGCATAATATTAGCCGGAAACCAAGGAAAGTATACCATATAAAAAATTACTTAATACTTTGTTTGACAATTTCAGGTACTACTTTTAGCAACGGTTTCGGTGGCATTGGTAGCCGACGCAGAGGAGCTGAAGGCAGCGGAATCCGCAGCACCAATCCGAGTGCATAATGATGAAAGGTTACACAAATTCGAGGATGGCTTGGAGCTGATTCAACATCGCGGCGAACAGTACCGCAATCAGTTCAAGGAGTACCGTGACAAAATCGTTCGCTACGATGATGACCACACGGGTGCACTAGCACATGATTATAAGGATGAGGAACATGGCCCCATTATCTTAAGAAAACCTGACCCGCTACCTAGCCACGTGAGTAAAATAAAGTTCTCAAATACTGAAAGATTGAGAGTAAAATTATGCTATGATGCTTATACTAATTTTGTTTTTTAGGGACATCCGGATATTGAACTTCAAAATAAGTAAGTATTATCTATTTAAATAAATAATTCAATTGGAACAATCTGTACCGTGACGCTGACCTACATTAATCGCATTCATTTGTTTTTAGGATTATTGCCGACGTATACAGCCCCGATTACTACCAGCCCACTTGGATCCTGGACTACAGATACCTTAAGACAGGCGGCAGGGACTACACTCGTGGACCTGGCGGTCAGATCCTCATTCTTCCTAAGGGCATCCGCGTCAACGAGCACAAAGAATTCCCTGACTTCGACAGCTTGCTCGAGCATCTCCGCTTGAGTCGCTTATCGGAGCGCGCCAAGAGTGGTGGCGGCTACAGAGATGACCACGAAGCAAAGCCATACTACAAACCCAGTCCTCAGCCCAACTGGTGGAAACAACATCATTATTAGTATAATAAAAACTACTCTGTAACCAGTCACCATTTCTGTGATAGAACAACACTGGAGTCGGCATCCGGTTGTTATGGAAACAGTGAACAAAATCTATATTCCTTTATTTAATCTGTCTCAACCTTAACCATTCAAATAATTAGACGAGATTTTAATAAATAACGCATATTTTGGCTTTATGACATTTTTGTAACACCATTGTAATGCGTGTTATAACTATTTAACTTCTAATAAATAATTTCACTCAAATGTAAGTTTTATTTATTTAGAAATTAACCTACTCTTACTAATAGTGCGATTCATATTAAAATATGAACGTCAATGCTGCCACTTGTTTTAAAAACTAATGATTTTACTTTGGATACAATGCGTCTTAAGTATCGTAAATATATTATTTTGACAGTTTTCTTGTACAGATTTCGTAATTTCTGTCTATCTGAATCGTCATTTATATTTATATACATACCTATATACACATTGTTAAATATTTAAATCAGTTTTAAAAAGTTCCTAAGCACTTTTATATTTGTTCATATAACATTAAATCATATTTTTAAACTAAAAGAATAATAAAGAGAAATATAAAGGATAGTTTATTTGTAAAACCGTTTATGTAATTATAGAAATACTAGCGACCCGCCCCGGCTTTGCACGGGTACAATGCTGATACCCGGCCGGTACCGCCGCAACCGCTATGTCCCTGTATTTTAAATCTGTAATATCTTCGAAAACATTAATTTAAATTACATGCTGTATTGGATAAAATCGCTTTTCGTAAATAAGCCATTATTTTCTCGTAATAAGTAAAGGATAAAAATGGTTATTGTGGGTTATCCCTAAGAGGTAGACATATACCATCGCGGACTTTTTTGTAGACCTTTTTAAGGTGTACAATACTGGAGTACATTATTTTGATCTATCTCGTAGCGTTCAGCCAGCGTTTGCAATGTAAGCGCAAAAAAATGTGTTTATTTACGACTTACATTAAAAACCTCTAAAATTATCAGTGTGTCTCTGCTATATTATGCATGTATTATACATATAAACCTTCCTCTTGAATCACTCTATCTATTAAAAAAAACCGCCGTGCGGTCCGTTGCGTAGTTTTAAAGATCTAAGCATACATAGGGACAGACAGCGGGAAGCGACTTTGCTTTATACTATGTAGTGATACTTTTGTACCACCAAACGTGCTAAATAACTAAATCTTCCGTATACATGATTATACCTAGTAGTCCATCTAACAAAAGAAACAAACAGACAGACAGTCAAACAGACAACCTTCTATTAATTTTTAACTGATTCTGACAATATATCAATAGCCCTTAACTTTCATAAACTTTAGGTCAAAATCTAAAATCAATTTAAAACTGTGACAAGTACTATGAGGAATTTATAATTTATGATAATTTTACTAGAAACTTTTTTTTAAGAAAATGACAATGGTAAAAAAAAATGATGTTCAGATTTATTACGACAAAGTATCTCGGAATGTGTCTTTCAAATTACGCGCTACGGCGCTAGTGTAATAAGTAATAATATATTTGCCTTAAACCCAGTATGATTTAAGACCCTGAGTTTCTGTAAACTATACTTTAAAATAAATATTAATTTTAACATAGGTATCTACTATTAAATATACCAATAAAATAAATGATAAAGAGCATTTAGTAATATGACAAAGTCGACCTACGTGGTCGAATGGCGTATACACCGGTTTTCAAGGCGCTAGCTGATGTCTCGGGTTCGATCCCCGGTCGAGTCAATGTGAAAAACTAATTTGCTACATTTCCTTCGGTCTAGGTGTTGTGTGTGTGGTACCTTCGTTGTTCCATAACACAAGAGCTTTAGATGCTTACTTTATGTTCAGAGCAACGTATGTGATGCTGTCCACCTTTACTTATTTTACATTATCTGGCATGGGCAGCGTAAATTAAGTCAAAGATCAACATTTTGATTTTTTAATATTGAACATTTAGAGATAGAGGCTTTCAGGCACCTTCAAAAACGATACCATTAGGTAGACTGGTAACTATAAACGATAATAAAAGAAGTCATAGACATTCACTCTATATCCGTTCTGAAACAGACAAGGAAGAATACCTAAGCAATGATCACCAACGCATGGTGATCCACTGTTCCTGGGAATTCCGCTCTCGTTATTATTATATTATTATATACATAGTAATCAGTTTACAACGTGTGAAGTACAAGCAATAAAATTTGGTCAAATTAATGACGACATTTGTGTATTTTGCTTTGTCTTGCCTTGTTCCAATTAATTATTGTCATTCCAAACCAGACATCCACTAAGTAACTCTCATTTCAATTACATGTAATCATCTTTCATCCCTCCCTTGCACAGCCCAGCATTCCGAACCATACATCATTATTTATCGAATTTATTCGAGGATTTATAAAATAATTCAAATAAATACTCCGCTTGAATTTCAAGAAATCATCAGGTGATTTTCTGTTCAATGCGCCATTAGTAGCATAGCAGTTTTATAGAGTTAAGTCAGTAAAACGTGTTACAACTGCTCAAATAAAGAATAATAAGTCATTCGCGATATTTCTAAGAACCTTGTGACGAATGGTAAACAAGAATTTAGATTTAGACTCGATAATGAAAATAAATATTTTTGATAAATAACAAGTAGGAATACGGGCGCGTTGGTTTTGTTTATATTTTGGCACATGCTTGCTTAAACAGTGTTTAGTATTAAGTTATGTAACTAATAATATGGATGTTCCTGGGTATGAAAAGTTAAAATCTATTTAGTCCGTCAGTTAGATAATAAAAAAATATTAGACACGTATTTTTTCTTTTATCAAAACAATAAAAAAATACAAAGATACACCGCTTTAAAGTTTCGGAGTGGGGGCTTATGACGCCACGCCTCGCTAAAAATCGTAGCGAGGAGTGACGTCACGCGTAATTTCCGTTCTCTGTATTTTGATCATTTTTTGTTTGCAGGAAAAACGAAAAAATACGTGTCCAATAAAATTCATTAATCTACAAGACGGACATCTATACTTATAATAAATCTGTAGAGAGGTCAATTCTGTACATCAAATATATTTTCAAAATAACTATCAGGGGGTGATTAGTGATCGATACTGATGCCAAAAATGCAATCAGTAAAATTTTTGTCTGTCTGTCTGTCTGTCTGTCTGTCTGTCTGTCTGTCTGTCTGTCTGTCTGTCTGTATGTTCCTTATAGAAACAAAAACTACTTGACGGATTTTAACGAAACTTGGTACAATTATTCTTCATACTCCTGGGCAGGTTATAGTATACTTTTCATCACGCTACAATCAATAGGAGCAGAGCAGTGAAGGGAAATGTTGGGAAAACGGGAGAAGTTACTCCATTTTTTAAGCTTCCGTCGCGTATGCAGCCTTAAAGGTTAAAGCTACATAGAAATCATGTATGACGGAAATGTTCTACATAAAATTATCTAAAAAATATCCCACAACAGCATATGTCTATCTTTTATGGTTGACTCACAATAACACGTGTAACTCCCGATAGCTTAGCAGTTCGGAGCTTTCTGATTATATTTGTTTACTCTTACGTTTATAATACTCTCACTCATCCCTAATTAAAAAAAAGTTAACATTATTACCTATTCAATAAAAAAAGAATCATAGAAATCGGTATAGGAACACCAAACTTATACATGAAATACGATAATAAGCCATCGCGCCGCGCCGTCGCGCGTGAATACTGAATCATGCTATAAGGATTATTTTTGTGTAACTTGACATATTATATTTCCCTACTAAAATACGAAAGTTAATCTGTCTGTTAAATCAAAACCACTGAACGGTGAGGAAGGACATATGCTACTTTTTTACGAAAAACGACGGAAACGCGGACGAAGTCGCTGGCAAAAGCTAGTTAAAAAATAAAAGGAAACATGCCTATTCTTATTTTCAGAGTTATTAAAGTTGGAAGCGTGTTTACTTAACGCGATCAAAACGGTTAAAGGGACGATATATCAGTTCGAGCATTTTTATAAGCATCGATTAGTGAAACACATCTCATTGGTTAGTAATAGTCCTGGTCTTTCTTTAATAGCTCAGTTATGTGATCGCGTGATAATTAACGTAGTACGTAATTACTTGCATGAGCGGTATTGACGTATTCCTAATCAATCTGTGTAATGGATCGTGACGCCCTTGATACATGTAAAAGAAACTTAGGTTTCACGTATTATACACTATTATTTTTCTACTAATTGGCAAGGATTCAACCTATTGTCGTTAAGTTGTATTACACCCCCAAATCGACACACGAATTGGAATATAAGCTGAACCATCTGCGATTATTTCATAGTTGAAGTCCAGCTAACCAACAAATATTGTCTTACAAGATGTTTTTGCAAGTAAGTATATTTTTGTTTACTTTATCAGTGTTAATATAAATTCATGTAGACATAAAGTAAATATTTTTTCTTTATTTGATTGTTTGTTGATATGTTAATTTTAATTGGTGTTAAAATGATAACTGTTATTTTCCTATATCGGTTTACAACATTTGAATCAACTCGCGGAAGCAACGCTTTACTCGAACAACTGCATTTACATTTATGAATATTTGTGGTTTATGTTGTTGTTGTGGTTCAGGTAGCCGCTTTATGTCTGCTGGCAGTGAGCGCGCACGCGCACTCGCTGGCCGTGTCGCACCAGTCCCGGGTCGACCACCACAAGCACGGCCACGACCTGCACTACGAGCACAAGGTGCACCATCCAATCCACCATGGTCACCACCATGAGCACCATGAAGTGCACCATGGACATGACGATGGCCACCAAGGACACCACGTTGAGCATCACGATGAACACCATGATGAACACCACCATTGGGACCACGTAAGTAACAATACTATTAATACATTATGTACTATTTCATACAAGCTGTGCGTTTAAGTATCTCAAGTAGTTGTATGGTACGAACCAAGTCCATGACCTGGATGTGTGATTTACGAAAGAGGTTCTTAAATAGTAGAAAAATTACTCGTTCTTGTAAATCAACATAAATAACGATATAGAAATGTGACACATACCTAATCTAGAATTGCTGTTATTCGTGTGAGTGTACAATAAGACATGATGCTACATGACAAATTCATATTTGACCAATTATATATCATACAAGTTAAACTTTAGTTATGTCAATCATATGTCAGTTATAAATAGACAATTTTTTCTAATGAAATATATCTAACTCCCAGTCACATTCCAAATACCACCGCATACTGTATTTTATTCGTCCTTTGGATTTTCCTCGTTAAACTCTCTGTTAATTCCAGGAGAAGCACCACCCATCCTACAAGTTCGAGTACTCCGTGAAGGACGAGCACACCGGTGACCACAAGTCGCAGGAGGAACACCGCGACGGCGACGTCGTGAAGGGCCACTTCTCCCTCGTGGAGCCCGATGGCAACGTGCGCACTGTTCATTACACCGCTGATGACCAAAACGGGTACGTTACCACTTATAATTACGATAATACTTGCCTGTACTTTACGGACAACTCAGGGTTATGTACAAGTCACTCTGACTAGATGAACCTATAGGTTAAGTAGCACTGGCCGCCGTTAGCTCATCGAGACCCCTCCGTGTCTAAGAAAGCACGTTAAGCCTGTTTTCCCGACTATCATAAGTTGATCTTTGACAGTCGTTAAGTCATTCCAATTTTCACATCCTTCTAGATTCTGAATTAAATACGTAGACTGAGTTGTAGGAGGTAAATAACTGTCGCTCCATGTTAAATACTAACGGTATTCAGCTGAATCCGATGAGAATAGAAGCCGACCCCAACATGGCTAAGGAAAAGGCTAGGAAAAAAAAATATTAATTTATATGTGCATAAATGGATAGATTTATTAAGCATTCTCTTTTTGTTTTAGTTTCAAAGCTGATGTTCACCACAAGACGGCTCACCACCACATCATCATCCCGCACCATCATCATCATGATCATGGTCATCATTAAACTGGACTGTCTAATTCATACGAACCATTCGATCTCGACTAAATGTAATCATCATTTACCATCAACTTTCTCGCGAAGTAAGTCAGCGCTGACAAATAAAACTTATACAAAAAATTTAAGTCTTTAATTATTTCCCAAATGTATACATTTAACACTTATATTTATACATTTTTTTAATATATAACTCGTTTTACGATAACGGTATAAATTATATACCATTAATATGCCTTATCTGAATTGTGTCCATGATCAACACTATATTCTACTCCTTGATTATAATGATTGGGTTTGCCTTGGCGCCTGGTTCCTGTACCCTGGTTAGAGTATAAACTTCTTTCGGAAGTATAACCTGGTCCTGATTCATCATAACTGTGCACAGTACTGACTGGAACATCAGGCTTATATCCTGCGCCCAAATGAGAGTGTTTATTTGGCTCATTTCTCCTCACAACTGCATTAAATCTGTAGACAGCAAAACAATTAAATTACAGTTACATAATCGGAATCTCTGATCAAAATATTATTAGCATAAAGTAATGCCATTAAAATATTTTAACAAAATTAAATTAAACAATGGTCAATGTGGCAACTAGTATTGTATAAATATTGTACAACATTTTAATAATACATGTTATTTATTGTACCAAAATAGTGACAGCTTACAACTACAATAATTTATGTATTTAGTACTTTAGTTTGCTTGGTCTTATTTGGAAAGGCAATGACTCACAATGATAATTTTAAATTCTAACATTGTGTTACTACATTTATTTGATTTATGTATCAAGATTATCGCTTTATCGAATCAGCCCCCCTAGACAAGTGTCATTTCGACAAGCGATAACGCTGATCGAATCGTTCAAATGTATGCAAGTGACAAGTCACGTGACTTATCGAACAAACTGTCATTCCCATAAATTTACTGTCATTTAAGCGATTTCTATAATCGTTAACGCTTGTCGAAATGCCACTTGTCTAGGGGGGCAGTACTAATGTAAATAATAGCAAATGCTTACTTAAGTACAACAAACGAAACAGTCGCCTTTCATCCAAAGTATCCAGATTTTCTAATTAATCATAACGTACTGCAAATAGCAATAATTAAAACAGGTCTTGCAAGTCTAAATTAGGAAATAGCAAATATAAAAATACTTTTGTTGATTCGGTCAAAGTTCATCATCGGTGACTGAACTACTTAATAAAGCTTTACCTGTTGATACAGAAATGTGGAACATAAAGTTTTAAATATGCGAAACATAGTCTGTGTTTAAAAATAAAATATATCCTACACTCAGAATCTCGTATCTACGTTTAGTAGGAACAGCGCTGTGTCAGCTGTGTACTCCACGGTATGTAATGTACCGACAGCATCAGGCTTGTACAGGGTGTACACGCCTCGGACCTTGTCCTCAGCGCGGCTCTCTCAGTAACTCATCCGTGCACGAGTAACTAAACAATTTTATAAAAATAAACTAACCCATGTAATGCGTCAGCTGTGTACTCCACGGTTCGCAGTGCACCGTCGGGCTCGTACAAGGTGTACACGCCCCGAACCTTGTCCCCGTCGCGGCTCTCCCAGTGACTCTTACGGTCACCAGTCTGATGGTCAGACACCTCGTACTTATACTCATATTTAGCCTGGAAAATAAAGATGATAAAAAACTTATAGGTAAATTTTTCTCAACCAAATGTTTTGAAAAACACACTTCATTTGAAATCAAATACAAGATCTCTTCTGCTACAAGATTCACTAAATATATGCATATTAAAAGTCCACGTAAAGAGAGGTCTATAAGCATTCGTACTATGACAAAGGCTCTTAATAATGATGAAGCTGACGACGTTTATAACTTTTAAAACATTGTTTTTTACTTACATGACTTTCACTACTACTTGGACCCACGGGCGTTGGAGCTAAAAATACACATTTTTTGTTATAAAATTTAAATAAATATTCGTCATTTACTTCACAATTTAAAAAAATGTTAAGGTACTAGTAACTGGAGCAGCTGGCGCCGCCTGCAGCTGGTGAAACACAATGCTTTGCGAGGACGTAGCGTGCTGCAACATCGCGACAGGCGCCCCGCTCGCAAACAACCAACCGTTCATCAACCACACCAACTAAAACAAATGTCGATAAGTCACATGGTACATCACTATGTTAGGAAAAATCTGTAAAATCACACTTTTAGACACATATTAATAACATGATACGTATAAGACCGCTTTGCGACTCTACCTTTAACTTTTAGGTGAAAACAACAAGTCTACATTTAAACCGTATGTAAGATGTAAATATCGATACTTATATGTTAACCAAATGTGATTTGATGATGATTATATAAATAACATATTACTAAAGCTGGATAACGTAAACGAATTGTAGCAGGTCTTTAACGAATTCACAGTTATTCAGTACTTAATGATAACCTTATAAATTATTAG
The DNA here is from genome assembly GCA_932294365.1 of Diachrysia chrysitis. NCBI lineage: Eukaryota > Metazoa > Arthropoda > Insecta > Lepidoptera > Noctuidae > Diachrysia > Diachrysia chrysitis. The sequence continues at coordinate 5,619,233 of OW028645.1, forward strand.
GCTGCATATTTGTTTAAAAACTACACTAATTTATTAAATAAATAAATATTGTTTTAAACTTGTCACATGCCTTTAAATAGACAAAATCCATAATACAGAGCAAACTCCGACAGAAATGAAGACGTAAATAAAGTAAGCCAGTGGATTGAAGGGACTCGTCTCGTCAAACTGCATTTTATAGGGTCATCTCATCTGATAAGAGAAACAATGTGCTTGTCGGCGGATGTATGCATCGGCAAAGGTCCTTGTCAATTAAAATAGTTGATAGTACTGTATGCAAACGTAAATGAGATATGTAGTAAAACATTAGTATTTGTGTCTGATTGTAATTTGATATTCCTGCCGACGTTTGTCTGCTTTTTGTCTATTGTTTTGTTATTCGCTGTTACAGCTATGTTCTTAACTCGAGTTTTTTGTACGATACGTCTGACACACATACGATGCTGATATTTTCAACACCAGCTCGATTCTTATACGTGTTTTTCTAATTTAGTGCAATTTTACCGTAAATCTACTTTTCATTTTTCTTTCTTCTTTCTTGTCATCTTTCACCGGTTATGAATTAACTTTAAATTAATGAGTAAATACTTTGGGTAAGTGTGTCACCAAACATTCCTTCTGAACGAACAAACATATTAAGAAGAGTCGTATAAATATTGACGCCATTTATTTAACAGGACGATCTGGTATCTACTACTTACCTACTCATACACAACTTGAATTACTTTTGTGTTGTTATTTCTACGTGTTTCTAAAACGTTCTAAGTAAACTCGAAAACTACGTAAAGCGCTATTGGCCGAATACTAAAACGTCAATAAATTTTAAGTGGCCGTTAAGTCTTATGCTGTCTCTGCCACTTTAAGGTGTAAAGTAGCGACAGAAAGACATTTAAGAACATTTTAAAGTTAATTTACTTTTCAGTATTCGCTTTCTCGATATACCCCATATCGAGAATATTTGCGGGTAATTTCTTTACCATTTCATCTTAATCGATAATAGATCTGGAACATTCCAAGATTAAATTCAAATTAGCTGTAAGTACTTTATTATTTTTTTCATATTATAGGGTTGTAGAGTTTTATAATGTACAGCCATCTATGTATTTATTATTGAAACTGTACAACATTTGTGAACTCGCGTTTGGCCTCACTGCAAGCATTTTCGCTCATTTTGTTGAAGACTTTCAAATTTATGTTTGAAGTATTCACTAGAGGGCGTCGGTTCAGCTTACATTTTTTTGTCCAGTCTACCAACTTTTATTATAAAAGTAAATCATTTGTTTAAAAAAGAAAGAAAATGCTTCTTTATTTACTTATTGCATTTAATTTCATAAAAAGTATTAGAATTAAGTTACTATATAATCAAAGGCAAAGAACTTATTAAACAAACATTTTATTGAATACCGATTATATTCGTTATTTTTTTTAATGTGCTCTTATATATACCTATTAATTACATTACCTAGTATTCTCGTAAAGAACAAATTTTTAATACTTATAACTTGAACATCAGTGCAAAAATAATATAAATGATTCTGCCAATGAGTAAATTTATTAATTCCACACTATTTTAATATTAAACCATTGTATAACTCAGCCCCTTAGGGTATTCAAAACTTGAATAGAGTTTTACATGACTAATTGGTGCAAGTTATAAATCTCAAATTTTAAGACCCAATTAGTGAAGTGAGTAACTGACCTTGCGCAAAGAATGCAGACTTAAAATTAATCTAATATATTTATAGAAAATATTTATTTCGTATAGATAGATTTTTGGAAGTACGATCGTGCCTATCGCACGCAATCATCTAGCCAATACCGGACTGTCTCCATACCAATAATATAAATGCAAAAGTAAGTCTGTCTGTCAGTCTGTTACGCTTTCACGGCTTAACCGCTGAACTGATTTTTATAAAACTTGGTATGGGGTACGCTTGGATCCTAACAAAGGACATAGGTTACTTTTGGTGTGATGACCGACCCTCACGCGGGTCAAGGTGCAGGCAGAAGCTAGTTAAAAGTAACTCTCTTAACAACCATTATTAAAGTAAAATTTTCTATTTTAATATCGACCTTTTTGTGTTGTTTAAAATTCAACTAGCATAATAATTAGAATTATGTGCATCTATGTGTAATGCAAGAGTTAGCTCCCAGGAAAACCAATGAGCTGAAACGCGTAAATCAACATACTCTATAATGTAATAGAAAGCCATATTTAACAGCTAGAATTACGACATAACGCAAAACCTCTATTTTCAAAGTGACTTAAATTCTACCTTTACCTAAGTACTGACCAAATGCTCAAAATTAGATAACATTACTTATGACAAGTTTCTGCATTATGGTGAGCTTATAAAAGCTGTCCACATATCTCAAAACCTAATCTATACATGCAACAAACTTGTAAATTCTCATATGTACAAGTATTTTGCGAAATATATGTCGTAAGTATATCTTGAATACATTCTATTGAATTTGGACGTCTAAATATGACTTAATTAAAACAATCTATACTATATAAAACCAATTACGAAAGCATCTAACGTATAATTGTGGGTGTTAATTGTACACTAGTTTATTAGTAACAGATTGCTCTAAATACTTACTTAAAAATGAACTGAACGTCATTGTACAATCTCGTATTGCAACATCCACTGAGAAAAGAAGGTGAATCGAATTACGAATCGCCAAATTCGTATGATTTCAATTCAGATTGTTCACACCTCGTTCTGAACGCATTTACGTATAATGGACCGAACGACGTGCAATTATTAGACTCTAAGTAGATAATACGAATAAAAAGACTCAAAGAATTCTGAATGTCTGCAGTTTTGTGCACTTTTAAATCATTGTACGTCTCTTCCCTTATACAACGAAACAATAAAACCAATCCCAAGAAACTTTACGTTAATAAACTCGAATGGGTTACTTAAGAATCTGTGAGTGCAAGCATTACAAAAGCCGATGAACTTTCTGACCTTTATTGTTTTATTTTCTTATATCCAAATTGCATAATAACAATAAAAAAGTGCTGTAATGGTACTGTCTATACAACCTTTGACAACATTTTATCGTTATCATATAACAAAAATTAAATTCTGGAATATCCATAACGTCCTCTCTTAAGGACTATTTCAAAATAAACCAGTGCAATCTCAAAAAGAATGTCATCCAATAAAATCATACATCAATTAAAACGATCATAAAATTAGGAAACGTAAGCTTACACTGAAGACCGGTTTCAGCTTTACGATCCTATCAAGACCAATCTTATTAATAATTTAAATACATTATTGTCTAATAATTGCATACTTTGTCGGCATGACGCAACGCATAGAGTCGACCAATTAAATCTAGATCAGTATAGATAGCCTAGTGGCGCCCATACACACATGCTGGTCTCTTTTCCGTCAGTTCATTAATTTCTCTGACACTGATATCTTACGTAACCTCAGACTTGCATCTGATTTAGTTACTAAAGGACGCTATTGTAAAGTTGTTATTCACTAGACAGTATCTATTGTGCAGTGCACTTACTATTGTTTTTAAAAGTTGGTACTGACTGTAGTGTCCATAAATGTAATATAAATATAAATGTACTTAATGAAAAATACAAGATTTTACTATTCGGAAAACTCAAAAACAGTCTTATAATTCATAATTGATTAACCACTTATACCTATAGGTATGATATCCCAAAAAATATATGTATAATCATTGTCATGTGATAATAACATACGTAATCAATTAAAGGAGCTTCTTTTTTTTGAAATTCGGAAATAATTTATTATCTCATATTCTGTCAGTTATGTATTATTAGGTTACTAAATACATAACTGACAGAATATGAGACTCGGGACCCGATGGCTTATCTATTAGACAATCTTTTCAACTCTTTGCATTGGTCAAACTCACGATAAGCTCGCCAAACGATTAAACTGCGAGGTGAGTTAAGCATCCTTAGTAGGACACGGAATATGGTCAGCGCTTTAAATATTCCATTAGGACATAGGTTATAATGGTACATGTATGCAGATACATGTTTCATGTGGGACCGGCCACCTGTAACGTGGGACTGCCTTCGCAATACATCGATTGCTAAACTTTCACCACTGTTACTTACTAAACTAAATCTAGCTTATCCCGTATGTGCTTATACGTCACAATTTATGTGGTCATATAACAAAGGCTATCATGACACAGATTAAAGAAAATGTAATCCAATAAATATTAGACCTTGTCAAGTCGAACCGGATAAGCTATTACACAATGGTAATGATTTCTTTAATCCTGTATCTCATTGTCAACAGTGCCTACCAACCCAGTGTCGTTGAATGGTTCGTGCACAATGCATAATGTTTATTATCATCTATATTAATCTGGAGGTTGAACACTAGAACTGTTATTGTCGAAAGTATTGCTGTGACCAAACTATTACAAATCCAGTCTGCATTCTTTACAATTCAAAAAGTAAAAAACCAAATCAAGTGAAGTTCGTTGTTTATTTGCATTGACTTACAATGCACAAGCATTGGCTACCAAAAGAGCGTGGATGTTGTAAGAAGTGATTATGGTATTACAGGACTAGAATTAGACATGAAATGAAAATGTTTCAGGTTAAAAAAACAATAATCATTAATTACTTAAGAGATGCGTACCTAATTCATCAAATTGAAACTTAGTTTAAAATGTACAAGCGACCCGTTAGTGACTATCGCTAAGCAGTTATATTTACGGCAATTCGCTGGTAGTTTCATCAATTTCTGCCAGTGTCGTGCTTACTGCCAGTATCGTGAAGTGTCCACGCATGGGTAGGTACTACTGAGATTGCTTACTGGCTTGAATTAAACAGGAAAATAAATGCCTTATAAAATTACACAACCACAGACTCAAAACAAACAAAACACGCACAAACAACGCAATTGACACCAAAATTACGTCGGAAAAAGGATTTCTACAGCCTTCAAGCTCAATAGGAAAAATCTCCACATGTGTTAGACACCAAACACAAACTGGAAGTTGTTTATGGTTTGTTAGTTTAAAACCACTGTCTTAAAAGTAACGATTAAGACTATACCTGATTTGAGTTGGTATACTACAAACTTTAGCTCATAAAATTTTCCACTTAAACAAGTATTTTGAAAATAAAACTTACAATTGGACTTACCAATAACGTAGCTAATTTCAGAAAAATACTGTGTACTTTTAAAAAGATATATTTTTTTTAGATTATTTACTTCTGAACTCCAGATAATAATACATATATCCATACTAAAATGCGAAAGTAACTTTGTCTGTCTTTCAGTTTAATTTCAAGTTTTCAGTTACGCTTTTAAGGTTAAACCACTGAAACGAAATAAATAGGATAATTTTTGCTGCTTCTTTTTGACAAGTGACTTTAACGCGGGCAGAGCCACGGGCAACAGCTACTTTTAAAATAAAAAACGTTATGGGTATTTTTATTTTCCTGACAAATGTAAACAAAGGACGATTAAATGTTAACATAATATAGGTAACACTCGTAATGACTAAAGTTGAGCAAGAGCTATTGGCTTGTCACGATGACAAATATGGCTGTATGAATGAGTCAACAGAGGTATTCAGATGACTGACAGTCAATTAAGAATCTTTGTGTATACGTAATGAATCAGCAAGATTATTATAAAGTATGTTTACAGAAGGAAACATGTTCCCTTACTAGATTAAATTAATAACAAACTAACGTTTGTTTTTAAAAGCTTTTCTTTGATCAATGACCAATATTGATTATACACATTTATGTAAAAAAAAACATTTTAAAATTAGCAATATCGTTTATCGAAATGTCATTTTATAAAAAAAAACTGTTGTTTTGTTTAAACAACCGAAATACGGAACCGATTTTGATAAAATTTATACTATGTCGAAGGCATACCCAAGGAAAGAAAGGATATTTGAAATTGGTTTACAATTGTAGTAGATATCGCGTAAAAAAAACTTACAAAAACAAAAAAGTACAGACAAATTGAGAACCTCCTTTTGATTTCGGTCAAAAAATATTTTTTTATTATTTATTACGCATTGCCTGCGGAGCGAATATTTGTAACTAAATTCAAATAGTAGAAAGTTTATTTAAAACATTTTTTGTATACTAAGATACAATGCAAGAATTTTACTAAGTTACAATTTAGCTTCAAGCATTATATTAAATATTCTTTATTGTACACCACAAAAGATACAGCCTTATATGAAATAATGTCAATAAGGGTACAATGGCATTTGTGACCAGTTAACAGTCATACAAACTCTTATCAGATAAGACTTTAAAACCATTAGCTAACTTTAGATAATTACCTATGGACTATAAACAAATTGTCGATCTCAGATTGTTTCAGATACAGTATCTGACAAATGACAGAGAATAGAATTGTTACATAAAAACATTACCACAAATGAATATTGTAACAGTTACAAGTAGCTACTGTTTAACACGTACGGTGTACCACATGACATTGGTTACCATGAATTGCGAAAATGGACTTTATTGCTTCGAAATAAGGTTTCTGTCAAAGTGTAACAAGTGTTATCTATTGTTGACATATGTGTGTTACTAGTGTATCTAAGTAGCGCGAGTCGTGAATTAAATAATCGATCATAATCCGACTCGACTTGTTCGTATTTTTTCACAACCTTCTTATTTATTTACTAGCTGTCCCCCGCGACTTTGTCCGCGTGTTTTAGTTTCAACGTTTTTTTCATTTTTGCGACATTTTTCATTTATGCTCCGCTCCTATTGTTCGTAGCGTGATGTTATATAGCTTATAGCCTTCCTCAATAAATGAGCTATCCAACACTGAAAGAATTTTTCAAATCGGACCAGTAGTTCCTGAGATTAGCGCGTTCAAACAAACAAACAAACAAACAAACAAACAAACAAACAAACAAACAAACTCTTCAGCTTTATAATATTAGTATAGATTGTTAGCAAATATAAAACGTTTTGTAGTTCAAAGTTAATAATCGAATTAATTGTTTAGCATATATAGCTAATTAATTACCTACGTGTAATTCATTAATCTTACTTAAAAATAATAAGGATGTAATATTCATTGTATAAGTTACTGGCTGTTTCCAGCGGCAAAAAAATAGCCTTTAGCTATTTCCTTTCTTAGGCTCTAGACTATCGGTCCACCAAATTTCATTTAAATAGGTTCAGTAGTTTTGGCGTGAAAGCGCAACAGACAGAGAGAGTGACTTTCGCATTTATAATATAAGTAAGTATAGTGACATCTCGTGTGCAGACATAGTGCTGTAGAGTACATCCCAAATATTTACAGAGATTTCTGTCTTATCATATAATACCGGCCTGTAAATGACCCACTGCTGGGCAAAGGATCTACCCATACAAAGAAGGAACGAGCATTGATCACCACGCTAGCTCACTTGGGGGTTAGCGATTTCTGCCAAGCTGGAGATTATTGTCTCCTTGCTTTCGGTGGATATAGTAACTATCACTATTATTTAGCTAAAACAGATGAAAAAGGTTTTTGCTTAGCTACTTAATGCCCTTCGGAATTTAGATAGTTAATTTAGATAGATTTTTTAATCAAGAGGGAACGAAATAAATGTAATAGGATGTCAGAGCAAGTACTATTTCTTAATGTAACTTAATGTTTTATAGACGCTGTAATGACAATTATCAATTCGTTATAGACTACCTGAGGATATAATTTAATGTTATTAATTAAGCAATTCCGTGGTGTAACAAAATATACTCGCTACATAAATAAATATTACAACATTCCAATTCCAATTTATTCGATCATGTGTGTTGGCATTTATCGATATTAAGTACATATTTTTCTTAGATCGTTTGTAATGATTGTCACGTGCCAACCTTATGAATTATAAACAAGCAAAACCAGGTGTAAAATATTAGATTGAAGGCGCAAATAACTACATATTTAGAGTATTTTTAAGTCATTATCTCATAACTTCGTGCTCACATTTCTAGCATTTAAATAAATGTTCTATGAAATATTAGTTCATTAAAACCCTACTAATGACCGTAAATTGAACATATCTACACAGAGATCGGTAATAATGTTAAAAGCTGCAAATAACGAGGAGTTAATAGCAACTTACATGCAACCATTGTGAAACGATTATCTTGTAAAACATACGTTAGACGATTGGATAAAATTTAAGTAAAATACTGTTTTGTACTAAATGGAGTCTGAACTTTATTATTATTATTATTGCGCCCTGAAAACAACAAAATACATCTGTTTTTTTTATAGCGGAAATACCTAAGACAAATTGAAAGATCAACATTTTAGGAAAATACGTACATACGCATATATTAACCTTATCATATTCAAATATTATATATTAACCCATAAATATTTCGTCGTATGAACACTTTTATACTTATAAAATTTTTAGGCACAGGCACACATTAAGCTTATTTTTATACCTAAAAAAAATTTAGTTTCTGATAAAAATATTAAACTATACCTACGCAAACATCGAAGGCAATTCATTGCGAATGTTCAAATATTCATATGGGAACAAAACGTATATGTACAAAACAATGAAATTACGCTTAGCCTGCACCAATTATTCCATCAAAGATCACATACCACATGCACATTCAACCTTTGATACAGATCGAGCTCATATAGGCCATGCAGATCTTAAAGATACAGTTACTCAACTGTCGGGTAGAGGCACGCCCGATCTGACGCCAGATATCACAGATCCTTGCTATCGGCGATCAACCTTACATAACGCTGCGATACTTTGGACACATCAGAAGCAGCCAGCAGTGACTGATTGACGGTAATTTATAAGCTACCCTCGCTTTCTGAAAGTTAAATCCACATTAAAATTAGTAAATAATTTGTCAAACCTCAAGTTAAGAGCTGTGATCGGTCGTGAGTCTTTTGGTTAAGCAATAGAGATTTTAAATTAACAATTCGATTTGATAATTTTACAGTCTACTGAAAAGTAACGAGGAGATCAAACGTATAGTATTTGCGATTGGCTGATTATAAAGGTATGTAGGTTAAGAAACACATCCAACGTTTGTCTATTAATACATAAAATTGATCGACGAACCATTAGCCCCATCGTACAGTTCGTGTAACAAGTCGTGGTAATAGCGTAGCACTAATATAAACCTAACAACCTTTCAATAAGAGTACTGTAAATGACAAAATCGACAGCCATAGTCATGTGGCCATATGATTACTTGAATTCTTCATAGGTATAAAAAATATTTATATGTACTTAATAAATAATTCAAGTGTATTAAAAAAATCAGAGCACATAATTATTATGTTTATCTTAGCTTACAACAACAAATTCTCAAAACAAATTTAACGGCTTTTACAGAATATCAGCGTGTGCAATAAACTTCAGTTTAATTGATAAAGGATATGTATTTCAAGTGTGTTATTGGCTTTTAAATAAGATAGGTACTATATTCAGTCAATTAAATTAAGGTCTAGGTTACAAATTACTAAATATTTACTGGTTTGTACTTTTTATAAAAGTGGAATGGCATCGAAGTGGCGCCAGTAATCTTTGTGGACTTGGAACACAATCCCTTGTCACCCTGACATCACGGTTCTCAGCTTTGGTCATCTAAATTTACGTGATTCATTAAAATATTGGTTTTATATAACTTTAGTGCAGCAAACAACTTGCGCAGACTTAGGTATTTAAAAATCACACTATTTGTATAAATGTCTTTTTTCACTCATTTTATTGTGTCTCATGTTATAAAATACAAATAGATGTAACAAAAACGTACGATGTAAAAAAAAAAAAAAAAAAAAAAATAAAAAAAAAAAAAACTTTGACAATACCGACAAAACTGTTTCCAACTTTACCGCTAAGTGTATACTCTTACGCAAGATTTGACTCCCTTAGCAGGCAAGAGCAGTTAAGCATAGATTAGGTTGTTATTACAGCATATTACTTATACCCAGTCCGGTATACAGATTATGAGCAATATATCTGCTGTAACTTATTAGTTACACACCTAATATTAAAAGTAGGTAATCAGTTCCATATTCTCACGATATTAGCCGTGACTCTCATGTAATCTGAGGCAAGCCCAACGCTCTTTATCGAGCGCAGTTTCAACCCTTCACCATTGATAATATCTTAACAAAGGCTCGATAACTATGGCTTTAACTGGAAATCCAACTCTAATTAATTTTATATCTTACTGCCGTACTCAGAAACGTTAATGGTTACTTTAATAATCCAATTCTCAGACTTCTGAGTGTTGGCTTCTTTGGCTTATTAGGAAGTAAAATCTTGCGTAAGAGTAAATAGCGCGGTTGTGTCGGTATTGCCAAAATTTAATTTAATTTATGTACTAGCTACTACATCATATAAGGATCCAGATCAATAATCATCTTGGTACTTTTGTGACGTAATAATTTACTACAGATTTGTTTATACCTCAACGGAATAATGCGTTTTTTATGGTTTTTTTCATCCATTTGGATTTTTTGCGTCGACCATAATTTAGGTATAATAAAATTAATGAAATGAGACATTTATAGAAATAGTGTGATTTCACGATGCTAAAGAATCTATTCAATCGATTTAAGTAAACCAACTCTCAGATTTTTAAGAGGTTGCTATTTAAATAGATAATAAGAAATCCCTTAAGTAACCATTAACGTTCCTGAGTATGGCAGTTAGATAAGCTTCTAACATCAACTGCGACCTTCAATGCCAAGTCATCCTATTCATCATTATTTTATCAGCCTGTTGTCGTCCACTGCTGAACGCAGGCCTCCCCAAAACATCGCCACCCATCCTTGTCTCGGGCAGCCGACATCCATCTGCTGCCAGCCACTTTTTTCAAATCGTCGGTCCATCGTGCCGGTCTATCAAGCCATCCTATTGTTATAATATGATAACAATAATATTTTGGGACCACTCACACGGTCATCTGATCCTAAATTAGGCACATACTTATATATTTCTAAATACATAAATATTATAGATAAATTATACCCAGACACAGAACAAATGATCATCACACAAAGATTTGTCCTGGGTTGAAATCGAATCCACGACCTCCGGTTTAGCAGTCAGGTCCACTAACCACTCGACCAACATGCCAGACCATCAATCAACTGGAAGAGTACATTTTTCAAGGAATTATGCACATGGAGAAAGAAATTGAGTTTTTATATTGTACGCAAACTGTTATCTCATTTAGGTATTAAACCCAAACATAGTTACGTTTGTCTAGCCCAGATGTCAGAATTTCAAGCTCCTGATCACAGACGCATGTTAAATGTCAGATCCCCGTCGGACTGTATAGCTGTAATCATAGCTTATAGCTAAGCGTAACATTATTAGCTTCCTAAGATATACTGGTTACTTGTTACACCAGTGAGTGACACACTGACGTTATATTTTAAGCTAATGTATGCAACGACTTCCATGTTCGGAATATTTTAAATAGATTTTATCAGGATTAAAAAGCGGACATCCTTATATACTTACTCTTTTAGTTTTATGCAATATAATGGTCTGAATATTAGGTAATCAATTATTTTGGTTTGAACGCTAACTACTTGAGGATTCATTTCCGCAAAATACCAACATTTTACTGATCAATTGTCTGTGTTGTAAATACTTAGGTTTTAAAAATACTTGTGTTTAATAATAATTATCAGCCAAAAAATTAAAATAGGAAATAAATGTTGACATAAAAGTCATACCTACAATGCATTCCAAATCATTGATATTAAAACTTTTGGACATAATATCTACAATGTAAATATATAAATATAAATATTTTATTTTATATATATTTAGTATATTGTGTATTTATATCGTTTAAACAAAATACAATCATTTATCTAAATTCTACAATCAGATCTCGTCACCAATGAATACTAATAAATTAGTTAACTTAAACTGAACCATATCGTACGTTAGTTAAAACGTCAATGGAGCTCCATTATAACGTCTGGTAGCCCGACATTTGAATAAAGTGATACAAATTACGGTGTAATGCTGCGGCTATGTAATGAACATTGAGATTGGATACCTATATGGGAATAATAAGTACGAAGCTTGGTGGTACGTATCTAAGGGTGGTTTGCTAAAAGTCAAAGAATCTGTAAATCGGCCAAAGTAAGAAAAATCGAACCCATGAACTCAACATCGGAAGAAGGTAGCTGTGTCGGACTATTTTAATGCATTTCAGCAAAGGCATATGTCGACCTTTGGAGTCCTCGCATCATTTTTTTTATAGTCTTTAATAAAACCTTGTCTTTGCAATAAGGAACATAACAAAATATCAGATTTGGTGCAACATTTCGGAAGTTATGGCGTGAGCAAGGAAAGTCGGAATTATTTTTTATATAAATACAAGACCAACAGTATACCATCCTTACATATTTGAAACGCACTCCAGAAAACTCAATTTTTTTAATGGAATTTAACCCAAATACCTGGCTTTCTTTTGTTTTTGGTATTCATAATACAATACTTACATTTTATAGAAACAGCAATAAGAATTTAATTATATAACATCAACTTTTTTAATTTATGTTTATTTTTCTTTTGCGAAAATATAAAATAGTATTCAAATATTTTAAGTTTGGTTTTCTTTATAGTTTCATTTATTTGTAACAGTCAGTAGACCAGTTTCTAGACTGCACCCCAGACCGTGATTCATATCTCACTACAATTCGATCGTTTAAAGGTAAAATGTCAGTAAGGTTTAATTGACTATAATCACGAAATGTCCCGTCACTGTCGCGTACTAGGAAACTGGGACAAAGTAGCATGCTTCATGGAAATCCATCGGATTGATTTAAAAGGTACTTTTATAATCTCACGAGAATTAGACACGATTGAACTACGACCTCCTTGGGCATGTCATCATGGCGACGTATATTACTTTGTTTTCATTTTCTTTGTTATATTCTTTATCATACACCACAAAGGATAATAAAAATCTATCAACAATTATTTTTTATACGTCTGGCTAAAATTAAATTGTCTAAATGTACCTACTAGATTTTTTTGTTTCTATACAATATCTAGTCGGTATAAAAACTTAAAACAAAAAACTGCTATAATTAGCTGCACGGATTTTTTTCAATGCGGGGATTGCACCTGCAGTCAATGGCACAAAACTTGCTGCATAGTAATTTAGCAAAAGCTTTTTTGATTTCCCATTCCTGTACAGTCAGATTTAATAGTTAGTTAACAATGATGATGTAACAATCCATTATAATAAACAATATAATTTAATTTACTAACGCTAAAAGGAAGCTGCAACACTACTTAAAACTACAATAAAATCACCTTTATTTCTGGCAACAAAAGCCTTATTACATTCCGTATTATTTTCAGAACTTGAAATATATGAATCATAACGAGAATAGCAGCACCCCAGACAACAACACTTAAACAACAAATAAAATACTAATTCTTTTAAAATTTCAGGCAATAAAACAATTCAAGGCGAACAAAAAGCTCATTAAATAAAGAGCATTTTTCGATGTTTTATTTATATAAGTGAACCGACCTTGCGCGCTTAATAAAGGCAACCATTACTTTAGGAACCTCGCGCCAGATATTAGAGAGTTACGTAAAAACATTACATTCGTACCATGTGTTTGGTACTTTATAAAAACTAGTCGATAAATACAGACTAAGTGAAAATGTAGACAGAAATGAAGAAAAACAACATTAAATAGGAATACAATTTATATATAATGCTGTTATCATATTTATAAATAGAATAAAATCACATTCAATTATATTATAGTTCTATATGTATTGTATCGTTGCAAATTATTATAATTAAAATCTTCATTTTAATCGATCATCAATAAACCATATTGTGTAAACTTTTCAAAAGTAAGATTTAGTGTAAGTGCTTTTCAAAATCATAAGGAGATCAGATACAGTTTCATTGAACGGTTACGTAAAAAAACGCTTCGACTCACGACACCACCGCCGACGCGTCAGCTCATGATTAAGGACTCCTATTGAGTCTGAAACTAGTCATGTATATTTTTCACTTTTTTAATTAGCAATTTCCCTTCCAGTCTATATTTTTTTATTAGTATTCCTGAAAACTTGAGTAATTTAAAAAATAATAAGACCGTTTTTTTTATACTCTATCTATTGTTTATCTAATCTGTGTCAACAAATCAAATAATACTGAATTAATACTTGTCGAATATCAATTAAGTTTGTACCTATATTAAAAGCTACTGGACCTGTGTATGAGTACGTCACTGGTCTTTCAATTATTTGGTGACAAGACACATTACTAGTCTATACGTACAGAGCGTTATCTTTACTCCAATCATTACTGACTTTAATACGGTTTGGTACACATATATTTGCAGCCTTTAACTGGTTATTGTCGATTACATTACATAATAAGATAATATCGCAAAACCAGAACTTTAATCTTATCAAGAATTTTTTGAATTAGTCATGTCATTTGTGCCATGCGATGTAACTACTGTAGGTTTCATTTGAGAAACTGCAAAGGTAATTTAATTTGAGAGACTAATAAGAAACATAATGTCATTAAATTTATTAATTAAATACAAGTTATTATGCCTAAAAGAAAAACAGAAATTTTTATTTTTTGTTTTTAATAAAACAAGTAAGTCACAAAGTCAAAAAAAAATATAATATATTTTTATAATAAAAAAAACATTTATATTATATACCAAAGAACACCGCAACCTTGTTTTGGACAGTCGTGTAGTAAATGAGAGCGCACCTTTCTGTCGATGTCGTTGATGTCTTTTGTTAGAGCTTTCGACAAGTTTACGAAGATTTTTTAATAATTAAGTACTTAAACATAAATCAATTTTATCAAAAAACAAGTCTAAAAGATAAAAGATAATATGTTAATTTCTTTTATGTAATTGAATGTCACACCTTTGTTAATTGCTTTTTAATGCCTTGCGGGTACAAAAGTTTATCATTTAAATTATGCTTGACGTCTGTTATTGTACGGTGTCCTGAATACCAAGTTAGTGGTAGCAATAAATTAGTACTTTTATACCACATTGTCGATAGATGTTAAAAGTCGAATATTAAATTTGTCACTATATTTATACTAATATTAATAAGTTTTGTTATTTACGGCCAAATATTTAATACTCGAACCCAATTATATATA
The DNA here is from genome assembly GCA_932294365.1 of Diachrysia chrysitis. Taxonomy (NCBI): domain Eukaryota; kingdom Metazoa; phylum Arthropoda; class Insecta; order Lepidoptera; family Noctuidae; genus Diachrysia; species Diachrysia chrysitis. The sequence continues at coordinate 5,634,414 of OW028645.1, forward strand.
ACCTTAAAACCTTACAACAATTCTATAAAATTATGGTTTAAGACATATGTTATTCAAATGCCCCTATCAACTGGGATCTAATTACCAAATTCTCAGTATATCCGTTACGTTTAGCAACATCCGTTTAATCTGTTTTACCTACACCTCGCAGGCTCGCTCTATTTCCATGTAATAGCAATTAAAGTACATAGTAGTATTCACATCGGCAAGAAGTTACTGTACCATTTATAATAGCTTTATCTGATAGCAAGCCATTCGGGCTTCCCACAAATGCAATTTACAACCAGTACCTACAGTACAGCCATCTATATTTATAAATTACTAGCTGACCCGACAGTCGTCCTGTCAATCTATACGATTAAAAACGTCAATTAGATTTTTTATTTTTCACAAATTTTCGTTTATACAAAGATTTTCCTCACAACAAAAAACAGCCATATCAGTCGAGTCGTTCTAAAGTAATGCTCCATCATAAACGTGGCAATTGATTTTTATTTATATAGCCTAGAAGTGTCCCGCTGATTGACCCGCGTAATACGTCGACCCGTGGACTTGTTGAGATAAAACGGATTTGTGTAAATACAGTTATAAACTATCTGCTTGTAGAATTACGTCTAAACCCGTTCAGCTGTTTTTGCGGGATAGAGTAACATACATATAAATATTCACCCGTCCTCTTAAACTTAAAGCTTAATAAGATTAGCAGGAAATCATAAATCTTCCTAGTTTTCTTTTCTCTTATTTGCGTAGTTTATTAGTTAAAGAATAAAAAAAGAAAATCAAATTCTCAACAGTATTCCATACTTGATTATATTGATTATAAACTAAGCATTTCTACAACGACCTAGCGATATGTAGATCCTAGAAGGCATGCGTTTCGTAATTTGCATGTGAGCTGAGAGTAAAAAGCTTAGGGGCTAGTTAGCTTATGCAAGTCCAACCCGTATCAACATTTTAAATGACGTAAATTACTAGTGTGAGGAAATGTTGAACTTATCGACGTAATTAGATCGAATGCAAAATTCAAACATATTCTCTATGCGTCTATGCGACGAATGCAAGCGCTGGCGCTGGTGCGAAAAACATCGATCAATGATTATACGTATAAAAACTTGTAAAGCCATATGTATACTGTTCCTTAGTAGTAAACAGACCGTTTAAGTTTTTTTATTCAATTTTAATCAGGTTTTATTTATATAAATTTATTGAAATAAGGTTCAATATTTGTAAATAATTGCATAAATAATTCCTATATCTAATGAATATTATAACTAATCGTTAATTGTTCGTCTTTTTTTATCACAGGTACATGCAATGATACATGAAATCCTAAATTTATTCATACCTCTGAATGTGCTACATACTTTACTTAGCATAGTACGCAACAGTTAATCATAATGACATAATGAGATTGAATAATTACTAAATTCAATCAACAACGTTTTCATAAACAACTAATCAACGTGTAACATAATACCATACCGGCGAAATGATTGCGCACGCGCAGTAAACATCAGAAACCTCGACCTACACCTTCGGGGTTTATCGCCACCACTGCGTATTAACATGGACAAAAAAAGGCTTCAAACATATACCACATCCCACAATGTTTTATAACATATTATCAACACCACGGGCCATAAAAAAATGTAGACGACATTAGCAAACAAAAGTAAAGAATGATGATAAGCCAATGATAGAATTCATATTAAAAGAAACAATGTACGATCACAATCTCAATTCGACTGTTTTTTGTTTTTTTATTGCGTGATAATGCCGGCAATAGTGGATCAATTTCCAAAATTCAGGTATCGGTAGGGTAAACCTTAGAGGTGGTATATATAAATTTCATCAAAATCGACTTTGTAGTTTACTTTTTACGAATTGCGTACTTTGTACTTTCTTGCAGTGATTTTTTTTATTGAAGTCGGTTTTACATTTATATATAATCAATTATATTTTAAAGGAACGTCAATTAAAAAACGTAATATTAAGTAGGTATATTTAACGTTTTTTCAATGACATTCGTTTTAGCGCCCAATTTAAATTTCGTTTTTAATTCATTTTTACAGCTTGATACTCCATCTACATACTTTTTTTGGTGTTTAAGCAACGCACAGTCTTATCACTAAGTAATTAAGTAAAGCTCACAACTCAGAGACGTTAATCGTTACTTAAGGGATTTTCTATTATCACTTTAATTGATACTAGGGTCCCTTAAATTGATTTAAGTAAGCCAACTTTCAGACGTCTGAGAGTTGACTTACTGAAATTGATAATAAGATCCCTTAAGAAATCATTAACTACTCTGAGTCAGGCAGTAAATGTCTCAAGTTTCCTAAATCAACGCTATCAATGATACGCATAAACAAATCCGACAGCATTAGTGTCTAATTGTAGGATTAGTTTCGAAAACGGATAGATTATGTGCTCAGTGCCATGCGTACTCATTAGAACTGAGTAGTGAGGCAACTCATTATTCAGTTAGGATTAATGTCCAATGACGTTCATGAACTAACTTCATTAATATCAAACGAGCTTCTATTTTATTGTTAAGAATTATTACACTAGCTCTTAATGTTTTTTGTTCGCTACGGTTTTGTTTATCAAGGATTTTTTTTATTGCGTTAGTAGTTTTATAGTACTTGTGACCTATGTACAGGTCATTTGTGATCTATTTTCATTTGTTTCGAGGCTCTATACAAGTAATTTAATGGATACTGATTTCAAAGGCTTGACAATAAAATATAACATTTTTTGAATGTATATTTGGGACATTTAATAACAGCAATCAGCCCAATAGACACAAGAATAAAAAAAAAATTTTTTTGGAATTAGCTTACTATCGAACCAACAACAAACAAGTGAGATTTTATAAAATAAATATTATTTCTTTAGCGAGACCTACAAGACCATTGTGTTTTATTTCTTCGTGATTTGCTCAGTGTCTAATGTATTGCCTTCTGGGCAAGGAGTAGCGGGTTTGGTTTACAAAATACTTTTTTCAGACATCACGCATCAATATGTCTATGAACCATTCATATATTGATGCGCGATAAAATTGAATTCAAAATCCAATTTAATTCAATTTATTTGCAATAAATAAATTGAATAAAATTGAAACAATATTGCTTATTAATCAATTAGTTTTGCAATATTGCTTATTAATCAATCAATTACCTAAAGTACAAAGTATAACAACCGTTGTCATATCCCGCTGCTAAGCATTAATTAAATATCTAATTGATAAAAAAACTGTCCCGTTGTCTAAAGAATATCCTGCCAGGATGTAGAATTAATAAATAGAATATCCTTTTTATTCTAAGCACTAATAAGATAGTGTAAAACCAATATTAACAAATATGAAATAAAAAAATACAAGTTGGCATAATAAAGCGACGAGAGACGACAGTGCGACACCTCATTAAATAATTTGTCACCATTAATAGTACATAACATAAAAACTAACACAGTTCTAAATTAAATTACTGCTAACACTGCTAACACTATATTAGATCTTTTTTGTCGATTAATAAATCATTATTATATAAAACAGACACCTAGATGACTATCCTATGAAAATAAGGGCCAATAAATATATTATTATCTCTTACATGTTTAGGTCACATTACATAGTTTAATGATAATTATGTCGATAATTTACCGGAAATGGTATTTAATTATTTGGCATCGTTACAAACGTTGATTACAAACAAAAATTTGTTTGTTATCAACGCGGTTTATTAAGATAATTTTTTAATCTAAGATATATATAAACTACTGAATATAACGCAAAAAAACATAGTATATAGTTTTAGCAATGAAGATTATTTAAATTCAATATGTATATTTCTAGCCTTCTCTATATATGAAAAGTGGCCTGTGCCTAGCAGTGGGACATTTATATCCTGGTATTATTATTATTTATGTATATTTTAAGTCAACATTTAGCCTTAGGCAAATATTGCAGAACAGATATAGGCAGGGTGCAAGAATGATCTTATTTTATGAACCTGTAAAAATATAAATGTAATTAAACGCATTCTTTTACCGCTAAATCTGTTTAATATACAATATACATACGTTGTACATATGTAATTTATTTATTTTCTTAATTACTTAAGCGCCTACTGGGCCATTACTAATGATTCGACTTCCATAGAACAGTTGACCTATATTCTACCACTCCTATGAGTGGAACAATTGAGCATATCTTAAATGTATCTCACGTATTCTAAGCTTAATTAAGTAATATTTATAGTGGTAACATATCTGTAAGTTAACATAATGGTGTTCGAAACGTGTGGTACTCGTAAATTAGTAAATAACCCGTACTTTAGCCACTAGTGCCGCGCCCAACGAGCTGCCTATACTGTGACGGCGAACGTGAAAAAGTGTGACTGGCTCTTACACATATGAGATCGCTATATAAGACTTTGCGGACCCATTTTGCTCTCATTTCAATTTACGCTTAAGTTTGGCAAATACACTTCGAGCTTTCAACAGCTTTATGCGATTGTAGTCTGCACATAATAAACAACGAAATGAAGTCGGTAAGTAAAATGCTACAGAATCATTTCATGACTCACTAAAAACGAACAAAAACTTTTAAACAAAATACGAGTTTAAATTTTACGTATTTTTTGTTCCAGATCATCATCATAGCGACAGCTCTCCAAATCGCGATTGCTTACCACGATCCTGATTTGAATTATCACCTGAGCCAAGTACAGAAAGTATCGAACTGTGACAACGGATACTCATATGCCGCACCTGCTGTCCAGCTCACTACAACAGGCGTTAAGGCGGCCGCACCCGCCCAGACCATCATCTCACAACCAATTGTTGCCGCACCTGCCTATCAATACTCTGGAAGTTCTGGATACTCAAGCGGTGGAAGCTCAGGATATTCTGCGAGTGGAAGCTCCAGATACTCATCCAGTGGAAATTCAGGATATTCAATTGGTGGAGGCGCTGGTTACTCGACTGGTATAACTTATCAGTCAGCAGCACCACAAATTACCTACGCAACACAACCAGCTGCCTCTTACCAATCATCTTCCTCGCTAGCATCCAACTACGCCACTGCTCAAGGATATAACACCAATGAAGTGCACGGATATGCCACATCAGCCGGTCTTTCTTCGGCTGCGACCAACAGCAAGACCGTGACACCACTTGCTACTTACGCTCAAGCACCAATCATCGCTAAAGTTACAGCAGCTCCACTTATCGCCAAATTTTCTTTGGCTCCTGCAAAGAATTCATACTTTACACAAAACTTGGTAGAACAACAAGCTTATTCAACCGGATCATTAGCGAAGGCATCACTAAACTCCTACAGTAACTACCAATCTGGAGGTCCAGTGGTCTCACAAGTGTATGCCGCTCCGTCTTCTGGCTACGCGACATCACCTGCTTTGAGAGTGCAACAAACTCAGGTTGTCGGCCCAGCGCAATACTCTGCAGTTGCTTCGCCTGCTATCGCCCAATACAGTCACGTCTCCGTAGCGGCACCCGCGCCTGTGTCGTACGCTGCTCCATCAGTGTCACAGTACGCAAGTTCCGTGTCTCACGCGACTGCCCCATCTTCGAATTACTTTACACCGGTTGTCTCCCAACATTCTAATGCAGTGAACACTCAGTACTCTGGAGCTGTAGTTACACAGCACACAGCGCCCCTAGTGCAGCAGTACTCAGCTCCGGTGGTAGCTCAGTACTCAGCTCCTGCGGTAGTGCAGCATGCGGCGCCTGCACCTGCAGTTGCACAGTACTCCACGCCAGCAGTAAGGCACTACTCTGCGCCAGCAGTGACGCACTACTCGGCGCCGGCAGTGGCTCAATACTCATCACCAGCTGTAGCGCAGTACTCAGCCCCGGCTGTTGCGCAATACTCGTCCCCAGCAGTGGCTTCAGTGTCTCATTACGCGAGTGCTCCCGCGGGTGTGTCGCACGTGTCCTCGTCCGCCTACTCAGCGCCGGCCGCCTCCGCCGTTGCTAAGGTTGCAGCGGGACCCCTCGTCAAGAATGTTCACACCGAGTTCTTGGAGAATTATGTAAGTGCATTACTATATATTAACTTGACTTTTTACAGGTGTCAATTCAAAATAATACCAAACATCTTCTACCAAACATGGTTATAGTGATTAATTAATCAAATAAATATTAAGTTATTGTATTGACATTGACATTAATCAGCGCCGTATGAATCATAACTTAATCATAAAGTTAATTATGTGTATTCTGTTTTGGTTACAAATAGAATTATCGTTTTCACATATTGACATAAACTAAGACATGAGCTTGTAACATATAAGCCTCAAGACATTGCGGCATACACACCATAGGTTACTTCATATCCCTACGACTACCGCAGTGACGTAATCAGTTTGATTAGCTGTCGCATTTGATCCAGGACTGGTTCTGTCACATCGAAATCTTGACCGATTACCTACCAGTGCTCACTCTACTTAAAAGTTAGAAATTGTCATAGATAATTATGTTAACTAGTCCTGTTTACATACATGTTGTGTAATGTTCTACAAACCTCATAAGATATTCTATGATTAATTAGTTGTTGCAGCTCAAAGAAGGCGCCTAAATTGCAAATATTTCATAACTGACCTATCACACCTAAATAATATGATGCGTATACTACTTAGATTCATAATAATTAACCTGACGGGGGACCACATCCGACACTCTCCTTTACACTATCTAGGTACTTTTTACGACTATATTATAAAGACCAGAATCTTCACTTTTGTATAGGATTTTTAATATCAAACAAATAGGTAAACAAATAATTTACATGTTTCTTACTACAGGCATGCTATTAAGTAATTGTTCGTGTATTATACGCTACTGCACTTGCTCAGTTAATATAATTCGCAGGTATTTACTCCAAACACGTTCTAAACAGCTATTTACAATCTAATCTAAACTCAATACATTATAAATATTAGTCTTTGAATATAAATAGGTTAAGGCAATTTAAGTTATTGTGCCAGCTTTGTAGTTTGTATGCGGAGATAGAACTAACTTTAAGGTGCCTACAATTACGTAAGCTGTCCAGTCCTTATTGCACGGCTATGCAGTGCACCCACAGAACTATAGAATTAATACTATAGTTACTTATAGTAATAACTATTTTACCTTCATATTATTAAATACAACGCCCATAATTGTGCGGTCGCTAAAGTTTAGCGCCTTCGACAGGTTCAACGTGGGAAGGTTTCCGTGACATGCCCAAGGTATTACGTTTTTATCATAAATTTCAAACGGGGCGCGCTTAGGCTTTATGATATACCTATCTAAAACAATAATTGATTATTGTTAACACGGAATTGTAAATAATACAGCTAATTATTTATTTACAAACCTCACATAGCTAAGTAGGTGACTAGTTAGATACAGAGAAACTACACTTACTTCACTAAAAAGCTATCTAATTTCCTTTTGAGTCGTCAACATCATTTCGGTACTTTTCAGTGACTCATACCTACATTGGTCCTAAATCTTATATCTATGTTTTTGTTTGGAATCCGGTATCTATAGGAACCCACTAGATATCTACTAATTCACAAGCTTTAAAGTCCTGTGTAGGTAGGTACTTATTCCGAAATGAGATGTAGACGTGAAGGTGTAGGTACAAATTTAATTTTTTTTTCAACAATTTGTGGCCTGCATCCGAAATTCGGGCTTATTCATTATTCCAAAATGTATGTAAAGTTGCATCTCAGATTACCACATTTTTTATTGTGTTACCGAGGGCGCGTGGGTACGGTCAGACGAGTTTTATCAGCATTCACTTACATAACAATTAGTACAAACTCGTCCGTTTTAATCTAGACTACTTTCACTGTTTTAACGTGACACCCTCTGCTTGACGAGTGTACCGATGAAAAGGATCCCGACTGAATGCCATGCCAGTGTCTGATTTCAAACGTGTGTCTCTTACATGGTTTTACCTAACAGACGAGCGACAGTTTATAGGCGACGGTTCGGGACATGAAAGTACATGTAAATACTATTGTCATCTGCTCTACTATTGTCTCTGTTTACATCTGTATCTATGGACAAAAATATCTGAAGGTAGAGTGCCTAAATTATCTTTTCTAGATAAATCTGGGTAATGCATATCTACTATACTTAGGCTAATATATATTTATGAATGTGGCAGGCACCAACGGCCGTATTACTAACGAAACCAAAACCACGATGTCTGCTACATAGGCGCGGCATAGACTCTAGTAGACTTATTTAAATAACTTCGTTATTACTTGTAACCACGCAGCCTAGTTAATGTGCACTAAAGTTCATTCAATGGTGACCTTTGAGCGACTGGCATTTCTCACGGCATCTAAATTGTGATAACCCTTCTTGCAGGACGCCCACCCGCGCTATGCTTTCGAATACAGTGTCAACGACCCCCACACCGGGGACATTAAACAACAGAAGGAGGAGAGGGACGGTGAAGTCGTCAAAGGTACGTGGAAACTCATTGTTATTACCTAAGTAGAAAAGTACCTAATGGGATCGCTCCCCAGCGGCCGGTTGCTGCCTAATTTAGAAGGACAGGGGGAGGCTGGCGCCGGCTTATCATGGGGGCGGATTTGTGTGATCATGTGTTTCATCCATTACAGACCAATGTGTCTTTTTCAAAGTTATATTATGTTCTTCATATTTGTTATTATTGTTGAAGGAAAACATCGCGAGGAAACCTTGATTAAAATAACTGGAATTTGAAATCGCCAACCCGCAATAAGCAAGCGTGATGATCAATGCTCGTTCCATCTATACCTACATGAGTAGAGGCGTGTGCCCAGCAGTGCGATATTTATAGGCCGGTATTATTATTATGTCAGCCTGTAATTGTCCCACGGCTGTGCAAATTCTGGGCTTCTTCTCCCAAATGTGTCGGTTATACATGGCATAAAAAATCTGATTGCCAGATTATGTTCTTTACCTGAGTATTTAATTTGGTATCCATGAATTTTATCTAGGTATTAAATGAACTCGAAGGGATGTAAAAAGCTGTCTCAATACATAACCTAGTATTTCTCATAATTCATTTTCCCTAGAATGGAAATGGCAACGGAAACTGTTCAATATTAATAAACATTTTTTTATTTACGCAGGTCAGTATTCTCTCGTTGAGCCCGACGGTTCCGTGCGAACTGTGAACTACGTTGCCGACTGGGAGACTGGTTTCCACGCCGACGTTCGCAACAGCAAAGACAATCAACACTAGATTAGATACTATTCAGAAAGGTACATTGTATCAGCATTCCTTATTTGGTCTGAACACCTGTCGAACCCTAAATATAGTGACCAAAACGGTCGTAGGTAGTTTATGATTGTAAATAAATTAAGAAAACATAGCGAATTGGATAAGAACGGAAGTCGGTTGACTTGTTAGGTCAGGCATGTTAGATAAAAACATGATTTAAGTATATTTGTCAAGGGAAATTCGTCTAATAGCTACCAGAATTAGTTTTGCGAGTAGAAAAATGCCATTATCATAAATGTTTAGTAAGTAGGTACCAACTTGATTCATTATAGAGTATCTAATAGTTTTAAGAGTCAATATTCATAGGTACTAAACTACCATACCTAATTGCTATGCGAAAAGAGAAAGGGGTACCTACTTCATTTTTACTACATTAATTTGCATCGAGAGATGAATCATTTTCATTATTCGCATATTGGACTGCCCAGATTACGGAATCTTTCCTTTATTAACCTCAAATTGTAGGTTTCTAAATGGATACCAGGCCTAAGGCCTTGCATACAGAAGTCGGCCAAATACAAAGTACCGCTCACTTTATTTCCGCATTCACTCGTCCTTTCAAATTGTAAATAAAGGCACTAAATAATTTCCTTTCTCAAATATCCTTTAAGAAAAATATTGAAGTAACTACAACTTACATATAGAAGAATGTGAAAAGCTGCTCTTATTTTCGCAATGAGGCTATCAGTGTAGGTAATGTTGTTTTTATAGAATAATAAGATGTGTATATTATTATATTCGGTACCTAAGTATATTTTTTGTAAACCTGCCTACTTTTAAAGTACAAAATAAGCAAATCTTTGTACATACTTAAGTGTAAGTTTGTGCACAATTAAATGTGACTGATGAAAACTTGCTTTTTTTTTAAACCTCTGCAAATGAAACAAAAGCCATTAAACAAATAAATAGATTTTAATGTACAAACCACTGAAAGTGTGAAAATATAAACCCATTTTGATCAGCACACCCTTTAAGCTATATATATATAGGCTATATAATAACAAAGTAATCAAATATTCCAGAAAAACGATTTAAATATTATTTATCACAGCACCAATTTTCCCATATACAGAATTTATTGCTCTTAAGTGCTACATTTTAAGGCATTATATATTTCTTTACTTCTTTTCCATTATAATAGCATTTAGGGCAAGCAAATTCTTCATCTGCAGTCTTGTTAGCCTGTGAAAAAAAATGTATATTATTTTACAGCTTAGCATTATATGAATATTAGATTTTACATTGAACTAACTTCTAAAATAGTGCAGAACAGAACATTAAAGTATGTGTAAGAACCTGATTAAACACTATGATTTTAGGCACATATGGAAATCTTAATATTATTTTTAACACCAATAGCATTAAACCAACAATTTTAACAATTATCTTATAGAAATTAGTTATAGTATTCTTGAGAAAAAAAAAGGTATCTTTATACAAATATGAATGAGCAGAAATCACTTTACTATTACATTTAAATAAGGCAAAAACGATTAAATTACAATTAATTTAATATAACTTAACATACATACCACTATACAATAATAACAAAATATATGGGCACATCCCATAGTGTGAGGTAGTACTGGTTTGCTTTCACAGCACACACATACTGTCTGATGAGTCATAATGGCTTCAGTCGAGATCATATTTGATTTAATATGTTTCCGCCACCAAGCATACTTCAACACACTGGTCAGTTTTCTTCTAAGACCAAATATGTTAATTAATGCTATTGTAGTACCTATAAGTTCCTAAAAATTATTAAAAATTATTAATAGGACTTATAAGCAAGTGCAAAATTAATAAAGAATAACAATTAATAAATAACTTACAATTAAATTGTGCCATAAAAGTTCCCTAGTCCAAGAAAAGTCAGTTAGATCTTCTCTAGTTAATTTCTCAGCAGTCAATTGTAAACCTAACAACAAATCTATAAACATTGGATATTTTCCAGTTTGTATAAATCTACAGAAACTAAAAATATCTCCCAACAATTGAAAAGTCTCCAATTTACTAATGAAATTTTGAACTTTAGTATTTGAAGTGAAACTATAAATGGCCCGATCTTTCAAGTATTTCAGCCCAATTGTGTATCCATAATACCAGTACAGTTTACTTCTAGAAAAGTTGTGCGACTTATAACTCAATGATAGCATTTGTTGACCAAATGTACTCTGTTTTTCAAAAACAGAATATCTGAAAATCCATGTTCTTATTAGAAGTTCAAGCTCTGGTAGAAGTAACTGAAGATACTGAGGCTGGAAATTAAATAAAAAGACATTAACATCTCATAAATATTGATTAAATATTAAACAACACTAAACTTTATGTTGTTTTGTTATGTTCATCATTCATACCTCTATAAATTTCGTTGCTTGGAACACCAATTCTTTAAATAGTTCTTCTACTTGACTATCCAACTGTACAGCATCAAGCTACAATAAAAAAAACTTGAAATGAACATTTTCTACTGTTGTTAAAAAATATCTAAAACATAACCCTTTTAAAACGTATATTTTAAGCTTGAACTAAGCTCAATGAATTACATTAATATTACATTAAGTTATTCAACATCGAAGTTAAAGTTAGATTTGTAACTTTGTCTCCTCACCTGAGTTACTCGCGGAATATAATTAACAGACATTTTTACAGGCTTGCTCTTTCCATTCAATATAAAATATTAAAATCAACCAACAAATCATCACAGAAGCCAAGAATGTGTTTATCGATACATAAGATACTAGATAGTGTTTATCAATTTTCATCGAGTTATCAATATCTATAAAATACTCTTTGGTTATCAATAACATTAAGGTTTAGTTCGTCTATTCTAATTTTCATAAATTTTAATGTCAAAAGTTGTTTGTCAAATAATCAGTGATAAACAAGATTATATTATGTAAACAAGAGTAATGACTAAGCAAGGATAAAAAATCTTAGGTAAAGCATCAATAATCTATCTAAGGGAAAAATCCGTATTGAACCATAGAAACTCTAGAATCTCGCTACCGCTAGAATCTTAGCTAGAGTATTATCACAGATTAAAGACTAATAAGTATTATATTCTGTGGATAGAAATCCTACGTAGTCTGTGGCTATGGTGATATCCATAGATGTAGAATAATTATACTCCTCGTGATATCATTGGTGACAAACACAGCTGATCTAACAACATGAAAAACCTGTAAAAACAAACCAGCTGTGTCTACTGCCCAAAATTTCAATTCCAACATAACATTTGTTATGAAACATTACATTAGGGGCGTGGCCAAGTAATATAGTAAAATGGAAGAAATAAACATTTTGCGTCGACCCCAAATAAATTGGGATAAGGGCATGTGAAAGAAGAATAATATAACTAGTCTAGGCCTTAAATGATACTCAAGCCGTATAAATCTCTTATCTAGAGTATATTTGTTCTGTGCTCTAATCTCTAATCTCAACAAAGGTAATTTGACATTATGAGTGCCGCTATCGATATTAACCGAAAGATCGGTAAATATACGTAAACTTGTCTTAACAAATAAATTCTTGAAACTTCTTTATAATTTAATAAACTATAATTTAAGCCCAGACCAAGAAGTAAAAAATTAGCAAAAGCTGGTTTATTTTACTATTCATATTTTGTCATTTCGTTTGTGTTATGATGTTCTTGTTGCGCTTGTGAAGAAAAAAATATGCTTTAATATCATGTATCAAGACGAAAAAAATCACTGAATATGTGTCACTGATTGATGACTATCCAACGCACAGAAAGTAAAAAAATATGTTTAAACTTTTATTAATGTTGTATTAAAATCGTCTAAACCATCGTTTTACTATAACGATATCTCTAGGGTTAAGCTACGGACGACAAAAATTATCCGTCATTCATTTTGACATATGACATTAGTCGAGACCCGAGCGAGCGAGACCGAGAGTCGACTTTCGTTGAATTTCAGGCGAACGCATTGTGCTTATTGATTAAACGTTATTATCATTTATTTCTGAATTCAAGCAAACGTAACTACCTCTTGTATAGTTATAACATTATGGATATTTAGAAAACGATAAATTCAACTGACGACATGGTTGTTTCACCTCAAACCCCCGATAACGAAACCCAAACTGTGCAAGCAAAAAGAAACAATATGGCGTCTAAACAGTCGTCAGTGGCTGACACTAGAGCGGAGTTAGCGGAATTAGTTAAAAGAAAAGCCGAAGTCGCTGTAAGAGGAGTATATTGGTAATATAAATTATAACCTAAATAACGAATAAATTATGTTCTATGAGTTCCTTTTTTTTCGTTTTAGGAAACACTTGCTAACTTGGAACGTCAAATATACGCTTTCGAGGGATCCTATTTGGAAGATACACAACTGTATGGAAACATTATACGAGGATGGGACAGATATCTTACCACAAATAAAAGCACAAATTCTAAAGCAGATAAACGGAACAGAAAGTTCAAAGAGGCTGAACGATTGTTTTCTAAATCCAGTATTACATCAATGGCAGTACGTAACACACAATTTATACTTTCATAAGGTTATGTTATTGTTATTATTTGGTTTTAAATGTTTTTTTTTCTTTATTTCAGGCAGTTAGTGGCCTTGTGGATCCTGCTGAAGCAAAAAGTAAGTTATGACTCACCAAAACAATAGGTTTTTTTTAAACCCATGGTTTTTGTGCTTGTATCTAATAAATAGTTTTTTTTATAGATGAAAGAAACAGTGAGACTGAATCGCAGACCAATGAGGATTCATCAGACACACAAATGAGTAGTAGTGTTGTTGGCAGTTTAAACCACACAACAATACATGGTTCCACTGAGAGTATAGCTTCTAAGCCTTCAGGCAAACAACACACAAATGGCAATATTGAGAAGGTTATCAGCCATTCTCAAACTAAACAAAGTTTGACACAAAAAATAGCTACATCATCAGGAATGCTGCAGAAAGCATTTGGTGGGGATAATAAAATGTTATCTGCTGTAGGATTAGACAGCAGACCTAGTACTCCTAAAGAGAAGGACTCTAGTATTAATTCGATGAACAAAGGAGACATGACACCAAACTCTCTAAAACACAAAATGTCCACTAGCAGTACAAGTAGTAGTAATAATAATAGTATGAATAAGAAAAATAATAATAAGAAGGTCAGACATCGGTAATTAAATACTATTTCGTGACTTAAACCTGTTTTTTATGTGTCTAAAATCTCCGTACTTATCAGTTAGACCCAATTTTAATAAAATTAAAGATTTTTTATTTCTTTGGTCAATTGTAAATACATAGTGTTAATTGTTATATTGACTTTTATTTGTTCTGCCTCGAATTTGTTCTTCCAAGTGATCTCAAAATTGTCTGTTTGAATCTTGACTCTGAAATTTAAAGATGATTAGTATCTTTTATAAGTTCTATGAAACATATTATATCAACTTCTTACTTATAATAATGGGGAGATTCAATACTTACGCATCAGTACATTTGGCAAATCTCTCATTGGACTAAAATATCTCAGGACTAAGTAATAAAATATTGGCAATGCTGAAATTATACCAGTACAGCATAAAAATATAATCTCAGGTGTTCTTCTTACTTTGCAACAATTCAAACTTTTACTCCATATTGATCTAGTAGCATTCATCTGAAAATTAATAAAAATTATAAACACATTCATACCATTGAAACAATAGTCTCCTTTCTTAAGAACCTGTGACAGGTGTACTGGAAATACAGACATTTACTATGAAAATTATAAAAATAAAATATGTAGAAGGAAAGTCTATTCAGCCTAAAAAATTTTATACTCACAGAGTCCACAATATCCATGCAGATACTATCTACTCCTATAGAGTCTGTACTAAGAGTTTTATAATAATTGTCCAGCTGTATATATGACTGCATGCAGTTATCACAGACAATCTGAGTATCATTTGTTGTGGGGTCAATGTACTTCATTATACATGCTATAGTTTCATTAAATTTGTTATAGAAGAGTTTTGTTTCATTTGATAACACTGGTTCTTTATCTGACCAATCATAGCAAGCTGTAACACAATAATTATAAATAGATTATCTTTAAATACATACTTTTGTGGCTTCTTAATGTAAGTTCAATTAATCTAATTTGCTATAAGATTTTAAAAACACATACCATTGCAATGTCCTTTGTTCCAGATACTTAATATATTATCATGGTATTCTAAAACAGCATCTAGCCTATCATGAGAAATAAATATTGATTTGCAGGAAGTTCCATTTACTACAGTGTTTAGTAACTCTTCGTAAATATTTTGAAATTGCATGTAGTGATAAATGCATTGGGAACAAATCCTGATAGGCCTTGCATGTAATATAGAACATCTAGTAAAATTTGATGAAGCATCAGCAAATTTCTTTAATATTGTTGAACACTCTTCAGGAAATGAGAACAAATAACCATCCCCGGTTCCAGATCTGAAAAATACAACTAATTATAAGCAACAAGGTATAAAAACTTAACTTTTTTTAATGACCAGCCTAGACTTACAGCATTAACTCTAAATTAATAGGTTCTTTAGTAGATGTATCTGCTTTTAGGGCAGTGAAGTACAAAAATAGGAAAAAGAATATATGATAACTATTGACGCTCATTTTTGTTCCTTAAACTATGTCTAAACTTACACCAACAAACAAGTAAAAAAGAATAGTAAATATTATATTACGACTGACGTATAACTATGACTTTGACATTTGTTGTATATAAATAAACACGTAGAGATGTGATTTGAACTAATTTAGAGAATAATTTAATAAAAACCTATAGGTTTTAAGTATTGAAGGGTAATGTAAAAATATATAGTTAAGTCTGATGTGTATATATCTTTTTCTTAAATAAAGCTACAGTTATATTTGAAGAACCAAGCTCTCAGAACTCAGAAATCGTGATCCCAACAACTCAATATAAGTCCGATTGAGTAGGAAACTAATTTTAATTTAATTAGATTCGATAAAATAGTGCTATCGTTTGACTTTAAATTTTTGACAGATTCGTCGATGTCCATATAATAAAAGTACTCTGTGCGCTATCTCGCGATAGAATCATATTCAACCTCAGAGCAACAACTAAAATTGACTTTAAATTTGCGGTAAAATGTTTTGATTGACGTTTCTGGTCAAAACCTATTTTAACCGCTAGAGTCCGTCAATTATCTTTTTTACGATTTTAGATTTTACATGAGGCTCCCGTTACTGCGCTTTGGCTCAGAACCACAGATTACAGACTAATCTCAGAACAATGACTTAGGCTGGTTTTATAGCTACGCTGTTAGACGCGCCGTTGAGCAGCGCCGCTGTTAGCAGCGCGCGTTTGAACAACGGTCCGCTGTAAAACGAGATTAGTACCGCGCGTTTCGCTGCTGTGTACAGTCGTCTACAAAATGAACATTAATGCGGTTAGAGTAGTGGCTATTTACCTCTTATGGAAAAGAAGGCAAAGAAGACTAGCTGTTGATCCTTATAATGGTACAAGGTTAGTAAGAGGTGAACACGTAAGTTCTTTTTGCGATTTACGAGAAAATAGTCATAAATTTTATAAATATTTTCGCCTATCAATAACTAGTTTTGACGAATTACTCTGCAAGTTACAGTCCTCTTTACGACGATCCAGCTTATTTCGCATCCCCATAACTCCAGAGGAAATATTGGCGATCCCTCTAAGGTAAATGAAATAAAATCGATATTATAATTCATGTTGTACTGTACTTAACGGCGCGTCTCAACAGCGTAACTCTAAACCGCATACTGATCGTATAGTAACTAGCGGCGCGCGCTTCGGCAGCGCCGGCGAACAGCGCGCGTTTACTCAACAGCGCTGCTCAAGCGCGTGGCTATAAAACGATACTAGAACCCAGAACAAATCCGAACGCGCGCGCTTCAACCGCGCTGTCGAAACGCCTAGCTATAAAACCAGCCTAAAGCAGTTGGCGGGCGGTGGCACGGTGGCACTACTGGCGCGTCAGCTGTCAAAGCCTACCAACAAAATACAAATGGCAATCTTGAAAAGATACGTCAGTTTCTAGGTCAAGGCTATGTAGTGATGCGACTCGAGTGAAATTTTGCCATTCGATTCATACGAGTCATTTTATAATGTCACTCGAACACCACTCGAGTCATCGAGTCACTCGAGTGGTGGCCGAGTGGCTCAACCACTAACGTTCATATCGAGTCACCTGTGACAATTAACCTGAAGTTAAGTGTTTTAAGTTACTTTGATCGTCACTCATTTTAAACAAAAAGAAGACACAACTACGTTTAACAGCAAATCCGATATTTTTAACATTAGTAATCAGAAATCAAAAACAATAAAATAACAGCAACTCCCTCAACTTAACTCAACTCGTCAGCGCTATGCACGCGAGCATGTACAAACCTGTTTGTCTAGGCGAGTGATGAGCGAGTGACTCGAGTTTACTCGAGTCCGAGTCAACTCGAGTCGCCTATTTCTTCACTCGAATACGATTATTTTAGGTATCACTCGAGTCACTCGAGTAAAAGTGGAATCGAGTCGCATCACTAAGGCTATGTCTGTCCGTCATTGTGTCTACCGCATTATTTACATTTTTTTTATTTAATTCGATACAGGAACTTGGTATAAGTGTTCTATGAACTAGATTTCTAAAATTTTAGTTACTGGAAAAGTAATGCGTTTCTTTTTTACGATATTATTTTCTTATAACAACAATAATTATGGATTTCATTGAACCCACTCCAGAGGCATTGCAAAGAAAATTATACTTTTTATTAGAACAGCTCCAGGATATGGCACGAGAATTACCACCGTAAGTTATATTTGCTTCGTGATAAGTAGAATTACTTGTTTATACTAGCTTGCTTAATTTGAAATTTTATCAACTTTCAGGAAGTATCAAATGAGAGTGCCAATAGAACTTCTTTCTGGGCTAGCGAACTGTCTATTGAACGAAACAGTGTTTGAAATAGTAAAAGGTCTCATGGAAATTCAACATGTTACAGAAAAACATTTATACCAACAAAGACAACAGATAATAAACAAGCATACCTGTGAGTATTTTTATAAAAAACTAACTCATATCATAGCCATTGATAAAGACATATTATGGGTACTTTTATTTTGTATGTATTTTCACTTTATTTGAAATCTCCTTTTCACCGCATGATTTCTTTTGTTCAAAAAAGAAATCGTCCAAAGTATATATGTAATATCATACTTGACAGAACAATATTTTTTCTTCTCTCACTTGTTGAACTTGTCCTTTATACCCTGTAATCATTCACTCAATCACTCCCTATTACCATGTCTCACACTATCCATCCAAACCTTATTCATTACCTATTCACTTTTAGGATAGATTTGCCAAATATTTCAGCATAGGATAAATTTGGCATATTCTATTAGCTTCCAGTTCACTGAATTCAGCAGAAAACCACATTTTATAAAGAGTAACTCGGGATGTCCTCCATAATCCATTTATCTGGTAAATACACTATTCTATTGATCCATACTGTTACTGTTCATTACATATTTCATTGTAGTTCAATATCATTAGATCAGACATTAAACCTCTTTTATTTTGTAAACTATGATAGCAACTTTTTTGTAGTTAATATTGTACCTAAACTTTTTCTTGTAGTGGAAATAAATAACATGATAAATACAACACCAAATCCAGAGCAGCAAGAACTTCAGAAAACCATATTATTAGCAAGACATAAAGAAGAACTGAGACATACTGATATGAAATTAGTAATGCAGTTGGATCAAAAAGTAAGTTTATTCTTCTGAATAAACACAACAGAATTAAAAAAAAATTGGAGTAAACAATATTATTTATACATTTCCATATATTAGAATGGAATTCTGAACCCTACCTGGGACTGTCTCATTTCACAACTGAGTATTATTTAAGCAGAAGCCTAAATAAATATCCAACTTTTAATAACTTTAGTGGTTGCAAATTAACTACAATAAGTTCTAACCCAAACTGTACAAGACGTGTTTGTGGAGGAAGTATATCACTTGTTAGTGTTAATTGTTAGGACCATAGCTGAGAGAGGCTTTGATGAATAGATAATATATTAAATTAATATAATATCTTGGGACAACTCACACATGGCCAGGCCATCTGATACCAAACTAGGCAGAGCCTGTATCATGGCATCCAAACAAATGATAAACATACAAAAATATTTCTAAATACATACATATCATAGATAAATTACACCCAGACACAGAACAAATGATCATGCTCATCACAGAAAGATTTGTCCTGGGTGGGAATCGAACCCATGACCTCAGATTTAGCAATCAGTGTCACTAACCACTAGACCAACAGGCCCGTCAAATTAATAGATTTAGGAATTTTCCAAAGTATTCTGTCAGCTGAAGCAGCAATTTTTGTTTATAAAATAATAGATAAGTTAGAATAAGTATATTATATATGTTTAGGTTATGATAGTCTTAATTGTGACTAAAATGCCTCTATATAACTACTAAAAAAAAAACTATAATCAACTAGAATAGATATAGGAACAAAGAAATGATTTCTAAGGTTAAATAATAAATTACTTCTTTAATATTTGTCTCATTATAAATTGATTAATTGTTACAGGTTAGTGACCAGCAAGTGACACTAGAAAAAGCTGGAGTACCAGGGTTCTTTGTGACTAACAAAGCAATAGAAGTTAAGGTTCAAATGTACCTATTAGATTTTATACTTAGGTTAAGTAAAATGGATATACCACAAGGAGTTATGTAAATAAAATATGGAATGCATATAGTATTTTTTTTTATAATTGTATCATCTAGCATTGCTCTGTTAATAGTGTCCCTACTCTGTTAAAATAATAATATCTTGGGACATCTCACACACGGTCATCTGATCCCAAACTAGGCAGAGCCTGTGCTATGGCAACCAGACAACTGATAAACATACTTATATATTTCTAAATACATACATATTATAGATAAATTACACCCAGACACAGAACAAATGATCGTGCTCATCACACAAAGATTCGTCCTGGGGTGGGAATCGAACCCACGACCTCCGGTTTAGCAGTCAGGGTCACTAACCACTAGACCAACAGGCCCGTCGAAATGTTAGTAGGTAAGGGTTGGGCCTGCTCCAGAATAAAACAGTGTTGTATTTGTTTTCTATACCAACAAGAGAGGTTCAGAAAATAAAATAAATCTGATAAGTAGTACAAGTTTAATAATAATAATAAAGATACGTACAAAGTTACAACATCATCTATTTGAAATGAAAATAACCAACCATAAATACAAGTCTATAATTTACACAAGTTTTGTGTTATGTTCGTTAGAACTATCGAGTCAATTTGGCATATCACAATTCTGTACAGTTCACTGCTCACACGACACGCTCGACGCTAATTGCTTGCTTGAATTGCATATTTTTAAGTGCCGCGGTCAATGCAATGAGCAATGAACTTCTGTCGCACACGTATAGGACAAATTATATTTGGCTAACATCCATCATTGTAATGTTACAGTTGCAATTCATCGTAAACGTTTGCGACCATGGTATCTGAAGTCTCATTTATTTAATTTAAAAAATATTTTAACAAAACTATAAGATACCTATTTAAAGAAGCAAAGCCTCCTATGGTTCTTATTTATTTTATTTGTATTTCGATTTCTGTAGTGATTTAACCAACAGAAGCATCTTGTAAAGTTTTATGAGTACATAGTACAACCATTCTATCCAACAAATGCTCAGAGTGAATCCAGTCACTCATTAGTTACTTATTGAGTTGTTATGCATTATTTAAACACCATTATGAGTGTAAATTATAATAAAAAAACAACACTTATATACTCTAATTCTAATAAATGCATTCCAACTAAAAATGGGCTATAGGTTTTCTAAACTGATTTTATTTCTATGATGACTTTTATATAAATGTAATTTTGGTATCAACCAAAATACATAACTATATCTCTACAAGATGCCAATGTAGGCTAATGTATCTTTTTAACATACAAATAGTTCAACAATCAAAGTACATCAGACATATCAAAAATATCGTTATTAACTGTACGATTTAGATTTCATAAATATATCTAAAAAAGGAAACCATAAACCTAATTTGAATTCGTGTTATTATAGTTAATGCAACCCAAAAAAAACAAGTTATTGTTATAAATTTGTTGAATTAAAACTGAACAAGAATGCGAGATATGGAGAAATAAATTGACGTTATGCTGTGCGTGATTAATTGTAACAAATTACCTACGCATAATGTTCCAATTCTTCAGTTATTTGACAGAAAGTTAAGGTCCAATCACGTACCTAAGTAACGCCGGAGGAATTTATGCTGTGCTTGTAAAAATATTAAGAATATTTGAATAACATTGACTAAATGCAATCGGATAACAATAGTTTACTTTTTATCAGATTTATATTTTAATAAACAATGTATTGCAAGTAATACAGCATACGTTAATCAAAATAACGTAGTTTTTATACAGAAGGTTTTATAAAACGTTGTTATTTGACAGTCAAACAAAACTTGTAACACAGTACAATAAAAACAAAAATATCTTAATACATTTTCACACTTAGAAACAAACAAAATTGCACGTATAACCTATAGCTTTGTGCTGGTTTAATGTATGTTTGTGCATAAAATATTGAATTAGCTTCGAGTATTTTTTACTTTTGCTCATAGTTTGCAGGTTGTACAAAAATATACGTATCTGTATATATCTACACACTTTGCACATCATAGTTTAATATTTCGTAAGCTTTCCTACATACAGATAGTAATAACAATGCTTTTCATGAAAAACATTTTATGTTACATAGTTAAAAACTAAAAACATATTATATCAAAATCTCATTTTTTCTTCTAATCCATTCAATATTTACAAAATGTCTAGTGTGAGTCAAGTAACAGCATGTAATTTAACAAGTACATATTTTTATCCAACCTACTTGTAACAAGACTGTCGTGCCACTTTTGTTTTTCTTTTTATCAGTAAGTAGGTCCATCATTCACACAAAATTTATAGAGTATTTTTATAAACATGATTCTAAAAAGAGAAATATAATTTAACAATATCCAAATTATTTGATATAAAAATAGAAAATACAGAACGCATTTAAGTGTGTAAGTAAATTCACTTTGTTCTAAATTACGAAAACTATATATTTTTATTTAATTCAGTATCAACATCAGTAATAAAAAGGTTGAATTCACATAGTAACAATGACAAGGTTTTAAAATTACTTTTATGTAATCTAAAACGGCACGACTGTAAATTAAGCGATTACTACATCAGATTAATGTTATCATGGTTATAAATAAGGATATTATACAACTGCATTTTAACAGATAAAAATTGCGCTGAAAAGGCCAACACATGAGACATACGCTTATAGTACCCACACTTCAGTTGAAGATTCATTTAACAAAAATAACAATAAATAAACTGAACAGTCACAGTAATACTTTGTAACAAATTAAACAATGCGGGAGTAAATATTTTTTTGTATAAAAAAATTGCAGTTTTTAGATGTTTACTAAAACATATACATTTTAAAGTACAATTTTAACATTTTATACACCCAATGCACTCTATGCACTTCATTTTTTCTTTTATTTATACTATACTCAGCCAAATTTGCTAATTTATTTATAAACAAAACTAAAACTGTATGCAACTACATGATCTAGTTTGTTTAAAAAAAAATAGTATACAGGTATTATGTATAGAATACATTGTATAGTAGTAAATACTGCAACAGGTACCTTATTTCTTTTCTGTTCCGTAGGAAGAACCTTGACTGATCTGTGACATTCCAATAGATTTTTGAAGGAGAATGAAAACTGAAACAAACAGTTGAATATAAACCTTTTGACAGATGTAAGTTATTATACGAGTCTCCATTGTTGCAAGTGTATAGGTATTAAAATCGATAATATGATGTATGGGAACAATACTTCTATAAGTGAATGTTGTCCTCCATAACTCAAGAACAACATAAAATGATATTTTCAGAAAAAAATGGACTTTTGGTATATCGAATTAGAAAGATTTATCTGCTGAAAAAATCTATTTATTATCCACCTACTCCCCAAGCCCAATAATCGTCACTTTGACTTCAGTTAAGCAACACCTAATTTATTTAGCCCAGTGTTCTGATTAAGGTTTTATCGCATTTTTCGTGCATTACATCCTTTTTAGAGTTAATTATATATATTATATAAAAATTATATATATAAATAAATAATTATATAAATAAATTATATATATTATATTATATATATTATATAAAACAAATTTAAGGTAGGTAGTACTTACATGCGGCGAATATAGCACACGCTATGGAGAAATATAGAAGCTTTCCACTGAATAGAAGACCGATTAGGTAGTAGAGCATAGGTGTGAGCGTAACGATCGCCCATCCCAATGCATTAACTAGCGACCAAATAGGCGGTGAAACGGTAAACGGCTCCACTCGTTCAACCCCAGACTCAAGGAAAAAGTCACCGGTGTTCAAAAAGGAGTCTTGCATTTTATCCTGTAATAAAAAAAAAAGAAATTATAACTGGTACAAGCACTTGATTGAACCGATAGCCAAGAGTTAAAGGCAACTTTGTCCGCGTGTTTAAGTTTCAACGGTTTTTCAATTTTGCAACGTTTTTCATTTATGCTCCGCTCCTTTTGGTCGGAGCGTTATGATATATAGCTTATAGCCTTCCTCAATAAATGGGCTATCCAACACTGAAAAAAATTGTCAAATCGGACCAGTAGTTCCTTAGATCAAACAAACAAACTCTTCAGCTTTATATATAAAGGCGGTCGAATACGCCAACTGCTAAGTCGAGTCTAGCTGGGATTGATCCAGTCCCATTCTAAACATTTGTGTAAACTGTTAATGCCTGTTCTAAGACTAAGAGGTGTTCTTTACGGTACCCCCGCTCAACACAGGGTAAAATAAAAATACCTAGCGACCGGATTCTTTTAAATAACAGAAAATAATAAGCGTGCTGTATGGGATTTTCTTTGCTTATATTGCTTCTGATAGACTACAAAAGATTAATTATGATGAGATGACACGCAATTATACATATTCTAGAGATTATGACTATTTTTTTTAATGCCAAAACTACTAAACCGATTTAAATGAAATTTGGTACACAGATAGTCTAGAGCCTGAGAAAGGATACGACATACGCCAAACGGGCTTCCGCGGGAAACGGCTAGCAACAAATATAGACACGATTTTTTCTTTTTATACGTAACTAAAACTGACGACGATACATTGATTTGAAATTTGACGTCACGATGTACGTTTTGTGTAACATCGTGACGTAATTAGCATCCACCCCTGAACCCCACCCCACCCCTTTGATTCGCTGTCACCTTAGTTTTAGTTACAAAATACGCTATAAAAAATACGTGTCTAATATTTTTTTTATTATCTAACTTACGGACTTAGGGGCCGTCCATATATTACGTCATTCTAAATTAGGGGGGGGGGGTTGGTCTGCGGATGACGGCAAATGATAGATGGGGGGAGGGGGTGTTTCAAAATTGACGTCATTCTTATTTATTTATTTATAGTTTATTGTTCACGTACAAAAAGATTATTTCTAAAAAGAAATTTCTTCCAGCACACCTAGTAAGTGAGACTGCAAATGTGAGAGGCGGCTAAGGCGCGTACAGTACTAAAATAACTGATAATAAACATACATAATGCAACATAGATGTACATTGTGTAATATTACATATAATACTAGCTGCCCGCCCCGGCTTCGCCCGTGGTACTTACATGTATTATACATATAAACCTTCCTTAAGAATCACTCTATCTATTAAAAAAAACCGCATCAAAATCCGTTGCGTAGTTTTAAAGATCTAAGCATACATAGGGACAGACAGCAAAAGCGACTTAATTTGTTTTGTACTATGTATTGATAATAAACACAATACTTAAATAATAACTACAACATTACATAATTAATAAAAGTACATAAATACTATACTTATACTTAAATACATATCTCATACTAAGAAAAGATAGTGTTCTTGTGATATTTTGCAAGTATTTAATGGTATTAATTATTGAACTCATTATTTATTTATTTATTTATTAAAAAGGTCAAGGCATGTCTACATTATTTTTAGAAAAGTAAAAAATAGGGAATAATAATATGTAATAATACCCAATTTTTTACTTTTATATTATATTATACCAATGATTATTGCCAAAGTAAAAATAATAAAAGGTGATTCTATAATCAAGTGTTTTAATCATTAATACCCTATTTTTCTCAAATCTGCAATGTTTTAATTTTGTCAAACTGGTAATGACGTCAATTTTGGGAGAAGGGGGGGGGGGGGTCATTAAGAAATGACGATAGGATGATTGTAGGGGGGGGGGGTCTAAAATCTGAAAAAATCGATGACGTAATTTATGGACGGCCCCTTAACAGATTTTTACTTTTCATACCCAGTCAACATTCCTATTAAGACTGACGCAACGAGCAGCATGTTCGTGACGATAAGAAACCAGTACAATTTACGTGTTAAAAACATACCAACAAAGAAGATAAAAATATAATAATAATTATTCGTCTCTTCCTGTTTAAAATTTACCCATACCGGTAGCATTAGAAGTAAGTTGATAAGTCATTCATGTCGCGGAAATTCGTCATATAACCAATATACTAAATTCAAGGCTAAACGATTTTGCATATATCGGCTACGAATCAAACTATAAAGTTATTTAAATAAACGTAAATTTTAAGAATCGTATTATTCATTTAGTCATAAGACATGCATTTATTCTGCTTTCGATGTTAATCTAGTGTGAAAGGTATAAATAGATTTCGTATCATCTTAATTAGAAGATTAGCGGAAATGGGTCGTTGTGTGGCGTCAAATGCAATAATGGCAAGTGACCCACTAAATACAGACTTGATTGGGACTAGCTGTTATAGGTGCATGCATGTAGACTATTTTGGGCTTCAGTTTTACTTGTATATTCAAATACCTACATCAAGAAAAAAAACAAAACCAAGCATTGAGTTATGAGACTCGTTTTTGTAGACCATACATTTTTAACAACACTTCGTCTTTAATCATATTATGGCTGTAGGTAGATACTGTCGCTAACGGTACTTATAGATAACCAAATCTTGCGGAGATTCTAAAGGAGATATCTTTTACACATTCTTATTTAACAATTAATTTTCTTATTTAGCTGTGCCCGCGATTTCTCTCCCGACAACTGACTACCCACCCACCTGCCTACCTACCCCTACCAATTTTCTCATTCACTTAATAACTTCTTGTTCTAAAATTGTATTGTTTTATACAACCCTTGTCCTGACAATAAAGAACACAAAAATAAAAGAATAGTCCAATTTGGTGCAGTGGTTCGGAAGTTATGCGCTTACATATATTTCGGCGGGTCATTTTTTTATATATATATATATATATAGATTAAACATACCTTTACAACAAATAAGTCGTGCAGCCATTTCGCGGCCTCCGCCTCATCTTCAGGCACTTTTTCGACTGGTATCCGCTCAATATATAAATGAGGATGCACTGGCTTGCCGTACAGCAAACTTGTTAATGTTGGTGGAGTCTGAAAGTAATTTATACTACCATTAATTAAGATATTTTGTGAAACTTATTTTTAATTGAGAATTTTATTTGTTAATTATGAATTGGAGGAGATCAGTGGACAAGGAGCTCAGGGAGGAAGAACTCAAATGGGAAGACGCTCGAATAATCGCGCGGGACCGGCCGGCTTGGAGAAAACTTGTTGGGGCTCTCTGCACCAGCGGGGTGCCTTAGGACAACAACAACAACAACAATTATGAATTACATAATACTAAATAGTAATAAATTTATTGTGTAAATATTAGAAAAACTTAAGTGTCTAAAGCAGATTACATCTTTAAACAATAGTTCGATATCAGTAACACGTCAATGCCGTGTATTCTTGTTATCGTTCAATGTGCATTCACGTTTGTACACACGCTACCTAGGTAATCTACGATGCACAAAGCTGTAATTACCTACTCGAACAAACTGTGACAACAGGTAGACTGCTATCCAAGATGATATTATAGTGGAACATTGTTCTAATGGACATGCCATTGAAAATCAATCATCACTGTTACCTAACAGCAATCTATTAGCGTTATCAACGTGAACAACATTAATCCTCAAATTTATAATTATAATACCATTGAATATGTTATTGACATTATCAAAAACTAATATTACTAGTAAATCAACCGACATAATCAATTAAACTACAATTAATAAAATTGACACATCTAAGAGCCACTAAAAATTATCGTAAAAAAAAATTATACTTAATTCTATCAATAGGTATGAAATAATCGAAAATTGATGAACTTGAACCTCTTGGTCACAAGAATGGGTGATAAAATTAAATGTTTGTTAACATAGAGGTGTTAATGAGCGCTAATCGTAAAACTATAAACGCAAATGTAACTTTATCCGTCTATGTGTATTTTTTTCCTTGACGTTATTCAAAAGTAAAATTATTGGTTTAGTGACGTAATAATAAGAGCACGACTGTGATTAGTTTACCAAAAGACAGCGCTCAACATAAGGTTTGATAGGTGATTAACAAATTTTTGTGTTGATCAGCATTTCAGAAACCGTGGTCTAATGTTCCTAATAACTTTGTTCACAATAAATCGAAGTCCTTAAATCTCTTACCTTAGAATCTTTTTCAAAAGCCAATTGGATGTTGTAAATAACTGGTATTTTTCCTCTGAAGAACTGTAAGCTTGTAGTAAAGCCTCGAGTGCGAGGCGTTAAGTGATGTTTGAGAAGCGGCAAGTTCTTTTCTTTTGCGAAATTTAACGATGCTTCGTGCTTCTTCTTTGTATAACGAGTTCCCTCAGGAGTCATGAGTAGCTAAAAGAAAATCAATCATAAGTATGATTGGGGGCGAAATTTAAAAAACATGTGACGGTGTGCCTCTTATATTGTCCTAGTGCATGTAATTTATTCTGATTGTGCTATTGTGGTCCAATTGGTACCGCAGCGCGGGGACACAGCTTATGCATTTCGTACGATCCACACTGTTGTCGTCATTTCTACATATTCTCAACTATTTTTAAGCTTCTTTTAACTAAATTCTTACGTAAATATCATATTGTACATAAATTCGTGTTTATCATATTAATTACAGCATTGAATGTGATTAGGAGACTTTTAGTCATAAATAATTCATTGACCGTCGGTTACTGCGAAGTAACGAACAATTAAGCATTTGATAGTATTTACAGCTATGTAAAATTACTGGCCGTGAACAAAAATCTTAAGTCATAAGTAAAAGTTAAGATTCACCTACGATTTGGTACGATTCGAAATTTCGAACGAAAAACTGACTGTACGTATGTGGTCAACACATTTGTATGATTTTACTGCGCTTGGAATCCCGATTCTATTTGAAATCGTAATTCCGTATCTATGCGGCCGCCCTAATACTACAATCAAACAACAAAAATAGCTGACGATTGTTTCTATAGTGAATTCAATACATATACAGATACATTCAATACATATTTATGTACATACAACAAACTCATTACGATGTATTTTTTTAATATTACAATATTAAAAATCAATTAACCTCTGATTAAACTGTTATCATAATGCACCAACGCATGGCGACCACATGTGACTGGTTCCAAATGACCAAAATAAACCTTATCACCTTGGTTTAAAGGCGCTGTCTATTTTAAGTTGTTACCACATATGTTTGGCCCGATTTTGTTAATCTTGATATAAATGATTACTTACCCATACAGGATCCGGATAGTCACATAATTCTGATATCTGGTGTTTAATTGTCTCCTTATCTTTCTCGAAAGATCTTTCTAAAAATACAAACTCGGAAAATTTCCACATCCAACCAATGGGTGGTAAATACTGGATGGATTTTTTTGCGTAGGCTTTGCAATTCTGAAAAGAAAGGTTTAATGGACCGTGAGTGGGTAAAAGCACACCTACATAAAATTATATGGTGTGTTATATAGTAAATTGACATTATATGTTCCAATATTTGTTAACTCTAATTGTTAACAAGAGATCTGTCGTAAGAGAAAATACAAGGGCGGGCAAAGCAAACCACCTATTGGATAGAACAACAAAGACCAACATTACATAATACTCGTTATATTATATTGTTACAAACCTACCAAAGAAGCATACATAGAAACATACTTATGTAGGTATGTATGCATACTTCATCCTACACTCAGTGACAGCGTCTTATACATATAAATATTAAACGTACAAACAATCGAGGCACGTATGAATATTAATTGCGAAGATATAAATTATTTAAATTAGGTTACCAATATAAACAAACAAAAGAAACCCAAACAACGCAATTAATGTTGACCCTGTTAATCAGAAGACTAGTAAGACTTCAGGCTTTAAATACAGACTTAGCCGAACACACAATTTAGGTCGTAAATACATATTTCCATGAACCATCCCTAAAACGCTTGGGGGAGTGTTCACAAATCGATAATAATATTCTAAATGGACTTAATATTATTAAGGAGCTGGTTATTATGAGTAAAAATCTATGTATTAATTTTAGGTATTTTTTCTCTTTTTTTTGCTGAAATATAAATAAAAGATATATATGTTAATATAGTAAGTACCTACAAATGATTATCATAATTTATTGTATAGGTAAAAACAGTTCAAATTACGTCATTTTTTTTTAATATTTTATTTTATTTTCGCTGACTATCGCACAAAAATATTGTATAGGTACTGCGACACTGAATACCAACAATTTCGTAAAAAAATATCTGTTTTCGCTTTACTATCTATCTATTTATTCGCGTGCTGATTGCATGCCCTGCGTGCTATTTGCTAATGATGATGTTTGATCGTTGTGATATTACTTTATTTTCCTCCACCAGCACTTTGGTAAAGGAAACATAACGACGACAATTTTTATGGTTCCATTAAATTCACAAGCCAGTATTATGTCACACAAATCATGTCAAAAAGTGTCTTTATTACAACAGTTGAGTTCAAGGTTTGCTTCAACTGTTTACGGAAGAAGTTATAGGTATGATTGATTATTTTTTTCATTATTTATTGATTGATGGTTATTTGAACTAGACACCAGCACTAGGTACTAAGTAGCAGCGAGTTGTTTGCGTTACGCTATTTTAATTTCACATTAACCGTGGCTATATGCTCGATGACCGTTACTAAGTCTTACCGGTGAACTTTAGACAGAACCGATTATAGAAGTAATATTCTGAATATATTTTATCAATATGAATAACGTGGTATGAATGTTTCTTTGTTTAAAGGACCTTGCTGACCATCGCACGTTACCCGACTATGTTAAGTCTAACAAGTTAGTAACCACAACCAGGAACTTTTTGATTTGTTTGTTTCATACATTTGTACTGCCTCTGTTATCATAAAATTCAAGATTAGTGAGGCCATATTTTTATTGCACAAAACTCAGCAGTTTCAAGTTGTAAATCAACTCAATACTAAATGTAAATATGCGGAATATATTATGTAGCTTCGCATAGGCAGTTTCCTTTAGCGCGAAATACTAATAACTAGCAATAGTAATAAAGTTACGCAATTTTATTAACTGCGTATATTTAACGTGTCCGGTGTGTCCCAATTCTGACATTTCTAACTTAATACCTTGTTCCAATTTGATTATCAGGTTAATTAATGATATCCTGGCTTGAAACACTAAAGCAGTACTTTAACGCGCGACATCAATAGCAACATTCAGTACTTAAATATCCAATGCAACACACTACCTAGGTGCATAGTTTGCATTAAAGTTGGCCATATTACCTCTTGAGAGTACTTAATGGTCAGTGGTCAGGGCCATGATCATGTTACTCAATACCTAAATATTCTCGTGTATCGTGGTGCGCATAACATTATCATTACTTATCGAAAATGTAGAAACTGCACCCGCCCACGTGATATACCTACGTTATGGTCTTATGAAACAAAGCTAATTTTAAGAATTATTAGAAACTAGTTGTTTTCCGCGGCTCCGCCCGCGTGGATGTTGGTTATCGAGGCAAAAAGTAGCCTACGTCCTTTCTCAGGCTCTAGACTATCTTTATACCAAATTTTATTTAAATCGGTTCAGTAGTTTAGCCGTGAAAGCGCGATAGATAGACAGAAGTTAATTTCACATTTATAATATTAGTAAGTATTTTATTAGTTAGAAATCTCAAACTATACAATTTCGATTAACTTAAACTGCACGTTATTTTACATGATTTGTATCATCATCTTAGTCATGTACAATAACGTCCAGTTAAGTAAGAAATACGCCGTAAGATGTAGATTATTCAGATATTTGCGCGTATGTTGAACCCGTGACACCTGCGCAAATGGCACTGCTGCATGGCTTATGCACTACACATAGGTATAGGTAACGATGCATACATTACTATCATACGAAAATTTTCCTCATTTACGACGGATTTCTACATGATTGATAAAGTAATTGGCTAATAAGGGGATTGACTTGACCGCAGATGATATGCTATAATGCCCATATTGTAATAGTTACCTACATTAATAAGATAGGTACCTATATTATTTCCGTGTACTTATTGATAAAGGCGTTTCATATATCTTAGTAATAGTTTGATAAGGTATCTAAATACAATCAATAATCAGGTAATCTCGTATGCAGTCAGTCGATTGTCAATGTAAACATATAATTCGATGATTGCTATTTGCTAGTGTGCAAAAATATAATTTTAATCAATGTAATTTTTCTGTCGCTAACCTGACCTATCGTAATCGAGGGATTTAAAATACATATTTATAGATTTATTTAATTAAGTAAATAGTTACAGTTATTTTATTGTTTAATGCCGCCCACACACAGACTTCTAGAAGTCGTGACAAAGTATATAGGCTTATGTACAACACCCATACACAGACTGCTTGAAGCAGACTGCTTCGAGTGGTCGAAAAAAACAAAACTAGCGGCCAGGAGACGCATGTGACGTGCGAGAGGTCGACTGCTCGAGCAGTCCGTATGTTGAGCACTGACAAGCAGCTCAAGCAGTCCATGTACGGGGGGGGTTTTAACAAGCCTATAGTCAAAATATGAACCATCATTTCATTCATTATAATCTACTCTACATTTTTGTACTATTTTCAGCATACTACATGAACAAAGAGGTTTGGAATTGAGCAAGCAATTAAAACTAAAAATTAAAAATAAAACTACAAAAATATATAAAATATTACTGTAATGAATTAAACTGACAATGAATTATATGTTAAATGTCCACACAACTAATGGTTAATGACTACACTATTATTGTCTTTGATATTATCAAATGTAATTAACATTTTTATTAAAATTTTAAAGTTTTACCACATGGTAATGACGTATTTGTAAGGTAATACAATAAAAATATACAATGATTATAGCATGATATATTTTTAGAAGAGAAACAAAAAAATGTAAAATTTCGACTACATAATTAAAAGGTAAAAATGCCTTTATGTAAATGCCCCTTATGAAAAAGATATACTTAACGTAATTAAGTAGTCATAAAAATAAAAACCCAACAGTGCGCCTAAATAATTTATATTTTTTAATTTTTCTTATACTAAATTATGTTACATTTAAATATACCAATTAAATATATTTTTGTATGTCAATTTATAGATCCATTTTTTATATATATTTTTTTCCTCTTGAGTGGGGTAGCTATTCAATAGGTAAGAGGAAAAAGATGCCATTTTCATGTTAATAAATTTTGATCATCACATCTCTCATGATTAAGACCACTCCTTCTAGGGCAGTCAGATAAAAATAACAAGTGTTACACAGTATGTTATTTAAACATACAATTTGTTAACATATTATCTAATGCATTTAATGTACAAAGATATCTGAAATAGTTGTATGTACTACTTTTTAAAGTTTTTAATTGGAAAAAGTAAATAATTATAGAATACTCACCCCTAAAACTCCTATAGTGTTACAGAAATGCCATCCCATTAGCCAATCTATTTCATAGCTATGGTTCATAAGAAGGTATCCATGTTCTTTACCATAAAATTTCTCATATTCATCCTTCTTAATGTACAAAGATTGCTTAGAATTTGACCACCATTCCGACATAAACACTAATTCTGAAAAAAATATAAGACGGCATGTCTTGATTGATGGTGAAATATATATTCTTATTAATGATAAATTTTTATTTATATATTTTGATCAGTAATTCCAATCAATATTGAAGTAAAGTTTTGGAGAGGTATTGCTTAATTCAGATACAAAAATTAAATATAGTACAGTTGTCTATTAAAATAAATAGGGAACAATACTTACGACTATAAAATGAATATGAAAGATAATAGTTTATCTTTCTATACAAAGATTTATTGAATGGCTTGAGTCCAAAGTATAAAATGGCTTGTACAAAGGTCAGGATCAAACCAGATGTGAAGTATGATATAGCAAAACATAGATGAACAATTGTTGATTGCTTTAAAATATTTAGGTTTATCATCTTGGATGTTCCTCTTGCACTTTTAGTCATGAAATCTAAAAAAAAAAATATTATAATACTTTTACACAGTACACAAATTCTGTAAGAAATATATTTATTAATTTCTATTTAATCATTTATATACACATTACCATAGACACATTTAAAGAGATTTTTACTAAACAAAACAAATTGGCTTTTTATTTGAGAAAACAACTCTTCAGGTAAATTTTTATTACCCATGGTACATATTGTCCTGTCTATAAATTTTATATATTATTGCAACAATCCGTTAGTAATTTAGCACTTGAATATGAAATAATAAATAAAAATTTCATAGGCAGTTTGAGTTATTGTTTCATTTTATAAAGCATTCATGATTATTATATAATAAAAATAGTTTTTTGTTTATTACACGGTTATATAACATATCCATTCATATTACAAATATTTCGTAGAGTAAATAAAGAGTTAACTTCTTACTTATTGAAGTCAATTAGTGAATAACTAAACTGAAGTCCTTGGAGTATGTACTCACAGCATACATAAATAAAACGTGAATGTATATCAATCAGCACATGCTTGATGAACACATGATTTTTACGTTATTTTATGAGCTTCAGATTTATAGACCTTAAATTTATTGTTCACTAATACGTTTAAATTTATAAATTTTGAATTAAAATTTAGAAACTTTCTTCGCAATGTTCCAATGACAGAATAAGTCAGATTCAGAATTTCAGATTACAATTTGGAAAGCCAAGTATGCATTATTTTGTTTGTTTCAATAAAACGTTTTGTAAAAAAATATAATTACCATGTCAATTTCTTTTTTTAGATAAACGTCGGAGGTACACACCACACAGTTCGATTAAAAACAAAATAGAACAAGAACAAAATTGTGTGTCTATCCTACTCAAACACCGCTACTTTTATCTAAGGTTGGTACCGTACCGGTAGAATCTGGTAGAATAGGTAGAATTCTAATCGTAGTGATGCTATGGTAGAGGTCGTCCGGCGTCGATATCGACTATTCGATGCGGTTCGGTTCACTATGGGTGATGATGGGTATGATTATACAC
Source organism: Diachrysia chrysitis (assembly GCA_932294365.1). Lineage (NCBI taxonomy): Eukaryota > Metazoa > Arthropoda > Insecta > Lepidoptera > Noctuidae > Diachrysia > Diachrysia chrysitis. The sequence goes on from OW028645.1 coordinate 5,669,360, forward strand.
GTTCCAGATCTTAGCTAAAGAACCTATTCCACATACTTATTAAAAGATGCTACACTAAACTACCCTAAAGCGTATACCGTTGTCTTGTCAATGTTCTAATGCCGGTCACTCACATTCGCACGAATACGCAAACTCACAAGTGTACACAGAGTACTTTTATATTTATGGAAGGAGGGTAGGACCATGTTTGCAAATTATTTCATTTCCAAGCCGTGTCGGTTTTGAAACAGACGTCAAAGCGCCCGAACCTTTGTCGAAATCTTTGCGCGCATGTGAGTGACCAGGGTAATAAATAAGTCTTGGGTCGTGTGTGTCGAAATAGTGTGTCAATCTCAAGTAATCTCAATATTAAAAATCACGTACCTCATACCCAAAGTGACCCAAACCAAACCCAAATATTAATAAACAAAATAAAGGCCGTTAGGCAAGGCAGCCCTATCATAAAAGAGTAAATGTAATTATAAGGAGTCATAATCTAAAAAACGAAATAGCTATTGTGTTTAATAAGAGACTACTTAACACTCCTTTGAAAGTTTCTGTGCAGCGAAATTTACTCTCACGAAACAGACTTTTGAACAGCTGATCAATCAAAAGATTAAGCGAGCGACAGCCTCGAGCCTTGTGTCTGTCAGGGAAGAACTGTCAGGTGATCTTAAAGGTCCGTCTGTAAGTGACCGATGGGCGATGATCTAACGGCTAACACGTCGTTTCGCTGATCTTATTCTGTTCATCTGCTGTACTCCTGACTCCTGGTACTCTATAATGTCATTTTGGACCTCAAAGCCCAAAGGTGTATCGAGTGATATTTTATCATTTGACAATTTTGACATGTGCTTGACATTAAAAGTACTCTTTGCTTGACATTGACTTGACAGACAAAATAAATAAAAATACAAAATTCTAACCTCAAAAATTTTAACTTAAAATAGATAAAAAATATGTTATTATTCTGTGTTAGATAAAGGTCATGAAGTCTTTTTTAATATTTAGGTAGTAATTCAATCTTAGCTTAATAAAGAATGTTGTGTCTCAAATATCTCAAGAAAACAACAAGCTATGCCGTCCATGCATACAGTTGCAGAACACTAACTTATTCCAAAAATACTGTAATATTAGGAATCGAAACCTCATGCGATGACACTGGTTGTGCGGTTATTGACGGTAAAAACAGTATCTTAGGTGAATCTTTATACTCTCAAAATGCTATACATATACGATTCGGAGGTGTTAACCCTCTCGTCGCTCACGAATTACATAAAGATAACATTGAAAAAGCTGTAGCTGAGGCTCTTGATAAAGCCAATAAAACTATTAAAGAAATCGATGGCATTGCAGTAACAACAAAACCTGGTTTGCTTGTAAGTCTTCAAGTGGGAGTAAAATATGCTAAGTATCTCTCAAAAAAGTATTCCAAACCCATAATACCTATACATCACATGGAAGCTCATGCTTTAGTAGCTCGAATGTATTATGATTTGCCATTTCCATTCGTGGTTTTACTAATATCAGGAGGTCATTGTTTATTAGCACTAGTCAGAGATATTAATGACTTTATGTTACTTGGAAAAAGTCTTGACAACGCCCCAGGAGAAGTTTTAGACAAAGTTGCTAGAAGAATGAAATTAAAAAATATACAAGAATACTCTACAATATGTGGAGGAAGAGCTGTGGAACTGGCAGCACTCAAATCTTCAAACCCTGGGTTATTTCAATTTACTTTGCCTCTGCTGAAAAATAGAGACTGTAACTTTAGTTTCAGTGGACTCAAGGATGCTTTAGTAAGGCAGTTAATTAAAAAAGAACATGAACACAATTTAATGGGGGATGAAATTATACCTGAAGTGAATGACTTATGTGCAGGCTTCCAGTGTGCTGTTGCAGAACATTTAGCCCACAGAACTCAAAGAGCAATTATGTTTTGTGAAAGGAATAAATTAATAAGTCCTGATAATAGAAAGCTTGTTATCTCTGGAGGTGTAGCTAGTAATAATTTTATATTTGAATCAATAAAATTGGTAGGTAATAATATGGGCTACAGTACATATCGCCCACCTGCAAGTGTGTGTACTGACAATGGTGTTATGATAGCCTGGAATGGGTTGGAAAAAGTGAGAAAACAGTGTGATATCAAATCTGACTTTAGTCTGAAAGAAGTGGATCCAGAAGCACCTTTAGGAGTCAACTGTGTTAAGGAAGTTACAACTGCCAATATTCAAACCAAAGTGACTAGATTCAAAAGTATATATAATATAATAGGGATGATGACGGGGTTTGAAAAGGAAAAATCAATTTAGTCAATCAGCTAGGTGAAAAAAATATGAGAAACATATTTTTGGCTTTCTTGATAAGAAAAAACTTCTTTGCTAAAGTTAATCAAAGGTAAGGAGTGGGTTTATCATAACAAACTGTACCACATCATGTCAACACCCTTAATTTACAAATCAATGTATAGTCATTAGTTTTAGATTACAGAAATAAAGAAAACTATTAATATTAATATTTTTCATTATTATTTTAGCCCAAACAGTCCCACTGCAGGGCAAAGGAGCTTGGTCTTCCATGTGGCCTATGTCACATTTCCTCTGACCCAGTCCAATCTCAATTTGGCAGCCTTTTCAGAAACATTGATAATGTGACTTTGAGCGCAGTATTGAGTTCCTATCTGGTCCGTTGGTTGAACTCCAAGGATACTGTGCTTCTAAAGTCCATGGTTCTTTGGCATACAAAGGGGCAAGTTTTTTGGATTATGATCGGTGCCCAATTGGTCCTATAAGAGTTTCTTTTTTCGTTTTAAGGTATGGAACATATAAATATTGAAACATTATTAAAGATGAAAAAAAAAATATCTTAATTTTTTCTTTACAAAAAGCACTCAACTTCACATTACAAATACTATGTGTCTTCAAGCTACTAGTTCTTACTAAATTTATACTTATTGGGGACAATATTTGGTTTAAAAATACACAATAACATTTACAACAATAATTTATTAGATGACATTACATAAAACTAACATTTGCAGATAATCATGCATGCTGGTAAAGAATTCTCTCTGGTTTACTTGGCACCGGCAGCTTTTAGATCTGAAATTTTTATATTTATATTAGATGTTGTAAGTAGAAGTAATTATAGAAAAATGTGGCAAAAACAATTATTATTTTGACAAACACAAGACATTTATATGGGGTAAAACAACTCTCACTATGCATTAGATAAAACAGGGATGTTATGTTTCTCTTCTAAAGGACTATCACATTTAAACTCTCAGAATGTTAGTCTCAAAAAACAAACAGTCGCATTGTCTAAACTAAGGTTAAATTTCACTGCAATCTATAGATTAGTTTTTTTTTTCATCCTTTTCATACTAAATGAAATAGGATAGCAAGCCTTGTAAACCTTTTTTGGTTTTGACAAACCTAATTAAGATCATCCTGATTAGTCCTTTTCATCTGAAAAATCAATTATTAATTTGAAGTAAAGTATTAAAAACATATTCACAGTACTCTCATCCAAAGGAGCAATATTTTTACTAGCATCAAGACAAGTTCCCCCAAATATTTTTTATTAATGCAAAGTAGGATTAAATTAATCAAGTTTTACATAAATAACGTTTCTTCAATTTGTTATCTTTACAATTTTGCCATTTGATGTCTCTCTTATTGGCCACTTTCAAGTCAATGTTCAATAATGAAACTTTAATCATTCAACTTTGTTTTCTTATAATGTATTTAAAGAACTTAAAATTTGCCCTGATGAAGGCCTTCTGCTTATCATACCTATGTTAACTTTTTTTAGCGCATCTTTTTCAACTGATAGGTACCATTAGTGTCTCTTTGTTGAAGAACCTTCCTCTGTGAAAATATAGATATACTTACGTGCTGGCTTGCCGTTGAGCCAAGGAGTAATGCGAACGTGGGATTCATCACGTTTAAGAGCATCGGCACGTAGTTCGGGTTTCAAGGCTCGTCGCAACATTTTTGCGGCGATGTTGGAGTAGTTTATGTAACTAGAAAAACATAACCTTAAGTATCGGAAATCTTACAACAACGACCATCAGTCCTCATATTTTAAAATCTATTAATACGTACTTTAAACCGGCTTGCCTCCACGCACTCATTTTATGATAATTATTTGGGATCTGCAAAGTAGAATCCTACGAACCCGATTTATAAATCGAATTTGGAATAAGTCGGAATTGGATTGAAGTGACGTAACAGTCGTAGGTCGTAGTGTCGAACGAATTTTCGATTAGTTAGTAACCGTTACTAACAGTGTAAATGCGGTTTTTGATTTGGATTCATCGTAAGTTTTATTAACAGGTAATTAAAATATTATGTGGCATTTTTTATAAAATAAAAAACAAGTGTGCTTCAATAATTATTGTTAGTATGTACAGCCGCAACGAACCGATGAGAAAGAACTAGCCCAACAGCCTGCGGCTTTCAAACCTTATTTATCTTATTCTCTGTTCACCAATTTTTGTTGCACAACACACAGGTACAACATAGTATTTTAAGTACATCAACACTAAATTTATGTCGTAAAGTACCTCATTATTACGAGATGACAAGACTACGACTTGACAAATGTGAAATTACAAAATGACAAATAATACTAAGTGTAATAAATTATTTTCCATTATTCCAATATTTTGTAAATGTATATCATGCTTAGTGTTAAATGATGCTTAGCAGCATTTACTTTGCGTAGTGATAATTTAAAACGTAAACTATTGTTTTTGGATCTGGTATCACCAATCTTGGTATAGCATGCCGCGATGCTCGATATGTCGCTTTAGTGATATTTCGTATCGTTATAAATCTCAACTGATTGTATCGATACTACTATATATATCGCACGATGTGTATCGCTATTGTAAATATTGCATCGAAAATATCGTATTGGATTTTTACAGTAAAACTCTTGTCTCAAAAGTAGGTTGACCTTTATCCTTGTTGTCCAGTATGTTAAACCATTTTATTTTCTATCTAGCAGTTCAAAATATGAATTAAACGGCAACACAGCTTAATGACATTGTTCGAATACCTTCATAATTAATATAAAATCAACAAAGTAAATTTCAATGACATCTTGGAAAGATTATTACAAATTAACATGCATTCGCCCACCAACCTAATTCGAATTTATTTCCTCGTGGAAAAATTGACAAAATTATAACACTTTTATATTTTCGCTCCACAGCATTGATAAATTAATCAGGAATATTCTTGGTTCTACACTGATTGATGTCGAACGGAGCTACGCACGCCTACGTGAAGCCGTGCTTCACCTAGGCTGCGGAAGCCTAGAGACTCGCTTGACTCTTACTCACCATAAATCAAATCTTCCTGACTATCCATCTTCCCAGAGACGGTAGGATAAACCGCTCTGCAGGGTAGTTCATAAAACATTATGCCCACATCGACTACTACTGCGGATCGTGCGTACCTACTTGCTATGGGGGAGTGGGAATCAGGCCTCTGGCTTCACTTACTAACATCATCGAACATCGAGGCACCTTGTTCGACGATACTACTTTCCACCTCTGTTTCACTACGCCTAGGCGCTTCATCTTGTTCGCCACATCGCTGTGACTGTGGGGAAGTTGTCAACAGCCTTAGACACCACGGCCACCACGGCCAAATATTACATTGACGTTTATCGATACAAAATATCGACATTTCGATACGTATTGTGGGCATCGCTAATTTAGCATGGCAACTAAAAGCGAGTGTCGAAGTGTCCAACAAATCAAAATAAAAGAAATAGTGTGTCCTATTCTGGAATTTATGAATTTGTTCTAAAAACATAATTAACAGTAAAATTCTTCAAACCTAAGACGGTAGGTGTTATTTCATTGAGCTTATTAAACACCGATAAAAAATACGACTTTCACTTAAAAAAATTGAGTTGGCATAAATTTAATCGCAAATTTGTGACGTTATCTATTAATTTAATAAATATTTATTAGTTGGTGCAAAAAAACTACAAAATTTCACGCATTTTAGAGTATAAAATGTCCTTTTAATTGAACATGTTATATCAAATTAGTATTGCAGCTGTTGTACTTGAAGCATTGTATGACACTTGGACTTGCAGTAATCCAATAATAAAATGGAAGCCGCTGATCGTTTGCTAAACAATGATAAACCTGTGAATCATAGTAACTTAGAAGAAGATCAGTTGTTTCTGAAGCAAAAACCTCCAGGTGTTAAGTGTGACATAGTCAATGAATGCAAAGTTTTTATCAAAGCAGAAGATGGAAGTGGTGATGCTCAATTGAATACTACAAACGCCATGATGCCAGAAAAGTCAGGTAATAATCTTAATAATATTTACTGAACATCAATGAAGTTATTGCATCATACATTTAATAATACTATGAGCCTACTTGAATTATAAATTTATTGGGAAGAGATTCAGCTAATTATGATCTAATTCTAAAGTACTTATTGGGGAAGTTAGACTTAGCTTGGTCTTTTTCTTATGTTATTTCACTTTTTAATTATAATAAAAGTGGCTTGTTAAACCCTTGGGTAACTAATTAAAACATTCATACTCCAATAATACCAAAAATCTTTGCACAGGAATATATTGGTTTATTGTTCTATAAAATTTCAGATAATCCTGATTTTGTAACTTCTACGCCAGTCCCAAAGAAGGAGGCAATATCAGAAAATCAAGTTGTTGATTCAAATCCAGAATGTGATATGGAAGATGGTATATAATTTGAATAAAAACTTTTTAATTACCGAAGTTGTTAATGGGTATAAAATGTTTGTTTAATTCTGCAGGTGTCTCAGAATTGCCCATGGATGATGGTCTTCCGAGCACTGTGACTGTTCTAGACGCGGCTGACGGTGGGAAAGTGTATTTAGTAGGTACTGCACACTTCAGCATACAGTCCCAGGAAGATGTATCCAGAGTAAGTGTATTTTTTACTATCATAATCTCAACTAAACTGTTACTAATGACTTTGTACTGGATCCTCAGTTTGGGGGTCTTGGGGTCACAAACATTATGTGGCATAATTATAATATGTTTTGAAATTGTTGACTGTTTTAGGTAATACAAGAAGTAAACCCACATATTGTGATGGTGGAGTTGTGTGAACAAAGAACTAATATTCTTTTATTAGATGAAGAAGTCATACTTAGAGAAGCTAAGAATATTAATATTAAAAAGATCAGGTTGTTATTGTATTAAATTATTATAATTTTTAATGGTTATTTTATGACATGGAACTTCATGATTGAATATATGAACACAAGAAAAATGCCTTGACACACCTCTTGTGCCCAGGAATCATGGGTGATGCTTAAGCTGAAATTAAAAATGTTGGCTAATTTTATGTCATGATTCATCAAACTTCCTGTATTGCTGACTACCTTAATAATTGCTTAATTTTATATATTCAATAAAAAAACAATAAACTGAATTGTCAAGTAATCAATATAAAAACTATGTGTGGTATGCTTTGTTTGTTTTAAATTAATGTTTATTTATTTTTTATTGCAGAGCAACAATGGCTCAGAATGGTGTATTCAATGGCTTGATGTATATATTGTTGTTAAATATGTCTGCACATATAACAAGAGAATTGGGTATGGCACCTGGTGGGGAATTCCGAAGGGCAATGGCTGAGGTTATTATTATTTTAATGTATCCACCTGCACTATATATTATAATTTCATATGTAGAAATTTATAAGTACTTCACACTCTTAAAAACCGGCCAAGTGCGAGTCGGACTCGCGCACCGAGGGTTCCGTACACACCTGTAGGTATATAAGTAAAAGTTCACCCATCACTACAATCGAGTCATAGTTATGGTATGATATAATTGAAAAATGAAAAAAAAAAATTTTTTTTTTTTTATATGATGTAACTAAAAATTTACGGTTTTCGCAATTTTTCCTTTATCTGTACTATAAGACGTTACTTCGTACCAAATTTCAAGATTCTGAGTTCACGGGAAGTACCCTGTAGGTTTTGATTCCCTTGCGAGTGTCGAAAATTTGCGGCATAAACGGGAGTATCTTTTGATCGCGTTGACTTAGAAGTTTGATTTTTTTACAGCTTCAAGAGACCATAGACTTGAGTATTTGATATGAATTTCAGCTTGATACCTCCACGCGTTCCTGAGAAAAAAGGTCTTGACAGACAGACAGACAGACGGACAACAAAGTGATCCTATAAGGGTTCCGTTTTTACCTTTTGAGGTACGGAACCCTAAAAATTACTACTAAGTACTTACATACATGTATATGATATTGTTTTAGTTGGCAAGCAATTTACATTTAGTTAAAGTAAAATCTCATTTATTTTTATACATGAAACAGGTACAAGAATTAATATGTTTAAAATGTACTTATTTCAGGCTAAAAAAGTACCCAACTGCATAGTACAGTTGGGTGACAGAGCGATAGACATCACCCTGCATCGCGCGATAGCATCACTCTCTTGGGGACAAACCATCAGATTTGTATGGCATTTGCTTACATCGAACCAGACAATTAGGTTAGTTTTATATTATACATTTATTATATATATTATATTTATTATTTATTATATTATATATATTATATTTACCTCTGTGCGCGACGTGCCGCGGGTTCGATCCCCGCATGGGACAAGCATTTGTGTGATCCACAAATGCTTGTTTCAAGTCTGGGTGTTCTTTGTGCATGTGATTTGAATGTTTGTGAAACCCCCCGCGACACAAGGATTAAATTCCTTAGTAAGGGAGTCGTTTAAAAAAAAAAAAACCTTATATATTTAGGCGGCATAAAATGTAGTGTAAATAGATCATCATTAAGTTTCAATGTAAAGTACCTACTCAAAGTGCGCTTTATTAAGTGTAAACATTGCCACTTTCTTCTGGCGCGGTGCGTTAGGGTTGTAGACATGTCGCTTACAAGAACATAATTTTATAATAATAAAATTGCGTGCTAGTGGCAACCTTACTGCCCTACGCCTGCCCGAGGCGCGCTGGCCGACCGTACCTAAACTGCGTCTTGAAACGCCCCACTGCTATTAATGAAGATTTTCGTTTGAACATAAATGTTACGACGAACTTTAACATTCTTTCTACCGATTTAATTATTGCAGTCTGGAAGAGGTAGAGAAATGCAAGCAAAAGAAAATGTTAGAAGATATGTTAGAGGAAATGGCTGAAGAGTTCCCTGCGTTAAAGCGGGTGTTCGTTGTGGAGCGAGACATGTATCTCTGCCATTCATTGCAGGTCGCTGCCTTACAGCCGCGTGAGTATGATAAGAATTACTTTATTTAGGTTAAATAGTTTGTTGATGTATGGTTTACTCACATTTTTCGGGATATTGCAAATAGTTTGACATTATGAAGTTATTCATCATGAATATCAAAACTAGTCACTCATCCCCTAATACTGGCCGTAACAAAACCGAACATTCGAGTCTGTATAAGAAAAGAATATATAGGAATACAAAAAATTTAAAATAGTTTGTAATGGTTTTTAACCGATGTCAAAAGGTTCTCAATTCAACGGTTATTTGTTACGCGATATCTTCGGCAATTATGGATAGAATTAAATAAATCTTTTTGTCATCGATAGTGTATGTATTTTTGTGTTATATTAATTCGATTGTAATGAATGTAGTAATATATTTTGGGTTATTTTTTCTAGGTCGGGAACCTTGCCGCATAGTAGGTGTCGTTGGGATCGGTCACGTAGCGGGCATCGTGGAACACTGGGGTAAAATCAGACCGCAGGATATACCACCACTACTGCAGTGAGTAACTATTTATGATTACACTATCATTCACTCGAGATAAGATATAAGAATGCCTAGCGCCTCAATTATGTATTAATAATTCAACATGTATTAATTGAATCTAATCAAAAAAAAGCTAAGTCAGAAAAATAGCATAAACAATGTTTATTTAACGCACCTGATATGTGGCGAAGTAGTTTTGTCTTAAACACATAAAAGCTATATAATACTAAAAAGAAACCGGACAAGTGCGAGTCGGGCTCGCGTACCGAGGTGCATTGTGGTGCGGAGGTGGTAGGTCTATGATCACAAATAAGGGAAAAACTCTAATGTGATTTTTTTATTGAATTTATAATTAGATTTTACATGGCGTTTGCGAACGCTTCTTGTAAATTTTTTCCGTGATCTGTGGCTTGCGTACAAATCAGATCCCTTTTTACCCAAAAGGCCCATTTGTTTTTCAATGCTGTTTTTTTATAAAAAGCTACTATTCTTAAACATAATACTAATTGCGTTTAATTAATAAATTATTTCGTGTCACTACAGAGTCCCGCCGCCATCTCTGTCGACGCGTGTGATTCGCGTCACGATCCGCGTGGCGTGCGTGGGCGCTGTAATCTACGCTGGATACAAACTTGTGCCTCGGCGCTGGTTGCCTTGATGACTAGAACTCTGCCTTCTATTGTGGTAAATATTTTTAATAAATGTAATAAAATGAGATTATTAATTAATCTTTAATATCCACCTCATAGTTTTCTTTTTCGATAAAGTCTTTTGCTGGTACTGTATTTAATGTTGGATGTACACCTAAACGTCTTTACCTATTCTTCGCGTTTAATTTATACATGTCTATATAGCATTTCTTTTTTCAGGATTATATTCTTGTACGTGGGAAGTAAAAAAATATCGAAGAAATGATTGTCGGATCATATTCTAGCGTTAAAACTCGAAAATTGTTACTCAAAATGCAATTCGTTGTTAGGATGAGAAAAACTAAATAGTTTGGCATAGTTGTTATTAGACAAAACGTCTCGAAACGCATTTTATAATTCCACCAGGATAAATTAAATTATTTGAATTACCGGCCACTCCTGTTAATTTAAATTGTGTTTAAATTTAAGCGCTCTATATGCGGCCAAGTCGCTACTCAATCACTAGTCAGGCCTATTTACAATATAGATTCAGCAACCATAAGTACGAGGGTTAAAACACGGTAGAAACTAAAGATAAATGTGAATGGGTCCATTGTTTTACGTGTATGTATAATTCGCTAGAATTTTTCACTTATTTCTTTTTGAGCAAAACTGAAAACTTACTCTTTTGTTTTGCTCAAAGTGAAAATTTAATCGAGTCACAGTTGCTCTCTTTTCGTCGACTACAGCATAATGTGCTTTTGTATTTTTTTTACTGTTATTTTCCTAAAAACTATGTAATGCTTTTGTCTACAGTAGTAGTCAATTGACCGTTCAATAGCATCATAATTCTGTAGACTGACATGGATGTTGTGATTTTTATAAGCCTCAAAATACAAAGAGTTGTATCTTATGATAATAATAATAATTATTAGCATTAGCTTCTAAACGTGTAGTGTAGACTAAGCATCAATAGACTTGATCAACAACTGTACCTAGAAGTAAAACAAATCAGACATCGAAAAAATAAAAATTTAAACAACTTTATTAATAGTAGGTATATTAGTTAAATAACAGTAAAACAAATCTTTGTGTTATTTTGAATTTGAATCATATCTAAAATACACGCAAAAATTGTCCCATTCAATAAAGCTAGCACTTTAAATATTTACTATTAAATACTGGACTTAAGCATTATATTAATCGATAAAGTATACAAAAAGAAAAATATAATAATAATTATAGACATTTAAGAATGAGTTTTGATTTATGGTTCTCTCAAAATACAGGCTGATATATAAGAAAGGTCTTTACATCGCACTGTTGGTTTATGAGACATTAGTTTCTTGTGATCCTAAAAATAGCTGTGACCGTGTGGAGTGCAATCCTTAAAAATGTATATTTGCTACCACAACGCATTTCTGACCTTTGAGGTACCCCTCAAAGGTCAGAAATGCGTTGTGTTGTGTTTATAGTTCCATTCAAATTTAATGGCGGCTGTGAAGTGCGCTGCGCAGTACCTCGCCCCGCACCCCCACTGGCGCATGAGTTTGGTACTGCGCAGCGACTCGACTCGTGTTCAGAGCCGCCTTTAAGTTTGCACCGTACTGTACATTTCTCATTATCTTTCGAAACTATCGTTTTAATTAACTAGGTAAAATTTAAAAGCAAGTATTTGGAGAGAACATTGTTTTTAAAGTAAGCCGTTTTTCTGTCTCGATAAGTTATTGTTTGTTGTAACGTCATTTGCATTTGGTAATGTTCCCCGCTTCGTTTGGTTTTACTCGGCCGAACAGCGAAATTGCATTTCGGATTAAGTTATTGTTATCCCTTTTTTATATTTGTACAGTTGGAGGCAAATATCATTAGTAAATATGTAGCAAGCATAATATTGTTCATACTTAGCTATTTTCTTTCAAATAATATAATTATTAATTAAGCTACATGTTTATGAACTATAGTTATGTATTTGCCTTTGACTAATACATATTAAATTTCTTGCAACTACGTGTATTTGATTATGTTTTTGGACATTTACTATTTTATTTGCTTAATTTAATTGACATTTACCATATCTATGGCTCAATCCATACTACAGCAGAGTCAAAGAGCATCGAAGCGTCAATCTATAGTTGATATAGCAAATTCATCCTTAGCTCAACAACGCAATGCTCATAGTTCTTGTAAGATAAAAAACACGAGTGTCTGCGGGCGAATACGCGTACATTCGTGCGATGCTTCGACTCAGTTGTAGTCTGAATTGACCCTTAGGATATAAATAGTTACGAAGGAGTAGGTACCAAATGAATAGTGTTATCACAAAATCGTTTCTATCCTTAAACATTGTTTGTATAAGACGTTATTTTATACCTAAAATAATGTCAGTAAAATCTTTTAACCCTTTCCAATAATAGAATTGGTTTTGTGGCATATAACAACCATGTAGTATAGTATATCACACATAATAATACAGAGACGACGAAATATATGCCTTGCGATAAAAGTCTTAATACCTACAAAGTGTTCGATTTATAATTGGCCAATTTTTTACTAGTTGTATTGACTTCCAAGGTCAAGTGACACTGAAGGACGTTTTACCATTAAAATCCTGCCTACAAAAAGAAATGACATGGATTTTGTCAGAACGGGCATCGTTGCTCGGTGACGGACATCTGCGTTTTATTCTTTGCTGTTGGCTAGGAATAATAATGATACGTTACGAATACTATTTGAACGCCGCTATGCGCCGTAGATCTCTCAGTGTGGTTTGACCCTAATAAAATTACTTAAGGACTGTGATAGCTAAGGTAAAAATAAATTTTCCATCCATCTTAAGCATTAAGACAGTTGTTAAAGTAATGTTAAGAGTCTAATTAGATATTAAATAATAGCAGTCAAAATAATAATTATGAAAAGTCACGAACATGCTTGTAGTTCAGTAATTAAATAATAACATCGAATATTGTTCACATTTTTAATAAATATCGTTAATTAAATAGCATATGGTTTTATTTAGTACTAGTTGTTTCCCGCGGTTCCGCCCGCGTGGGTGTCAGCTATCGAGGCAAAAAGTTGTGCATGTCCTTTCTTAGGTTCTAAGCTTACCCCTACCCCGTAAAATTTATTACGTGTTAGTATTTAGTAGTATATTATGCAGGATTATGCGGGGATATAGTCACTGTGAGGTCACAGCGATTATTCCCGCTCTTTTTTGTACCCACATAATCTAAGTTGTACTTAACTCTATGGATATCTCGCTCTTGGGCAAAATTATCCTGCCAGTAAGCAGAAAAGTTGTCTCATTATCATTCATTGGATATTAGCTTTAAGGTGCGTAAATTGCTGGTAACTTCAATGTATACCTGTGCTGTGTTTATCCAAAACTATTTTAGCTTCATTTTTTTTCGCATTCCTACCAAACCTACAGACCCTAGCTAGATGATTTTGCACTCTTGTGAAGTAGGTACCTTGCTGTTGCGTTTCCTTAGGGTTTAAGCGGAGCCCAAACCGATTTTATGGACCAGCCAAGCATCTACAAGGCTCTGCTGTTGTTCGCCTAATATGGTGAGCCGCTTGTCCGATTTTTCGCTATCCTATAAAAAAGTTTTAATATAGGTAAGTACCTATCATTTATTTTATCGTTATTTTTATTTTCAATTTTATAATATATACCTACTTACATTCCTATTGTTACTGGCTGGATGAAAAATGAATATGTATCTATAAAGTTTTTTATGTCATATGAACTCAGAAACAACAATTAGTCAAAAATGGACAATATGGAGTAATATCATGAATTCACCTCAAATTTCACGTAATTTGTTAATAATGCGACAAAATTGTTTAATTAAAGTTTAAGCTAAATATGAAATACCAAACATGCCTCCTAGTTAGACGACTTATAAGCAAATCACTTGACATTCCATTAATATGCAATCCGGTTAAAAGAATACTCCACCGTAAGTTTCATAATTGGTACCTACTTACATTATAAGTTGTTAAGTAATACCTGTAGGTAAGTAAACTGTTAAGTACCTAAAAGTAACTTTTTTGTCGTTGTTATTCTAGCAGCCGTTTCAGTACATATTAGGAATGCCAGCTCAAGCACCATTCAACTGCCACACTCTGCCACCCTGTTGCAGCAAGACCAAAACGCAACTGTAGTGCTTCTGGGAACAGTGCATTTCAGCAAACAGTCGGTGGAAGATGTTACCGAGGTAACTATAATAAATTGGAGTAAATACTTTCATAAAATTGTTATTTTATGTAGGTATACAAACATTTTAATAATAAAAAATAATATTTTTTTATTAGATAGTGAGAGTGTTAAAACCAAACGCTATTCTGGTTGAATTATGTCGTCAACGGGTTTCACTCCTTGAACTAGACGATAAGAAATTTTTAGAAGATGCGAAGAATTTTGATGCCCAGAAACTAAAGTGAGTTCGAATAAACATTTTTGTGTGAATTACGCAATTAAAATAAGGCAATGGCCGAACTAAGGCGGTTAAGAGCCACGGCCAACGTGTATTATAAATAGGTACTTGTACCTACAAATTTAGTAATTATACCTGTATCTCTACAAGGCGGATAACATAAAATTAAGCCTTAAGCCAAATTTTAAACAAGTTAGACCTTTCGTGTTTCACGACAATAGAGTATTGCCATATAGGTACATAATATTGTAGCTATGGACAAAAATAAAAGGATTTGTTCAGCTTACAGTAATTATGTGGGTATATTAAGTATCTTGGTTTATATAAACTCAGATAGGTACTTTTATTTTTAATCCAAATTTTATGCAACTAAATACCAAATTTTGCTAACCCTTTTTTCTTGAGAAATCCCTTTTTTTATTTTATATGTTTTTGCATACCAGAGAAGCAGTGAAAGGTCAAAATTTTGTGTCGGGTATGTTACACGCAATGCTGTTGAAAACGTACGCTGATATTGCAAAGGAATTAGGCGTTGCCCCTGGCGGAGAATTCCGAAGAGCTTACCATGAGGTTTGTACTACTTAGTTTAAGTAGTTATTTATCTTCTAACAGGATAGGTATCTACATAGGTACTTATAATAGGCTCTCGGACAGGGTATGAAAAGGAAATATCAATTTAGTCATCCAGATATAGAATAAAAGAAAAAAAAATCGTAGTTTTCTTTTATCAAATCAGTAAAAAATTACAAAGGAGTGGGGGGGGGGCATGTGTCGTCACGTGTGGGTAAAAAATTTAGCTACAAGTGACGTCACGCAAGTTTTCCATTCACTGTACCTATCTTCCTCATTGTTTAAGTAAAAAAATAAAAATACGTGTCTAATATATTTTAATAGTCTAATGTTATATTTAAATAAAAAAGATAACAGTCCGCACCCCCTATTGTTTAGTCACCTATACCTATTGTATTGTAATCATTTATTAATTAAAGAATTGATTCTCCATAATGTAAAACTAGATACAAGTATCGTTTCGAAGTGCATAATCATGTAATCATGTTTTTCTTTTCCAGATGAAAAAAATACCTGGATGTAAATTATTTCTAGGCGATCGACCAATACAAATAACTATTGCTCGAGCTTTTCAATCTCTGAGCGTATACGAATTGGGACAAGTATTATATCATCTTACAACTTCAAATCCTAAACCACTAGAGTATGTATCGTTGTTAGTCTTATTGATACATTCTTAGACCTACGTTTAGCTATTTAATTTCTATTGGGTTTTGTTCGTTGCAGCAAAGAACAGTTAGAAAAATATAAAGATAGAGACTTTGTACAAGCTCAGTTTGAAGAAATAACAAAAGATGTGCCGGCTTTTAAAAAAATATTTCATGTCTTCGTTGATGAGCGTGACAAATGTCTTGCGTATTCATTACAAGAGTGTGTCCGTTCTGGTAAGTATTTTAGTATTTTATAATGAAACATTTATTTTTCTTCGTGAATGTCAACCCTGTTTAATAAGTCATTTGCCCTTACTAAGGAATGCACCTAATTTATTATATAGTGTTGTGTATATTTTCACAACTTGGTTTTTTCACAGTAGTCAGCGGTCCGCGCGTACTCGCCGTCGTAGGCATGGGACATGTAGATGGCATTGTGAAATATTATGGTAAAATGAGACAGGAGGATATTGTGCCACTACTATTGTAAGTAAAGTTAATAAATAGGCCCTACAGTAGGTGCTCTTTTATTTCAAAACACACAGGAGGCCATTATTAATAAATTACTCTTAGATAACTTAGGTACCTACTAAAAATTAACGTATTTTTTTTTACTTGCTTTTTATTACAGTAAGTAACTAACAATAAGGCTTGGGTGGTGGTTGAAACAAAATGTTCCAGTTGTGGTCATTACAGACAAAAATAGGCGGTGGTCACAGTGTAATTATAAATTAATTTTCGTTGCTTTTTATTTTAAAATAAGTATTCTTAAAGCTAATAAAACCATAATCATGACAAATTCATTATGAGTCTTAAGTACAAGAGCTTTTTATTAATAGCGGCCTTTATCACAATAGACACAGTAATATTAATGTAGTTATATAACGTAGGCGGCCGGTAGTAGAATAGAAAACTTATGTAATTCGGCACTCCATTTTTTCTTCATTTTCAGTGGCTATATTTTTTACAAACGACAAATTAATCAATAATTAAATGACAATGATTAGCGCCGGGCATGTTTTATTTGATAACAATTTATTTAAGTTACTGATATAAAATGCCCTGTGATGGTCTAGGATATAAGCATACCTTGCCTTGCCTTAATGAACTTCATTCAATTAAATATTTAACCAAATGTTTGCTATGTTGTGATGTTTAAGTTATTTTAAAGTGTTGAAATTTTTTTTTCAGCATCCCTCCTCGGCCTTATTACACTGTTGTAATAAGAAAAGGACTAAAATTTACTTTCTATTTTCTGGTATTTTCATTTTTTTATAGAATATTCTTTGGATAAAAATTTAATGGTTTAGGTCTAATAAACATGTTTCTGTCCATGAACATTTTTTTCATTTAGTAGATAGTTGTCATTTTTAAAGTTAACAGCATGCAATTTAATATAGGTACAAACTTCTTGATAAAAATACGTATGTCAGAAAGAGTAGTTGAAAATCTACTTTTAGAGGAGTTGAAAGTTTGTATGGGGAGAAGGGTTGTTGTGATGGGTTAAATGTCAGCATCCGTAATAGGTAATCAGTGCTGATTTTATTTCTATTTAGGTCATGCTAATTATGGCCTTCCAAGGCGAGGCTTAACACTAGCTGCAAGACCTCGTAAGACTTTTTGACCAATCCATTCATCACAAATTGTTAGTTGTTTGCTCGAATGAATCGTAAACAAACACAAATTTGTATCATTGTCGCAGACTTCAGTATGTGTGTGTGTTTATCATTTATAATGACAGAGTAACAACACAATGCACACTTTGCAATAAATATATCGGGTTATAGCAATGTTGATGTTTTAGTAAATAGGAGTGGACCGTGAATCGGTCCATCACAGCGCTCGAAATGGCTCCACTCCGCATCAATGGAAACGGTGTAAGGGTGCGTTTGTTTCCACTGACGCAGAGCTGGCCCAGCAACTCAGCTGGGCGAAGTGGAACAGAGAAGAGCAGTGAAAAATGGCAAATGTTTCGATTGAAGCAGAGGAGGGCGGAGTGGAGCCGACCAGAGGTGCACGAATCCTGTCCTGACTAGACCGTCTTGTCGCACCGTCTCGCTACGCTACGCTTCGTGCCCCCGACCGGCCCCACAGACTGCTCGACTCTGTTCTGTTCGGGTCAAGGCCGCGTGGTCCCGATCCGGATATCTATATCTATATATATCTATGCATTTAATAAAATAGTAATCGACAACTTACTTTTGCTGAACAAAATTAAACTAAAACAACTTATCAAATAACAAAACGATAAACAAATAACACTACGAAACACAAGACGCATCCGGCTTATATATACTACCGTAACTTGTTCCTAGTTTGTTCAAAGGAATTAATATTAAAAGTTCCGGTAATTAAAAATCTAAATCTGAGACAACACTTTATTCAAAAAGCTGGCCACATTATTTTGGAGTTTGACATTTGCACTTGTCAAATTACTATCTCGATTCTCGACTCGAATTAAAAAATAGACTATAAACAAGACGCGACATCAATGAACTGTGCGAAATTTTTGCATTTTTAATTTCATTTATTATGTATTTTATTTATTAAACTGTTAATATCGTGTTCTAATCAATAAATAATAATGTTATACATAATCATTGTTTATTTGCTACAACCCGCTTTAACTTTTATTCAAGACTCGGGATCATCTGGATGCGGCTGTAATTTAAATCGCGAGGGGGGCGATAAATTAGATAAAGATAGTATTTTTAGTAACTCCCTTAATAATGAAGATCAGTGCCCTGGAAATTTCGGAGAGGAAAATAATTATAACGTCCTAGAAAGCTTTAGTGAAGCAGATAGAATGAGCCTCGTACCTAGTGATGGGTATCAATTAGGGACTGATGATGTTGCTATAGAAAGTGATCAGGAAGGGCCAAAAAGAATTGTCGATTTAAAAAGTTTTTATATAGACAAGTATGAAGTATCAAACAAAGACTTCAGCATGTTTGTAAACTCTACACATTATAAGACTGAAGCTGAACAATTTGGTGATAGTTTTGTATTCTCAGCTTTTTTAAATAGTACATTTAGAGACCAACTTGTGGACTTCCGTGCGGTGCAAGCTGTGTGGTGGTATAAAGTTTCCGGAGCAAACTGGATGCATCCCTTTGGTCCAGATTCTGATATCTCAGGTAACTATTAGTACTATATTAATTTATAATATAACCTAATAAAGATGAGATGTAGACTAAAAATATATTTTATTATTATTGAATTATTTAATAGTATAGATTTTTTTTATATTTAGTTTAGCACTGTGTTCAAAAGGCAATGATTATTCAACACTAAATGACACCTTTTCTTTTTTTGTCTTACTCTTCATACTAAAATATTCTACCTTATTTAAAATTGTGTTGTTTATGATATATTTAGAAATCATGGACCATCCAGTCACTCATGTGTCATGGAGAGATGCTCAAGCATACTGCAAGTGGAGAAATTCCCGCTTGCCCACGGAAGCTGAGTGGGAAGCAGGATGCCGAGGTGGACATAAGGATACAAAATACCCTTGGGGAGACAAGCTGTTCCCTGAGCGGAAACATATGTGAGTGCATAATACTTAATTGTTCTGAAAAGAAATCTTTTGTCTTAGAAGTTATCTTAAGCCATAGCCTTAGTTCACTGAATATTTGTTATTGTTTCTACGAATTGAATTCAGTGTTAATTTAAAACCTAACAAGACTGTTAATTGCCTTATTCTAACATTTCAGGGCTAATATTTGGCAAGGGACTTTTCCTACCCACAATTCCGGAAAAGATGGATATATAGGAACTAACCCAGTGAACAGGTTTCCGCAAAATGATTTTGGACTATACAATATGGCTGGCAATGTTTGGGAATGGACAGAAGATTCTTGGGCTGGAAATAATGTAAGTTTATTATCATCTAATGAGTTTATCTGTTTGTGCCATAGAGAAGTTACAAAAGTATGATCTAGAATTCTATTATGCATTTAAAACCTATTAGAGAATTTCTAATCTAACTATAAATAAAAAAAATATTCTTTAATCTGCAAATTATCATCCAACCAAAATTATTTTGCAGTGACTACTGAAATGGTAAATTAGGTTCTGGGTTTTCCTTTTTCAGCCTTCAGAAAAAGTGAAAAAGGGTGGATCATATCTGTGTCACCTTTCTTACTGTTACCGCTACAGATGTTCTTCACGATCTCACAATACTGAAGACAGTTCTGCAGGAAACTTAGGATTCCGCTGTGCTAAGTCTGTCAAATAATTTCATAAAACTTGATAAATCTGTAGGTACTTAATTATAAAAACTTATTCAGTAACACCAAGAATGGACATGTTCGTAAACTGCTTAACCACTGGCTTAAGCAGTGGCAAAACAGTTCACGAAAATGAACCCTACTACTTTAAGAAAAAAAGTGTTACAACTGACATGTGGTCAACTGTACATGAAATATGTACTGAACCTCGCTTTGCTATCTTAAAACTAGTCTATTGAGTTTTATCTGTTCCTAAAATAGCTATTTAGTATTTAAGATACAACTTTTGAAATATTATAATTAGTTGTTAGATATGGGTAATCTTATTACTTAATTGTTTACAGTGTGTAATTAAGAAGGTACAAAACTTATCATGCATTACTTTTTTTTTATAAAAGCCGTTGCTTCAGATAGGCTGCTATTACAAACAGGTTTGTGACTCGGAAACAAGTCTTCTTCTTCTGCCTAGCCTTGTTCTAAACTATGTTGGAGTTGAACACAACTGAACAAATGAATACCGTATTTTACGTGAAGCGACTGCTCTGACCTCCACAACCTATTTTACTGGGTAACACAGTATCCCATAGCAAATATTAGCAAGACTGGTTGTCAGAGTTGTAATGCCGAATGAAACAGATCAACGTATGCAGTCGGGATCAACAAACAGCTTAACGTGTTACCGAGTATTAAATATTAACCAGCTTTCCGAGACACGGAGGGGTCTTGGTATACTCACGAATGGACAGCCATCCAGGGCCTAACCGCGGCCCTTTAATATCGGTTAAATCGTAAGTTAGCCTTACGATATTATACTTAATATTTTGTCTGAAATTGTAATTATATGTACATGTAAATGATTCCCATGCTACGTACAATATTGTTCATTTGAGTTAAAACAATAAAATGTTGAATTGAAAAGATGAATTCTTGTATTTTAAGACTGCACAATACACACAAAAAGATAATGTAATTTATTCGAGCATATTTACTTTTATTTTGAACAACGGTTTACTCACGCGCATTCTCGGGATCGCCCGACTAGTTCAACAGGTGATGGTTCAACAGCTGGTAAGTGGTTTCGCGACGCGAGTCGAACTGACTGAACTGAGTTCGACAAGCGACACCACCGACGCCGGGTCAGCTCATGATTAGGGACTTCTATTGAGTCTGAAACGAGTCGGGCGATCCCGAGAATGTGCGTGAGTAAACCGATGTTCTAAATAAATATGAATACTCCTCACGAAAGTTATTATACATATTTACATTAATTGAACTCGAGTTAGTTGAGTAGTAGTTGTTAGTTCTGGTGTCGGATCTGAATCTTTTTATTTTTTATGTTATGTTTTATGTAATCGTATATTATCGTACATTGTTACTGTTATTTCTCATGAATATATTAATAAATCTGGATTTAAAGCTTTTAATTATTATATCCTGTATATAATTGAAGTCTAGTTTCGTTATATTTTCATAATTTTAATCAATTACAAAATACAAAATTTGATCAATTATTATTCTTAAATATTACTCTTCAGTAGTAAACAAAACCATCTGTTATAGTACCCGATATGCTGGTAACTGGTAACCGATATGCTGTAATTTATTAAGGAGAAAAAAAGGACAGATTTATGGTATTATTACACTTATCGTTTAATTGCATATTTTTGTATAAAAATTACAATAGGTACATAAATTGATTTCCATATGATGAAACAAAATTTTTATTTACAAAATTGTGAGCTTCAGCTGCTTGACTGCTAACGAAAGCAGAACGTTCGGAGTACAAAAGCACCTTTAATTTTGGTAAAGTAAGCACCCAACTGCTTGATCGGTCCGAAAAAAAAACTATGTGCAATGGTGAATATTTGGCATTTGATCGTTATCACTAAGTGCGTCGATCCACTAGATTGCACTTATTTCTTAAAACGATCATGAAGTTTGGGGCATTTCGTAAGTACAAAACAAAAAGGAAGACTAAAAAAGGAAGTTATAGAGCTACTGCTATAAACCCGTTATCGATTTGATCTTATATACATAATTTTGGTATAAATAAAAGATAAATTAAACAAAATAAATAACCAACACAACCACTTTAGTGTCATAGTAATCTAAACCTAAATTGAACATTCGGTTGAAATTAAAATACAGTTGTTGTACTTAAAATAGAAACATAATCACGATAATTTGACCAAGTTGTCATCCAAATAATAAACACCTATATAATGTGTTAAACGCGTAACACAAAAAGGCAAATGGCGGTGATATTGATTTAACAGCTTTTTACTTTATAACTGGCATTTGCCGAGAGGTAAAAAACATACATTTCATCTAATAATTGTGAATAATGTCTTGATAATAATGAGCTTGTAAAAATACTGATTAATACTTACAATCTAAACATTTATTTATGTTTGGTTTAAATATATATTTTAGAAAAGCCCAAGTTGGTGCTATTCTGGTAAATAAAAATGTCTTTAACTAAACCCATAGCCTTACATGAAGTTAAGCACTTGTTTGTTTACCTATGTTATGGCATGAATTAACGGAAAACAGACAGTACTGAAAATAATATTGCACGTGCGCGGCTTTTTAGGCATCATCGGTCAAAGGTGATGATGAAATAAGTAGTTAGGCTCACGTGGCCAAAAACGAGATAAGGGTATCATACTTAATGATATTACAAAAATTTGCTTAAAATATTGTTAAATAATTTGAAAACTATTAAACAGACGCGTATATCTACGCGCGACTCACGCGTATTTATCGGAGGAGGTACCCCGACTAGTTTCGGGATCAAACGGACACATAATCATTTATCTTCGCATGAGTACAGTTGATTTACTAGGTTACTTTCTAGTTATAGGTACACAAAAATTGTTAAATCATTTTTATCTAGTTTTTGTTCATACATTCAGACTACATTATTTCATTTCACCTTTTTTTATCCGAAGTTTGATATTACTATTCTAAAAATTTCCACTAAAACATAATTATAATAAAGTAGATTTTTCTATTTTTTTTTCACACCTTTTCTATACATTATTTTGCCTAGCCTATTCCCAAGCTATGTTGCGGTCCGCTTCCATATATGAAGCGAATAATTTATTTCATGAGAATAAATCAACATGTTCTAAGATTTTAACGTATGAAATACAGATATTGCATGGTGGTCTCAAAAAATTATCGTTTACAAGCTCATCTCATCATTAAGTATATTTATTTAATAAGCACCATGTACAAAATACATGTTTCTGTAAGTATTATGACTGTATTCTTTTAGAGGTTTTCTAAACTCTAAAAGCAACATATTATCTAATTCTAACGATAAAAGTATAAAACGCTATGCGATCACAAATCTAGCTATACATTTACATCAAATAAAATAAAATTTACACCATTGATACCGCCTAAGAGTAAGAACTCATGGTGCGATTGCAGCCGAGACTTACATCGCACCGTGAGCTACAACTCACACTTTACCTACAATTTTTACACCTACGGAAGTAGCTCGGACGCCAGCCGGCACGAGTCACTTCGCGCCATGAGTTCTGCCTCAACTGTATGTACACTAGACAAATCACATGTACCACTACATCTATAGGGTTATTATTGACAGAGCCACGCGGCGGTGGCCAGGGCTGCGCACGCGTTTCTCTCACATACATCCAACACCGTTACCCCGAAGGTCCACGCATTAAATAAGAAATATTAACGTCCCGTGATAATTTCAGGCTATGAATCACAGAGTAGTACGGAATGCTAAGGTGGGCGCCGCGTCCGCCGTCAGTTGCCGGCGGGCAGCACGGTGCGTGCTCGCACGAACGTGCCGTTCGTGTGCCCGTTGCTAAAGCCATTCTTCAGCGAGCCGTTTTTGTACGTGATGTCTTTGATCTCTGTTGTCTCCGGTTGGGGAGACCTTGCGCGCACCTACAAATTTTTTATATAAGTTATTATGTTGAACGTATAAGCTTAATTAACAATTTAGTTGATGGATATACCTTAGGTTTAGAGTAAGACTGGTTGTAGAAGTCTTTGAAGAGGAAGAAGAACATAACAGCGTGCATGCCAATCCACCAGACAAACGCGCGCGGGTAGTTGCAATCGATAAACAACAGCTGGAACGCGTGCACCATGATGCCGACAAATTGGACCTGAAAGCATTAATTTATCATGTAAAATACAGATGTTAATCAAGCATTGCGTTATTTACAGTAGTTTAGTTTATCCATAAAAAATAAGCCTTTATATAAAAGTCATGCAACATGCAGTGAATCTGATTAATTTTTTGATCACAAAT
Organism: Diachrysia chrysitis; assembly: GCA_932294365.1. Taxonomy (NCBI): domain Eukaryota; kingdom Metazoa; phylum Arthropoda; class Insecta; order Lepidoptera; family Noctuidae; genus Diachrysia; species Diachrysia chrysitis. The sequence continues at coordinate 5,693,928 of OW028645.1, forward strand.
TATAAATGCCTTTGTGTTCAGGGAATCTTTGATATGACGAGTTTACTTACCATTTGTAAAGTGGTGAGGTACTTCTTCCACCACAGGTATCTCCTCATCTGTGGTCCCATAGCTGCCAGCAAGTAGTATGTATACATAATGATATGCACAAAGGTGTTGAGCAGGCCGAAGAAGGTGGAATGGCCGCCGGGTGTGAACTTCACGCCGAACCACACGGACATCGGCATCACGCCGTGGTGGATCACGTGCAGGGTTGACACATGATCAAACTTCTTTCTCAGCACAAAGAAGATCTGCGCAAAATTATTACATTGTTACAAAAATCATATTTTTAGATTGATTAGACTTAAATGGGTTTAAAATAGTTTTGACTGCGCCAGCTGAGTATGATAGAATCATACTCACATCATAGTCTAAATTTGTTTGAACAGTTTTACAAAACTTACCGTATCAAAGAATTCAGTGAACTTGGAAAAATAGTACCACCAACATGCGTGAACCATCTGAAAATTGAATAAATTCTATGATATTTCGAAATGGGGTATTAACATTGAATTAGATATTTCCTTATGGGACATTTTACAATTCTGTCTGAGAATAATTAACATTGATTGGGTTAAAGCTGCTGTAATGTATTATGTTTGTAAAATATGACTTTTTGATTTTATGTATTAAATTAAAACAAATTTTAAAAAAGAATTTCAAACAAAAAAAAATAAAATTTAATCATGCAATCGATTTATTACTTTGCACTACTATATGTTAAAAAAAGGCTTATCAAAATGATTTAAAATTACATGCATCGTGAATTATGAGAGATAATGGTTGATTCAAGAATATTGGTTAAGTATGTTATTGTGATGATCATGGTGGTGATGAAGATGATTTGAATGCATTCTTTACTGCAACGAGCATACGTATAGGCAAAGCAATTGGCTTAGCGTGTCGAACTTACAATTTTATAATATATTATCCCAGATATACATTGATAGTTTGTAAACAACAAACGAAGAGCTTAAATGAAAGGATTATACTTAATTTGTATTAAACTTGTATGATATGTAGCTTACACTTTCGAATGAATGACTGCCAAATCATGTGGCATCAAAATATCCCTTCATCGTAATATAATTTCATTAAAAAGTACGAGATTCCAATTAGTACCTTATAATTATTGGCTTTATAATAAAATATTATGAAGTGCAATATAGGAAACATGTAGGACTATTAGCGGTTCTGAGTTTAGTGAAAATGTGGTTCAATGAGAGTGGTACCTACAAAACAAGAATAACGAACGTTATTTGTATTTAAAGTAATAAAAAACTCAAAGGCAAGGTCAAGGGCTGCAATTTATACAGAAAAGAGAATTACATTAAAAAGTTGTTGTGTAATTAATTAACGGAATAATAGCTTTGGGATGTTGGGACTAATGTAATAAACGGAAGTGATAATTCACCCTCATTGTTTGTGGATGTTTGGAGTGGTCGACCGGCTGACATTGAAAGTTATACCTGCCTGTGAACCAGCCCGCTGCTCCGATCTGAAACAATATCCGACACCAGGCCCTTATATACAAAGTTTGCACATCACCGAATATCGCGCTGTTCATTGCGCGGATTCAAATGTTAGTGCATAATCAGTTTAGCGTAATAATGTTGGCGTAAGTTTACAATGTTGGTTATCCTAGTGTTAGTAAGGCTATTTTAGAATCCAAATAAGTAGTCATTTGGATGCTTACATCTATGCAGATCTACCTTATAGCTAATTAAAACCATATGCACCATTACACTATATTTACATATCACATAACTGGCGTACGCTGAAAATAATAGAATGCGTGTCTATTTACAATGAGCATAGGTTAGTTCGCTGCGGTCTGATACCAATGCCCGTGACGTCTCTTTATGACGCCTGCACTTACTCTAATAGCTACAGGATTGTCTGTGTAGTCCACAGGTTGGCATCTAAAGCTGTAATGATTCAGCCAGCCCCCCATCATACTCTGAGCATGGCATGGTAAAAAACAAACATATTGGTATGGACACAACACAAGTTAAATTGTTTTATTAATAGGATAAAAGCTTTGAATTGAGATATTAAAAATGTATCAGGCTAGTGGGTAAAGTATTTGAGATAATGTATTTAGAAAATTTTGTTAGTGTGTGCAATTATGGATGGTCCTACATAATACAATGTGTTCACTATCAAATAATAAAAGGAAATAGTTTATGATTGTAGTCTGCAATTTATCTTACTAATATAATAACATTATTATCATTATTTACTTTGCCAAGGTTGTTTATCTGATTTGAGCTCTTGGTTGATAATATTAAGCCTTTTATTTTTGCTATTTCATGGCACATGGTAATATTATAGCAGTTTAGTTTGCTACTGATATAATCAAAATATAGCTTTTTTAAATAATGCTTCATTTAAACCTCATTACTTGTCGGGAATATCAATACTTCATTCCGATGAACTTCAATGGTTTTTTTTATTTGGTAATTTAAAAGCCCACATTATGATGTATGAACCAGAGCTGAGGGTTATGGTTATTGTAACATGATAAAATATTAAGGTAAATTTGTGTTTACTGTGCTAGAAGTTATAGCCAGTAGCACCAGTGGCTGTTAAGAAACAGCTGAGCATAGTAGGGGTAAGCTTTAGGTGAAACAATAGACTTACTAAGTACAATTAGTTACTGAAGAACACATTTATATTTACCATGTAGCTGTAATGAACACAAATCATAAAAACCAAGTCCTTAAAAAAAATATAAATCTTTGAAATTATTATTTTAACTGATAGGGGTGTACTTTGTCACATAAAAGTGGCAGCAGTAAAATAAGATCAATGACAATTACCAGTAAAGATAATTGTTTTTAAGTTTTTAAAATTTAGCGACATTGCACACATCATATACAAAATAAAATTAAAAATTGGATAAATAAATTATAATAGAATAAAAACTACCTCATAGAACAGCCATGCGCTGAATATTACTTGTAAAAAGTTGTATACTATAAGAACATTTTTTAATTCATATGGTTTTCTATTTTCCATAAATTTTGGCCCTATAACCTGAAAAATAAAAATAATTATTAGTTTATTGATGCTATTGTATTAACTGTATAGCAGACACATTATAATTTACATACCTTGACTAGATAGACATAGCTTAGACATATTAATAATGTAGGAAACGGTGAGCTCATCAGGACCCATGGATTTGTCCTGGGATCTGAAACAGAAATAATCCTTTTTAACTCTTGTATGACCAAATTATTTATTAAAAAAATCTATTTTCAACAATATTATAAATAAGAAATAAGAGAAATTCCCATCGTTTACAAAGAAAAATGTAAGTAAATAATATATAGACAGACATTAATTAACCCCAAAACATATTGCAATTTAGTTAAAGTTTTATTTTAACTAGCTACTATTATTACACAAATGCAATGCATAGTGTAAATCCCAGGCATTTAGTGGGTCATCTAAAAATAATTCCCTGTTACAACTGGAACTCTGTTGGCAGTAGATAGGATCAGTATTATGAGATAAATTTGTCACACTTGTGAGCATACCAACTTCATATATGATTGCATACTGAGTAATAGGATAGTTGATTATTGCACTGTTAAAAATATCGTACAATGAATAGTATGTTTCAGCTTTAAAAAAATGTTTTTTTAAGCATTTTAAGTAAAAGATCTGCATTTGATCTATAATGACAAATAAGAAAAGTTGGTTTCTTCAATTAAAATTGGATTAAACTTTAAAACTTCACATTATATATTAATTTTAGATACACAATAATTGTAGTAGAAGATATGTAATTCGGTTGGGCCTCAGATAGAAAGTTAAATAATAATTTTTACAAATTTAAAGGTTCGAAATCTCGAAAGACTTACCTCCATATTTGTCCATAAAAACATGCATATCGTTAATATACTGTAGTATTAGCGCCATTGTGTCGATTTCTGAAAATTAAATTTAAAAATAACTAAAACAAATGAATTAAACTACTGTATGCCAAGGCAGGCAATAAGAGTTCCGCGATTATGCCATTTTAATGCATATAGATAATAAAGACTGACCAAGTCATTAAGAATTCCACTCGCTGTTTAACACTTTTTTTCTATTATATTCATAACTATTGTAATTATTTAGCTAATAGCACACAATAAATATATTTTTTCATTCATCAAAACGAAAATAGGTTATGCAGGCTTTGGCGCACTGACAGCAGCGTAGGAACTGGTTAAACTGCCTGCCTAAAATAAAATAAGACAGATGGCGCAATAGCTATAGCAAAAACTATACAAAATTTACCGTATTTTATCAACGAAATACCTAGCTCTTTGCACATAAAAATAATTTATTTTATTTTAATATATTTCACTATCTCAAAAGTAAACTCGTTTTCTTGTTGCTTCATAAGTATAAAAAATAATAGTGACATTTTTAATAATCTATTAACTCAGTAGGTACATAGTTCTTAATTAATTTAAAGAAATGAATACATAACAGATTTTTGTAACTTTCCTTTCTTTTTACCCAACTCCCAAGATGGGTTATGTTTTTCGCGCATATCTTATATATGTATGTTAGCAAGTTTTTTACTTATTCAACTGGTTATGTTAATTCATTGCAGCTTTATTGTAGAGCATTATTGTCTTATTGGTATCTTCAGAGATATAAAAGTACTGTGCTTCAGAGTGATAGGGCAACAACCTTCAGCAGAACACACACTCAATTAGTGATGGTATGTTGAACAAAAAGTCACATTTATTGATGTACCTACGTATTATAGGGTAGGTACACTTTACTTTAAATTGACTGACTGTTATTATTGTGAACGCGTCTGGTACATAATTTGACATTGCCCAAAATTATTTTGACAGCCAGCTGAAAGCTGAAAGCTGGGCTTAGCGAGCGGCGCGACTCGCGACCGACAGAGCGAGCTGGCCAAATATGGCACAGAGGAAATAAGTATGATAAAGATAGACTTATTAAATTTCATGTTTATTGACTTTATCTGATTCTGTTAACTGATAGTATTAACTTTTAATAAATTTTACTGTTCGGATTTAATTACATGAAACAGAAAGTCTTTGAACCTTACTGGAGCTACCTAGAATGATAGAGCACGTCTGTAGAAAAGGAGATTATAGAGCAGGTATAGCACATAATCTACTAACATTTTTTGTAATTTTCCACCAATGGGAGACAAGCTACTGGCTCGGGATTTACAAATCGCGGAAACCCTCATTGTATTAAAAAAAATGTTTAAATTTGAATTTTTATAGGATTGTATTTGTATACCTACCTAATTAATTATGTGTTCCTTTAATTCCCTAGCCGACTTTTAAACGATAAGCCTCAATTTGTGGTAATTTAGGTACCTACATATAAATATAAAAGGTTTGTAATCCCTAGTCTTATACCTATGTATTCTTAATTTTAATAGTTTAAATTTTAACACACTAAAAACATAGAAGTTTTATCATAATCAGTACAGTAGATTTAATAATATACACAGTAAAGTGTAGTGTGTACTAATCGATGACTGGAATTAAATTCCTGTCGGATTAATTATAGCTACATTATTTGTTATCACTCAAGTCGACCGGTTATCAATGTCTTGAGTTTTTTTCTAACTTAAGTGACGCAATTTTTCTCGTTCTATCATCATATTGCTCTCCTATTGTCTATAAAAATGTATGCAAATAAAGGAAGTAAGTAATCAGGAAAAGGAGTCTTTAATTGAATGGTACCTAAGTGCTGTCAGCAATAACGCAAGCACTTACAGATGTAAACTACTTTATTATAAAGAACACAAAGTAGGTAGGTATTTTTACTTACGTATTAGAAACATTTTAAACTAAATTTATTCAGATAGAAGTTTAAAAAAAAATCTAAACCAAAAAGTTATGACACTATTGATAAAGTCACGTCCTTACCTATGATAATCTAAAAAAATATATATACCTATGTTCCGTTTGTCAATAATCAAAATTTGCAATATTTATTTTTACTTAAATACGCACACATTTATTAATTTAGATATATAGGTATATTGGGAAATGTAGTCATTACCTTCACGAAAAATTGATGAGTCAATGTACATTATTAATGCATAGATACGTTATTATTAGGAATTCATGGCTATGTAAATAAACTGTCGTAAGTTTTTACAATTGCAGGCATTGTAACCTACCTATCTCATGTATTGGCCATTCAGCATTCTTCAGGTTAATTGATCTATTACATAGAGTTCTACATTCGTAGGGTCAGGGTCAAGGTCAAGGTCACGAGATTTTTTTAATGTACCTACCAACTTTTATCGTGTAATCAGTAAAGGCTTGACAGTTTTAGCAAAACTTATAATCATGAGCAAGGTTACAATGGCTACCTACGTGACGTATCACAGTTGCCTAGTACAATAGACCGTTAAGTATCTTACGTAATCGTATAACGAAATGATAGCATGTTCATACCAACAGAAATAATACGGTAGGGACAGTTCGAAATTCTATTTATTGATGAACAGCTGTTTGTGGCGAACTTATGAATATTAAGATTTCGGTATGGTCGAAAATAATAACATTATCTATCTATGGTTTTCCATTCTAGAATTTTCATATATGCGGCATACAAAGAAAAGTCAAATTATTATATCTGTGCAGAGAAAAACACTTACATGGGTACTTCTACTCCCTGTATGTTATTTTTAGTTAGGTGGTTTAGGATTGTAGAGAACTTGTAGGTACTGATTTGTCTGTTTTAAGAGTATAAAATTAAATAACTTACTTTAAACTACACTATTTTGGGGCAATTTTGGACTTCTCTCCGTATATCTGAAATAAAAAAAAGGTTGCATTAAAATTATGAAAAAGGTACAAATTCTAGAATTTCTTATCTATGGAAATAAAACTTGTTTTATCAATATACAATAATGCTTTGTTGTGCGAAAAGTATAATAATCCCCTTAAAACGTAGCCTTAAGTTTTTTTAAATAACTTATACGAATACGAAGATAGTAAAGTTAGCGGGCGGTTGTCATGCCAATTGCCTATTAGCGTCGTAGCTATGTCTTTTTTTTTCTCTTACCAGTTGTTCTTGATAAATTCTAAGACTAGCAGATGATAAAGTTACATTAGCAGATGTTCGGCCCCACTTTACGTAACATATCTATTCAGTAGGTACGCGGACAAAAATTCTAACAAAACAGAGGATATACTCACGAATTATAATAAGTTAGACAAAATTTCAACGACTTGCCAGATATATCACAACAAGATTTTTCAAAATTGTAAAGATTATGTATTCTTCAGACAATTTACATGGTTATGTTCAAACACTGCAATGTCGATGAATGACGTTATTCATTGTTTCAAGGAATCTCGATGGTCAATATCGTGCAATAAACGATTACATTTTGTTAGCAGTTCTCACGCCGTGTTCAAGTTTTGTAAGAAAATGTAACAATTATGCTTTATATCACGTAGTAGTTACGTTAATAGATCAAGAATAGTCAATAATATTGTAGGTAATATTTAGAACGTATACTCAGGTGATATTTTATGTGACCTATTTATCGTATCTGCGTGATTGTTAATGATAAGATATGGAGTTTAAAAATTACACACGATGGGAGGCGTCGGCGCGCGGCGTCAGTGTCGTGAAACTGTGAGATAGACGCAACATGGACTCACCTCACCGCGATAACTTATCTTTCATACGTTACGTTTCGCAATTACTGGTCATAGATAACACTTAAAATTTAAAAATGTTAAAACTGCTCTTGATTAAAATGAAATACATATACCTACGTAAACGAGGAGTGGCTTATGGTTATGCATGTTTTAAAGTATTTAAACAACTCGCTAGTAAGTTTAAACCGTAAAAATCATACACGAACTGATTTATTATTTTACAAAAATTAAAATTCTATGCGTATGCGTTTTAAACATTAAATCGATTGTTACTTGTTTTATTCGTCTAGTCTACTAAATACAATAAGTAAGTATTTCATATGTTGTAAAGTTCATTCAACTGCAAGATTTTCAATCTTATCCAACAACAACAATCTTCAACAACAAAAATTAACAACAAAATCTTTTATATCAGTGTGGGAACATTTTAATCCCGTTTTAATCATAATCTCTTGTATTGCGAGTAATTAAGCCACAATCAAATTAATACAAGACATCATCAATATGTAATCGTGTACGATTTTGTATAACGCGGATAATCACATTGTGAGGTATAGGCAATATGATATTTTGATAAGGCAGTATAATAAGTACCTATTGTGTAAGTAAGGTAGTGATGTGGTAACAAGAATGCGTTTGTTGCAACATCCGCGACGCTCTACAACGTCTACGGAGCAAGTTGCAGCAGATCGCCGATGACGGCCGATGTTGTTTGTTTATGGACCAACTAGTTGTTGCCCTCGACTCCATTTGCAAGGAATTCGGGATATTCTAATGTGTTCACGTATTGTTCTATGAATTTTACCTACTGATGAAATGTTATGACCTTGGTTGTGTTTGCTCTACATTTTTTTTCCTTTTTCTCTTTTCTAGGTAAAGAAGAATACAAGTGCCGATTAAGGTTATTTTTTGTTTACAGTCATGCAGCACATATCAAGAGTTATAAGATTCCATTTAAATAACATCAAATAAGCAAAGAAATTTTAGGTATTAGGTACCCATAATGGTAAAGTAGGACACCTAAGCCTAACGTAACCTTTTTGGTCAAGGTTGAACTATTGAAGGTCATCGTGACCAATGAATGAATGAACTGTCAGAATCTGGGGGCACGGTAGTGACCCCGCCAAGACGATTTTAAGTTACACCATAAGTCCGAGATAACTGGTTACGTTATTGATGGATTTGTCTCTTGCATCAAATAGGTATATCAATCCATCTTCTAAATATTCGAGTACAATTTTCAATAGAATTGTTGTTGTTGTAGTTTATTCGTGTTTTTTAGTGTAGAGGTAATATAATTTGTTGTTGTCATTAGACGGAGCAATTGCCTCGTGTCTAAGTGGGTCATTGGCTGCACGTCGGGTTATGTAATGCTGAGCAGTGGCTCGGCGAGGTGCTTGCAAGTGTACCGCGCGACAAATGTCTCCTTATCTTGAGGACATTTTCAGGTCTGTTTACATTTGGAATATCCTGATAAATAGCTATTTCTTAGATTTATAACTGTGAGTATCTAATGTTAGTAACGTTCTCAAAATTTTGGAATTCACCTTATTTGATAGTATTGCATTAGCTTGTGAATGGCAGCTGTTTAGCATGTGATTGCTTAGGGCAATTTTGTGTGATTATTTAAGACTAGTGGGCAGTGTAGTAAAGTCCTAAAATGACGTAAATGAGGATTCTATGCCGTTTTCATCTTCAACTTTAATGTAAGAGTTTGAGAGCCGAGTATAACTTGCAGACCGCTGCTGCCATGGTCGTCGCGTGGGAATACATGTACTTGGAATTATAATTATATTTACATTCTTACTGTGTACTGTGTTTAATGTCGGTATTGTAGTGTAAAGTGCCTTCGAACAACAAAGAAGCGATAGCATAATAGGAATTCTGTGAAAGAAGCAAAGATGACATCAATACAAAAGACGTTACCGGTCGATTGTATTCACAAGGAAAACGGATTGACGCTAACGTTAAGATTACAAGACTAGTAGCTCAGTGCTTGTGTTGAAACTAATGACTGCACAATTTGCCGGTGTTACTAATAATACCAGTCTAGAAAAAATCTAATTTATTCTCACATTTTGGCATTTTGGCGTATTTGTTATAGATAGAATAGATAGAATGTACAATTTTTGGATATTTGAAGACGTTCGAGGTAGGAAGGTATAAAGATTCTTTCAAATCAAATCGTAACAATTGAGTAAATAACATTCCAACATTCGACATTGTGCATATTTGATGTTTTTAGAAGAATTAATAGTCCTTACAACACAAGATTGATGTTTACATCACTTTGTTTATCAATTCTTGTACAATATCTATATTGTCGGCAAGATTTAGAAGATGATGACTTTCTATAATGCTGTTTTTACGACACATTAATCCTATTTAACATACGATTTTATCGTAGATTAAGATATTTTTACATGCGACATTGTAGAGTCAGATGGCTTCATCGCAATCAGCGATTTAACGTTTGATAATACATGATTTTAAGACTATGAGCAATTCTACTACGGCTTCACCTTTGATATAGCTGAATTAATAGTACTTAGTTTTATAAACAATAGTCTATTAAGGTAACGCACTACACAATTACTCATGAAACTGGGAAACAATTCGTAGACGGTTGTGGGGAATCCCGATAATATTGTCATTCAGGTGAGGTTACGTATCGACAGCCGTACGTATGAGAATAAACGCATAACTTACACGCAATAAATAAAATATGGTTATTGAGTGTCCATTACAAGTATCCAATGCAATGAATATGGACAGATGCGTAAGGATGATTGATTACTTTATGTGCTTGTGTTAACAAGTACTGCTATACATTATTTAGGTCGTTCACTCCTTTAAGGTCGTCCTGAACTTATTTCCTTAGTTTTACGCAAGTTAACGATAAAATTACCTACTGAGTCTATTCATTAAAAAACTAAAATGTTAGAACTCCTTGGGGTCGGTAGTAGAACTGGCAACTTGCCGTAAATGACTCTCCTTTTCATAGTATTTTTCAGCAAAAGATAAAAAAATAAATAAAAATGTCTTCGGATATCTTGACTGTTTAACGTTTATTGTAATATAAAAAGTTTTATGTAAAAAATAAACCGATCTTTACAGGAAAAAAAATATTTTTTAATACTCCGGTAGGTACCTATATGACACTGGAGTTAACTTGATTTTTCAATTTTAAAGTAGTAGGACTGTTTATAAAGATGTCGCTGTCATAGCCGTACCTATGTGTTTTACACGTGTAATTTTCCGGGCTATTGTGTACAAACACAACAATAAGGAGAATCGAATCTGAATGACTGAATGCATTCTTTCTAATTCGCTCTGTTTGTGTTTATCGTTATCAGCGTTTGTTGGCGTCATGGTACCTGACATTGGTCATTGTTAGTCACTGTTACACAATCGGTTTGGTCATTATGTCCTAGGCTAGTTATGACAGATTATTCCACTGAACTTTACCTTATTCAAGTACTTAGTAATTATAAGCATGGGGTTCTTTATGCCAATGATTACTCTAATTACATAAATTGTGGTTACAACGTGTGTAAGTGCATCTTAGTCTGAGACTTAACTGCATAACTCAGTGCAAGTTTGTATGTTAGTGGTTTATAATATTTATAATTAACCACGAGTTTTATATCTAATAGCCGTTTATTTTTATGTAGGTTATCGTACCTGAGACCTACTTGAAAGAATAACCTAACTCAGAGTTAGTTGCTAACACGAGGTTAAAGTGACAATATTTTATGACAAACTGTCAATTTAACCTCGTGTTAACATTTAACTCTGAGTTAAAAAGATAGCCCGGGCTTGTGCTAGTGGGCCTTAGACATATTTAATAAAACATAATAAACAGATGTATTGTATTCAATTGTTTGTAAATCATTCATTATAATTAGGTAAAACCAGTTAGGAGATGCTTATCTAGTTTATTATATTCAAAACTTGTAAAAAGGTAATAAATTACAATAATGTACAATTATGTTTTATGTTGGCGTTCAGTTTTTTATAACCCGACTTAAGAATATTTAGCCACTAAAATAAATTCGGTTTATTGTTGTATAATAAAGAACAACTCAACGTTGGAATTATATTATGTAAAATAAAAATAAAAAAACAATTTTATTGTTTAAAATATGATTATGAAAGAATAAATTTGATGTACGTAAGGTGACCTATTTAATTATATTTAGCCCTGATATTTAAGCTTAAAAGTTTATGATATAGTTTTTTTTTTATTTAACTACATAAACGATATACACAGAGTCTGCGCGACGGGACTATGCGTTGTAGCACTCCTATCATTATTGCTATCTTTGCACGAATTTATGTAAAGTATTCTTAACCTTTGACTCAGCTTAAGCCTAACAGGAAAATACTTTAAACGTTACAGTTTAAAAAACCTTATGTATATAGGTGTAGGTTAGTATACAATACAACGCTTACAGAATAATCAATGTGTGATGTTTTAATCTTCTGCAATTGTATTCAAATGGTTACGTAGCTATCAGTTTGGCGTCTCGACATTGACATTGGCGGCGTGATTGCACGCTAGCCGCCGGCGTTGAAAACTCTTCGGTAATTGAAAATAACTTTCATTGAAATGTATCGATGCAGCAGTGCAGTAACAACTCGTGAAAGCATTTGTTCGCTGGCACACATGTGCGGTTAGCGACTGCATAGTAATTTCTAGCAGAACTGGGATCATTATACGACTTTAATTTTAAGAAGTAGGCTATTTTTGTGTCATGGGTCATTATGGAAATGGTTAAAAAGTAAAAGAATTTTCTGGTCACCAAAGTGCAAATATTAATTTCGTGTAAATGCTCTGTTCGTAATTGCTTCTCAATGGCATAAATGTAGTTATGAATCCCACAGGAATTAGACGCTTCCGTATAACACAATTACATATAAATTACGTTCTACCAGTAAATATGTAAATTACACTTAGTTGTCTATAACAAAAAATACTTAAGTTTAATAATAAAAGGCCATTTATTAATGTCTCTTCTTTTAATGATTATTACAAAAAAGAATAATGTTGTATTTATTCAAAAACGACAAATAAGATTTATAAACCAAGTACCTAACTTCTTACATGATATTAATTAATTTAAATAAAATTCAATGAAATGTTTGCTTTTATGTTAAATAACTGGAAATTACTCGTCGCCAACTACTAAAAATGCTAATTCCCTTTGTCCGTTCCGAAATATTCATAATATGCACATTAACTTTTGATACGTTCTAATGGTAAGTAATTTCTTAATAATTGTGTGGTTCCACCTTTACAGAACAATTTATTTAACATGGTGTTTAAGCACCTACATAAATACAAATCGTTTTTAGGTGTGTTTAAGTTAAATAAAAAATAATTATAATATTTTTGACTTCTGTGGTTGTTTTTTTTTTATATATTAGGTAGGCTTAGCAATAGGTATCATTTTACCTAAACATTGCTAAATGTAACACTCAAGTAATTTAAATAATATTAAAACGTTAGAAATGTATATCAATATAAATGGGTAGATATTGCGTTATTTATTGGCTTCCAAAATTGTAAATTGAAAACGCCAACCCGCAAGCGCAGAGTAAACGCTCGTTCCTCTACGTGTAGGCTCTTATGCTAGAAAAAGGCCTCTCTGCTTTTGTTCCGCAATGAAATGATTCGAAAATATACTCAATCATTAGCTGGTTACCGAATAATATAGTGAGTGAAGTCATGTTCAGCGGTAGTTCTGCGGTACTAACGCTGCAAAGGCAAGGCCATTCATTCATTCAAAAGTTTAAAGTTCATCGAAAATCCTATAAGTATATAATACTCTATTAAGAAATTTATTTAGGTATTCAGGTGCTTTTATCAGTAGACTTTACTTTTGCCGTATCTCTGTTAAAATTGCAAGCCGAACCTGTGCAAATAATGTAGACAGTTCTTTACATTAATTTTAAAGTTCAAACTCATGTCGTCATAAACAATGTACAATGTAGAGCCGTAACTCGGGCGTATTTTTAATAATGAACGAACAACCTCGTCATTCTCTTTTTTGTTTTGTAAATACATAGGTACGAACAAGTAGGTAACAATGAAATATAATATCATACATCTACAACATTCCCAATGCTAGTAACGACTGGCCTTTAATTAACCACAGTTATATTCTTTTGCGTTACTTAAAAAAACTGACAGCTACCTTATGGACATTTTCGTAATGGAATATTACTAACTGACCAACGTGGGTAATACTAGCTCATGAATACCTAAAAAATGCCTAGCAGATCTCATTTACAAACATTTGCGAAGGTAAATTGCGGTGTAGCTATTTGTGCAATAAAACAGAAATTAAGCAAAGTTTTAAAACAGCACACTTTACTCATACAATGATAATGAATGCGGGTAAGTAGTGAGGTCATAATTTCAACGTAATTAATGTTTGTGGTTAATCGATAACCGAGTCTTGTGCCTTTTACATAACGTCTTAAGGTCCACCTGTAGGATAAACCGAGCGATTCCGAAATTTGGTATGTGTTTTCGATAGTTCAGTACAATCATCAATAATGGAGATTGCATGCATGCATAAATGATGTTAAGTCAAGGTTTTTATTCTCTAACTAGTGGGCAAGTAGTCAAGTACATTTTAGAATAAAAGTTCAAGATTTAGAAATAGTTTTGTAGATGATGTTTGATTAAACGAAACTTAATTAGTCGATGACTGAGAAATGGAGAAAATTGTAAAGGCACGTGATCTTTGCGTTCAGAAAGTGGAGCGTAGAGCTCGAATCAGCTGTCGCGCTGTGCGCACACAACGTGCAATGCTCTCGGTGCACCGTCGTCTGCTATTGTAGCTCTATGCGCAAACTAAGCAGCTGGCCTGTACTCGTTACACGAAATGCGGTAACTTAGTTCTACAGTGACAAAACACTCGCCACAAAATACACCGCCATTGACGAAATTAGAAGGGATCGCGCGTATTATACTTATACGTACGCACGTATACAGTATGATTATTAGATTGCAAAATGTAATAACTACACGGTGCTGAACTCATGGAAACTTTTGGAAAAATTCTGGTTGGTTAATTAAGTGGGTCACCAATGGAAACGTTAAAGGTATAAAAGTACGCAAAATAGATTTATTATCGAAGTCAGTTTGTACAGAATTCAAGCAAAATATGCAAGTTAAATAATAAAGCTAACATATTTCGGAACGGCAATGATGAGATCATACCGATCGAACATATAGTCACGTAATGGGAGTGAATGTTTAGTGATTATCGACTAGGTGTGACATGTACATACAACAGTGTGAGTCTACAAAAAAAAAAAAATTACTAAAAAACAAAAATCTTTATATAATAAATAAGGATGTTGATGGTAATCTTTTTAACGAGCAATTTACATTTTGTCATATATTATCATGTAAAAATGATAAGATTTTTTTCAGTGTAATACAAAATGTACAGTACGTTAGTTTTTAATAAATTAATAACAAAAGAAAACTCATTCAAAGTTTTATATAGGGTGTAATCCAAAAGAAAAAAATAATGTGCTCTTTGTTGGTGAAATGGCTGCACAGCGCGATGCGTTTGCGCAACACCCGGAGGCAACACGCTCGACCCTGAACTCAATTCGGGCGCGATCATTTTGCAACTAATCGTCGGTCGCTGCTGCGCGATGGACGTCGCCGGCGCAAATGTAAACATTTGCAGGCGCGAGCCGAACGCGCGAGGCCGCCGTGGACGTGCTCTAACACCGACTACACCATTAAATGACTATCCTTGCTAAACGTAACATTTCGTCGCCATATTCAAATTAAACAGCTTATAACATTAAACACATCAAAAATGTTGCTTGGCCAGATAAAGTAGTAGGTAATTACCACGAGTAAGTAAGAAGTTAAAACAAAACTGAACAAATAAAAGACTGTAAATTTTTATTGTACCTATAGTCTATACTTAAAAACTTCCTATTCGTAGACAAGAAATAGAAGGCGTTGAATTTAAAAATTTACACGTATCCGTAATATTTAACAATTAGATTATAAGTGCTCATGACTTAGAAATCATGTGAGTTTCGTATTTGCTTCATCCATTAACAACTCAGTCCTACTAGTAGATTAAAAACTCCAAGATAAATCTGCGTAATACAACTTATAAAATGCGTCAATACCGGCTCAAATAATTAAGGACGTGAAGGAGATGAATGAGTTGAATTTTCAATGATCAATAATTATTTGTCAATGAAAAACAACATTAACATAATTCAATTGATAAAGAATTAATGTGTGATGAGGACTTAAATGATAAATAAATTATAAAAATGCCACTAAGTCACAGACAATATTATCTTCGTACCAAGCAAGTGACAGCACATTTTGAATATGTCAATTTTGGATAAACATGTGCCAGTGCTTTGATTAAATATACCGAAACATACCCAATTAAAATAATTTAGTACCGATGTCACTACATAGTAAAAAGTACAGTCACCCATCTGCGTCATTCTGAATAGACCAGCTTATCACAAAAAGAACAAAACGAATTTACAGTTTTTACTAATCCATAAACAAACATTTGCATAATGTATTTGTTCTTATACGAAGCTAAAAAGGCTCACCTACACGAACAAAGATTTTTTTAAATATACCTATGTCCAAATAAAATACGTCACTGTCCATTGTGCAATGAGTTGGGAGAGTCATAACGCAATTTGCACTACACACTCACAAGCGTATAACATTTTGAATGTCAATGCCAACAACCTCTGTCTCAGCTTTAAACATATATATGGCCTTACGTATTTCTAGCACATTAAAAATAACGAGACCACGAAATCGGCATTGAATTTTAATCTTAGTTAGGTATGTGAATGTTTGGTGATGGTTCAACCAAATGATTTTGGGAGATGAAGAAATGATTAGCCAACGCCACAGGCAGACAGACAGCTCTTATCGCGTGTATAAATAAATTAAAATGCTGCCCATTTTAAATGTTTATAATTGTCGTTTATCAATAGGTACCTATATTATTATTGAACATATCTTTTCGTGATGTTTGTAGCATCTGCTCTTAGTTATAGTCAGTCTCCCCTATACCAAAAATGTAGGTCAATTTATTTCACCATCTAAGTACCGTGGGTGGCTACAGAATTGTGGTGTTGCATGGATAATAACGACTAACAACAAACAGACATTGATGATGCTATTATTATAAAACGGCGATGTTGCTTCGTAATCAAAAACTGTTCAACGTGCTTAATGAATAAAAACCAGCTAGTCGATAAACCAATCTTTGTATTTTAGCTGCAGAAATTCTATTGTTATCTACCACAAAGACTTATTTTAATTGCTCCATTCCTGGATTAGCATTTTGAAAATGTTTGAACATTTCACACGGGTGGGGTCGCGGTTGTGGCTAGTTTGAATACAAATTACTTATAAATTTAGTTACACACATGCTACACTTGTTGCGTGCATTAAAAGGTAACTCTACGCATAAAGAAATGCAGTAAATTAGCAGCAATATGTAGGTCAAAGCGCAAAAAGTTATTGTATTAAAATAAGACAACTCGAAATACTAGTTTTCAACCACGGAATAGGCAACCACCACATTACACCACCATGTTAGCAAACCTATTGTTAATTAAGTAAAAAGATTCAAAATTAAGCCTCGACTTAATTAGATGTAATTAAAGTAATGTTTCTAATATAAATGTGTATTGTGAACATCTTTGCAAAGGGGAATAACGCCAACAAAAAAATTTGACTCGCTTTCCTCATTTACACCTATATTCTATACTAGCTGTCCCCCGCGACTTTGTCCGCGTGTTTTAGTTTCAAAGGTTTTTCATTTTTGCGACATTTTTCATTTATGCTCCGCTCCTATTGGTCGTAGCGTGATGTTATATAGCCTATAGCCTTCCTCAATAAATGAGCTATCCAACACTGAAAGAATTTTTCAAATCGGACCAGTAGTTCCTGAGATTAGCGCGTTCAAACAAACAAACAAACAAACAAACAAACAAACAAACTCTTCAGCTTTATAATATTAGTATAGATGAATTTAGATTTAGTATCGCTTATTGAAATCAGCAATATAAAAGAATTAGAAAAATTACTAAGCTTCTTCAAAGTTATTGGAGACCCACAATCGCAATGCTTTATTTTTAATTACTAATACTAATTACACTATACTAAATTTAGGATCTTAAATAAAATCGATTCTAAATTTAGGAAGGTGTAATCGCATAACACCGAACAAAACTAATCCTTTTACATTAAGGCTACCTAATTCAGAGACTGAAATAGGATGAAATTTTGGATAGTGTAATAAGCGCTTTGAACATCATGAATAAGATTTTAATTTGGCTACTTTTATTACATAATTTTTGTTTTTTTAATATATGACTTTTGGAATACGATATAAGTTACTTCTGTAAATCCGTTTTTAGGGTTCCGTACCTCAAAAGAAAAAAAGGAACTCTTATGTAAAAAGGATCACTTTGCTGTACGTCCATCTGTCAAGAATTTTGTTTTCCCAGAAACGCGTGTTGGTTTCGTGTTGAAATTAATACCAAATACTGTGCCAAATACGTACTCAAGTCTACGAACTCTTGATGCAATAAATAATTCAAGCTTCTATGTGAACGCAATTTAAAAATACAGTCATTTATGTCGTTTTCCCATACATTTCGAAGAAACTCAAACCTATATAGGGTATTTTACATGATGCTAGGTTAAAGGAAACAAAGTTATATTTACTGTTGAATTTTTGTCATTGTCATACATCAATGTACGAAAAAACATTTTTCTCAACCGCACAATTAAGTTTTTTCTTGGAAATTTAACCGTGAATTCTAACTTTGTATGGAACCCTCGGGCCGTGAGTCAGACTCGCACTTGTCCGGCTTTTTGTATAATGGTTGTAAAAACACATACACAAGTGGTGTATGTGTTTTTACAACCATAAAATTATATAATTTTGATAATTCATTAAATATTGGAAGTTTG
Organism: Diachrysia chrysitis; assembly: GCA_932294365.1. NCBI lineage: Eukaryota > Metazoa > Arthropoda > Insecta > Lepidoptera > Noctuidae > Diachrysia > Diachrysia chrysitis. Next base: position 5,712,663 of record OW028645.1, read on the forward strand.
CGTCTAACGATAACGGTCGTGGTAGATAAATTTACTTTGTGTTTACTAAAGCGTGAACTAAAAGGGTTGCAGCCCGACACCAGGTGCTATTTAATAGCAAACAAACCCCACATTGCCGTACTTTTGTAATTTGCAATTCTAAATTACCTTCATTTTCGCTCATGGCCATGACTTAAAACGATCTACACATGTCAATGTAGTTGTGTCAACGAAACAAATATATTTTAACGACAAATTTACTTTAAAAAATAATAATAAAAAATTGGGTCTGAGTTTGAGAACTTTAGACTTAATTATAATAGTAATATATAATCACTATTGTCTTACGAATATTATTAGGTACGTGTGGATGTTTTCGTGTCCAATGAACAACCATTTACCTTGGTGTGGTAAACTGCGCAGGATCATACAAATCAAACAGGATCCGTCTTGTTATGGTGAAGATTACCTGAGTTATTTTCACATTACCGGTTAACGTACATACATTCGTAACGTAGACACACCTACTACTACTTAGTCACCGGTCCACTTACAATAAAATAGCAACTCATTATGATTAAAAGTAAAACCTGTATAGATGTAATTATACAACCGAGAACAGGATCAACATCGCATTAATAAATAAATGTAAATGACAGAATGTAGAGCGTCATTGTTATAATTACAATTTTGATGACGAGGTAAAAAATATTGCAAAGGCAAAATTGATACAAATGGTACAACGTATCTAATATTTCCGATTATTCATTTGTTTAACAGTTTATTGTAAAACAATATTATAACGTTTATTTTTTCTAAGTAAGAGTTTTGTCAATATGATTTTAAGACGTTCGTTATTATAAATATTATATATTTTTCATTATTTCAACTAAAGTTTTTCTAATTTATTTTTCATTACACTTTACGGTTATTAAATCATTAGAGAAATAGAGTCGTCAGTTATTTATTTTTATTTTTATTTAAGTTGTGTGAATTAACGTATATGTTACTCTATCTACTATTCAATACTGGCCTAAAATAAGTAAAAGAGAGTATTTTTATATATTCTTCAAAAATCAAAACATCCTACTTTTAAATATTTGTTGTTGTTTGTTGTTTGTTATCCTCAAACACGTATTCGTGTAAACCAAAAAACAATATAAAAAAGAAGTACTTCTTCGCTTTTTAGATTGTTTTTCGGTTCACGGTAAAGTGTGTCCGAGTAAGTCTTAATATCCCCGCTACGTAAACCAAACCCAATGCAACATGCCAGTTTTATCTAAGCTGATTAGCTAATCCTTTCACTGCGATGGCCAGTCGAAGTAACCAGTGTTCTAGATTGACATAATTTAAGATGTCCTCGACGGAGTACTACTATATATATATGAAACTCGATAGTTTTAGGCAAGCTCAGTAATTTGTACATTGTGCAGAACCTTTTCTGTGTGAACTTTTGATATTTTTCTGGTTACCGTTGTGTAGCCAGTGTTACGAGGTTGAAGATATCCAATGATAATAGTACACAGCAGGATATAAAACACAAACTGCAATTGTTATAAATAAATTGTAACAAGCTGAAATGTAGTCATGCAACTCTCTGCTGCTGTACTAGGTTTCCTTTGTTACAAGATCCCATTGTTTTTCTAATTACTGATAAATTGAAAACCTCATTAAAACTGTTGTCATAGAGTAGTATTAGCAATTAGTACGTACTAAAATTGGTATAACAGTGTAATCATGTTCAGAAAACTTGTCTTAAACTAAAAAAAATGCTACTGGACTTAGGTACTTATTGTTATGGAAAATCTTAGGAATAATCCGATCGGTGAACAGATCTAAGTTATAGAATACAACCTAAATTCTCCCGAACTCAAAAAACCTTGTGGTTAAATGACTGATTCTATAAAAAAAGACTACAACAAGACAGTCCGGATGGAACTTCCCAAAATAAGTACTTATACTAAATCTTATCACGGTCCTTGATAGCGGGACCGGTCTTTCATGATAACATTTAACAGGTAATCGACAGGTAGTATAAAATTTTGCGGAAATCGTCAAGTATATAGGAAGAATTAACGGAGCAGTCATAGGGTTAAGGCCATACATTCAGTTCAGGACCAACGAAATTGACAATGACACCGTTGAATAATTTATGGAAATGAGAATGAAAACAAATGGGTTAGTTAAAAGTTTTCGTGTATTCATATGTTTGATCATAGATTTCGTGGTAAATAACGTATAAATAATAATGATTTTTGGGAAGCTGTTCATTCATTTCAATTTTAATTTCAGGCTCAAATTTTTCGTGCAGACCACCGAAGGACTTTTGCACGCGCATACTTCTACGTGTTTATTGTACTGTACATAAGGAAATATAGGCTCAATTAGCTCACAATTATAACCTTTGCAATAAAAGTTGTGTGCGTTGCTTAACAAAACAATTTAAGCAGTTATAGTAAGGTAGCAATAACGGAATCAAATATAAAAAAGTGATTCGTTTTCATTTTGGGGTCATACGAGTTTAATGTTATTCATCAGACTTCTAAATCTTTTAGTAAACCTTAAAGGAAAAAAAGTGGTTTATAAATAACTATGCCGCTGTGCCGGCTGGGGTCCCTGACGTCAATGAAAAATGCTCATATTGAACAAGTTTTATTCGCGGTTCTTTATTTGTGCCTAGCAGGTTTGTTGACCTTCACAGATTTCCGATGTTAGCTTTCCTTATTTAGTTTATAGCCTTCGTAATTGAATGTTCAGTGATATCCATGGCACATACTTATGTGTTTTTTTTATTTTTACCTGACATTTTAAATTTTTACTCCAATATTCGAACGCACTGACCTTCACAATTCCTGCTAGACTTCCACGTAAAAATATCGTTCTGATTAATTAATACACACGGATATGACAGTTTATTAAGTTTTAAGAACTAGGCATTAATTTCTTTAGCTTTTATGTATCACGAGTGACTTAATTGAATTCTAAATATGTGCATTGTGACACGTATTGGCATCATCGCTAGTTACGATAGTGCTATCTTTATATTCATTACGTGAAAAAACATGCTTTGAAGTCCACATTAGGCTTTATAAATTTTAATCTTTGGAATGTAAAAGTATTAGAACTGCAGGAACGTGATTAACGTATTGGTTGCTTATCAAGATCAGTCGATGTTGACACGATTATCTGAAGACGTTGGCGATAAAGGAAGAGTGAGGCGTGATTAGAGCGGTGTCCCTGATGTGGACGTCGCCGCGCCGCGCGCCGTGGTGAGCACGTTACGCAGCGCATAGTGTAGGCCCGCTAGGGAGGAGGCATGTTAATCTCATGTCATGTCAGTGGCCAGGCGCGGTGACCTTACGTCACGCGCCTACCGCTTTGCGCTGCCACACGCGTTGAGAATACTAACGCCACCAGAACGCCTTGGTGGATCCTTGGCTTCAAAACCGAGCTCCTTTCTGAGTAGACTGTTGCGTCTGTTGCATGTTTTCTACGATTCAGTTCACTGTTAACTTAATGTTTGTAGTAATGTCAGTACAATTCGCATACCGTGTCATGTTGACAAACGCGCACTGGATAAGCGGATGTTGACCACTGTTGATAAACTCTTTTCCCATAGTTATCTTTTCTGTTATCGTAACATACTCAAAGAGTAAGTTAACCAAACAATTTGAACCATAAATCTTCATGTGCTCTTTATGTAAATTTACTTCGTTTGATCTTTATGATTTGACCCCCGATTGGGAACACGGTTCTCTATGAGCACAATTAACGCCTCTTGGAAGATCCAAAGTAGGCAAGTAAACGCGGGAACTACAGTGAACTTGACACATTTTTTTAATTCAAGTCGGAATGAAGCTAATTAAACAGCGCATCAGATCGTGCATACTAACTATTCTATTTTAGTTACTGTTCTTATTAAACTTTATTACTAAAACAGTTCTTTTCAGGTCTGAAATTGTATAATCTGACTCAGATATTTTCAATTAACATAAATCTTTTATAAATAAATTTGACCAGGTCTATTGGTCATTGGAATGTGTGGCTGTAGATTGTGACTTAATACTAATGAGCTTCAATTAAGATGTCGTAACTTCTATCGACAGGATACTTGCCGTACTTGTTATATTGATTTGAATAAATAATGAAACCGAAATGTCTGCCATGAAAGCACAATGCCTGATTCTTGGGTCCATCACATGATTCAGCCGACAACGCTGCTCGTTAAGATATAATTATTATTAGCCTCACCTGAGCGATCGATCTGTCAGACCGGCGAGGTCCTTTTTCGGAAGTAAGTCCTTCCAGGCCGAGCTGTCCAAGTGCACATTCACTATTAGTAGGAGGCGGACAGCTGATGTCCTGTCCAGTAAAACGTACTTGATAGTGGGGGCGCGGTATTGCGTGAATGTATCGCGTTCGGATCGCGGCGGCGGCGCGGAGATAGCGCCTGCGCACGGCGTACAGGTGAGCTCGGTACTGGCGGCGCGCGCTGCCCCCGCGCGCTTATATCACATCGCACTTCACGCGCCTTCAACTTGACTTCTCATGTCATCGTTTTGTTAACTAAATATCAAATTAAAAATATTTGACGATATTGTTTTAGGTTGATCCTAAAAATATTAACCATTAGCCAGTATTACCACCTAAGCTTCTGCTGTGTGTGCTAAACAAAAAATGATTTAGAGTTGTGAACCTAAATTCGTGGTAGAGCTACGACGCTATCTTGTGTGTTTGTTAAAGTGATTAAACTCTCTGATCAAAGGTATTAGATTACAATCCAATTATTGGTCTGAACTCATCATCACCTTATATTAAATAAGTCGATTTTACTAAGGAGTTTAAATGTTTATTATATCCCCATGCTCGTTTTTAAAGTAATAAAACAGCATTACAAACCCTCTAAAATTTTCATTACCAATCACAAAAATAATTTTGTGGACTACCTGTTTGGGATTATAAACAACATCACCATACTTAGTATCTGTTTATTATATAGTTGTATATAGTAAAATGGCCCTTTGCGCTGATACACTAACCTTAATGTATTCATCTCTCAAGGATGATAGTATTCCAAGTTCATCTCGAGTTAATGACCATGTTCTTGCATCCCAACCAGGTAAGAATAAAAATAGATTTGTTTAAAATCTTTTTATGGAAGCGTTGGCTTCTTATTTCCTACTGACTGTTTCGATAGGGATTCCCTGTTAATCCAGATCCATAAAAAATACCAAGGTAAAACCTGTCATGATATAAAAAAGAAGATAATTAATACTTCCAGTCCAGGTCAGTCAGGTTTTGAACGGCGCAACATGTTCAAAGAAAGATTTCAAAGCCAAATTCATTCTTACTGGTTGAAAAGATTGTTAACCAAAGGCACCGCACGCACCACGAGTACTATCCCAAGGCGACGTACAGCTTCACACTTAAATTTCCGCAAATTTTAAAGGGCACTTATGATATTCAAGTGTTGCTTTTATATTTGTAGTCTGTCAAGTGTTTAAAGTATCTTAGGACTTTGACCTCTGCAGTTTTTATTGATATCTAAATCGCCGTTTTGAAGACCATTGAGAATATTGGTTTAGTTATATTGAATATGTTCATATTATGTTGTAGCCAGTTGCACTTCATGTCTTTGAGGGTTTTAGCCATAATCGTTTCCTTAAAATGGGTAACTTCGGCCGTGGCATAAAAGGTTTATAATATTCAAACAAGCTCTTACTAAAGTGGGAATGATTAAGTCTTCAAGTGAAGTCATTTCAAGTGTCTACAAACCTCTTTAATTAATTTGCTTATTTAATTTACTTATAAATAATTTAATAATAACTTTTATGGTCTTTGGATTAAAAATCTTTTCACTGATTTATATATAGTTCTTAACGAGGATTTTACAGTAGACCATTGAACAAGCCAAGAAAAAAACTACCTACTTTGTCAATGTTGGAAATTGAATGGACTGTCCGTTTTATTATAAACACCCCTAATGTTTGTAAACAATCGTGTTACAAATATCTTAAGTAATTACTAAAATAAAAAAAGTAAATATTTAAGTACTTATATTGAAGTTACTAGGCTAGGTACCTAATTACCCGCCGGAGTTGCGCAGAGAATGCGCTTGCGATTCGGCGACTCCGGCCAAGGTCAGAGACGGGATCGGGGTGTTATTAGTCAGTGAAAGTCCTACATATCCTCAATCCGTGCCCTCGGCGTGGGTTGAAGCCATAAACTTTAAACCCAGAAAAAAAATGTACCTAATTACGTTAAAATTGTTGAAAGAAGAAGAATTCATAATGCTGCGTAATCTCTAGATCCACTAAACGAAATGCCTATTTAAATATAGTTTTTTTGCAAACTCTTACTTAAAAACATTTATAATACCTAAGACTAAAAAACAGCCTTCTGAATGAAGATATAATGAACCGAACATCACAAAAATGCAAATAAATAGATATATCTCGTGTGAGTTCAGGTTATCGCTTATTTAAAATTCGATAGGATTCAATTACATACGTTTACGACCTAGAGATATTAGAGTCAAGTGCAGCACTGGTATACACATATAAATATGATAACGATATCTATTCCTTTTATATTCTATATTATTTTGATGCTTGTAACCCCTTTTAGCTTGCTTGTTTTGATCATTAGAGTTTTGGACACTGAAAATTTTTAAGGAAATCAGTTAATTCCGTTATAAGGAAAACAGTTACTGAAGAAATAGCATAAATTTAAACGGAACATATCATTTTTTTTAACTGGCTCTAAGAACATAATAATGTAATTTGTTTTTTTTTTATCGTTACCAAGTATAATGTAACTAAGCTGGTTAAAAAGAGAGAGATTGGAGAAGTACTTAACTTATGTCAGTTGAATTAATTTCAATGTTTTTAACAGAATAATTATCTATTATTTTAATTATTTGTAATGCATTAACGCAAGCGGATTGAATATTAGTAATTAAATACAAAATAGTAGAAAGAAAAACTGAAACTTCAGGCAGGACTTGAACTTGCGACTTCGAATAATTTTCTCTAAATTATAAGGTCCACCAGCGGCACTGCTTGAACAAAATCTTAAGTATAACTAGCCATGCTGTCTCTAAAAACATGCAATTTACATAAATGGGATCGAGAATGTGAGAAAAACCAGTTTATGTACCTACAAAAAACCTGATATAGTCTGAGTCCTCACGTGTATCTATTATAAAACGCCATCTCATTAAACTAAGCCCTATATGCGTGACTCTTGATGATAACCTTACCTTAAATTATGGAAATATTATTTAATAAATTAAAATTTTAAATTTGTCTTCATCTGCCGTGTCTATAGCATGCCCGAAATCATGTTAGCTGTGTATATTGGCACACGGCCAGCCACGGTCATTTTAGTTAATGACAAAATTATACCTGAAGACTATGATCACAACGCATTATATATTATACATTTGCTAATTTTAGACTTTGCCCAAACAGAGCCGAGTTGTTTCAGTACGACTTTGTGCACGATTATACGCACGCGTATGAAATATTGCGCAAATGTAAAACCAAATATACAACCGTATTATTAGTAACCAATTAATGACAAAAACTAATATAATTAAAGTCGCTTTATAGTTTTCGATTCGAGTATTGGCACAATTATCAAAAGTAAAGAATTCTGTTGATTTAGGATTTATACTTGTGGACCAAAGCAAAGCAGAATGAATTCAAAATAATTATCATGTCGACCAAGGATCTTCATTATAGTGCTATGTACCTACGTACCCACATACTTACCAACATATATGTACTTACTAACGTATGTATGACTGAATAAATATATCTTATGCACACGGCATTATGCGTGTTTTACTTATTTGCCTCCGCGACCAGTTTTACCCATGTTAAAACTGCCATACTCAATGTAATAAATATTCCTTTAAAAGAGATGCAACGAATGTTGTGGTTTTTGAATGAACTGTTTTACTCAGTAAGTAGGCTCTGTAAGTTAGATACGTAGTCAATTAGCAAATTTTGTGATACTTGAAGCCAACCTCAACATGGTTTAAGATAATGCTAATAGCTAGGCAGAAGAACACAGCAAAAGTTTGAGGTTTATGCATTAAGGAAGTATCTAATCACAACAGATTAGCGAGTTTATTCCTCACCCCAATAATTTAAAAACTGCAAAATATTTGATAATTAAAAGTAAAATAAAATAAAAAAAACACTTGATTTGGACGTCATTTACTTAATCGGTCCATTCTTTTATTTTATTTAGTTCGTTAAATTTGATTGAGGGTAATTTATGAAGGTTGTTATCTTTGAAGGCCAATTTAATTAGGATTAAGAACTATTATTAGTTATTCGATCAATAAGTAAAAGTACGAGTCACTTCGATCAATTTAAATAGATACTTAGAATGACCATATCATTACTATTAATTTTATAAATCGACGAGGCTGAAAAAAAATATTCGTCAAATGCTTAGAGAATAGCATGGCTGATATCAGCTAGGCTGTGTCGTTGCAAACAGCTCTTAAAAGATAAAGTTATTAAAGTTTAACTCATGACTTCAATTAATAATATTATGTAACTGATACTTAAAACTATCAGTAAAAAACAATGATGAGACTTATCATGTGTGGTACACTGATCAAAAAAACCATATAATTGATAACGTTAATCTTAAAAAACGTAAGTTAACGTATATTTATAAAGTTTTATTAGGGTTGGCTTCCAGTCTCACCGGATTCAGCAGAAGACCCAGTATTTTAATTTAAGGTTCTCTAATAACGCATAAAAAAGCTAACACTAAAGAAAACATTTTACAGTGTACCTAAAACTTGGAAAAATAATGGTTAAATATTATTGTAGGAGACAAAAATTCACTGCAAGGTCATAAACTCGGTAGTACAGACGTGTTACACTAGTTTAACCAAAAGCAATTAAGTATGTATTGCAAAGTCATGTTACAAAATACGGTTTGGTTCGTAAACAGAACAAAGTTCATTATTACATTTGGAGTATCAAGTTACGCAATGTCTAAAATTTAGAGCGTTTTGAGTTGAGAATATATTTGTAAATATATATTTTCAGGCCTTCGGGACTTACAGGGTTTGACTTAGATAGGTACATGCGTAACTCAGGCTTACTTATTATAATAATTCAATGAACTCAGTCTATCACGGTCCACAACCGGATATGGGACTCTTCCAGATTGCGGCTTAACCATCAATCTATACTAATATTATAAAGCTGAAGAGTTTGTTTGTTTGTTTGTTTGTTTGTTTGTTTGTTTGTTTGAACGCGCTAATCTCAGGAACTACTGGTTCGAATTGAAAAATTATATTTGTATTGGATAGTCCGTTTATTGAGGAAGGCTATAGGCTATATAACATCACGCTACGACCAATAGGAGCGGAGCATAAATGAAAAATGTCGTTAAAATTTGGATAAAGTTTTTTGTTATACGATCACGCATTATTGTTATCTATATATATATATAAATGAATGTCTGTATTTTTGAACCAATGATTAAATTGTAATGAATTTAACATTACAAAGATTTTCGTAGGGTTTTCTAATGAAGCCCAAGAGGTTTCTGCACCTAAAAACAATATATAATTAAATACTTGTTACCTAACTTACGTGTGGTTGCAACGCATACCGGGTGCAACTAGTTTGGAATAAATGTTGCAATGAAGAGACCATTCAGTTCCAAAAAGAAAATTTCTCGCAGTAGTTTCTCTATATCATACACTTTTAAATGACCAGGATGACATAATTATTGAAAAAACTGATACCTATATTTACTATAATGGATGACTTTTACCTATACAGTTTGATATTATGACAAGAATACGAGATTTTGCATCATTGCCGTTTGTTTAGTGTATGTGTCGATACTCTATACTCGCCACCTTCAGCATCCAGGCCGACCTAGATACCTGTTCTCGTCGTCATTCCATCGGGATTCTATATTTGATAGTTAAAAATACCCTGAGAAAACTATCTTTTGAACTTGGAAAATACTGTATAATATTATATAAATTACTCAAGTTACTTCCTATTTTTAATATTCATGAGCAAAGAAGCCTATTTTACAAGGATATCAAGACTGTTGACTATTGGAACTTTTAATTCCCTATTTACGTCATATCGTATGTAAACAGTTCACCGCAGACATGGAATTATGTATTTTTTTTCCATTGTTTCTCGATTAAAAATATAATCGTCGTGTCTGAGATACGTATTTTCCATGAACGAAACACAATACCTAATGTATGGAATTAAACCGCATTAGATGTTATAAACATTAATCATGGGTAGAATTATTATAAAGCAATTTCAGTGGTCGTTTCGTTAGCCATATATGAACAAATAATCCGCAAATGGTTATTTATTTAATGTAAGAAACAGCCACATACTGTCTATATACTGTTTCGGTCTCGGCAAACTCTTTAACAAACGATGATTATTAAATTACTGTTAACGGATTAAGGTATTACCAGTCTAAAAATAAACACAAAAACAAAATATGATACTTTGATATCGTGTTTTTTTGGACACATCAATCGTTTCATTTCTTGTGTTGTATATTCAAGGAAAATCCCACTGATTCATGACCATTTGAAATTATAATTCCGCCCTCGTTAAGTACTGGTATTCCCGGATCATACGCTTTACATTCAACAATAAACTTACAAACATATTAACTTGTTAATAATAATATTAAATGTTCTATTCAAAAGCTTACTGAACTGAAATATTTATATTATAAGTACATATTAGTATATAAGTCAAGTTTAGTTCTGTCATACAAATAACTAATTTTGTCTACTAAAGACAAATTGGACTACAACCAAATTTTTTTTACAAAAAATTTCACGTTTTGTTAGGAGTAATTATCTTCTTCCCTATTGGCATTGGCGCTTTAAAAATATCAATTGAGGATCTAATGAATTCAGTAAAAAAACCTTTTAAAAACAGCTGTTTTGCGATGATTTATTTATCAAATGGGCTACTCAAAAAGTTCAACAGTCCGTTACTATGGCCTTTATTACAGACACTATTCTAGTCTTCTTGTTTAAGATACTTTCTAGATACCTGCAATGAGTAATACACTTTTAATATATTTTTTTTGTAAGTATTCAGTAAAAAATTTCAAGAAATCTTCCATCAGATAACACCGCTGTTAATGAAAATACATTGTGGTTTACAACTGGTTTATACAAAGCCAGTTTATTAATAACTTCTGATATGTTGTTAAAGTTACTGATTCAACTTAAAATAGTTTAAGTGTTTGTAAAGTTAACAACATAATGGAGACAAACAATCGTAATAAATAAATATTGAAAATGTGTTTTATTACTAAGGATACTGAATGTTTACTTCGGTAGTTTAATATTGTATTTTATTACAATTTTGTATAAAGACTGCTTGTAACCAATGAGACACATAGTTGCATTATCTGTAGGTACAGTACGCTCGCAATGTTCTTTCGTAACGCCTAGAAAATGTTAAATCAATCAAATCAATCATTTGCTACAGCAATACAAAGTTGTATCAATTTACTACATCTAATCCGTGATGGAACGCCTTAGGTGCAGTAAATACATGTGGAACACAATCTAAGGTGATATATTATGCTACTATCTGATTAAACTGAGAGCAAATGTTATTGAATACAGCAAACTTTGAAAGCAATTTATATATGTATGTATTCATTTGTATCAGTTATATTTTTGTCATTTTAATAATTTGGTCAATCGTTTAAATATCAGTTTTACTAAAAATATGGTCTGGTTACGTTCTTATAATATTTGAATCTGTTTCATACCACCATTTCATACAATACTGCGACATAAAAAAATAGAATAGGTTCCTTGTTATCGATATAAAAGGTACTTTTGTAGTACTGATAAGACTTATTATTCTTATGAATATCATATAGCACACTATTTATTTTCACATTTTTCTAATCCGTTTAATTATTGTAGATATTCATTAATCAGTTTGGCTTGAATATATTTAATACGCCTAATAGGTTCCTAACTGTATCAAGAAAAAATAATTATTAAATCCGAATAGCGGTAAAGTAAATCAATAAATCTACAGCATATAAGTTTGGTAACTTTCTAAAAAAATGATTAAGATTTAACCTTCTAAATATTAGGATGCTTTAATAAACTCCGCAGCGTATAAAAATCTCCGAAATGTCTACGAAAGCTATTTCATATAATTCAAGGTTTGGTGATCAAATACCCAACAGGTTTGGGACATTTATTTGCTGTCACATATTTCGTATAGTTTGCGATACCCATTCAAAGTACATAACTATATATAAATACAACTTAGTGAAAACCGTTGTTGTTAATACGCTAGATTTTTCTAATAGTTTCGGACTTTCATTGTAGACTATGTAATTTATTTCTATGTTAAATAAGCTCTATTATTCAGGATATTGTATAAAGACTAGTCTAGACACAGAGGCTATTGTCTACAACTGTGTTTGGCCTATGTTATACAATGCCAATACTATATTGATATAAGTTTAGCAGGCAGGAGATAAATTTGTCTTAAAAAAATTGCTGTCAATGGAAGGAACTGATTGGAATCTAAACATTAAGAGTTTTTGTACTGTGTGTTGTTTGTGTGCCTTCTACAAGAATAACAATTTTGCGTTGGCATTGTATTAGAATGAAAATTAAATTTGAGAGTAAGGGCACTGGTTCGCGCTAATGGAAAGGAAGGAACACTCGTAAGTTTATTAGGATCTTGATAAGATATTTCACATAGTACATGAATCTAAGAAGATTATAGAAGTATTCAGTAGGTAACTCAATTTACCCATTTGTGCAAAACAATATTTACAATCAATAGAATACATAAAAAATTGACGTTTTTAAATTTAATTAATATGAATAGGTACATATTTATTTTAGGTTCAAAGCATCATGATTGAGATTCATTGTAGGTTTCTAATAGTGGACAAAAACTTTTAAGTCTGTCTATTATTGTCTATTATAAGTTTTTATAGATTCATGTGTGTTCAAACAGCTTTTTTATTGCATGTTTAATGTTAAGGAATAATACAAACTTAATCATGGTCTTCAATAACTTAGTGTATTACGTAGTGTAGTTTTCGTGATTGTTTTGCGATATTTAGAGGTCAACGAATGTCAGAAATTATTTCAGAAAGCCAATAGGGTAGCCCAGATGACTGGGTATGAAACGCAAAATTTATTTGGGCCGTCAATTATATAATATAAAAAAATATTGGACACGTAATTTAAAAATACATGCATATGGGAAAAACTAAATTGACAAAGCGAATCAAGTTCAGGAGTGGGGACTAATGAGGTTATGCTTTGGCACAAAATGTACAAAATTGTGACGTCATGTGATATTCAAATATTTTTTATTTATCTATCTGGTGGACTTTAAAAATTGTCATCTACCCCATTGTAGTTATACTCTTTTTTTGCCAATGTGTTTGCAATTTAAATAGATAGAATTATTAAATAACTAGCTGTTCCCGCGGCTCCGACCGTGTGGTTGTCAGTTATCGCGGGAAAAAGTATCTATATTCTTTCTCGGGATCCAAGTTCACCCTTTTTTTTTTTTTTTTTGACGGGGGGATATCCTCATGGACTGCCTCCGCCTGGGGAGAGGCGGAGGGGCGTGCCGGACTCTTACCGGCTAAAACCCCCTGGTGTCTCCTCGCACGTGCGCGCGGGGCCGCGGGAATCCAAATTCTTCCGCAGCCCCGCACTAGTGCCGGCCCGGTCTGTCCGGGCCTCGTCTCCTGCACGGGGTAATGAGGTGTTAACTACCCCGTACATCACCTCAGAGGAGCGCGCCGACACCCGCGCGCGCCTCCGCCTCGGGTCCATCGAATAGGGGGTGGGGACTTCCCCAAGTCCCTCGCATCCAAGTTCACCCTGTACCAAGTTTCATCAAAATTAGTTCCACGGTTTAGCCGTAATAGCGTAACAGTCAGACAAAGCTGCTTTCGCATTTATAATATTGGTATGGAAGTATGGATCACGATATGTGTAAGTAAGTGTTGTTCAACGTTGTTTTATAGTAAACAATTATCTAAATTATAGTCCATCATCATGTCAAGTTCCGGGTGGAAATGGTGTAAAGATTTTACAATAACAATGAATACATGACTTTTAATGCATAACTAATGTGAAGTAAACAGTATGATATATTATATGTTTATTTTCTTTCGACCACTGGCTTGACGCGCCAGTGGTCGCAGGTTTCGCAAAGATAAACATTCTGACTGTAACTTCGCCGTTGTATATTTGAAAATGTTGGCTTTTAAAAACGAATATTTTTTTTAATTCAATATGTTTATTCTAGAAACAAACATAATTTAGGTAACTCTTCGTAACTCGTTCATGGGCCAATGTATGCTATCAAAGTAAGTTTCCCATAGATCCCTTCCAAAAAAGCATTTTAAGTGATATCCGATTATTTTAAAACGTGTTTTTGATCAAAATGCCTGGGATTGAGCTACTTGCTTATACAGCTATCGTTTTTTTTGTGTGCATGTTTTAAATATATAAAATATACAGAGGCGTGTTTAGCGCTTTTGGCTTTAAACATGTACAAATCAACATATTTTAGGCTTTTGCATTTTTTAATACGACTTTAAATTACATGTGTGCTTATGACATATCTATTGATATTATTCAGTAAATTGATTATATTACAGTGACGCAGCGTCGCGCGTCGTCGCCCCGACATGCATGTAACCATGGTATAATGCATAAAGCAGCCTTATTTCCAGGCAGCGTCGTAGCTGCCTGTGTCGCCGCAGTTGAGTAGACCACAACAAAGACTAGATAGGAAAGGAGAAGGTATATACATTATAACTTCGTCGCATCGCCGCGCCGTTGCTGCGTCGCGTTGTCGCATCTTCGGTCTCTTGAATGATGCGTCGAATTTAGACGCAGCGCTACTTTTGCATTCGTCCCGTGTGTTGATTTTGTTTACACGAGAACATTTAAGGTATCTACTAAAAATTGTTTTCATTATATCACGACATTATAAGGGTAGACAATGTGGTCAGATTTTAGCGTATGATGTAATTCGCTTTCCGCTAATTGGTGTTTAAATATTCGTCTGTTTCTAGATCCTGTTGTGTTTTTGCCGTATGATGGTATTGTAATCTTATTGGTTATTTGCTTTTTAGCGGCTTTCAATTGGTTTGGTGTGAATGGGTAGGTATATAGTTTTCCATTAGTGTCTAAATGTGTTTTATATTTATATTCTTACTTAAGAAAAACATTATAATAACTTCATATTTGTGACTTGAATTAAGTGTTATGAAGTGTTAAAACTCTTCATTCTTACAGCTTGGCTGAAAAATAATGTATTTTGATTTATATTTATTAAAATAATCACAAAAAACCGACAGAAAAGCGACTTAGTTAGCCCGCGCGGGATGAACGCTCTTGAATAGGTTTGACAAAAATCAAATTTCATTAATAAAATCTTCTATCGAAGCATTGTTAACCTGTATTATTATGGTGCGGTACCATATGGTTTCTGTCCGTCCGGTATTACCGGTTATTTATGATGTAGAGATTGTATGTATTAAAATATGTAAAGCTTTAAATATTATCCACATATATGTTGTTGGAGCGATATCCTTCCAATTGACACTATCTTTAAATCAAATCAAATATTTATGATTCTTCGTACAAAAACGCTTTTTTAAATTAAAGATTTAGCAAATGCTTGATTCCTCCACGAAATTAGACATTTTTTTGTTGTTTACATATGGTATAAGTAGAATTTAACAGTTTTATTCACAGCGATTCAATGCTTGCCATCAAAAAATAAGTTGTAGAGTTTAAAATACACTTGCCAACCACATATCGCTTGACGCTAGTGCTCGATGGCCAAGCTTTATATATTTTTGCCAGTCCTTCTCTAAAACCTATAATACACCTTATCCTCTATGAAGATAATTTCCTGACTAGACTCCCATTTGGGAGACTTCATCCGGGGATCAAATATCACATAAAAAACGTACAAACTATCCTCAGATATATTGAGGTAATAAACAAATTCTTAGGAAATCTCCAACCTAATCTCATACTCATGAAATAACAAAAAAAACTTGCTTGAATAGTAAAAATAAGTTTTTCCTTAGTGAATACTTAGTTATACTATACTATTTATTAGTATAAAACGATTTACTTAAATTTTGAAATGAACGCATACACGATTTAATAATGTGTCTTAAAAGATTTTCCTCAGTGATTATCGCTTTAATCTATCTTATACTATTTAAAATACCATTATAACGTTTAGCCTAGGTTTATATATTAAACTTTTAACAAATTTCCTGTTGCAGTCTTAATTGGCTACTTTAGCAACGAATACTACATACTCGTGACATTGACGGTAGGACAAACAAATTAGTCGATTGTGTAGCTGTAGACGAAGTTATTTCTGTTTCGTCTGCGGCACGTCTATACATATAATAAAGCTGTAATCTATCGACGTTTGTACATAGATTATGTTTAAGAAAAAGTAATTTGAGTAGACTTTATAAGAGCAACACAATGCGTTTTTTTTTATCTAAGTGCATTTGATCGCGCATCACGCTCAAACTACTGAAGCAAGTTAAATGCGGTTTCCACAGTTGTATTGCTGGAGGTCTAACTTAAAATATGGATTATACTTAGATGTTTCTTCTTGATACCTACGCCACCTAGACCTAGGTTGACTGGCTATGGGAATTAACAATTACTTCATACGAACGACGGCGCAAAAGCTAGCTATAATAATATAAACAATAGTAGGATTAGTAGGTTACAATATAATTAAAGAGCTATCCCCCGCGACTTTGTCCGCGTGTTTTAGTTTTAACAGTTTTGTGTGGAACTCTAATTTTAAAGTAAAGGTATGTGTAATTTTACCTCAGCTATCTGTCAGTAAAATCGATCTGGTAGCTCCAGAGATTAGCGCGTTTACGTGGTACTTGATCATTATTTTGTTGCGGTGTTATTTTAAAACTAAGTACGATATCTCCTAAGATATTTGTTCTTAATTGAAATCAAATACTGTAATTATGTTAAAAATTAAATGTTAAACTTGTTATGAATAACATATTTATTTGGATAATGAATAATATCATATTTATAATAAACACCTTCGCAATTATTGCATTATTTTATTACCATAAAAAAGGTTATATTGAATCTTAAAAGATAGACATGCTCTCGCAGACTTTTTTTTAGAAGTTTTAAAGAGAAACAATTCCATTATACATGATATTTGCGTAACTTAAACCGTTTACGCAGCACAGGCAACGAAACCTCTCAAATTTTTCCCGTTTTTTTAGTAACATTTTTTATCTATTCTCCGCTCGTATTGGTCGTAGCGTGATTTTATATAGGCCTTCCTCGATAAATGGGCTATCTAACACTGGAATGGAACTGGAATTTTTCAAATTGGATCAGTAGTTTCTGAGATTAGCGCGATCAAGCAATCAAACAAACTCTTCAGCTTTATAATATTAGTATAGATAGCTGTAAATAATAAGGCTGTTAGAGGGCAGAATTCATAATATTATTCGTCATTTAATGTTCTTATAATTGCCAATTGAATAGAACTAGATGAATTTATGTATGCTAATTAAATACGTTATACATATTGCGTTAAGATTAACACGTGTCTTGAAATGTGATTAAATAATATAAAGGTAGGGTTAATCAATATTTGTCACAAGTTTTGTTAATCGTTATTTTGGAATGAGGCAATGTACATCGTAAACACACGTTTCTCAGTTTGCTATTTATATTGTGATATCATATCTCGCATAATTTATTAATATATATCTCGCATAAGATATTTTTATCTTCACAGAGTATTAAACACAGTCGCTCCCGCTGTCTGTATGTTAAGATTACAACGCAACGGATTTTATTGAAGTGTTCAGCAGCAGATTAAGGTGATTCAAGAGGAAGATTTATCTGTATAACACACTGTATTGCACCCGAGCGAATCCGGGGCAGGTCGCTAGTTAATATATAGAATTATTTGATACTAGCAGTTTCCCGAGGCTCCACCCGCGCGGATGAT
Organism: Diachrysia chrysitis; assembly: GCA_932294365.1. NCBI lineage: Eukaryota > Metazoa > Arthropoda > Insecta > Lepidoptera > Noctuidae > Diachrysia > Diachrysia chrysitis. The sequence goes on from OW028645.1 coordinate 5,730,734, forward strand.
GGTTATTGCGGCAAGAAGCCTATGTCCTTTCTCAGTACCAAATTTCCTTTAAATCGGTTTAGTAGTTTTGGCTTGAAAGTGCGACAGACAGACAGACAGAGTTACTTTCGCATTTTTAATATTATATTAGTAAGTATTTAGTAATTAAGTTAGTCTTTGGAGAATTAGGCGTGCCGATCAATCAGCAAACTTTGTACGAAACCTTCGCTGCGCGAGTCAGACTCGCACTTGTCCGGTTTTTAATATTAACACGAGTAAAAAATATTTTTTTGATTATCAACCCATCCGCCACTTTACCCAAAATATAATTGCCCTAAACTTAAAAAAAATAATAGCTATATTATGAACCTTTGAGTTGTAAATATAATTAAATATTGTGGTAAAGTTCCGTGTTCCGCTCGAGACTTTTCCAATATCAAGTTGTATAAATAAATATTTATTATGAATATCTAGATGTGAACAATTAACTATACTATGTACGTCGTACGTGTTATGTAGCACTAGCAGTAAGACGAGATTGCAGGAGTGTGGTGACACAGCACATACCGCCCGCCCGCAATACGTGTAGTTTTTAAAATGCGTTATCTATAAATTATCATCGATTTTGCATATCGATAGAAACCTATGCTAATGTAAAAAAGCTGAGAAGTTTGTTTGTTTGGACTCGCTAGATCTTAAATCGCTCCGGAAATACCAGACCGATTAAAGACATTTTTTTTTGCGAATGATAAACCACAGGTACAATAATGACACAGGTTATGAGCTATTCACCATTTATCATACTATTTTAAATATAAGGTGTGGGTGTGTTAGCGGTCCTCAGCTGGTATTGTAAATGATTAGAAACAATTGGAACAACTTGAATAAATTGTTTTTTTTTTGTATCGTCTTCTTATTAACATGTCTATGAACGTCATAGATTATTATTTATAACATTTAACTTAGAACATAGTCTGACTCGCCCACTGAGGCGAATATTCCGTACAAGATTTGTTGATCGTCACGATTGATTCTCCAAAAACGAACTTAACTGTGCGATAGAAAAAAAATACATATTACATCAACGTATGACGCTTTTGAATTTTCAACTGTAAACACAACGGGTCTAAAAAGGTTATTGGTTTTTGCAATAACTAAAAGAACCGGGGACGCAAGGTCGAGGGATTTACATCATTTAATAGCTCGGTTCGTAGAAGTTTAGTAGGGATGATGCTAGTTTAGTATGGATAGTCTAGCACAGGAAAACCACGAGTGCGTTTACCAAAATATTATTCCATGGTTACTGCAAGTTCATAATCAAAATTAAATTCAAATTCAATTATTGTTTTTTAATCGTCAATGTTATTCATTAAAATGGTATTCATAAAAAAGTTATTCATAAAAATAAATAGCTTTTGCGCATACTAATTATTATTTAAATAACTAACTTATTATTAGTATATATGAATAAGTATTATTTAACATTTTAAATGGCAAACTTCCCATGTAGACTAAGTTCAAAACAGTTATTTCAGTCCTTGGGAGGTTTCTTAAAAAAATGCTGAAATACGTATTTATTTATTTATACCAGAAGCTTGTATCTCAATTTTCATGCTTTTAACTTAGAAAAATGTGACGAAATTATTATACAAAATTTCAACCCCTTCTCCCCCTTTTAAGGGGTTGAATTTAGATAAAGCTGAAACACGTGTTTATTTATTTCTAACCAAAAGCTTGTATATGAAATTTCATGAATCTAACTTTGAAAATGGCGAACCTCCCTTATAAACTTCCAACCCCTATTTCACCGCTTTAGGGAGATATTTAAAAATCCTTTAATGCGTATTATTGCAAACCAGAAGTTTGACATTTCATACTTTGATACTTTTTAACTTTGATAATGACGGATTTTTATACAACTCTTTATCGCCCTTTGAACCTTTTGGGGGTGGAATTTCCAAAAAAGTTTTCTCATTACTCATCTAGTTGATTAAAAGTACCTATTGTCCAAATTTCATAGATCCAGGTTAAGCAGTTTCGTCTCTGCGCTGAATCAGTCAGTATATAAAGAAACAATCTCTTTATATAAAAGTACAGAAGTCCATTCTTAAAGCTTTGCTAGCATCGACCTAAAAAAAATATATTATTTTGTTTTATTATTGTGGTTTATAATTAAGTAAGCCGTCGCTTTTGCACGTATTAGCAGTATTTAGCACATATCTTGAAAATACATTGCTTGGAAACCAAAGTAGGTTTATCATATATGAATATGTTCAAGTTCCAATAATGTTACATACAAACATGTTAAATTGAGAAGCTAATTGTTTGAAGTCGCTTGAAAAGGTTAAAAAAAAATACGTACCTATTGCACTATTTTTGGACTTAATGAAAGTGAAAATTTACACCACGAAACACAGAACCAACCATTTCAGCCGTTTAGAACATGAGTGTTAAAGTAAATATAATCGTGAAAAACAACATATAGGTAGTTGTTTCCGTAATATATTTGGATACAGGTTTTTTTTTTAAATTATATGTTGAGATCGGAAAATTAAGTACCTACCCTTGAACATTTAATTACGCATATTTTATACCGTTTCCTTAATTCTTCAATAAATTTTGTTTGGAAGATCACTATGAAACTATAATGGAAATTTTAGATTTATTTTTCTTCCCAGGAAGTAGGCATAGCTCATAAATTAGAAATTAAATAATTACATCCATCTGACAAAATTATCCATTTAATTAACTTATAATAACAATTTTATATTGATGAATATGAGATGAACAGTTAGGGTGAGAACACCGACTCAGACAGGTTAAGTTTGAAGGAGATAGTGGGGTATATTTTCCCCTTCGTGTTAGGTTACTTAGGTTTTAGGTTAGGGTTCCAAGAAAAGGAACCCGCAAAAGAAAAATAACATTCACTGTTTGCGTTGGTGACGCCATATTTATTTTGGTGAGCACTAACGCCGATGTCGAAAAAACTGAACTAAATTTGAAATCATTTCGCTGAGTCATGGTCAGTCATATTCAAAGGGCCTATATTAATATGCCAAGTTGAGAAACGTTGAGTGATTCTAGTTCAAGTAACTATCGGCCCAGATATATAATTGGATGCCGGAGTTTAATGAACCGCCTAGGCGTCTAATTAAATGGCCTTTCAATTTAACCAGATTCCTGTGACATCTAACTAATATAATAAAGATTAAAAATAAACATTTATGTTTAAATTCTATATGCATTTATAATATATTATACACATATAATTATCTTATCCTATATAGATATATAATTGATTAATTATAAAATAAACTTATAAAAGAGACAAACAAAATAATTAATGTTTAACCAATTTCCGCTTTAACGATTACCATTACTAGTGCCTACTTTATAACAATTTTGTTTAATTTTGTCTTCAGATCGGTTATTGTGTATTGCGTAGTTATTGAACAGATAGAATGAATAAACAATCGTTAGTATTTAATTATATACATCTAAGCAAGATCGACGAACGACGGTTTTGTAAAAAACATCAAAACAAAATAATGTACAAGTAGGTATTGCTTAATTAGATTATTATTATAATATTAAGTATAATTGATTCTAACACTAAATAAATTCAAATCTGCATCCTTAATCTTAATTGGATAATTAGAATATTAGTCGACAAATTGGGCAATAAAACTAAACTCTAAAAGCATTTTGTTTTCGAAATTATTTTATGATTTTATGGTGGACTGAGTTGTTTTGCATAAATAATTATTATAACAAATAAATAAATGATTGATTCGAAAAAAAGGTGTCAAGGTTGTCTATAATAGGTATTTTTCTTTTACCGGTATAGTGGGCCACACGACTGTGGTAAAAACTTATAACGAATTTCAACCTTACTAAATTAAAATAAGTGCGTTGTCATTGTGAAAGTGTTTCCAGTGCTGTGCGGTTCATTGTATGACGGGTGGTTTCGCCTCTTTGAATCGATATGCTGTGACCAAAATCGTTATCCTTCCTACGTGCGTAGTCTAGTAAATTGACAATTATTAACTTACCTCGTCGCCGACAATGAGAATTGACAATTATGGAGGCGTCACAAGGAGATGACGCCTAACTATAATAATATACCCCGTCGTGATCGTTGTAATCTTGTACAATTCGGACGATAAACCATGATACCTGGCTTTGAACCTCTGGTCTGGCTTTCGAGTAGTCCCGCTTTTTACCCGACTACAGCATAACCAGAACAGTAATTAGTAGGTAATTGTCACGGTGGCCTAGCGGTTCAACGAACAGATTTGTATGCACAAGGTTGCAGGTTCGAAACCACTATGGGCAAGTACCAATGTGACTTTTTCAAAGTTATTTGTACTTTCTTAATTATTCTAAGACGCCACTACAAACGGTGAAGGAGACATCGTAACGAAACCAGGATTAAAATAAAATGGAATCTGAAATCGCCAACCCGCAATAAGCAAGCGGGGTGATCAATGCTCGTGCCTTGTCTACATGATAATTTTAGGTAAGTAGCAATATCATTACCTATAACTGTTGCACGCGCCTTAGCGTTCTCATAATCGTTTATTTTCTTTATCCTATTGTTGTTATTTGTTATTGTTAGTGTTTTTTACAAGTTAGGCGTCATGTTAACTCGTCGGAGATACCTATAATAATACTCCAATCAGTTTTTTTTAACCAGTATTATTTATGTTGTCAAACTAACACAATATATCTTTGAAGTTTCCTGAAAAATGAATTAGTTTTTGTTCGTTGATGTCTTTAGTACCGCGAGTGGGACTGAAAAGCGAAAACTTGGCGGAGTTCTATATAGTTTTTTTATGCTATAGAAAGTTTTAATGTATTATGAACATAAATATATGATAAATAATAAACATTTACCTTCTTTTTAGATGTGAAAAAGCTGCGTCGAACAGGATACGGAAACTGAAGGACCAGGTGTTATGGCGCAACTTGAAATGACGTGTGCCAGCCAAGGGCTGTAATAGGCAGTTCTTGGTCACTTCATGACCATGTTCAAAGATTGAAGCCACACTTGTTAATTTAAATTATTTAGCCTTATATTTGTCTCTTGTAGATCAGCTGATTTCAATAACTATTTGATATTTTGATTTGAAAAATCCAGGAAGCTTGTTAGTTGACTTACGCATTGATAAATTATCATTCAAATACAAAAACAAACAATCATATTTGCCTGTCCATCTGCGTACGGACATGGTCAAGGCGTAATAAGTTAGAAGTATTTACATAGTAAAGCAAAACACTTGTGATCTCTGAGGGCGTTGACTTGCGATTCGGCAAATTGTTCGTCGGCTATTAATTGAAGGGGCAGAGAAGGTTATGTGGTCACCTTGCGACAGTGAAGGCGAGCTGCGACCCGCTGTGGTGACAGCCGCAGACGGGGTTTGTTCACCAGTCCGGAAGTTTATAATAACCCTGATTAAGAATTTTGGAAATTCGTTGAAATTATATGATTTTATGTCACATTAGTATTAGTAGTCAAGAGAACAAAACACAAACGAAAAATTAATTAAGAAAGACAACCAACAGCAGTGGCAGTCAGCTACTACAAAACTCGCTTCGAATGGTAATTTACCAGGACCCAAACTTTAAGTATAGGTAAAATATTCTTTTATTGAATCATCCGTCGACAAAAAATCTGAGAATTAAACTAACATATTCCCAACAGTATAGTATAATTATGAATCGCGAATTTTACTTTATTTCAAGGTTAAAACAACTTTATTTCTCACAAAGAACTGCATACATAATTCACTTACTTGGAAACAATGTTTATAAAAAACTAAGATAATATTTAGAGCGCACAAAGGTGCGGAAATATAATACAATATAATATAAACAAAAAAAAAACAAATAATAAAAAAGTGCATTTTAAAACATAAACGGTAAGAACTCGATCGCAGCCAAGCAGAACATGGATGCATGAATTACTTTTTACTTGACGTAGTTTGTTGTAGACGATTTTTTTTTATTTTTGTTCTATTATTAGAAGACTATCTTATTTCTCGTTTATTATTCTAATTATTTATTTTAGGAATGTATACGTAACATTTCAAGTAGGTATTGGATTTAATGTTTTCGTTTAATTTAGGTAACTATTTATTAATGTATATAATTTGTGATATAGACTAATTGTATGTAATTGTGTGTATTTTATTTAAGTAATTATTTATTGGACTTTTCCTTTTTCTATTTATATATATTTCTTATTTGTATGTGTTAATTGAATTTCAAGAATCTTTTTGAATTGGGCATAACTTTTTATTTATTTTTATTTCTGATGGTAATTTAATTGTAAATTTGAACACCCTCAAACTCCAAATTTCTTCTTCCATAGTTAGTTCTAGAATGGCAGAAAACTAAGTAACTTGCGCGTTTTAAATAATTCTTTTGTGTTTGTTGTTTTGTTACAAACTTTAAATTCTTATTTAATATTTTATGTATAAGAACATATGTGTAGTATTGTTATATGTTCGTTTGTTTTATATCTAATCATTATTTTTGTTTCCCTGTATATTTATTTTATTTTATTTTTATTTTATTTTATTTTATTTGGAAAACTTACAGCTAACTTAAGAACAGTGTATACATTAGTAAAGGAAGGCCAATTACAAGTTTTCACAGATAGCACTAATTTTTTACTAGTTGTCCGAAATTTATAGTTAAATTACATTTTAAATAATCTATTCTGAACTCGTTGCATTGGATCTATATTAGTATTTGCTGCAGTACCCCAGATTTCAATGAGGTAGTCGATATGAGGCTTAACCAGAGAATTGTAAATAAGATATCGTACCTTTTTAGGGAGCAACTTTTCACTAACATGTTATTGTATTTCTAAGGAAACTTCTAGTTATTATTAACTTCATAAAAGTGTTTGGACGTCATACACTTGCTAACGTCCAGAGCATTAGCATCATAAATTGCAAGGTCGATACCTTGCAATTTAAGATTCTAAAATAAATCTATACTAATATTATAAAGCTGAAGAGTTTGTTTGTTTGTTTGAACGCGCTAATCTCAGGAACTACTGGTTCGAATTGAAATATTCTTTTAGTATTGGATAGTCCGTTTATTGAGGAAGGCTATAGGCTATATAACATCACGATACGACCAATAGGAGCGGAGCATAAATGAAAAATGTTTTAAAAATGAAAAACCGTTGAAACTAAAACACGCGAACAAAGTCGCGGGGGACAGCTAGTAAGATAATATGATAATAAGATAAGAAACCCCTAAAATAATTAGTTTAGGATCGATGTCCTAAACTAATTATCTTATTATAGGGTTTTTTCCATGGGTTTATTCCATGATTAAAATCATACATTTATTTTGCTTAACGCTCCTTCAGTCGTACGGACACTAAACGTCATCCCTACTCTGTTATTGCTATAACATTAGATACTTATATTTATTTTTTCGTCGTTTACGTCGTGGTGTAAACGGCGAATACATAAATATAAGAGTAATACAGAGTATCCAATTTATATTAATATTAATTATATTTAGTTGTCTACTGCGTGTATAGCTCGTAGGTAACTATGTGTATGAGTACTTACAGTTACAGTTATCTTAAATTTCTATTTTATTACTATAATCAGATACATCTGCCTTTCGTTAATCATACATCATCATTGAAGTCACATCTAACTTAACTCTTCTTCCTTTAGCACTAACATTGCTTGATTGTATATTAATTTATGATGAAATAAATTTTATTTGACACAAAAATCGAAATGGCAAACATTTTCAAGTTTACAAGCGCTGCTAGAATTTGTAATTCTATGAAAAAATTATAATGACGTTATTCGTATTGTTTTCTAAACGATACAGGAATTCAATGTTATGAAATTACAAAGCTGTAAATTAACTTTATGTCCCTTTTGTTATCAAGCGTTACGTCCGTTTTCTGCTGAATCCATGATGACATGCTTACCACATAATAATAGTATATCAAACATTTACCGACCTGTATTTGCACAGATATGTTCACAAAGGTCGCTATATTCATTGCCGTTCAATTTTTAAGTGATGCTTTATTTGTTTAGTTAGATACGGAATGTCAAGTTGAAGAGTGACACAGCCAAAGTCATGGCTGAAGTGAAGAAATCTTATATGTAAGTAGTTTATTTTCTGTGGTTTGCGGTATTTCGTGATCGCAACCTAACTTATAAATTAATACGTTTTGAAGGTTTATCCGGCTGGCTCCTTTTTAAATACGGAAGAACTACGAACTACCTATTAGTCTAGGATTCTGAAATTTACTTGTGCAGTATCAAATTAATTGTTTAAGTTTTTCTGTCGCCCGTTCTTAAAGGCGTCGGTTGACACTAATCGAATTGTGGGATTCGTTCAGAACGAGCCAAATCAAGCTCAACTTAATCTTTTAAGCTCAGTAGTAATGTGGAGATACAAGTATTTATGTGTTGTATTGTGTTGTTCTTATCACGCAAAATTAAAACACTATTGACCGTCTTAGCAGAAACTACGCATTTTACCAATTTGGTAAAATAAGAAAACTTAAGTTAAAAATACTTACCTAGTGTTACTTGTTAAGCTAACTTAACAACTAAAGTTAGTATTAGTGTTACCCATTAAAATATGGTTTATAGTATTTTTTTTGTAGGTGTATACCTATGTACGATCTTTAAGTTAAAATAGCAAATTCACCCCTAACAACTTGATGCTCATTTTCGTCTGACAGAAAAGAAGAGATAATTTCGTCATATTTTTATCTCGTGCATAATTTTTTATCTCAGCAGAAATATGAGAATAACGTTGTTGATCTAAGATTGAATTTGCTATATTAACTTTTAGACCGACGCTTCGATGCGCTTCGACTCTGTTGTAGTATGAATAAACCTAACAAAATTAAAACAATTAGACTTTATACAAGTAAATTTTCAAAGTTAATAATATTTCCTTGTACGTGTCAGCAGTCCAGATTTTAATTTAAAAGAGTCAGATTAAGACACTGTACATTTAAGCTGTAATTTATTATTTAATGTTTGAGAGATAAACCTATTTATACTACTTAAATAAAAACTGTGCTAAAACAAAGCTTTGATAATTAAGTTTAGGTTAGTAGAGATTTAGGATCACCATTGGATTAGACAAGGCTAGTCTGTCCATAATAGTCCATAATACTCACACAGAAGCATACCTACATATTTTATACGCTTTTATGGATTGTTTATAAAAGCGAGACTGGCTGTATAACTGTCGTGTTATCAAGGCTCTACATTTATTTAGAATACATGTTCGATTCATTTACATGAAATAGAAGTCCATTTTAGTGGGTACCGCACAGATGGATGTCGGTGTTAAGCAATGTTGTGTTGAACCTTGAATGGGTAAACGTACCTCCGTGGTTAGAGCCTTCGTCACACGTATCCCCGCTAGTTTGATTGCAGAGGTCAGTGTGTAAGAGTGATAGCACTGATAGCAATTACTCTTTCGATATACTGATGTTCAGCTCTAACAATATGCTACTTATAAAGAAAGGCCACTTGACTCCAAACTTAACATTACAAAGATTCGATACCTAATTTTAGTTACGTCAAACGGTTACTTTTTTATTTATTTATTTAATAATTTATGTACACACACAAAGTCATAAGAAATAACATAGTTACACAAGAATACTTTTTTAAAATTTCTTATAAATTGGTATTTTAAAAGTGGTATTTCTCCAACTCAAATATTATTTAACTTTAATTAGGTGTTTAACGGCAGATACTCAGATTGAGATAAATTTAGCGTCAAAATTAAACCTTGCACTTGACCTAATTTCTTCTAACAAGTTTGTAAGCCATATGCCACATATTTCTACGATGTAGATCATTTGTAAAAAGGTGCGTGATACGCGTCGAAGGTAGCAGGTTAAGGGAAGTACATACAAATATTTAACATAACCAGTTTAGTAAACAAGTTTATCAAATTGCATGCGACAAGGCTTGCATAATAATTAAAATGAACAAATGGGTTTTTATGTTAATCTAACGATGCTCTTAGATATTTCTTTAATAATTTAATTTGTTAAGAAGATAACACATTTGTACTAAGTCTGGGGCAGTTCACTTAACAAGGATTGATTGATTTATTCTTACTTTTTAAGGTTGTTTGTGATTTTAAAACCCTCCGCGACTCAAGGATTAAAATTCCTTAGTCCGCACTAAGGAATTTATCGTTTTAGTCGTAATAAAAAGATTTTGAAATTTTGACATTTAATATTTATAACTTCAAAACTAAAAACTTAAACTTTACGAGCCAGTGGTCGCAGGTTCGAGTCCTGAATTAGGTTTAAGTTTTTCCTTCTATTATTTGTATTTAATTAGTAAAAAAAATATTAAAATAAAACAAATCTTAACATAAATATTAACATCATTTAATCTAAAGAACAACATGCTACTATTAGTTTTGCTTAATAGTTACGTGGTTAAGTAAAATATTTACTTAGAATGGAAAAGCATAACTGTGACGCGCTTCTCAAGTGGGATGACGCCAAGTAAGGTCCTACTTAGGTTTTATGAACTTGAAGTGATAATAGTATGATTTAATTTACATAGCTTACTAATAACTTGAAATCATTATCGTATACAAGCAGTACACAAGAATAAAATTATGTCAAGAGTATACATACAGTATGCGCAGTGTAAAAAATGAGTTAGTGTATTATAAAGGTAATATAAGCAAATCTTATCCTTAATAAAAATCTGTAGATTTAAGATATGTTTTGTAAACTTAAGATATTTAGCCAATTGTCTAACATAAAATTAATTATATTTAAATTTTACACAAAAAAAATAGAATTTCGAAGTATTTTGCATACATTTGGTTACAATATATAAGAAGGTACCTAAGTAGTACCTATTTATTCAGTAAAAACCCGGAATTTTTTCTTGTTTGTATAAATCATACACTTTATTAACTAAGGACGTCACGGCCAGGCTGCGGTTTATCCAATTTTATCAATTAACGCATCATCAAAATCCCTTGTTTGTGTGCCTTGTCTAAGATTCTCTACTTCTTACTAAATAGTCCAACTTCTCTTACCTACTTGTGAATTTATTAATCAGAAGGTTAGTTTTAAGGGTCACTTATTGTTTAGACTGTAAACCTGTAGTTTTAAAAAACTCCTTCATACGATCCTTTATCAGATTAAGAATTTAAAAGTGGTTTTTGCCGACATTATAAAGAGTTTTCGTGTATGTTATTTTTGCGTCGCAAAAGCAATGTACCAAGACTACTGACGTATTTTGTAAATATACCTATCTAGTTTTGTTTGCTCGTTTTAACATAGCTAAGTGGAAAGCTGACGGTATCCGCAGCATATAGGTACAAGCATTTATTTATCGATTTGCTTGTTGAATTATTTATTTGCCAAAAGTAGCTAATTCATCAATATATTTTTTTACGACCTACGCATATTGGCCAAGCGAGCTGGCTTGGGTATCGCTTGAGTGGGGAGAGTTAATCAATTAATCCTTTAACATTCAACACCAACCGTTATTGTTCAATAAACTTGTCATTTCCCTACAGTTAGTGTGAGTTTGTGCTATTTTATTGAAAAGATATTAATCATTTGCAGATGATATGGTTGTGGCCATTTCAAGAGTTTTGCCTACTTTGAGACGCTCTTAATTTGTAGTAAGCTGTATAGTACATTTTTTTTTGTAGAAATATATTGATTAACTTTAATAGGGTTCCTTCACCACTTTCTGCCAGACGTGACCAAAGATGTAAAAAAAAAAAAATCTGGCGCCAGTATTGACTACCTGCTTAAACCCTCACTTCTAAAATGTTTTTTTTTAATACATAAGCATTAAATCGATTATAAAAATAACCAATCAGTAGGAAGGTACTCAGCCGCTCGCCTTATTGTTTTTGTTAATATCATGACACAGTTCACTAAAATAAAAAGGCTTGTTGTATCAAAGTGAAGTTTGGCACATCAGTCATCACAGCTATCAACTTCAGCAGTGTAGCCATCATTCAATAATTTAAACACCATACTCAGTAGAGTAATACTTACAACTGTCTACCTATGCCTTAATTAACACGATTTGAAGTCCAAAATGGCCATTTTTGTCATCTGCCTATATTCAAAAACATAAATAAAAATGAAAATAACACATTAGGTAGTCTTAAAAGTATTCATCGGTGTTAATAAAATAATGTGAAACTTGTCATCGCTGATTTCATCCAAAATTTTAAGACATTGGTTTTTGTAGTTTGAGTGGATTTAACATTACCTACTTGCTGATTATCTAGATAAATATTTGCCTGCGTAAGCATACGTTCGACTACTTCCTTGTCTGCCGTAAAATTTTAAACAATCAAAAATAATCATGAGTTTGGAATTCAGGATAATAAACAAACAAAATAGGTAACAGATACGAACGTCTCGTTTTTATAACTTAGCGTTTATATTTTAAGTGCTCACTAAAATCTTATTTTAAGTTTCTTTTGTAGCTACATATCATTAGTGTTTGCAAAGCCATTGAATAATCAAATCTTGTGAGATCGCGAGTCCAGACTGTTCTAGTAGCAAAAAATGAATAAGTAGGTAATAACTATTTTAATGTGCTAACGTATTAATATAATTAGAATTTCCTAATTATTCGCGGCGCACATTGATAACGATATAATAATAGTATAGGTATATATGCCTGCAGATATGCTTCACGGTAGCATACCTGCACATTTAAAACATTTTAGGTAAAAATAGGTATTATAATTATATCTTACAATATACCTGTGACGTTAAACAATATGGTGTAATTTGAACTAGATTTTATATAGACATAAGTTTAAAGCATGTTCAAACAAACGCCTACTGATGAATATATAGGTGGGTTTACTTAGGAGTGCTACCGAAAGTTTATAGCTATCCAAAAGGGATAAAGATTACTTATTTACATCTGTTATAAAGTCAGCAGGCTTACTCCGGAAAGTGGTTTGGTTCTGATTTTGATTTTGATTCGAACTCGATTCGGTTCTCGATTCGATCCTGAATCGTTACTCCCGAACCAAATAGAATCGAAAACCGAGATGTAGTTATATAATCAAATGTTATAAGCGTCGTTAGCAGTATACATTTGACTACGTCATCATTAAGTTCAAGTCTAGTTTATTCAGTTTTAATGGTATTTATTACAACTTCTAACGATCTTACAACTCGTACCACTGCACGATCTGGCGTTAGTGTCGGCTTCTAGAGTACCAATTCGATCTCAATTCGATTGAAACAGAACTCGATGCAGTCAGAAGTAAAGAGGCAGTTTGCACAATTTGACAATAATTCGACACAAAAAATCATAACAAACGTATCACCATATTACGAGGGCCAATATCATAATATGTTACTTGCTAAATGGTACCAACAAAATTGGATATCCATTATTTAATTTACTCTATTTGAGCTTAATTTTGTAATCTGACTATACCAATGTAAGTGCTCTGTATTGATGTACTCTTCACCTTTTGTATAGATATAACTTTTCGGTAACACTCTGTATGTTTTAATTAATATGCAATGAAACTAGTGGGGTCATACCTATCTATAAAAATATGAACTGTAAGTATCGAGTTAACACAGCCCAGACGACTTATTTTATTTAAACAGAAAAGTGTAGAATTCTGATTGAAGTAACTATGTAGTGACAGGACGATCATATAGGAAGTTGACTAACATGCACCTAGATTAATAAAAAATAATGGATACGAGTTTTTCCTTTTTTTAACCAATAACTCACGAAAACCCTTCTAGCAATGTGGGTGGATTTCACATTACCTACTATTAATCTGTGTCTTAGTGGGTTTACGTTAATAGTGCAATGGGTAGGGTTCGAACCGGCGACCTCTCGGTCCGAAGGCCGTCAGCCTAACCATTAGGCTATGGCCGCTTTAATTTGAAATTTGAAATGTCGCACTACGTCACACGTTTTTAGGTTTTTTGGGAACTTATGATGTCTTTAGCCCCCACCCTTGATATTTGATTCGCTTTATCTCAGTTCAGTCATATTGCTTAATCTAAGTTTATTTTGAAACAAGAAAGAAAATACGTGTCTTATATTTTTTATTTTCTAACTTACGGACTAAATAGATTTTTACTTTTCGTACCCAAACCGATAGTAAACTCGAACTAACTTGGCAGCCGGAACTAAAACTACGACGACAGTAGTGTAGGTATATGTGTAGTTTTTGTGTAAATATCACAGTACGTACCTACATAATGTTAATTTAATTTTATTATATCTAATTATAAGAAATATTCGCGAATTATATTCATGTGCCTTTATCTTAACTTTAATAGTCTTAATTATTACCTATATAGAGATAATTTTCACATCGCCTTGTTATGCATATACTTACCTATGTATGGAATTAAATTAGTGCCTAGTTGTGTACTTATAACGAGTTTATAAGTTACACGTGTATGTATAACAAGTAAGATAATCGGAAGACGCGGGATTCGCAACCATCAAGTTTTATAACCCATTTAAAAAAAAAAATTTGGTGGTGTTATCCATGCTGCTGAATGCTTTTGTCTTTTATTTTGGCAGACTTACTCTTTAATTTGATTTTAATTTAAATCTAAGGCCAATATAATACCAATGTTATTTAGCAGTCAAATGATTCTGTACCTACCAAAAAGTAGAGTACCTGTAGTGCAATTAAAGGTCCGGTATAATCCTTGGTGTTTGAAATAAAGCTTTATTATTATTAATAATAATAACTTTATTTTTCACCAAAATTGTTTTTACATTGTTTACAAAATATGTCAAACTTACAAAATATATCTATATATATATATATATATTATTATTATTTATTACGCAGGCGTTAAGCCTGCGAAGCGATTAGGTGTAATTAAATACGAAAGTAGAAAGACATGACAAACAGTGACCTCTGTAGCTTAGCTGGTAAAGCGACTGGTGCGTTTAACCAGTAGTCGCGGGTTCGAGTCCTGCCTGAGGTTTCAAATCTTTTCCTTTCTGCTATTCGTACCTATTTAATTAATAGTTCGGTATACTTAAAAATCATATTGTCAACATTTCGATCTCAGTAATTTCCTCTAAACGGACACGCAATCTTGAAAGAATTTGGCACTAGTGCTAAGTTAAAGATCACGAAACGTAAAAAAATCAATGTCGATCGGTCGGTTTTGAGTTCAAGTGTCTTGCCTACATTTGAGTAGTAAACTGGCGGCAAACTTGTAATTTAATAAACTAAACGTAAGGCAAAGTCATCAGTAGCTCGTATATACTTTACATTTTGTGGATCATAATTCTAGCTCTGCTCGTCCTTTCCGTATTGCGGCAAGTAGATAGATAATAAGTTCACTTATTGACTGAGTAAAGGTTGTAAGCAATGGGTTATGCTTAGTTAGTAAACACGGCCACGTCTATCATCCACACAAAATATTTCCGTAAACATTCAAATTAACCATATGTAAACACTTAAAATTAAAACAGAACTCCAAGATATATATTCGTCCAGAAGGAAATACTTATGCTAAATAGATAAATAATAATACAAACATTTTTGGTACTTAACAAAGCTCATCTACATAAATTGTTCAAGGAAGGTCAAGTAGTCACTAATCACTGGAGTTCGATTCGTTCCGGTCACATGAAGCTCTAGTGAAAATGTGCGACAAAGTTGTCACGATCAACACAAATATTAATTTTATAACTAAGGCACACCAACTTCAGACGAGGCCTAACTTATGCGTTTGAGTGGTGGTATCTAGAATAGTTAAACTCATAATTGAAACATTACCCTACCCTACTTTACCCAGCTCGCAATACTATTCTTGCTGGTTGCTTGCTGATGAACTAATTAATCATGTCATAAGTTATGCATATAATGTATAAGTATATCATTGAAATAATATTAGTTTAACTGTTTAACCCTTTTGTTTTTAACAACGAGAAATCGTCAAGGTCTTTCTCTACCCTGCAGAAGACGGATTATGTATCCAATATGCCGGCTAAAACTACCGGGATGCTTCTCCTTACCTTTACCAAATGCCAGGGCGTCTTGATGGATAGCGATAACGATATCCCTTATCTAACTTTTAAGGACTTACTAACGCCGTAACGGCCGAAGAGGTCATATATATGTGTTATATGTCATATTTGTTGTTATTAGTACCTATCTCATAGAATAGAATCGCAAATTTATAACCTTATCGGCGTTTCCAGTGTTAGGGTAAGCTCCAAGTTAACAATTATCGCTATCCATGTCAAGACTGCTATCTTACCGTGGCTGCAGACTCAGGCGGGAACGCATAGCAATCTACCGCACACGAAAAAGTAACTATTTTTTTTAATCTATATTTAGGGTTTATACCAGCGCAACGTTAGGTACCCTTTCCTAGAACATCATAACATTGAGCCACCAGAGCGGAATATGATTGGGCAACGAACGTACCGATATGCAACAGCCATAGTATCAACATTTACAAGGTATTTGCCAAAGGACACTGCTCTAGTAATAGGTACTAATTTTACTATGGCGTAATGAAACAATTTGCAAAATACTGGACTCGCAAAATTCTACGTAATATAATATTATTTGTAGGTAAATGATTTGGCCGTTGGGCAACAGGTACTTAGGTATACTAACGTCACCGTTTACCTAGAGATGTCCTTGACTACAGTAAGTACGACTACTGTGATTGTACCTACGTGTTGAGCGTAAAACAGGTGTTTGATTTTAGGGAGAAAACTACCTTTTAATGTTTTCTAGATAAAACCTAAATTATTTATATGTCAATAGGTGGCTAAAGCTGGTCGCACATTTGTTCGCGCCATGTCCTTTGCAGACATAAGCTCAATAGTTTGACGTGTGACAATCCGTAAGGGTCGCACTTTGCAAGCTGGTGCAACTGGTGTACGGTGGAAACTGTTTTCTTACAATTTTACACAGTTTACAGGTAAAAATACCCTTTTATGAGATTAGGTGAGAAACGGCATAAACCCCTTCCCCCCTAAACGCTTCACATAATTAATGAAGGCGCTCTTAGGTAATCAGGTACTCACAGAGTACTTTTATATATATGGAACAGGTACCTACCAAATTGTCATTTAAATAAGTACAATCTAAATCTCCTTGAAGGTAGATCGATCTTAGAGCATAACTTAAACGCTTAATCGACTGGTATGGTCGTTGCCAATTACAATATTTTAATCACAAGCTTGGATGTTTCTTGCAATCACTCGCACATTTCGACTTGAACAACTTCCAGTTAGAGGCATATGAAACCCTTCAATCATCATTTAGGTATTTGACTAGGTACGACATTAGTTTTATAGAGTATGGTCGAATTATAAAACCATTCATTGATGTATTAAACATTGAATCAACTTAGATAAGCAAGTTTCAGCCATCTAATGTCAGAACATATTAAGAACCTATATTAACTGTCATCCAACATAATAAATTAATAACATTACCTATGTGGCACGTTCAATTTATAATAGGTAAGTAATATTGAATTATCAAGTAAGCGAAACTACAGAATAAGTATTGAATGTTTATCGTCTATTATAAAAATCATGAAATACAGAAGATCAAGTAAAGTACCTAGGTACTTTGGAACTTGAATAAATTAAATAGAAGAAGGAAACCAATAATAATTAGATATTTAATTGTTCGAGGATTCAGTTTTTCCCATAATTTTCTTTGTTATAGTTGTCCTGACGCTATCTAGGTACCTACTTGTCCGTTCAGTTCAATCAGGTAGGGCCACATTTATGTTGAACTAGTTCTTGATGCTCGATTAGCGACCTGTTTATTCCACAATCATGTTTGTATTCGTTATTATTATTATTGATTCTGCTCGTACTAGGTAGATGGGTAAACTTAAACGATAGTAAAGTAAGATCTTTGAGTAGAACCTAGCTAAACCACGAATTAGAGGTGCCAGTAGATATAGCTATAGCAGCTTAATCCGGTGAACCCGACCCCAACATAGCTTGGGAAAAAGCTAGGCAGAAGAATAAGTAAGCAGGACACTTTACTAGTAAATTTGTTTTACAAAGATTCCATTTAAAACGATTCCCGCACTAAGGAATTTAATCCTTGTGTCGCGGGGGCTTTCACAAACATTCAAATCACATGCACAAAGAACAACCAGACTTGAAACAAGCATTTGTGGGTCACACAAATGCTTGTCCCATGCGGGGATCGAACCCGCGGCACGTCGCGCACAGAGGTAATTGGCGTGGTGACCTATACCACTCGGCTATCCGTGCAGTCAAATAAACAGGTATTGCGGATAAAACACATTAATCCCATACGGGGATCGAATCGATAACGCGTCGCGTTGAGCTGATATCGTGACCCCTATACCTACTCAAGATAATCGTGTACCTGTTCCATTTGGAATTTACGAGGATATACAAAACTTATCTACATAGATATATACCCATTATTTGGTAGGTATCTATGTATCTTATTAATGCTATTTTGAATCCTGTCTGAAGTATGATATACCTACGTATCAGGATTTTTTTGGATCCATTTGACGTATAGTAGGTATTAAATATGTAGAGCTAGTTAACGGCCATAAACTTTATTGCATGTAGGTAATTGCTTTGCTTTTGCATGATACGTAATACGGCTGCCGGCGGTCATGTAAATACGTATTTAATCTCCATAGCCGGGAAACGGATTGGAAATTGTACGGCGATCGATTCGGAGTAATAGAAAGGTGTTGGGCCCGGATTAGCTCTAAGATTATAATTATCTTGTAAATTTATCTTGACTTCTGTCGAACCAGGCATAATGTTGTTTAATTTATCATAATATTGCATGTGGAGTAGAAGCAGTTCACCATGATTCGGTTTGTTAAGTGGTCCGTTTATGACTAGGGTTTGTGAAATATTTATGACAGATAAGCATACGTAAACAATATTTAAAATATAGTTTTTTAGTATAGGTACACATATTTCAGACTCGGTAATTAATTAAGGGGTTAATTAATCTTTATGAACATTACGAACCTACTGATAACACTAAATTTGTCTAAAACATGCTTATACTACTTAATACTTGAGGAAAAGATGATTAAAATTTAGTGGTTTACTTAGATAAGTTATAAACGTTTTTGTAGTTTGTACCTACTACAATGAAAAATAGATAAATTGTAAAATCCTTTATTAAAGTAATAAATAAAATTGCAAAAGAGTGTTTTCGCAGCAATTACTTGAGCAGGACTGTTGTCGCGCGGACTCGTCCGCCTTCGATCTAAGCAACCGGCACTCCACATTGCACAACACTTAAAGCACATCGTAATACCAGAACATGATATAAAATAATACTTAAATATTATCGTGAGGGCTTGGCGCGGTCAGAGACTGTGCACATTTAATTGGCTACTGCAATTTCTCTACACATCACCTTGAACATTTACACATACACGTATTTCTATTATCTTAGTATTACCAACTGCCAAATGTATAATATCCATGGTGCAGTCTTGTACAATGATGCCTTAGTATGCACAGTCTCCCACTGTTACAGGAAATTTGTATAAACAAATACTTCAGTAAATGCATGGTGCATAACCACAATTTAAGTTCAATTTGTTCACATTGTTCACATTCATCAAAAAAAGGGTTAACAAGTTGGTTTAAAAGGTTTATGTGGAAGAAGATATAGAATACTTGAGCGCAGGGCATAGAAGAGAAAACTGAAATGCTGTTAGTAAAACTACACTGGATATCTAACAAAGGTATGGTAACATTATTATTCATTGTTTTCATTTAGCTTCTAATGATAAAAATATATTTACAAAAATCCGTTAACCTTTAATACACCTAGTTACACATGATACCATAACTATGTTTATTTTTAAAATTATTAAAAATATATACATAATACAAAATGCCCATCTCACTTTCGCCTATCAAGAATATACCAATATGTATTGTGACAAAATAATCTATTAGATTGTTGTCATAATTTATTGATTGCATTACAAACCCTAGCTTCAGTTCAACCAAGAAAAACAATACATCGCCAAAACGCGACTAGATTTCACTATAACCGAGACTTTAATTTTCAACAGTTCATAGAATATTTTCAATTATTTATACTTTGTACTTAAAAAAAATTACAAGGCATTTAGAAGATCTAAGCAAGATCCAAAATAGTGACTTTGTGCATCAACAAACTTTATAGAAGCAATAAAATATAACATCTAAATTCTTGTAGAAATATAGTCTGAAACATTATTCAACGAACATGGAGCGGGCGGGCACTCGCACTCACATCGGCGTCGTCACACAGTCTCGTAGTGTATAAACATCAGTCTCAGGTCTGCGGCGGATGGACACTATCGTGGAAGGTTCGAGATGGTCTTTACATTACAACACAACACTAGGCGGCGGTCACTATGACACGGGCCGCCGGCGCACGAAGGCGTCCGCGCCCGACGAGGCGTACGAGTTCGGCACCTCCGAGTCCACTTCCTGCTTGTACCCGTTCTTTCCGTTCAGCGAACTGCTGCTGTCGTCCATGACAGTCTGTAAAGAGGGTTTTGCATTATCATAAACAAATACATAAGTCTGAGTCCGTGGTTCATAGTCCATGTATGCTAATACTCAGGTGCTCATGCGCTGACGCACGTGCCGACGATGGCATTGCCATGATCACGCCGTAACCTGAAGTGCTCAACAAATAATCATGATGATATAATTGTGTTTGGACGTGAGTTACTTATTTACTTGTGAATGTGACGTTGTATAAGTACACTTACATCTTCCTCAAAAATGCAAAACAAAACTAATAACTGAACTGTGTGCCTAAAAATATTTGAAAAAAGAAAACCGATCTAAATTCAAGAAATTATTACCTATCCGTTTATTACATGCAAAGTTTAAACGATTCTACGAATCAATAACAGTCTGCAAATAAATTAAAAGGAAAATTATCTTGATACTTTAATTCTGCAAAGGTTCAATTATATCTCAAAAATCTCTGTGCACTAATAACCGTGATTTCATAAAACAAATTTTTAATTTGGTAGCAAGTTAATGTTATTACACGCTATATAAATAAAAATATGTGTGTTTTATGAGTGAGTAAATAAGATTTCTTAACTATTAAAACTTATGTTTTAGGATACAGGAATAACTTTAGTGTATTCAAATGAGCTTCAAAAGATGTTTTTCATCTGAATACGGAAGAAGGCAGAATAATACGTGTATCTAAACAAGTTATTTGTATTTCCTGTTAGCATCAGCCTGTGATGTTGCGTAGTGTCACTCACCATACAAAGTCCATTATTTCTAGGTTTCCTGTCCTTCTTGGAGTATCTCGCCTTGTAGAAGTCGCTGAAGAGGAAGAGGAACAGGAAGCCATGCATGGCAATCCAGTAGACGAAGACGCGAGGGTACTGGCACGACGGCCTGAACAACACTTGTAGCTGGTGGCTGAAGATCATCACGAACTGTACCTGTGGCCATTCACGTTAAATAAATTATTACTTATATTTTATAACATATATAACACATTAAGTGTGATTTATTTATTCAATTATATTTTAGTCAAATAAATTACGTTGACTACAATATTTTAAGGATATTATACCATAAAAAGGAATCCTCAAAAGGCCACTTTGTAGTCAGTCTGGCTGTGTAAACCTTTGTTTATAGATACAGTGGGCTCTACAAAGTGATTTATTTAATTACATTAACCGACCGATAACATCATCGACTACAAAAATCTTATTGTTGAATTTCTTTATAATATTTAGGTACTTACTTTAAATTCTAATAATATTTTTAATTTAATAAAACCTCGTGACTGTTTTATGTGTTTTTTTTGCAGTGATTTTTTATAATATTTAGGTAGGTACTTACTTTAAATTCTAATAATATTTTTAATTTAATAAAACCTCGTGACTTTTATTTTGGGTTTTTTTTTGCAGTGGTTTTTTATAATATTTAGGTACTTACTTTAAATTCTAATAATATTTTTAACTTAATAAAACCTCGTGACTATTATTTTGTGTTTTTTTTTGCAGTGGTTTTTTATAATATTTAGGTACTTACTTTAAATTCTAATAATATTTTTAATTTAATAAAACCTCGTGACTGCTATTTTGTGTTTTTTTTGCAGTAGTTTTTTGCAAGTCAATTATATCAATTAAAAGCGCTAGAGATTATAAATATCATTGTGTTGGGTATTTCTATTGTAATATTTTGCCATCAAGTTAACTTATAGCCTTTTTTGTTGCTTTTTTGTCGAGTTATAAGTATGAATATGTTAAAAAGAACTATTATATTTTTTGCATTTAGTTAGGAAAAATCTTTTTATTAACAAAATTAATATTTCGAAAACCCAGGTAGAAAAACTGACCAGGTTTTGTAAGTATGGGTTTTAGTATAGGTTCGTTTAAAATCTCTAAGATCTCTTTGAGATGCATCTTAGTAAATAAGGGTATAAAGTGGTGGCCTAGTGGTTCAATAAACGGATTTGTGTGAACATGGTTGCAGGTTCGAGCCTTTAACAGGCAAGTACCAATATGACTTTTTCAAAGTTATAAGTACTTTCATAATTTTTCCAAGACACTCGGTTGACAATCGGTGAAGGAAAACATAGTGAGGAAACCTGGATTCCAAAAGTTGGAATCTAAAATCACCAACCCGCAATGAGCAAGCGTGGTGATCAGTGCTTGTTCCTTCT
Source organism: Diachrysia chrysitis (assembly GCA_932294365.1). Lineage (NCBI taxonomy): Eukaryota > Metazoa > Arthropoda > Insecta > Lepidoptera > Noctuidae > Diachrysia > Diachrysia chrysitis. The sequence goes on from OW028645.1 coordinate 5,753,453, forward strand.
GTATAGGAGGCCTGTGCACAGCAGTGGGACATTTACAGGCTGGTATTATTATATGGGGTATCTTTAAAGAACTATGTGACCAACTATCGAAAGAGCACGACGCCGGCGCTCAATGTCGGCACCGTTTTTCATGTTAGATGGCATGGCCAAGGTACTTGAACGTCTACATGACCTTCACAACCTGACCCCCAATCAGGTGGCAAAATATGTGGTCCCTCTCCTGATCTTTATATTTCATCTTTATATACTTATCATTACATTTTTTTTACATTGTTAATTAAATTATGTGTTTTGGCAAACTGTTTACAAATGACTAATAATTTCTTTAAACCATAGATTGTGGCCCTGAGGACCATATCGACTGCGTAACTAAGATTATTGCCACATCTGACACCTAATCTTAGCTAGCAACTCAGGTCCTCAATCAAGTCGTTAACATAACAGATCGGGAGATGTCAGTCCTCTTGTCTAACCCACAAGACGATCTAAAATATCAGAAGTCCAACAATACTTTTCTTCTCCTACAAACGGTCGTGGTTAATGGTGTCAAAAGCGCAGCCAAGTTGTAAGAAAGAAATGGAGGAATTATCGGTTCTCTTGATACCAAATGACAGTGTAGTGCTCCCTATCAAACCATGTTCCACTTGTTGAATTGCCTAAAGTGTCCGTACAACTGCACTTTAAACTATGCGAAAGATGCCGCTATCTACCATTGACAAGAATAGAGGAACAAGACAAGTAATACTAATAAGATTATTATTTTATTTCGAAAATACTAAACATAACTGTAGGCTTTTATTCTGGCCTACATTAACGATAAAATATGGTCATTCTAGTCTTTGTTGTAAGATAAGTTTGTCACAGGGTTCGAGTTCTGCCTGAGGTTTAAATTATTTCTTTCCATTTGTATTTAATTACAGGTTTGACACACTTACCATCTGGAAGGCGGTGAGGTATTTCTTCCACCAGATATACTTCTGGTACTTGGGACCCATCGCGGCGACCATGTAGTAGAAGTACATAACGATGTGGACGAACGTGTTTAGAAGCGCGAAGAATGTGCTGTGACCACCTTTAAAAAAAAAAACATTATAAAGACCAAAAACATATAATTACTTATACTATTGGAAAGTCAAGTGCTATGTTTACTACTCACATATTTGCACTAGATACTTGAAAACGACGACAAAAACTGAAAAACATTATTATACTGTTCGCAAGTATCTTACACTACGCAGTTTAAAAAGATGACATCAAAAAACAAATAATAAAAATCTCAGTACGTCAACTTCATATATAAATTAATTGGATAAATAAACTGTTGGCGGATTCAAGTAACCTCCGTATAGAAGCTATAAATGTAATGTAGATACTGTTCTATTTGCTTATTCAATGATCTTTGGACCAGAGGCACGTAGGTGTCCTTTCCCTGTAATCTACACAACAACAACTACCTACTAATTTGCGGTATGTTAAATGTTATATGTTATGTTTAGGTATTTGTCTATTAAGTCGGTAAACTAAAGTAAAACAATCGAGATTTTGAATAAATAATGTAAATACACAACATACCAAGCAATTAGTGCCTTAATTAAAAAAAACCGGTCATGTGCGAGTCGGACTTGCGCACGAAGGGTTCCGTACTATTATCTATAAAAACGACCGAAAAAATCGCGTTTGTTGTATGGGAGCCGAGCCCTCTTTAAATATTCATTTTTTTTTTTTTTTTTGTATTTGCTGTTATTGCGGCAGCGGCTGATATAGGTACATCATCAGTGAAAATTTCAACTGTCTTAATATCACGGTTCATGAGATACAGCACGGTGACAGACGGACAGATGGACGGACGGAAAGACGGACGGAAGGAAAGACGGACGGACAGAGGAGTCTTATTACTCCCATTTTACCGTTTGGGTACGGAACCTAAAAAAGTATCTTTACATTATACGAATTAATTTACTAATACAATTGAATTAAAAAGGGTATATTATGTCTACCAACTATGTATTAGATAGTGTTGTGATTTTTATACATCATTAATAGATAAATTCTATCTATGCTACAATGTAAAACCCTCCAAAAATAACATATCAAATTAAGTAATTTCGAGGTTAAGTCGTTAACATAATCTGTGACTAAGACCTGTACTAAGACATAGTTGAGACACAATCATAATTAATTATTTCAGCGCCGCATGACGTACATTTATTCGTACGTGTATTTTTTGTGGTGAAAGCATAAAACGCCTTGAACTAGATATACTGGATGTTGTAAGAAAACTTCTTTATAACACACGAAGTTGGTCTCGCATTCATTTGAAGTAAGTATATTAATATGTATTTTAGATTAATTTTGAATATTGGACGTTTTTGTTAAGACATGTTCTATCATAAAGTAGGTACATCATCATCGCGTGATCATGGCACTTTCATAATACGTAGAATTATTTCCTTAGGCCAATGCCAAGGCCTGCTTTCTATTTTGTTTTATCAGGAAGCAGTATAATACGTACTATTATGCCTTTATTGATACTAACGAGGTCTAAATATGTTAATGATTGCTATTTACAGCTGTTTATAATATTTAGTTAGTTTACAAACCTTCGAAAAACATTTGGAGGTCGTTACGATAATACAATGATGTAGAAGGATATCACCTAAATAAAATATATGATAATTCTTAAATCAAAGATCTCTATATTGAGAAATTGATGTCACAGATATGTACATAACGAGAATACGGAATTAATATGAAGGATGTTTGTTTATATGGAACATATAATTAAATAGATTTCCATACTTATCTAGATTCTATTTACATCAAAAAATTACGGAAATTATTTAAATGTCGGTAGTGTAGCTATTTATTAATCTTGCCAATTAATTGAATAAGTTATATTAATTTAAAAAGTTTAAAAGCTGTACAAATAGGAAATACTTTCTTAAAAAAGACCGAAATTAGTTCAGTTTTCACCAAACATTTACCAGGTGTTCAAAGGGTCTAAACTTTAGCCACTTTATAAAATTAAAACATTAGATAAATCAGAACTAAGCATTAAATAAAGTTTTAGTGTTCATATATAACTTTTAGTTAAATTGCTGCCAAGTGCGTGTCTGGAATGCGTTGCTCAGATATCTAATAATGGCTGTCCAACACGCACTAATATAATTTTTGTGTCTCTTAGATATAAGTAGGTTGGAATGTCAGCAGTTTTTACGGACGGGATTCAGGCAAATGTTTTTTATTTTTTGTGTCTTTAATATATTAAACATTACCCTACTATAAAAAAAAATGCATCGAATATTTAAGCCGTCATTGAACACATTATTAGAAAAGATTATTAAAGCGACCATATTCAAGTAAATTCAGCGCACCCCGGGAAAGGTGCAGGGTAAGCCGGATTATTACCGGCGAAAATGGCGACCGGGTACCATGTGGAAACGTATTGCAATCCGCGTTCCCCGGCAGTGAGAGTCTAGCGCACCCTAGCTGAACTATGAGTGGTATGTTCATGAGGCTATTAGTAAAAGCCGACTCAAGGAACATGGTTCTAAGTGGAGTTCCTCACCTGGTGCAAACTTGAGTCCAAACCACACGGACATGGGCATGATGCCGTGGTGTATCACATGCAGCGTAGACACGTGTTCGTTTTTCTTGCGCAACACGAAGAAAAGCGTGTCCACGAATTCCGTAAACTTGCTAAAGTAGTACCACCAGCATGTGTTCGCCATCTGGACAACAAAATACCATTTCGTTAATTAAAAAATAAATTTTGAATCCCATATGGGAACATGATTAATTTTACATTCAATTAACAGGCACACCCACAGTAGCCTGGGCTATTCCCACTTTGGAGAATTTCCACCATGTAATGTTGACGTTTGACGGCCGCTGGCCTATTGGTCTAGTGGATAGTGACCTTGAATGCTAAACCGGAGGTCGTGGGTTTGATTCGCACCCAGGACAAATCTTTGTGTGATGAGCATTTTATCTACAATATGTATGTATTTAGACATACATAAGTATGTTTACCAGTTGTCTGGTTACCCTAAAACAGGCTTGGCCTAGTTTGGGATCAGATGGCCGTGTGTGAGTAGTCATAATAATGTAATATTTTAGTTACTTATATAAGTGTTGTATAAATGTATGTGTATATGGTAAGTCTGGCAGAACATAAGCTTCTGATAATACTTGTATTGCATCTCAATAATTAAGTCAACCTTAATGTTCCGTATCAATGATAAGACTTGTAGGCCTTATTATCTATACTCATATTATAAAGCTGAAGAGTTTGTTTGATTGTTTGTTTGTTTGTTTGAACGCGCTAATCTCAGGAACTACTGGTTCGAATTGAAAAATTGTTTTTGTATTGGATAGTCGGTTTATTGAGGAAGTGCGGAAGGGCTATGTAACTTCACGCTACGACCAATAGGAGCGGAGCATAAATGAAAAATGTTGCAAAAATGAAAAACCGTTGAAACTAAAACACGCGAACAAAGTCGCGGGGGACAGCTAGTATACCATAATTACCTGGTTAGATCTAATGTTTTCTTTTATATTGTTTACACAAACTTTTATTAAATGCGTCACCCACGTTCGGTGAAAAAAATAAAGTGTACCTAATTAAATTTAAAATGTCTAGTGTTAATACATTATTTATTACGTTTTTTCGTAACTTGTATATAATTTACGTCAATGATTTTAAGTATGTCTTTGCATATTTTATGTACATAATTATATGTATATTATAGTATTGAAATAAAATGTAATCATAGAATACTAAAAATCTAACAATTGAAAAAGATGATTTGCATTAAAATATTATTAAAAGTCAATAAGTATTGTTCATAATATATGTAAACGGATTTATAACTTGTAATTAGGTATATATATGAAGGCTATTTAGTTAATTCTAAACTATTCTAGTCATGTACACTTGTACATTATAGCAAATATTATTTATTTTACTAGGTACGGTTTTAATGTTTTAGTATTCTCAGGGAATCACTAATGAAGGTGTCCTTCTTACGTCATTAGTGTTATGTTAAGTTGTTCATAAAACCATTGCTTACTTATTATTATTTGTGTATTCGCTGTGTCTAATTAATTAGCGTGTCAAATGCGGAAACATTTTGACCTTGATTGTTATTTATTCGATTACATGAATAGATTTGTTTTATTTGGTCAGTTTAAAAGTAAATTATACATCACATTAAGGTTATTTGCCAGAGTACTCTAGAATGTTTTTTTTTTCCTTCTAATTACTTTTAATGACACTATGAATTTATTTATTTTAAAGGCCTTATAGCGCACGGCTTTTTCTTTTAGGCAATCATTTGACGGATTATCAGTGTATGAAAATATAAACATAGTGTATAGATACCACTTAATATCTAAAACGTTACAGGCTTAACAAAGGAACAAAGAAGTAAAAAATAATAATATAAAATAAAAAAATAATAACTAAGAAACCAAAAAATTATTTACTAAAAGTGAGAGTAACTTTATTACAGCGATGCTGATAGAGACATGTAATGATATCTTAACGCTTTTCTAGCTTACCTCCCAGTCTTTTCCATGTTTACACAAGCATTACGGATGGAAAAGCTGTAACACTGCAATGTTACCGATTTTAAAACTCCGCCAGGTTTTCTAACTAGTCTCGGATCAGGTCTATGTCATTCTCCACCACTAACAGACACGCTACTGTACTGACCTGTGATTGGCGGCAATTCACTCGACATTAGCGACCCTGGCGAATTTTATAATCGGTAGCTTTCATTCGTATAATTGTCTGCAAATGTTTTCCACACTTGAGGGTTCGCTTATTCGTGAGAATGTGAGTGACGTATTTAAGAAGTATACATTTCAATGTAATTAGTATTCTTACCCTCATTGCCATCGGGCTCCGGGAATGGTCAACCAGTTGACACGTAAAGTTATATTGACCCCACCAGCCGCTCATCAAGTACTGTGAAGAACGAAATAAAATATATTAAAACAAGACATCCCTTTAATAGTTATCTTCATGTATAAAAGTATAAGTAAAAGTATCATAAGGTAGATGCTGGCGCTTAACTTCTTTTAAATAATAATGAGTGAATGAAATTACAGCTATTCAGTTAACGTGAATTGATCGCTAGTTTGAATATTTCAAGTGCTGATAGACTAATTGCCTCGAATCTACATAATGCATGTCAGAATCAAACTATTCCTAAGTTGCGTGCCAATGTTATTTTTAGTTAATCACAGCAATCATATTGTTGGTTCATTGGCCTGCTGTGCGTGCTTTACCCTTGCACGAGGCTAATTATTTGATATTGGTCATAAACCCTCACCTCATAGAATATCCAGGCACTGAATATGGTCTGTGCAAAGTTATAGACGACTAGCACGCTTCGTAGCTCGAAGGGTTTGCGGTTCGCCATGAGCCGCGGGCCCAGCACGCGCGCGCAGTACGCGTAGCACAAGCACGCGGCTAGTGTAGGCCATGGCGAAGACAACATGGGCCAGTCTTTGACCCGGGGATCTAGAAATAATAAAAATACAGAAACTTATTAAATACCTACAAAAAATGTCGGTACAACTTTATGGTTTTATCACTTACCAGTATAGTTGTAGCCTAGCCAGTTTGATAACAAACAACGGATTTAAGAAAAATGATAATACAATAATTACATTTATTTATAGGCTGGGAAAGTAGTTATAGGTCCAAAGAATTAATTGCAAAAACCTGACATTTTGCTATATTATGAATAAAATCTTCTTTTAGTGCCTCGGTTGGCAGTCAGTTCTGCATACTTTTGTTAAGACATATTTGATTAGTAAGTATACCAATTTTACTACTGCTGCAAAATCCGCCGGGTTTTTTATTGGTAGACAAAAATCCGGACTTTATCTCTAAGGATGCACTACTAAACATCCTACTGGTAAGTTAGTAAGAAAGTTGCAGAGCAGTTAACTAACTCTATTTTAAGTACCTTCTTATAGAATGAAAGTTCAATATGTCTCTATGGGGCAGGATCCGACCTAAGACCGACCTCCATCGATCTGTTTACCAGATGAAACATATTTTTTTAACGAATAGAAACGAGTACAACCAGAAACAGGTCATAGAATTTGCATATTTTTTTTTCGGATGCTCCCACTTGATTATCGAATTAAATAATATTGTTTGAAACAAACGTATGCCTAGGTAGTATTGCTACCTGTTTCTGGTCATGGCTATCTGGCAATAAACAGGTAAGTTAACTTTTTCGTTAGGTGACTACACGGATCTTTTTTATCAATCGAAATAAATATAGTATAGGTAGTATTATCTGCAGTAAATAAAAAAAAAATAAGAAACTAGCCATTACCTAATTTTAAGAGGCAACTGTTTCTGGGTGTACCTTTTCGTGTAAATTCGATTTTGTTTATAAATTGACCCCTCATAACTTAAAGTGTATAAATATGTATGAAATTGGTAATTTAATGAATAGCAAATTACTATGCCTCCCATACCTACAACTCAAATTAAGTAAGTACATAAAATTTGCTTATTTTAATTAATTATGTTTTAACTTAATTAATTCAGGAATTTAAGTAATTAGGTATACATTAAATTTTAATTACTAGTCAATGTATATTTCTTTCTACCAATTTATTTTTTGCAGCTATAGCTATAGATAGCATGCATAGCCTGTGGGTACTTACTACTGCCTCCTAGACAAGTGGCATGTCGACAAGCGTTAACGATATTAGAAATCGCTTAAATGACATTAAATGTATGGAAATGACATTTCGTTTCGATAAGTCACGTGACTTGGACTTGTCACTTCCATACATTTGGACGATTCGATCAGCGTTATCGCTTGTCGAAATGTCACTTGTCTAGGAGGGCTGGGGGATAAAGGACGATAAAACATTGCTTATTCATTCAAAATTGTTATTATACTACTCAAAAATTAGCTAACAACATACTACAAAAAAATATCTTCCTGCGATTTATTTCGACCAAAGACTGTACGGTTCGTACTTAGTCCCGGAGCATAAAGAAGATGCGTAGTAGGTACCTACATTGGTAATAAGCTAAGACAATATTACTTACACGTACATACCTACAATGTAATTTTCCCTGAAGGTCAAATGTGTGATTTTGATGTTAGAATATAACATCAGTAGGTATAAGAAACTAGTATGATGACATCATGTTACTTGAGAAAATATTGGTTTAGATGATTATTGGGGATTACGGGGAAAACTTGGTCATCATCGACATGCTAAAGCTAGAAATTACATCACTAAAAGAATACGAAAGAGATTTTACTGTGCAGTCGTGCAATGTTCGCAAAAAGTCCATTTCCCAGATTCTATACGTATGGTACATAGCTCAGTAACCGAGACTGATAGGTTTCGAGGCCGCCAGCAGTTGACATAACTTCTACCGGAGAAGGCAGCGACACGGTATAGTGGGGCTCTGCCTGAGTGTGAATCGTTCCGCAGTTCTTATGTAATGTATTGAGCAAACTTTTAGACTCGACTAAATGCGACTTCGGTTGCCTTCACACAGCCACGGGATTTATTTAACACTTTATTATGCATCAAATGCTCTACGTTGTGAAAATTACGACATTAATGTTTATTGAAAAAATAAAGTTATTTTGTGCAAAGGTCAACGTTCAAAACAGCTCATGAACATTGGCCAAGAGTACGCTTGCTTAACATAACAAAGAATAATGATAAACAATCGAGTTATCTTTTTGTGAGTTACCTACTGTAAATAATGATTAAAAGTGTAAAAATATCAAATTGAGAAAAAATAAGACAAATGTAAATATACTTACCACCCCTATTGTCCATAAGGTCTCTGTACCAATTATATAAAGTTGCCATCTTTGGATAGGTTTCTCTATCGACTAATGAAATCTGCAACAAAGAGAAGAACATTTAAAACATTACTAATATAACAAAACCTCAATAACCTCCCATACAGTTTGCATGCACAACTACAAGCTTACTCACAGCAGTTTCCCACAGCGATTACGTTGTGCCGTGGGCTCATTAATTAGGTTAATTGAAAACTACGAATTAGACTTCACTCCACGTGTACCTAATGCGTTTACATGGAAACACATTTTTAATAAACTGAATCATGTTACAAATAAGTATCACAGTTTTAATATGCTGTTACTCTTGCTTGTAGAGTAACTACAATAAACAATCTCGAGGGATTAGGGACTAGGGGCACCGCAAAATACCACGATTTATTTTACATGAACTGTCTGCATTGCTAACCTTCGCATCTGAGTTATTAGGATAAACTGGCAGTCTGGCAGGAAATTAAAAGCTTTTTCTAGCTCTACAAATCCTTAACTGCTAAGCTGGACGATTTATTTCTAATAAAGAACTATTTATGACAATATTTATTTTTCCTAACAATGTCCCTATAGGTATACTAAACCTAACTAATTAATTTCGGACATTGGAATTAGGTACCCATTGACGAGAGTATGAAATTGGTAATCGAATCTAAAACAATCAACAGGCCAAAGTCTAGGAATGTATGGTCAAAACGAATAATTTAAGTATTTAAAACTGTTACCTACGCAAAAAAAAATGTACCCATAGGCTATGCATGCTACCTTTAGCTATAGCTGCAAGAAATAAATAGATAGAAGGAAATGAACATTGACAATTAATTAAAATTTAATGTAATTACTTCAACACCTGAATTAATTAAGTTAAAACATTATAAATTAAAATAACCAAATGTTATTTACTTTCTGAATTTGTGGTAGTAGGTATGGGAGGCAATGTAATTTGCTATTCATGAAATTACCAATTTCATACATATTTATACACTTTAAGTAACATCATCGTAACTGTTTACTACCCGCGTTGCCTAAATATTCTGACACCAATCCACGCAGTGACAAGACCGCCCCCCATTGTACGAACTATTATATTTATATTGTTAATTTGTTTCTTGGTGTACCACAAACCACAAACGTTTATGATTATTAAGTATGTTATTCAAGTTATTATTTTTGGAAACTAAACAGAATAAATACCTTTGCCCGCCATTCAGTAATGAAAGATTAAAAAAAACTCTTAACGGAATAATAAAAATCTTGATATGTGCGAGTCTGGCTCGCGCACCGAGGTTTCCGTACAAATTTTGCTGAACGTCACGGTTAATTCACCAAAAACAAACTTAACTTTGCGGTTGAAAAAATGCTCTTTCAAACCTATATATGAGAAAGCTTTTCTAACAATTATAGGATAAAATCCGAAAATGGTAAATTGATATAATTGTGACGTTAGAACTAGCATCATGCCAAAGGCCCGTTTCACTATGGGAGATTTTCAATACTGTAGTCGTAAGTTTTACGATCTTTCGAAAAAATTTTTTTGTTTAATTTTTTGTTAAGTCCCAATCGTTTTAATATCCGATCATAGTTTTGGTTTGTACAACGACAAAAAACTCACCTTGTATAATGGAAAAATAAACATTCAGATGCATGCATTTTTTTATAAGGTCTCAACTCCCATAGTAAAACGGGCCTTTGGCATGAGTGCTAGGTCTATCGTCAAAATTATATAAAGTAACAATTTCCGGTTTTTTTTTAGGAAAATTAACTCTTTTTACGTCATGTCTGTAAATTATTTTCGTTTCTTTATTGCGAGTGATTAGTTGCAAATGTGTAGTGCGAATAGTCTCCAATACTGTTAGGTTGCTGTGCTTAGTAAAAAATTGAGTTGTTCTATAGGCGCTAAACACTAACTACTAAACAAGCACGTCCAAACGTGTTTAGTAGCAGGCACGCTGCGAGTGAAGGGGCAGGAAGGACGCGCGGTACATGTATAATAAAATAAATAAAATAAAAAGCCTTTATTGTTGTTAACAAGTTTTACACAAAGTAGTTTCGTGTGCCTAAAATTAATTTACTTATGACTACTATCTAAAAACACATTTGACTATTAACTAGAGTTTAACTAATATACTAACAATTTTAATATCTATTGATTATCGGCAAACGGTAGTTCGGTTACAACTTGTCTTCCGACAAAGGCCTCCTCTAAAGCTCTCCAGTCTTTTCTCATTTTTGCAGTGCGAGTCCATGTTGAACCCGCTATTTTCTTAACGTCATCCTCCCATCTCTTAGTCTGTCTTCCTCTATGTCTCTTTCCGTCTAAAGGGTACCATTCTGTGATAAGTTTTGTCCATTTTTTGGTACATGTATACTCGCAAATAAATATTAGAGTGGAAAAATACTTAAAAAGAACCGTCGCATAATTGCTCTAGTCGGCGAAGCATCGGACTGCATTATGAAGGCGGCATGTCTTATCCCGGACCCTAAATCTGCTGACTGTAGCGGTTATGTTTCTATCCCAATGAATGATACGCGTCTTGTCACACAATTACCGTACCTATGACCAAATCCAATTCTATTAGAACTAGTTAGGTACAGATGTATTTTTCTAGATTTTTAATATTTTTGAACTCTGAAAAGAGCAAGTACTGCTGCTAATCGTGCAATACGAAACCATTAATTATTAAGTTCCGATTAAGAATCTAATTGTCTTTATCGATACCACTACCAATATGGTTTTATAGTACTTGACTACACTTGAAAGATCTAAATGTCATTGTAGTATTTTATATGTACAGAAGGTTTTGAAAAAAATAATACCAATATCCATTTAATTTAATATAATGTACATCACATTATATTAGGATACCAAATATTCTAAGTGTAGAACTAAAAAATATATATAGGTATTGATATTTTTAACAAACAATTACTTTCATGCATACCGAATATTCTAAATACATAACTAATAAAAAAATACATTATGATTTTAGAATAAAATTTCAATAAGGCACATCGGCTTTCTGTTCTTTCGTGATTCTCGCTCGACGGGAAGTATCCTATAGGTTTTGAGTTTTATTAAATAAGCTAAATAGATACACGTCTAGTTTCTAAGTTTTAAGTATAATTCGCAAGATTCGTTCGATTTAAAACAGAATATGTCGCATGTCGTAATAGATTGAAAAAAAAAACAATATTGTACCTACCTAGTTTTTGTACTAAGATTTTAAGATTTTTTACGTTAAACAACGATGAATTGTAAAGAATAATGAAGTCGGTTTAATGCTGGTACGAGAAGTCATGAATATTATCGTTGTTTTTAAGTTGACAAGCAAAGATGATGCTTATTGCATGTTTACCAAAACATTTGAACAAGAAAAATCAAGTAAGGTTTTTTGTAACTTAGTTCGTCTCAATATTGTTGATGTTATATCAGCTTTAACATTTTTGCGTATTTGAGAATAATGTCATATTAGATTATCCGCAATTTGTTACATCGAGCTGCAAGTAACAAGGTAAAGAAACAAACGGTTTTGGTAAAATTTTCTAAATTAATTAAGTCAAATCTCTGTCGTGTGTGAAATGCCCTCTATTTTGAACGAGTCACCTCAGAGCGGTCGCGGTTTTCCAACCGAACGTTAACGCTTGACCTTCTCCATCATCGTCATAAAGAGAAACGCGACGATTAATTAATTCAACGTAAAAAAAGTCTGACGTATCATTACTTCATGCAAGCTAACTAAGCTAGTTGACTGTCTCGTTGATCTAGTAAGTAGCAAGCGCGACTGCAGTGCACGAAGTCTCAGGCTCGAATTCCGGGACGGGCCAAAAATGAGTAGGTACTCTGTATTTTCTATCAAGAAATACTCAGAAGAGCTCGGAATCGGAAGTTTGGCGGTGTTTACACCCCCATGAGACATCTCTTTTGAGAGAAGCCGAGGCCGAAATTCGGTCAGGAGGAAATTATTACATGCAAGCATTTAAAAAAAAACCGGCCAAGTGCAAATAGGATTCACGCATTTTCATCCATTATTCGCGGTTCCTTACAATCGTACAAGATTTATGCAATTAAAATCAAGCAAAACTAAAAAGCACGTGGCTAGTAGGAGGGTGGGGGGGGAGCCTCCTTTTTGTAGTTATAGCGGCAATAAAAATACACAGTCTGTCAAAATTTCAACTCTCTAGCTATTACGATTTACTGTTCTGCATGCAGCCCGCTGAAAGACAGACGGACGGACAGCGGAGTCTTAAGAATGGGTTCCCGTTACCAGCCTTTGGGTACAGAACCCTAAAAATGTGTAATTTTTTTTAGGTAAATTCATACAAACTATTATGAATATATGAATTATGAATATACTTAAAAAAAATTGGTGACCTTTAAAAAAGTCTTCAACTGAAGGTGCAATGGCTTTGGTTGAGAGATCTAAACAATCACTACTAGACTCTGACTTGAGGTCGGTAAGCTATTGTCTTCATTATATCTTGACCTTAAGACCACCGAGAAACGCAAGATTTTGTAAGTGGACACGTTCACCAACATCAGAGAAATTCAGATACGAAAACTTGACAAAGTTAATTAGGTATATTTTATAGATGTTATGGAAATATAAACCCTTTGCAGGAATATATAACGGAAAGATAGTATTCAATCAATGTCTTTTACATCTTATTTTGATCGTAGGTAATCTAAATCTAACACTCAGATTATACAAAAACATTAGAAATCATTATACTTCTTGTAGGTCCCTAAGTAGTCTAATTTGTTTACTTTATGCACAACTAGGTATACTCGTGTATACTATGCACTTGAACTTTGATCTGAGAACTATTAGAACAAATAATGGCCCTGTAATAGATAAGGACAATCAGGCCTACACTGTTCTTTTCATTTTATAAAAAAAAACTGGACCCTATCACCTAGCCTCTATGCTGGGAGTTGCCCATTTCGTATTGAGGTCAACATCGCCTAACCAACCTTAAGCCTACGGATTTTTGCATAAGTTGTCTACCATAAATAGCGGATAACGCCAAAGAATGTACAAAATTTAAGCTATTTTCGCAATACAATGTTCCATGGTAACCATTAGTTTTGGATACATTAATATTAAAGGAGGTCGCTTAGAGAATTGACGGTCACACCACATATATTAGGCGAAATCAATTTTAATCCTAAAATTGATTTAGGATTAAAATTGATTTCGCCTTCCTTTAATGTAAATAAATAATCATTAATGATCATAATATCTTCTCCCAATCTTGAATCGGTACCTACTTGTGATCGCTCAACAGTGTTGCTCGATTGCTTATGTCTACATTGGATTTTCCAATGACGTTGTCTGTATCTTTGCCAATCAAGGTGCTATCTTATTTCATGCAACCTGCCTTATAAGGTATATGGCGAGCTGATCGGAAATAATTAATATTAATGTTAATAATTGGTCGCTAAACATATGATCATTTTAAAATCAGATTTTTAATAGATCAAATACAATTAATACAAGAAATACAATTGATTCTAATCAGCAAGAGAAGAGGTATTCACGGTCGGTCGGAAATAAGATTAGCACGTTAGTTTGTTTCTTAACCTCACGTCTTTAATATGTTTTTCAACTATAGTCACGTTCTGTAAACTGTTATAGTATGATCGTATAATTGCCAACGATGATATTCAAAGAAGCCTTAGTTTCGTCAAACTGGTTGGTTAAGTTTCCTATTAAAGTAAACAATCAAGGGAAATTAGATGCAAGAGACGTCGATATCATCACACCATGTACTTGTATAATAATCCGGTAGGACAGGTGGCAAGGTTGGTTGATGGCCATTATTAATCATGGCCGTGAAATAAATAAATCGCTTTATGTGCAGTTTGTCGCGGCTGTGAGAGCCGGTAGTAGTTGAAAAGAACGAGATGACACGACTGCGAGCGAGCTGCAAGCAGCTGTTGCACAACTGCCTATTGTAGACGACCTTGACCTGCTCTTCACGGTAATATTCACTTACACTCACCTACACTTGAGCCCAATTACGCATTTGTAAGTATTTAGCTCTTACATAAGATTTTTAATGGTATGCATGCTTTCATTTAATATTGTAATATTTTCATAATGTCTAATTTAATCGTTACACTGCAAAGCATATCTACATATTTGCAAGTTTAATTTTGCCATTTAAGTAAACTACAACAGGTTCCTTCGCAAAGTTACAACCACTATTAAATATTTAATTAGTTGCATCGTTCCTAATTAATTAGAATCCCTTTACGTGACGTCACGTATATAAATCTGATACGTGCGAAGTATGTTTACCAAATTTTAAATAACATGTTCCGTTCTTATATTTATAGGCAAATAGAATTTATTTACAATTCGGGAGTTCAACTACAAGGAAGTGTATAAGATACGTCAATGTTTAATTTGACTATTCGTGGATACGTAGTACCCTTGGTGTCTGTTTTAATTAAGTAATTAATATTAAGGACAAATAAGAATAATTAATACAGAATAATTAATCTTAAATAAGCAAATATTTTTCGATCTTCTCATACTAAGACAGACAAAAGTAAGGAAGTCTGGCGGATAAATCGGACTGGAGCAATCAATGAGTTAATGACGGTAGGATCCTGCCTTTAAACAAACGACTCTATTTAGTTTGACGATATGGGATCTTCTAGAAATAAATAGCATGATATTCATATTTCTACATGTTTAAAGATAATTATGGACTATTAAACAAAAATAAATACAGGTTTGATTAATATTACCGATAAGAGAAAAACCCGTTTAAAATGTTATATAATATGTATTCATAAAAAAGATAGATGACGGACAAGCGTTTCCTCATTAGCTTCTGAAGTTTTACCATATAATGATGAGTTAAAAATGTAATTACTTGTAAAACTTTTCGCAGCCTAACAATTATTTGATTTAAAATTATAAATTTACATTACATACCGTCTACGTTTAAGTGAGCAATAAAAAATAAATCAAGTTAAAATAACTCTGAAGAATGTGCTAACTAATTAAGACTTAATTATCGGCTAATTAATCCTTCGGTACGGGAAAATCGTTAGCACATAGCAAGGGGACCGTAAACGTTTTCGTCTCGAGTGTTCTATGAAGCAGTCACAACTTTCACCAGGCCTCGGTCCGTAGTCCGCAGGTTTTACGTAAGGGTGTTGCGCCAGACGTCCGCGCCCGCGCCCTGCGGTACCACTGACCCACTGCCACAGACTCGTACGCACCTCACACCACTACTCGACAACCATCCCGACATTTTTAAACGTTGCGTTATATTTTTGTATGGACATATCGCACACGCTGCATTTTGTTAAATTATTATCATTGTGCAAAAATATACTTTATGTGAATACTTACTTGTGAAATTTAAATGGAGTTTGCAGCCTTTAATGTGAATGCTAAGGATACCAAAAAAGTTCAAACACGTCGCATAAGTTGAAAACTCGGTATGTTTGAATGAATACATTTTACAACAGATTGAAAGGTCTAGAATGACATTTGATAGGAAATCATAATTATTTGATTAATGCATGAATAAAGGTAAGTTCGCAAATATTCCGCAAATGTAATTGAAAAATGTATAGATAAAACACGTATTTCCCTTATCATAGATACAAATCTTTATGACACGATAGGTACGATCACGACTTATTTACAATAACGTTGTTATTTTCGTAAGATGATATTGACCATTTCTAATGATTCTATGAAACTAATTAGAACAAAATCAATAGTTCTTACCCATCACGAATTGTGAAAGATATTTATCGAAATTAAAATATATTATGCACGTTTTATGCACCTAACTGAATGGAAAACTGTCAAATTCTAGGCTAGTTTAAAAAAATAATCAAGTAAGTCATGAACATGACATTGTCATGGAGACTTTTAAAGGATCAGCATATTTCTTACAATTAGGAAAAACTGTGTGCAATTGATGAGTACGAGTGCATGTTCAAATGTATACATAATAATAATGTAGTTTTAAAGTTACAAATAAATTCAATCCGTTATTGTAATCGTTCCTGTTTTTAATAGGTATTTATTTAATTCATAAACAAGTAGCCGTCTTTCCTTGACATTTAGTTTGCTAATAAAGTTTTTAGGCAAAAGATCATCGGACAGATGAGGTTATATTTAACTGTTATAAATATTACACATATTGCATATTATTTGTTCAACGTTTAAATAAATATCGATAGATGTTTCTAGTAAATAATTTAACGATGATGACTTTTAGCTATGTACTAGACAGGTAACAATAACGGTCTATTCCACTTTGATCACCTGGGTGTTCATAGGCGACCCAGATAAAATTATTTTGGTATAAAATCACCTTCAATTATCTGGTACCGAAAGTCAATAATGTCATGTATCTACTTCGTCTTAATTTTCATGTTTTTAAGGGCAATGTGGAGAGAGAAAAAGGAGTTTAATGTGTAAATATGATAGTGATGAATTGCATGAAAGATAAGGAAATAAGAAGAGTGGTAATATGGCAAGTTGAGCTCGTTCATGAAGTGATGTGGAACGTCGCAGTCTTGCAGACGATGCCGACGCGGCACGAACGCAGCGTTGCGTAAATTCATCGATATGCAGCGATGATCAATTAGATAGGAAACCTCGTGAAATCTTTGTCAGCTGATTATGTAATCTAAGTTAGAACAATAACTACTATTCAATAGATTATGAGAAATAAGTTTATATACTTTAAATTTAAGGAACTGCGATTTCTCATAAATATTTTAATAGATAACATTTATTTGTAAGACCATGGTACAGTCAAAATGTAACAATATTTGGATCCAGAATAATCTGTCGTTTCCGGCGCACAAATATTTAAGTAGGTACAATATGAGTATTATATTAAATTAAAATTTTGTAAATATTACCCCGTGGGAATGCGTGAATTAATTCATTTTGTTTGTCAATGAAGATTGACATATGATATTTATGATTATTGCTACAGTAACAGTTGTAATAAATAAGTCTTGTGTTCAGATGTGTAACACAAATACAAACGTGCATTACTCTACTTACTTCAACAAGGAAGCTAATCGTAATTGCATCATCTTAGATAAAGTCGAGATTTTACATGAAACAAGATTGTTACGCGAAACCGGTCACTCAAAGTAGCTATGAGATTAGAATAACAAATAGCTATCAAAAACATTTGTGCCTTCGCGAAAATATAAAAATAATTGAATAAAACAGAAACAATTTACACTAATCAATTGTTATGGGACTAATGCACAACACATGTCATTTATTATGTATTATGAAAAAAAAACAGTAATTAATAATTTTTAAAATAAGTAAAAAATATTTTTAAGTTGATTTATATTCGTTGATTGAATTAGAAAGTCATAATTTAAACACAATATCAAATGTCAACAAAAATATTGATTAACCTATTCGGAAAAATTTCTTACAAATGTGTGCTAAATTCCGAAATTAATTAAAAATTAGACATTATTGATAGTACTTACGTGCACGGAAGTTCTTTAAAACGGGCGTGTAAGAACGAAAGGACAATACTGTCCTTTCTATAGGAGTGTGCCTGTTATGTACACCGCGTGAATACAAATAATAAACAGCAAGCAGGTCGACTTTCGCGTTGTTGATGTATGGTGCACGCGCAGGTGTTGGCGTCCACCGGCGCGGCGGACACTGACTGACATGCGCGCGCGCTGCCGCCGCCGATCGACCATCGCGCGCTATCGTCTTTACAAACTCTCTGCGTCAGTGTCGCGTCATGCAAACGTCATTGTACTTAGGACAAGTAATCACTGTTATGACCTTATGTGATATCATGATATGATTTACCGTCAAAAAGATACCTCGTACTACGACCTAACTTTTTGACCTATGGCAACTTTGCAATATTTATGCGACATACCTATGTAGGTACCTCTTAACTGATGTTATTAAGGTAATTACACTTTTAAATACACCTCAATTAGATCTCAGTTCATTAGATTTTTTTGTAAAATAATAAAATGAATTGCTCATTGCACCTAGATAATTGAAGTTAATTTTTGTTTTGCAATTAATTTGTCTATTTACTATTTGGGAGTACTATATTGATACAATGATAAGTATGTTACACGTGTTTAGTGTAGGTAAAACAGATGCTTCATGAGATTATTTTTATCGATAAGCACGTGCTCATATTCAAGGAAGCAAGGCAGAAAATAAGAATTGGACGGTATCGGTCCAAATAGTATTATAAGTAAAAAGAAAAGAAAATAATAAATTGCATGCGATACTCATTTTATGCGCCATTGCAATGTTTACATTCGAATTCTTTATGTTGCAAGGCGAACAACGCAGAACGACAAAAAATGTGTGCAATCCTATATTTTGGCAGCACGTAAAGCCATGTAGGTAAGTGCGTATGGGCGTGCTCTACAATACGCGAGTACTTCCGGCGCACCTTGGCAGTCGGTTCACGGACAGCTCAGCACCGACGGACGCAGCAAGAACGCGTTTCTAAAGATATGCCCCTAGTGTAGTTTAACTATCTGTCAGTATAGCCCTCGTCTCGCAACAATGGCACTGAGTACCGACAATTGATAAAATATAGGTAATTATGCATTTAGTTGCGTCGAAACAAGAACGTAATATGAAATGTTTGTACCAGAACAAAATGTATACCTACTTACTTAGAAATGTTATGAAAACAGATCATTAATGTTTCAGACTTCATAAAGAAAGTACCTTGCTTTTCCTGCTTGACTGAAATAGTATGGATCTAAAAATCTATGGATAACTGTAGTAGAAACTCAATAGTGTCATAACATGCAACTTGGCATCATTGTTTTATATGGCTTAAAATATAAAAGAATATCTTGCATCTCAAAAATGTTACCTTAAAAATGTTTATACGTCGGCAAAAAAACCTAGACAAGGAATATATAACAAAGGCAAAAACTAAGAGACGTTAACGCAAAAATATGCAATTATTTTAATGTAACTTGAAATATTAACCCGATAAGTATCAACATCAGGTTTGTGGAAACTGTCCATTCGATTAAATCAGTGTTTTCAAGGTTATAGTCTGAGCAGAATAAGATTAAAGGTCTTTCTCGCTGAAATTTTCTTTGGCAACAATAGAACGGTTCTAAAGTAACTGAACGGCGGCCGCTTTCAGTTAAATATTGTTTGAAGATGGGGAAGGTCACGGAAGGTGTGATGTCGATAATACCTAAATGAATCATATTTTGTGATACGAATTAAAACAGGGTCGAATTAAAACTCTGTTATATAGTAGAGCCTTCAATTAAAAAATAAGTTAATAATTTATCGAGATAATTGACAATGACGAAGACGGACAACGGACAGACTTGTTAGTTTATTCCGCATTAATTACAAAATAGCTAGGATAGATATGCAATAGAAGGCAACTCAGCTTGAAGAACACGGAAAATTAAAAATTTTCCAGAAAGATACCCGATTGTAATTTAATGTAACAAAATAATAACACGTTATTATTATACCGGAAATTGTGTTTTATTTTATTTATGCAAAAAAAGTAATATGACACCAGTTAACCTCGTTCACTTAAACAGAACAAGAAGTAAAACGTAAAAATAAAAGTTTACTTTTTTGCTGCTAAGCTGTTTACATTTAAATGACATGTTTTATTTTCCAGGATGTGATGTGATTTACCAGGATTTAAACAGAAATTTAGACTTCTATAAAAATACAGATATAAACTAAGAATATCTAAGTGGTTTTTTTTTCTGAAAATACTATTTGCGCAAATAATACTACTAAATTTTTGTATTAAAAATATCTAGCAAATAAATAATAAACGCGAATAAAAAGGAGTATTCCAATGTACTACTGGATCTATTACAATTCATTGTAATCGTAGAAGAATCGAGAATAAATTATCCCCTTGACTGAAATTGACTTGACTCGGCAATAGCTTGGCCAATCGGTCAAGGTTGTGACTGTTATAAGGCTTTTTCCGGGCGTTGCGTACGTGGTAAGTTATTTGTGCATATGACCGTAAGTTTACACGCAAACCTGCTGTCTGTAATTCAATGAGTAAGTTCACAATGCAAATGGCCACAGTTAAGGTTGACGTATCGCTGTAGCCGAAATTAAAAGATATCAATGAAAATTTCGCGTTTGCGGAATTTGTTAAGTGAACCAACAGGATTGGTAGAAAATCAGTAATCTATGAAGTTGGTTAGGGTGAAATCAATTATTACGGAATATATATTAAAAACCTACTTTAGTACAACACTAAAGTTGGTTTTGAATAATTATTCCGCCCTGTTATCCACAGAAAAACCATGTTTTTGTGCTAAAAGTAAAAAGGCGAGAATTAGATGGAGAGATTCAAAAACGACTCCTGCACAAAAAAAAAAATCCTTGTGTTGCGAGGGTTTCACAAACATACAATTCACATGCACATGAGTTGGAACAAGCATTTGTAGATTACACAAATGTTTGTCCCATGCGGAGAACTAATCGCACGTCTCGCCCAGTGGCAATTGGCGTGGTGACCTCTACAACTCGGCTAATAATATCACATTTTATATAGAAATATTTGAATAAATTTACATACCTATAATATGAGTACAGTAACCATGGATTCAGTCTGCTCGTGACGTCGGTAAGGACTACAAAAGTGGCGCACGAGTTTTGAAATACATGACCTTATCAGGGCGGTTTAAAAGCCCAGGACTTAAAAAATATCTAGGACGTCCCAGAACATGTCCCGGAAAAACGGGACGATTAACAACCAATCCTACTAGGACATTAAAGCATAAGACAGGATACTTAAAAGTTGTTCTAATGACCAAAAATTCGCGCCTAAGTTAAGAAGAAGTAATAACAACAGTAGATACTATTCAGAAAGTAAATCATCAAAATAATTAAATCACTGACATAAAATTTAGGTTAAACATTAACTTTAGCTTACATTGTGTTATTGTTTATGTCTACGGTTTTAGTTATTTTAATAAGCGAGTATTATAAAAGTAAATAATTCCAAAAATTTCTTGCAACGCAATTTTCCGGACTGTCATTGCATCATTCAAAAAGTGTACAGGTTTGGTAAGATTAAAACAATTAATAAAAGTACTCAGTTGATTGATATACTTATTTTGGGTTACCAATTAACTTTGGGTTAAAAATAGAAACATAGGTAGCAAAGAGGTGTTTTAGGCCAAGCTATAAACAGATGTGTTTTTCTTAATGTTCATCAACAGGGAATGCCTAAACAATATTATTTACTTACCACATAAACCAGTTATTTATCACAGAGCGATGGTGGTGATGAACCGAAATTCCGCTTATACGTGATAACTGAAACAAATATAATTGAAATATAAACCAAGATGGAAAAATACGCCGGAAAATTTCTATTCTATTAAAGGTACGAATAATAAAGGTTTACACAATGTTTATTATAATATATGTACGGACTTTAGAAGTAGGTACTTATGTATTTTTAAGTGTTTTTCTCATCGATTTGACGTCATGTTTTTATGATGCTCTAATGGCATATTTAAAATTACTACTTTATAGGTTCGTTTAAGTAAATAATGTTCATTTTTTACCCTATCTTGCTTGTACCATTTGAATTAATAAATCAACTTTTGATTTTCATGCCACATAAGTTTTTTTATTGATTTTGGACTGATTTATCCTTACTAATCTATACTAATATTATAAAGAAGTAAAGTTTGTGTGTTTGTTAAATTGTAAGGGGTAATCTCGGGATCTACTGAACCGATTTTAAAAATTCCTTCACCAATAGAAAGACACATTATTGCTGAGTGTCATAGGCTATATAAAAAACCGAAAAATAAAAAGGCTTTTACGTGGTAGTCCGTTTTGCAAAGTGAATCGGAGAAAAAACGGTCGAATGAAAGCGATTCTTACGAACGCTGCCTTAACTATGAAAGATATATTTTTGAGTTCTAGAGAAAAGATGTGGAGCTTGAAAATGCCTACAAAAAAGTCAACTATATGCATATGTCTAACTTTTATATTTAAGTTACAAAAAGTAGTTTTTTTAATATTAGTATAGATAATTAAATTTTTAATATTAATAAAATAATAATAAATCGTTGGGTCATATGAACTAAAAAAGGATTATTAACATTATGCCCAACGAAGTGGGCACGGGTCAGCTAGTCTTTACTAATATTATAAACGCGAGTTTGTGAGAATGTATGGATGTTTGTTACTCTTTCACGCAAAAACTACTGAATCGATTTTAATAAAACTTTACAATAATATAGCTTATACATCAAAATAACACATAGACTATAATTTATAAAGATATTGTGTGAATTGGTCCAAAATATAACGATAAGTGTCAAGTAAGTAGGAAAATAATTATATAACACAATGCACTTGTGAAACTTATTTTTAAGCATAAGTAGCTAAAAACCGTTGTATTTATTTATACGTTCAGTTACTTCTATACATAAAAATATATAACTTAAAATTTTATTTTAGTCAGCTGAAAAGGATACATTAGTTTTAAATACTAATTTGATTATATAAAAAGCAATGACACACTTGCACGATTGGCGGAAATCGGTAAATGTATAATAGATTACAAATAAAACATTTGTAACTAACGATGCTTTCGAAATGCATAAATATAGGTACGCTGTTTATATTATTTACACAATACTTATTGCATGTACACACACTGTATGAATATTTTTTCAGCAACGCGCATTTGCTGAGGTCAGTACACCAATAGGAATGTGTAGTTATACACATAAGGCAGGCTTTCTTTACATTGCTCGCTTCCCGCATAATATAAACAGTTTATTTGCGGTCTCATGAATTTAAACATCAACGAAGGTAAGACAACGAGATCCTTATGATCATCGTACAGAAAATAGCTATGGATTCATTTGCACTACCTTACTAATTAAACGATACACAACGAACATCCGGGAATTGATTTTTAGAGCTTGAATATTACAAATAACAATACTACGACACAATGTACATTATTGACTGACGCTAATATCGATAATGTCTAAAACAATTATTAGAATAGGCAAACCTTTATAAATCCGACTGTCCATCGCCAGCTATACTAAGCTAAATTGTGGGCGATCGGCTTAGCTGTCGGTAGTTCGCAATGGTTTCTAGCTACGTCAATTTTTTATACCGTCCACATGGGTTAAAATTACATATAAATTATGCAGTAATAGATACGAAGGTCAAAGATTGATTTAAGTTGAACGAAATTTGGGCTCCTGAATGATCAAAGTTCGGTGGTGTCATTAATCTCTCTCAGGTCGGTTCGGATTGCCTTTACAATTCACCAACGTATCCCGATCAAAGAGGATATCTGATTTGTGACCTACTAGCCTTAAACGGCTAGTTAAGGATTCCGAGTTTTTTAGGAATAATCCTTTTTAGCAGCTTCTGAATTGCTTTCTAATAAGCTGAAAAATCAGTGTTAAATGATGATTATTACAAATGAGATTACCATTTATACAACACGAATTTTATTTTACGACATAAACAATGACTCTACGTTGCATTGTGGAGTGAATTGTGACGTCTGGTACAAACTCATAATGCTCATGTAATCATAATTTTACAACACGTAAGTGGAATTGAACATTCAATAAACAGAATAAAGAATGGGGTAGATGAAAAATATGTATGAAAAATCAAAATGTAAGAGTCGATCAGATAGATAATAACAAAGTAATAGACGTGTATTTTTTGCTTTATAAAAAAATAAGAAAACACTAAGTAGATATAGCGAATCGAAGGTCAAGAGTGGGGGGCTAATGACGCCATGCTTGTGTAAAAAAAACACGAAATTGTGACTTCATGCTAAAATTCAAATGCATTGTCTTAAGTTTTTGGCTACGTAAAATATTAAAAAATATGTGTTAAAGATTTTTAATAATCCATCTAACGGGCATACGAGCGGGTTAAATTCAGGAACATGTTAATAATTATAACTTGATATTTAAAGACTAGTTATTTTCCACATATGACGCAACTTTAGAGGTTTAATTAAAAGCAGGCAAATCATTGCAGTTTTGATATTTTGCAGTTCTATGCCGCTGAACGAGTAAAGAGTATTTACCTTTCTGACTGTACCTAGACGAGCCATCTAAACAACTTACTCTTAGCGACCAGGTTATCCGTAAGCTTAAACTGACTGTGAGAATTTCACGACTAAATAATGCGTTATCTCGTTCGTTTCTACCAAATTAAACACGAGACAAAAGATTTTTACAAGCTTTCATTTGCTAAAATGCTATTCATACAGCACGAAACAAGTTAACATCAATATTCATTAGATGTAAGTATGCCGAGCAATCTCTAAGAAAACGAGTGTGTCTCTAGAATGAACGTATACTAAGCGATTAGCCGATTCACTAATATGATTTAAAACGTCTTATTTTTGTTGTAATCTAGAAAATTCGTTGATATTGAAAATTAGGAAATATAACTGAGGAATACTTAGGTATATCGCGGTAGATTACAATAGTTTTAAAGGGTTGCGTACTCCGCTGTTCGTCCGTCCATCAGTCTGGCTGTTTATCATAAACCGTAATGCGACAGTCTGACTCGCACATGGCCGGTTTTTTTTAAACACAAAACAAAAAACACAAATTGAGTTCCTGCTTGATCACCACATTCACCAGGAAGCAAAAGGGACAGTTCGGAATTTCACTTAATAAAGAGAAGATTGCCTTTGTGAAATTAATTAATCGATGTCTATGAATAAAAAAGATACTTGTATTTTGAGGATAGATTCAGCTAACATAGTCTGAACACTTATATGTCATAGTCTTTGTGCTCGTCATCACCTACTTTTACACTGCTCCATACTCTTTGAGATGGCAAGCATTCAGTGAATTATTATTATCTACACTTGGTTTATTACTTCTGCAACGCGCAATTAAAATTTTATATTGGTACATCGACGGATGCTCTATAAACTAGAATAATAATGGAGATTTTCCGTAGTATTGTGCAATAGCTGCTATTACGGCTTATAACTCGTCTCAAGCTCAAAGGAGTTACCATTAAACCGGTATCTTACTTCAAATGATTTGTAACAATGTAATATAATTGTTTAGGCATAATATAAAATTTAAATAGGGATCTATACCTTGTTCTTATTGTGCCTAACTACTTACAATCAATTAAATAAGTCGAATATGGCGTTGGCAAGTTCATTTTGCAAAACAATTACATCTAAGATCTTTAACATCGGAGGAAAACAGTTACAATTACATAGTGTAGTTTGGTTGTGAACTCGATAGTCGCGTATTGACTTAAACGACCCTTGGCACGGTAAATGAAATACGATACTGATCTATGCATTACCTTAGAGCTCTTACACACAAGCAGCATGTTGCCAATGGCAGACGTAATTGCAGCCGTCATCATTTCATTTTCGAAGATGAGCGGAAGAAGCCGGGCTAGCCTCGACACGGCTATGGCAATCGACGGCTAGGCATCGACGCGTGAAGCGGACGACGGTTGTCGCTGATCTTCTAAATTGAGTCGACGACTGCCGCCGACGCGTGTCGATGCAGTTACCTATGCCGTTGGCAGCATGCCGCTCGTGTGTAAGAGCCCTTAGAGTCACACCGACAACAAATTGTTTTATTATATAGGTACAGGTATCTACCTATTGCTCTAATACAACGCACGATGCATAAATCAAGCAGATTTTTAAGTGCTTGAGATTTATGTTCGTTCGGGTATTGACCTTCCGAAGACTATTTCTTACACGGTATCAGATTTTAGACCATCGTAGGACAAAGGATAAAGTATTGATTTCCGAAACAGTCAATAGGTACCTAGTTTTAAGCAAAGGATAATATTTATGTTGGTACTTTTATCCAAGTTTAATTGAATTATGTCGATAAATATGAATCATCGCTTATCTTCCTATCTTGTGTTCATAATCGAGGGCTTGTCAGTATGTATAAAAGATATCAAATCCTTATAAAGACACATTATATCGATTTAGATATACAAATATTACGAATGTGTCATACACTTTTACGTTATCTCCTCCTGACTCACCTAATCTTGCTGAAATACGTATAATTAATATCACGATGTTTATCAATTGATTTATCAACTTATGAATTACTTTGAAATATTACCTATTAAATATGATCGATGATCGAACAAGACAATGTGTTTTATCGTTAGTTATTTACGTTATGAGCTAGTTAAAGCCTAATAGTATATTAATAATCATTTAATTGATAAATGATGTGTTTGCGTCAGTCAACACAGCTCTAGAAAAATAAACAATTAAATTGAAATTAAGATTATATCGAGTATATTCTAGATATCGGAACAAATATCGAAAATGATTGAGACTTTAATTAATCAAGGTTACAGTTCATTAACATACCTACTAAATATTATGTACATACCATATTAGGTAATTGTTTATCAAGATCATAAAAGACGATTTAAAACGAAAAAATACTTTTTTCTTTAAATTCAGACACACATAAAAAGGATTTATGATTTACAATAACTACTACATTTATAATTTAGTATGGATTTAAATTTGTTAATACAAATTTTTATGTTTTTAACAATGTGTTACTTATATCTATACAACACAGGAAACAAACTAACCTTGACTTAAAATAACTGTTAAGAATTAAAACAAAAAGTTATTTAATTGTATTTCACATTTGGTTTTTATCACGCTTGTTTCATAATCAATCAAATTAAACAATGATAAAGGTTAAAGTCCAACTACTAAGTATTTATAACTATAGCAATGACTTTATTTGAACTTTAAGACCTTATACCCCTAAGTTTTAAAAGACATTCTCTCATTATCTTAATGATATTAGTTTTTTTTTATTAAAAACCATTACTTTATACTACTTGACTACTCTACTACTAAACATAGCAGGTTCTATTTTTTATTAAAAAATATATACGCTATAGACTGAACGGTCAATAAAAATTTTAAATTGCCAAATTAAATAGTTACTGTTATTGAACTTTTATATACAATTGTAACAACTTGTATTTTATCTATACTAATATTATAAAGCTGAAGAGTTTGTTCGTTTGTTTGTTTGAACGCGCTAATCTCAGGAACTACTGGTTCGAATTGAAAAATTCTTTTTGTATTGGATAGTCCATTTATTAAGGAAGGCTATAGGCTATATAACATCACGCTACGACCAATGGGAGCGGAGCATAAATGAAAAATGTTGCAAAAATGAAAAACCGTTGAAACTAAAACACACAAACAAAGTCGCGGGGGACAGCTAGTAAAAGATATCAGGAATCAACTATAGCTTTTTTACATTTAATACTTAAAGTTTATTTGTAGTTTTACAAAACATCCAAAACCATTATTAGTTAGTTATCAGTTAGGCAATCATAAAAAGATTAATTTTTTAATTTGTGCCAGTACATTATTTGGTAATTTTTCGTGTCTAAGTAATTTCTTCTGCCTAGCCTTTTTTAGGGCTTCCAGTCATACCGGATTCAACTGAATACTGTTTTTTTACATGGATTAACTGTCTATCCAACCTTCATAACCCATTACTGGGTTACACATTGTTAATTGTATAACTATTACTTAAATACTTTTTGTATTTGTGAAGAGTTAGATTCATTGATTGTGAAGAGTTAGATTCGTTGATGAGTCATTGATGGCTATGGGGCACTACAATTTTTCTTGGCATAATCCAGTTGAATATGTAAAATATGACCACTAAAATCTCTGATATTTCTTTCACATAACAGAAATCCCCTTTCTGTATTCCAACGTTTTAAATTGATAAACTATTTTTTTTAAATAAATTGAATAATATAAAGAAAGATTAAGTGTCAATGATTAAGTCATTGACATCCTATCACACACCAGAGCATATACTGCTTAAACTAATATTGCCATCGACTTTTAAAGTTCATATTTCTACTTTTAGGTATTATTAGCATTATTACTTGTATACAGTTTAATGATAGTTGAAAAATTAAGATGCCAAACTCTATTTTTCACAAATTTTACAAAATCAAAAAATATCAGCTTGAAATAATGCAGAAATATTTTAACTTAAATGATTTTGCTAACGAATTGACGTACTGAGAAAATATACAAATAATGATAAACTAGCTGTAAATGTTAAACATACATCAGCTGTATTGTATGACAAGTCTAGTGAAGTATAACAATTAAAATTCAAAAACTTGAATATAGTGTCATATTTGTTTTAATAGTGTTTTTATTCATCATAATTTTCGCAAATGATTGCAATGTATACCCGGTTAAAACATTTTTTATGGTTTCTTATTTCAAATAAAATACTTTTTGACATGAAAGTTAGGTAGTTTGTTAACGGTGGGCGTGTACAAATTACAAGTTTATTAAAGAGTTAAAAACTATTAAATAATCACTTACCTCTAATATTTACAATATTATTCCAAGAGAGCGACGAAATGTTGAAACAATTAGGTAACAGATCTCGAACAAGAAGCAACAGTAAACAGTAATTTATTGTAGGCACTGTCGGTTACTCATACACACAGCTTCAATCTACTCAGTAATAGGTTATAAAAATAGCTGACGCCAAAGTTAGTCTTCAATATGTTATTTTATTGATAGTATATTATGTAATTAACTTCATCCTTATAAATAAAAACAATAGAAGGCAAACTTAATTATGAAACTAAACAAATTAAAAATAATACATAATTTAAGTATGTACAATCCAACCCACTCGGCACCACCCTCGTAGTGACGCGCTCACGCGAGATGGAACAAGAAAGATTACATTTTGTAATAGTCGATTACTAAATGTTTTTCAGATGAAATAGAGGTTCATCACTAGTCGTCATGTGAGTGTTGTGTTGTAATACGTTAAAATCTTCGACACGTAGTCGATAATTATATTGTAAACACCTTTTCATATCTTAACATTTGATTTATTTTATATTTAATTTGCAACTGACTGATATTAAGAATTGGTTTTACTGCTACAAAAATACATACTTTTTTATTCTGCATTTAAAACTTTTAATTGGATTGTAAAGTTGTTGATAATTTAAATAATACTTTATTTTGCATTTTTGTCACAATGAAAAAAAAAAATAGAAAAATTACAGTAATTAGGCACGGTAAAAGTTTTTTTGCAAATTAAATAAACAGATAAATTATTTTACACTAGCTGTCCCCCGCGACTTTGTTCGCGTGTTTTAGTTTCAACGGTTTTTAATTTTTGCAACATTTTTCATTTATGCTCCGCTCCTGTTGGTCGTAGCGTGATGTTATATAGCCTATAGCCTTCCTTAATAAACGGACTATCCAATACAAAAAGAATTTTTCAATTCGAACCAGTAGTTCCTTTAGAGATTAGCGCGTTCAAACAAACAAACTCTTCAGCTTTATAATATTAATATAGTATAGATGGTAAAAGACAAGGTGTACCATTTCGTAATGTTAAGATCCTCTATATTTAGGGTTCCGTACGTCCGTAGGTTTTCGAAAAAGGATAAATGGAACCCTTAAAGGATCGCTTTCTTGTCCGTCTGTCTGTCAAAATTTTGGTGGAGTCGTATTAAAATAAACATCGAATGCGTACAGCAGTACAGAAATAATACAGCCATTTATAATACGTCGTTTTAGCCATATATGATGGTATGATGCTGGGTCACAAGTAAAATAAAAAAAAAACACATATTGAAGGTTGACTGGTAGAGAATGCCTTCTGGCATTAAGTCGGCCTATGTGCACTGTGCATGAAGTATTAAATAAAAAAATAAATATTGTTAATTTGTAGTTTTGTAAAGTAAAAAATACCTATGGTTCTGCGATTTCAATCTTATATCAACAGTAGGAAATTTGATAGTGTTAAATATAGGTACAGCATCAGTTTAAGAGCGAATATTGCTTAAACCACAAAGTTAAATTTGTGTTTTGAAGAATTAACCGTGACGATCAGTATACTTTTGTACAGAACTATCGGTGCGCGAGTCAGACTCGCACTTCTTCGTTTTTAATTACTCTGTTTGCTTCAAACCGTTATGGTTGAGACTGCTCAATCCGAACATGAAACCTCTGACCAAATACGTAGTAATGCATAACATGTAATAGGTATTAAAACTATAGACACAATTATCATATTTGTTTACTCGTAATGTATGTTATTAGTAATTTAAAAACAATAAATAAAAGAAAATGTCAATGTAAAATTCATGAATAATCAAGCTGCCGATTTTGAAATAAATGAATATAAAAACTGGGTCGATCCTTTCAGCTTGCAGTTATGTGAAAGAGGAAAGCGTCAATGCGGTCAACGGTCAGTAACAACCCTAGTCTCAATTCACTGAATTACGCAACGTTAGCAAGTTCATTAGTCACTTAAAGAAATGTATAAAATTGGCTATTGGGCAATCGATAATAGCGTGGCATGTATCGAGATTCGAGCCAGAGTTTTAGAAGTACCTTTAACAATTTGAGATATGTAGTTAATGTTGGTTTGCTCATGTTCAAAGTCAATGATGAAGTTTAAAATCTCGATGTAATCATTATTTATTTGCCTCTACATGTTACTTTGTCAAAGCTATTTCGTCGATAATTTTAATTTTTCTACTTATGCTGCCATCTAGTATCGAATAGCAAATACTTTTAATTCTCCGTATGATTTAATTATTTCAAACATCGTGTTACAAGATGGCGTTAGTTGCGACGACATAGTGTTTTTACTCCCCAATAGATGTCTATTTTCTTGCACCCTAGGTAGCGGTTATGCACTTTTTGAACATGTGTTTTGAAACATATTGTTCAGATTTCATAAAAGTAGCAATTCACTGGCTAGAGATAAAAAAATATAAAATGTCATTCCTTTTTTAAATTAATTTTTGTCAAAATTTTTATCGTGAGATCTTAATAATGACATCAATTTTAGCAAAACCGGCCTAATAGGTATGCATTATACTTAGATAGTCTTTAAAATTTAGGTAAACTTATATATATTTATATATACCTCTTATTTTTTTATTTTTTTTAATCTTCTTCCGCACTAAGGAATTTAATCCTTGTGTCGCGGGGGGTTTTACAAACATTCAAATCACATGCACAAAGAACACCCAGACTTGAAACAAGCATTTGTGGATCACACAAATGCTTGTCCCATGCGGGGATCGAACCCGCGGCACGTCGCGCATATAGGTAATTGGCGTGGTGACCTATACCACTCGGCTATCCGTGCAGTCAAAATACCTATATTATTATTTCCTGGCCAGACTAGTTCTAAGTGAACTTGTTTTCTTTTACTCTGGGGGTTGATTAACAACATGTTGAGTTGCATAATAACTGTTAATAACATAGTGTTTCAGTCGTTTTTTTTTTAAATATGGATTTATTTTCAAGTTTATCAAGGTAAGTTAATTAAATATGTAAGGTATCTAAGTACCTAAGTATTAAATAGGTTAACAGGAAATTGACTGAAGTAGCTAAAGATTAGAATTTTATTTTCTATTGTGTTGGATGCTTCCAACAAATATACTATTGTATGCATAGCTATTTACGTATTTAATTAGAACGGTTAAATTAGATGCTAGATCATTTAATTCCTCGTTTGATCAAATTGCTGTTTTAACGTTATGTAAGTAGGTAGGTACCTATTTTAATTTTATTTTCTTCTTAATTATTTGTTTTTGTAAATTTTGATGACTATCGATTCATATGACTTAACTAACCGCAAATGTGGAGGAATATACTTATAGTCAAAGACTTCCTTTTCAAATATACATTATACTTAGTTTTGTACCCACGCAACACCTAAGATAAGTTAACTTCAGTCTAAAAAATCGTAGATATAGGTAAGTCTTTTAAAATCTCAGACTTGTACCAATACCTAACGGGTAATCAGTGCCTTAATTTGATTTCATCATTGATTTCACAATGTGTTCGAATCTCTGTTGATGATTCGGCACGTATTTATTTACGAACGTGAACCGTACAGATTTACTTATATACCTATATACGTACATGCTGTATCATATATACTGATAAGATTTGATCATGTGTTTCGATAAAAAATTAACGTTTAAAAAAATTTCGCAATACTCTCTTAGGATTTAATGAAGATCAATTTACTGTTACATTTCACATAGTGTACATTTCTCTATACCGTTAAAATACAGGTGGAACTTGCATTATTGATAAATTAGGACCGCGGGGAACAAAAGCCCTTAAAACTTATGGATATTCTTAGATTTAAAATATGTAACAAATTACGCCCGATGTTAAATTGAATTTTGGTTTTCAACATGTAACATTGTCATTGTAGGTATCTTCGTTTATAGCTTGATAAGGACAGAAAAGACAGCGTAATTACATGCTCAGTTAACTGAAGTCAATACGTAAAGATAAATAAAACGATAAATCCACGCGCAAACTTTATTCACAAAAGCCTTTTAACCTTGACTGTACTCGACGAATCTTTGGGGTCAAGACGAAAAATAATAAGCTCCTTTGCACATATGGGCATTATTATGTCATAAGTACGGAAATGAAAAATACTTAAAATAGAATAAGCCCTGAAGAGAAAGAACTTTTATTTACTTACATATTTTCAATTAAGATACAGTACAAAATTAAAATTTATTTTAATTTATCTACTGAAAATTAATTACTTTTGTTAATGAACTAAGCCTTTCTTGAATTAGCACTAAAATAATTATAACTATCGCTTTAAAAGACTCGTATATTTAGCGAAACAGAATTATAAGTGTACCTGCATAGAATTGTGTATTTCTTAATTTGACTTTTATGTGTTCATCAGATAAAATATGATGTTCGATTAACCAATCTGCTATTGACTTAATCTTACTTTGATACAATTTTCTTAACATGTTTAATGTAATACTTTTTAATGATGTTAGAATATTAAATATTATTAATAATATTAGTTACGTGTGGACGAGAAACATATCTACTTTTTGCGCCAAACCGAATTAATTAGGAACGCGTTAACCATAAAATGTAGAGTCAGGACTAGACCTGGGAAAAATAGAAATTATAAAGAGTTTATAGTGCGAATTAAAAAATTAAAAATAATGATGACGGTTGATTCAAAAGACAAGTAGACACCCAACCTTTCAATATTATAACTAGTCGCACCTCAAAGATTTATGAGTAGGTTTGTTACCCATAAGTAGTGTTGTTTGCACAGAAAAAAGTTCTTGTTTGATCACATTGACGTAATTTTACCAAAACTGTGTTATGTGTCTAATAACAAAACAAATATAGATAGGTATAAAGCTATAGTCGCTATGCGAAATCAGACAATTTAGTACGA
Source organism: Diachrysia chrysitis (assembly GCA_932294365.1). NCBI lineage: Eukaryota > Metazoa > Arthropoda > Insecta > Lepidoptera > Noctuidae > Diachrysia > Diachrysia chrysitis. The sequence goes on from OW028645.1 coordinate 5,787,647, forward strand.
AACGCGAAGGTGTGACTTGTTAGCGTGGAACCTATCGTATTATAAAGGGACAAACCCACAGATCTTCATGTCTATCTATGTCAGTGGATAAACCCATCATCATCAGTCATTATTCAATTATTATTCCTGTAAACCAGAATCTTTATCATCACACATAATAGCACCCAAGCATTAAAACTCGGCGAGTCGAAGAGAAACAATTATTGTATTTTTAAACCCGCAACGAAATTGATCAAATCAAGTAAGTTAATTAGGAGTACGAAAAAAAGTGGAGTTAGAGGTATGCAAACTGCGGTCGACCCTTCGTTAAATGGCCATTATTTTGCCATTGAACCCTTTGTGCTGCGACACCGGGCAGATCACGATTGCCATAACATCTAAGGTGTTGGAAAAAACCCAGTTAAATAATCTGGCTGTGTCATATAACCCTTTCTTCATGTAAAAGGCATACCTTCACCTTGAACATAGCAAAATCAAATACTAAAGGTTTTTATTGAAATTTATGCAAATAAGGTAAGCCTATATTTATCGGTTTTATCAAGTTCGTTTAGACTGATAAGACAAGTTCTCTTGCAGGCTGAGTTACAGAATTTACGAGTTCATATATATTACGGTAAATAATTTTATATGGGGTATTAAACCTCTATAATGAAGACTGCTGATTCGAGTTTAAAGTCTCACGTGGAGAGACACTCTTAGTAAATAAATGAATTGCAAATCCCAATGAAATTGCACAACTTAATTGAATATTAAAATGTTAATAGTATTATTCATAGACAACATTCAAATTGAATGAATGTGGTGAAGGACAAGTTTAAATAATTATGAACTTGGTCCACTTTAAATATCTAAAATGTAGGTTTGGTTTGATATTCATAAACATACTTAATCATATTGAGTATTTCTTATTGCATACAAAACATACAACTTACAAATTAAACATAATTAATCTCCTATAATTATTTAGTATTATTTATTTTTTACAATTACCATATATGTAGACTATAACAAGTAAATAAATTGCATAATAAAACCTATATACATTATCTGAGTAATTCTTATAATAAATACCTATTATAAGTTAACCATCCGTAATATAGTATTAGGTAGCTACTCGTAGATACTTAACCACTTCCACTAAAGAATTCAGTAGGTACATTAAAATATTACAATACTCATAGACTCCTATTCAATTGTTATTAAAATATTGAGGTATTGATTTATTAAGTGACGTGATTCTTACATAAAAGTTGTTTATATGTTTGTATCAATTATCACTTATTCTATGTCACTGTAAACCTTTGCGATTAGTTTTTGCGCATAATAACTGGTACCTAGGTATTATGCAATGTTTTTCATGACTTAAGCAGTGGTCATCTTTACGTTAGTAATATACCTGCTTACTCATAAAATTATCGATTTGCGTAAACTGAGAGTATTTATTTTTCTTTATTATCACGCCTCCTTCTTTGGTAGGTATTCTGGTTGAATTTTCTCTGAAAAAAAAAGCCGTATCTTTTTATTTGAGTTGCTCTTTCCATGTTTTGTGTTTTTGTTAATTTATTAATTTTAAATACTTAAGTGAAAGATTTACATACTACCAAATGAAAGAGAGTGAAATTAATCATAAGTAAAAATATAAAACTTTTATTGGTTTAATTTTTATTCTTTTTTTATAAAGACGACCATTATTTTGGGAAGATCGTTTTGTACCTAAATTAAAATTTTGATTGAAGTTTTTCGTAAGTATAAGTAGGTAGGTATCGTTTTAAAGTATAAATGTAGTTATGTTTTATATTAGCTGTCCCCCGCGACTTTGTACGCGTGTTTTAATTTCAACAGTTTTTTATTTTTGCAACATGTTTCATTTATGTTTCGCTTCTTTTGATCGCAGCTTAATGTTATATAGCTTATAGCCTTCCTCAATAAATGGGCTATCCAACACTGAAACAATTTTTCAAATCGAACCCGTGGTTCCTGAGATTAGCGCGTTCAAACATACAAACAAACTCTTCAACTTTATATATTAGTAATTAGTAAAGTAATATATTATATATTAGTATTTAGATTTTATTGACGACTTTTGTAATGTATATTGTAATATTTTAATCAATTAATTAACATGTATGCATAATATTGGATTGGTTTTGAAATAAATGAATTTGTTGGTTATTATTATAAATAGCTTTTGAAGCCCCCCTAATAGTAATGTAATTTTTAAGCATACACAAATAGTTCAGCTGGTTGAACTCCATTTAATGTTACTGATTTGTTACCTATTAAACTACAATCGACATTGCAAAGCATTTTTATTAGCAGAATATGGGTAACGCGTGGGCTGTTATTGATACAGACTTTGATTATGTTACTACTATTAGTCTTTAATAAATATACTTTGTACTGTTTAGTCGCAGTAGCCTATACTTGGATTTTCCTCAAAACCGTGGGTGTTACTTGTTGGTACCTATTGTTTAAACTTACATGCGTAAGCTCTGGTGCTGCAATTTGTTACATAGGAGATGAGGAGGGAAATAATGATATTATTTATTACAACATTGAAAAAATCAGTTGTTTTTAAAGTACCGATTGAACTCCCTCCTAGACAACTGATATGTTTACAAGCGTCATGGCTGAACGAACCGCTCAAATGTGTGTAATTGACAAGTCTAAGTCACAGGACTTAGACTTGTCAATTCCATACATTTGACTGGCCGAATACTGAAACGTCAATCAGTTTTAAGTCACCGTTAAGTCTCGTGCTGTCTCTGTCACTTTAAGGCGTAAAGTCGCGACAGATAGACGTTTAAGATCGTCTTAAATTTAAATAGTATTTCAGTATTCGGGGGTTATTGAAAGTAATTTCATTTTCATACGTTGAATGTCATTTAGGCGATTTCTATCATCATTGACGCTTGTAGAAAGGTCACTTGTCTACCCGGCTGATGCCCTTTGTTAACCAATTTTAAAAAAAGCACAGAGGTAAGTAATTGTACTCCATACGACCGAATTTTTATTATTTTTTTGTGTTTTATTTAATATGTTCCTCAATAAAGAACCATTATTTAAATGTACTTTTTTAAGTGAGTAATTTAATAATAGGTATTTTTAAACACCTATAAGATAATACTGATTATAATCATAAACAAAGTGCTCGTAATTTAAAATAATTACTAAGAGTTGTAGCTGAAATGTTCGTGCACGTACCTACATTTAATTATTTGTTAAACATAATTATTTTGTTTTGTTGTTTACCAACTATAAGAAAATCAATAGCAGTTACATTGCGGTTAGCAAAGGTAAAAATCAATCATGATGTGAAGTGGCATCTGTAAAAAAATGATTTTATTGGTTAACTATAAATTACATAAATACTTACTTACATAAACTCATATCAAAATGTTCAAGCTATAGGTTAACATTATCTTTATTCCCATAACTAACTGTCCCCCGCGACTTTGTTCGCGTGTTTTAGTTACAACGGTTTTTCATTTTTGAGACATTTTTCATTTATGCTCCGCTCCTATTGGTCGTAGCGTGATGTTATATAGCCTATAGCCTTCCTCAATAAACGGACTATCCAATACAAAAAGATTTTTTCAATTCGATCCAGTAGTTCCTGAGATTAACGCGTTCAAACAAACAAACTCTTCAGCTTTATAATATTAAGTATACACATGGATGTTGGTTTGGTTAACACCACCACGGTACATTTCTGTTATTCCCAAATACTTATTTAATCCACAGGGTGCTACGACAATGGGTGAAAATACTGCCTCTGCACATAGAAATAAACAACTTTATTCAAGGAAAATTAAATTGTACCATAAACAATGATCATCAGCTGATCAGAATTGGTACGGAGGTACGGACATACAAATTTTCGGAATGACTATTAACTTCTTGAAGTTTTTATTTCATTTCTATGACCTCGCATTTCCGTAGCACCCTGTAGAGATGATCACGATAATTAAAAGGAGGATTCTATCCAACTATTGTATCAGTGTAAATACAGTGTGCTTTATTGAACACATAGTTTTTTATTTATTATTTATGAGTTGTATATGTTAAACGAAAAATAGACCTACAAACCGGTCCGGCCATGTTGTAATAAATCTTTTTTTCGTTCTTCAATGTTTCCAGATTAATATCGTTATGGTTATAATAACAACTTCCTTAAGATGTTTTCTTTTGGTTAAAAAACCAGATTCTCGAATTTTCATAATATATCTATTTTATAATAATATTATAGTATAGTACAGTAGTTTACTCTTTAGCTACAGGGGATTTTTACAACATGTACATTATGTTGTAAAACATTATTATATTCTTTACTAGCAGCCTATCCCGGCTTCGCAGGGGTATATAACTAACATTTCAAAAATAAAAGATATAACTTATGTCACCGGGGATAGTGTAGCTCAAACAGTGAAAATTTTTTTCAAATCGGTTCAGTAGTTTCGAAGCCTATTCAATGCAAACAAACAAACAATCTAATCTTTCCTCTTTATAATTGATTAATTATATTCTTTATTGTACACTACTTAGTATACTGCATTTAAAAGAGATAAAGTTAATAAGGGTACAATGGCGGTCTTATCGCTAATAGCGATATCTTCCAGACAACCTTTGGATGGACAGGAAAGACAGAAAACTAATAGATGGGGTACCGGACGACATCATCAATACGATGATATATCCTTGTTTTGAACGTACTCACGTTTACACTAGAATCATAAACATATAAAAACTCGATTTTTTGTTTTATCTGCATCTTATTTGTACTCGAAAAAACATTTTTATAGTTAATTAATAAACAAAGCTTTTGTTGAGAACTTTGCGTTCAGGGTCAGTAATAATCTTATGATTATAACTAGGAAGGTATTTAAGTCTCTATTGTATTTAACAATACTTTTAAAATAAATACATTTAATTTTTTTAATCATTGAGATCTAATCATGAAGATCATGTGTGTATAACTATAAGCTACACTGATCGATTGACCTTAAAGGTTTAAACAATACCTAAACGATACATAAAACGATGTTGGACAGTTGTCTGAAAAATAACCATAGCAAATTCCCTTACAAAGTTTATTCTGCATATCTGTCAGTATGTTCAGGCGAGGTCCTGCAACTGATTTGCCTCCGTTCGATTAGTACCGTGACTATGTAAGTAGTCTAGCTGCGGTAGGCGTCTATAACTCTGACCATTGGTCATGACTCTTGATCTCCATATTGAAATAAAAGCACACTGGAATATTTCCAACGTAAACATAAATCACTAATCGTTACTTGTCCAGAGGATATCATTTCTAAACGAGTAACCTTGTTAAAGGTCAATCATATTCAGCTAGTGTGTCATCATCAAAGTGTTTGCTTCTACGAATTGTGCTGAGTAAGAAAGCAGACTTTTTGCAGACAAAATAATCAAGCATGCATCAAAAAATATTGCTGATTCGTAATGATGTAATATTTATAGCTCTGAGAAGAATTAGTGACTATTGTTTTACTCATACCGCATTAAGGAAAACATTACAAGATTTAGACGAGTAGTGAAGCTCATCATCGACCACGGAACAGGAGGAGCTCCATGAGTATTGATTGACTACAGATAAAAAAAACAAATTGGAAAGAAATAAAATAACACTACGGAGGTAGAGTATATGCGATGGGTCTTATTATTATAGAGAGCTGAATTGATTAGATCTTACTGCACTAAATATTTAAACAACTAGTTATGTTTAAATTCTTATATTTTAATCTTATTTCTTTGTAGCAGTTTTCACAAAAAAAAACTCAGAGCTATAGATAAATTATTTTAATGAAAAATATTATTACATTCAATTTATTATTTCTTCTAATTCAATTGATTTTATTTTATAGTTAAGTAGTTGTTTAATATAAATAAGTAAAATAGTATTATCAGAAATATCCTAACAAAAAGACAATTACTTTCGCGTTTATAATATTAATATGGATAGTATAGGTAAGTAGTAAGTATGTAAGTAAAGATATAGGTATATATTGTATAATAGCTTTATATGTATTGTAGTGTATGTATTCTTCTAATAAAAAAATGTTTTTCTTCATAATTTTCAGTGCATCTACCACGCTTGTTTCTGCATCACTTAAAGGTTGACTGGTAGAGAATGCCTTCTGGCATTAAGTCCGCCTATGTACACTGTGCATGAAGTATTAAATAAATTAATAAAGATTAACTTGTTATTTAAATTTTGTATTATTTTTTTGGCCTGGTATCCTCGCAGGGATACATACACCTACATTTTGCCAGATATTAAAATTCCCTTACACAGAGGCCACAAATTAAGTCAGAACTAACTAAATTGTACAATTTATTTTTATTGTAATTCTTTCGTTGTTGTATTGGTTTATTGTAGGATACTTCAGCTACTATCCATATAGATTTTACAATAATGTGCCTTTATTTATTTATATGATAATAAATAGTCTATAATAGGTAATATACCTCTTTGATAAAACCGGTTATAATAACAATTATGCGATTTGTAATTTACCTGCACGGTGCAGATTTTATTATTAATTGACACATTGTTGCTTTTATTCATTTTATAATGTTATAGCAACTACACTTGTTAAAAGGTAATGTGGTAACTTTATCACAAGTATGACCAAAATAGGCATATTAAAACAGTGTGCTGCGAAGTACGGAATAAAATATATAGAAGGCTGCATAAAGGCGTCAGAAAAGCCACAGCACATACTAATAGAATTCAGGTGCGTGGTGACCAACGGGCACAAATTCTTCAGTCTCCAGCATCATTACCGGAAGCTTGTAGCAATCTGAAAAGGCTGCTATCCCCAATGAGATGGCTCGAGTCAAGAAGAAAACAAAAGTCACGCGAAATGGCAAAATCAAGTGCAGAAAAGCCCAGTAGAAACCAGACCATATACTAATAAGAAAACTTTCTATAGATAAAAAAAAATGTAATAAATAATATTTATAAAATAGCGTACCAATATATGAATCAAGAAATAAAATCAAGTAGATATTTATGATGACCCTCAGGTTAACTTTCAGTCGAACATAGGTAACATAAATGCCAAGATCAGTAGTAAAATATAAAAATAATTATATGAAGATACAAACTTATTTGTTAAATTATAAGACTAATTACAGTAAAAAATATACCTTGAGAATACATTTAGTATAATAATTATTAGACCATAAATATTATGTTTTTAAATTTTCCCAAATGGGCCTGACAGGATGTTGCATATTTTTTATTACAGTGATCGAAATATAATGATATAACCAGTACAATATTTGTTGTGTAATAAAATGTACGTTGATCAAATTATTTTTAATGTTAAATGTGTATTCTGAGAGGGGTCTCAACATTCGGTCCGTGGATGGGTGGATCAATGACCTTCAGTAAACATACTGAGACCTTTGTGGCCTCGAAAAGCTATTTTCAATCCATGGGCTGTAAAATAACACCTGTAAGTTGCTTTATAATTTCTAAGATATGTTAAAATTGTTTTACGGCCTGCTATACCTAATTTTGCAGAATTTTGAGCTCAATCAGATACGAATAATGGTTTGCAAAATTTAACGGACAATTATCAAATATACATAAGAACAGTAATAGTTAAATAAAAGCATGTAAAAATAGGCATTAAAAAAAGAGGTTACTTAAGTGGCAGTGTTAGGTATTAAAAAGGCTTAAATCTACTCTGGCGTCGTTGTATTTCATCTGACTGTAGTCAAAGCGACTCGAATCAACAAATATTTCGTATATCCGGTGTACAACGTATTCATGGCCCGCTGTGGAAACGCAGTCTTCTTAAAGTTTTCACTTAGTCGGCATTTTGACTGATAGTTCGTCGGTCACACAGTAAGGCGCCCGTTTCAGTTTTGCTGTAATTTTTTCACAAACGTTTTTTTGTTTTGCCTAGAAATTATTGAATAGAAATATCTCAAATACTAAATTGTGTGGTGATTTAATTGTTTAATAGTTTAATATTCAAACATGGTTGGCAACAACAACTTTTTACAACAATGAAAACCAAAAATCTAGTATAACTGATTATAAAAATAATTAATTAAATTAAAATTCTTTTGTTTTAACTTTGGTCATATTTGCTGTTTAATGACTTGTAACATTTTTGATAAAATTGTTGATAGACTTGTTTAAAATTGAAGATACGCCTCGACTCGTTTATGAACAAATGTAAGCAGGATGAATTTATAGTCTTTCCTATTCATTCTAGTACATATTTATACTTACATAAAATAAATTAAAATAAATATTGTAATCTGGGTCCGAGAACATGACGTAAAAACTGGGGCACAGCTATTTATTTAGTAAAATAAATACCAATTCATGCTTATTAGTAGAGTTTAATAAATAATTAATAAAGTCACTAAAATATGTTTTTCGTTCATAAAAGGTGCAAAAAGGATTATTTTAGAAATAAATATATACGCATAAGTAGTACTACTGGCTTATATGAAATGGAAATAAGTATAATTATGATTATATGACAAAGATAAGGTTCTATTAAGAAATGACAGAGATCAGAAAAAAATATCACGTCAATATTATACTCATCTAAATTCTACAATATCATTCGAGAAACTGAATATTTTTTTGTGGTGTTTAGATAAAATTGCTTAATTAATTCGTGATAAACAGTTATGGTGATAATTTCATCAACGAGGTATAATTACAATTGAAACTTCTTTGAAATTTTAGAGCACCGTTATATTTTGTTATCGTTATCGATGTCGTAGTAAATGAATGATCTAAGATAGTCCACGTTCTGTGCAGATGTATCGAAGACCCTTATCTCGACGACAGTGACGTACAATAGCTCAGTGATATATATGGGCTGAATGAGCGCGCGCGAACATTACTAGTCTAAGAGTGACCCGCGCATGACCACGCGCCTGCAGTTCGCGCCGTTAACTTTAACTTGCACACGTTGATACAACGGCACTAAATTGTCATATACCAGTGTCTCAGTGATTAATTGTACCAACTGGAGAATTAACTGGGCAGGTAAGCTCATACTCTATTTTAACATAAACACATTATAATTGTTAAATTATACGAAAGAAAAGAATGACGATAGTTGTTATTGTTTACAAAAAAAGTTGTAAGCTGATGTAATGGATGTACATAATTTTATTGTATGTATTAAATCTTAAGTTTTTTAGAAAGACCAGGTGTTACTAGACGCTAACATTTCTTAAGCAAACAAAAAATTTGTTGCGTATTTTCCGAAGTATCTTTATTGACATAATTTGTTGTAGCAGGTAATGAACATTATTAGACGTTTGGTGTGAATTAAAATAAGTATTGTAGTAACGTACTTATAAAGGCATTCAACTTTAAATTGCGTGTAGTAATACAGGATAAATTTTGTGATTAAAAACGAAATTTTGCATAAAAATCTCAGACTCTTGATTATAATCACGATGCACCGAGAAATGTCTAATCTAAAATCAAATTACATAGAGCTAAAATGATAGAGAGTTCATCTCTACAAGCGAAGTATTTTTTGCATATTTTGTTTATACATTTGTAAAATTTTATTTAACTACTCGTTCTTTCTTTCAAATTCAACTTCATCGAGAAGTTAATTGAAATTAAAATGAAAAGTTCAAATTGTATTTGTTTACAATGTTAAAATAACCAGTTATGTGGTGTACCTGCTTATTCGAGGTTACGGAGGCTTACATATGTACAAATACAGTCAAAAGATTAATGTTACACGCACTCGGATTTAATAACTTTTCATAATGGCTAAAAATCTACGCGAGTAAGCACAAGTGTATTGTGAGATAGTCATTATTTGTTTTATGATGAACATTAAAATTGCATCGTAGCGTAAAATATGGATTCAAGTCTCTATATTATCTTTTAATTCAAAGTTGTGAAAGAACAATAAGGAAATATATTTTTCCGATATAATCAGGAAATTTACTAAAGGTAAACTAGATCTCATTGTTTCATGGCATTTGCATCACTGGACGTGTTTATGGCCAGGCTTTGTGCTCCACGCGCCGATGTTTATAAGCCTAGGAAGCGATCGAACAAAGATCCTTTGCGTTAAGTTATTAACATTCTTTTGTTATATAACTTTATATACTTACTTAAGCGTAAATTATAGTATAGTCGTAATTTGCAAAATTTATGTTTAAGTAATAAAATTATAAGGTTAGAGAATGTTAAAGAGAGTCAATCAATCTAGAATATTATAATATCTATTCGTCAAAATAAAACTATTATAATTCAATCGAATAATAATATCTGTAACGGTATCGTTAACATTGGGTAGTTAAATTGTGAAAACACCGTAAAAAAAAACAAAAAATTGTAAGCAAACAATACAGAATATAGATTATACAGTTATCTGTGAGAGATTTGCGGGAGTAAGTCAGGTCAACAAGACCATGTCTAATTCTAGGTTTTCTATGTGAAAGTTCCATTTGCGTATGATTGTAAGTCGTTAGTCACGGCCCTTCAGTGACAGGCCTCGAAGACCTATTGAAGAGATCTTAAGTTACCTTTCGAACTGTGAATGGCCGTTGAAACCTCGCGTACTTACTGTGTGTATGTGAAGTGTGAGTGCTAAGGCAACATCACTTTGAAACTAATAACCAATAATGTTTTGTGTGTAAATAAATTGCTAGATAAGTCTACCATACATGTTGATAGGTTTTATTCTAAAATGAACTGGAGCAAGGATGTCCTAGTTATTCTAACTTACTTTAGGATATCGATATCCTCTATAGATTAAATCAAATAGATAGTTGTTATCTTAAGGCTAAACAAGTGACCGTTATCAAAAACAAAATTCTCGCACGAAAGGTTTCTGAATCTCATGCAACATTGCAACACGCCGATAAATATCAAGTTTAAACATTTAAAGCGAATAAATTATTATATCCGACCTTTGAAGCATCGGCTTTGATCAAGTTCATTGAAAGCTTACGAAATTCTTCGGACATAGAGTCACAGGCTTTCAAATGTATAGACGTTGCATATACCATAGTTTGATTCGGTGGCTTTAGTATTGAAAAGTTTAAATATATATTAATTATGGTTTTAGGAATTTAATTTTCAACATTCGTATCAAATGTACACATATGAGGTTTATGGTACTCAATTGTATTGTTAAGTTTTTTTTAAGTGATATTAAACAAAAAGTATATCAGATGTATGAAACATATTAAATCGCAGACACAGCTTTGTCAATATACTTTGCTGTTAGATTCACGATGACAATCTGTTTTTATAATGGAACGTCTATTAGATTCCTAACACTAATCAAATCAATGTTTTTGAATGAATCAGTGAATGTAAATCAACTATCGCAACAAATTCCTGTGCCATTAAGCAAAAGTTGTTTGTAATATAATCTGTTTATTAAATAACGATAAACAACTGTAAGGACATGTGGGAGTGTCAGGTCTAGGTCAAAACAGAGTTTGGAAAGAGTACAAGGAAACTTAGAGAAAGGGAAAGATCGAAACACAGATTATTAGCAAATCCTGTATATTTGTAACGACTTTTAAACATTAATAAGGATTTGCCTTCTCAATTAATCCCACAAAAAATCTTTTGATAATAGAAATGCAGACTTTAATTTAAATTAACAAATACATAGATACCTAATGCTAATTAATAATAAATATAAAATAAAATTGTATTATAATATAAATTAAAAATAAGTATTAAAATAATTGACTACGTATCGGTTTTCGTTTGTTATTATGTGTTTCCCTCTGTTGTCTTTTTTCTCGTAATATTTAAGGCAAGTTTGAAAAAAGTACGAATACGTTTGTGATGTGTGATTTTTATGTGCAGGCCTAACTATTAATCAGGTTTATTACGAACACGGTCATTTACAAACAGAATACAAAAAACACAAAAATAAACACAAAAAGACCTATAGTTTTATTAATTAACAACAAATTTAAGTCTTATTAGAATTGTAATGTAATTTATAATAAATTCAAATGTTATTTATTCGTTTAGTAAACTCTTTTATTATGAATAGGAAAGAAAATGTTTTTTTTTTATGACTGGGATCGGGATCTGATATGTAGGGAATTTCGAAAATGGATTTACAATATAATTATGCGAAAGGTCTACTTTCGCATTACGTTAGACTTTCATGTAAAATTTTAGCAACATTATTATTTAACTTGTGCTAACGCTTGACTTCTAAATGTTCTATATTATCTACGTACATAATGTAAACAAATCAGAAATATAGAGCACCGATGCAAGTAAGAGCGAAAGTTTGGCCTTAACTTATATTAGTTACGTACTCCTTTGGTGAATAAATCAACTTAAATTTAATAATTTTGGATTAATATTTTAATTTATTATTAAAACAATCATAATTTGAATATTTATTGACAAATCACAGTTTAAATACAAGCAAAATTTATGCACAATCCAAGGATATTATGTCCAAATTCATAATTATTAGCGAATTAGTATATCCTTAAATAAATTACGCATTATTGGGTTACATTGACCCTCGGAATATGCGAAATGCTTATAGTTTTTGTGTGTATGTTAGTTGTAAACATAGTATAAAAAACGATCCTCATATACCTACACAAAACTGACTTGAATGATTTCATTTGCAATGCCACACATGAACACAGGCACACGAAATTAATGATAATTTCGTGTGCCTGTGTTTTTTTTTTATAAATAATTCCAGTTTTGTTTAACTTACGAGTAGTAGTAAAGTTCGTTTTCTGTCACAGCCGTGGGAAGAATTCATGATTAAAGCTTTCGGTAAGGAAATATCCAGAATCACGTAGTCTAAGCGAATCCGCGAACTAAAAAAAAATGATTGTGGCCCCTGCCTAATCCAGCGGCTGGCCCGGAGTAAACAATATGCAAATTTTAATCAAACTTAAGCAGACCGTGGTTACACAGTCTGATTAAATTTGATCAAATACAAAGATTGTCAAAAGCAAATTTGTTTACTTGATCGTTCTTCGAAGGCGGATGGGATGGTATTCAAAATGATGTAGGTAGGTACATAACTCCCAACCTTATAAATATGGATGTCGACAGACTTATTTTACACGTAATCATAATAAAAAGACGCCCTCATATTGATAATAACACGTAATACTCCACACTTAGTGTAAGTATTCTCATACATAATGATGTTTATTTAGTTATTTATTATTAATTAACGTTGAGTTTCTAGAATAATGGATTTATTAAAGTGTTTGATTGTTGAGTGGTCTTTAAGTGTATCTTTAATCATTAGGTACTTTAGTTGTAATTCAGCCGTATGATTTTGAGGTATTTTTTTTTTTAAATTAATAATTAATAAATGATTTTATTGTATACAATATATATTTGAAAACAAATTAAGATTATAACTGATAAAACGTTATTTAACATATCTAAAATATATGTTTATAATAAATTTTTAAGTAACAAAATAGTTTGCATTAAAGAACATTTAGCTTAAAACAAAAGTAAACTGAATCCATACTGACTACTTACCTACATTTATGTAATTTGTTAACAAGCAATAAGTTTATATGTAGCGTTATGTGGTATTTTTTATTAATTAGAGTAATCGGTCTATAACTATGTTGTTAAGTGACAGAAATTATCATGTACCTACCTGGTTTTATGGCGATCGGAAATATAAGGAAAATATTTTCCGAGTCTAAAGGTTGTATTTACACAACCACACATAGTATGATTACATTGAACTTAGCGAGGTTGTATTAGCTGAAGTTTTATAAGCATCAAATAAGTGTTTGCAATTATATTTGCAATTTATAATTTTAGAACCCCATAAAATGAATACGGAGGTACGTTCGAAACATCCCGATGTTAGCGAAACTGATATCACTGTGGAGGTAATCCGTGGCGTTTTTGTCCAAGAGTTACTTACGCGTAGTTGATTGATAGATAGTGATGGTTTAGAATGTGAGAAGTTCACTTGAATCTTCTATTTATTTCATGGCGTTATGCTCATGGTTTTGACGATTAAGCATTAACTTGTCTTGACAATATTTATGAAAAGCCTTTAAGAATATAGTGTAAATATTGAAAACTCGATAAACAGGCCAGTCTCTTATATATTAATTATCTTTATTTATGTAGCAATACCTAAATGTTGAATTAGTAACTGCCGTCCGTATTAAAAAGTTTAGTTGATACTAGTTTAAAAATAGATGGAAGGTCTATGTACTTCAATTTGTCTCTATCAACTTGTTATTGCGGAGTGCAATAAACTTCACAAAGTTTATAGATTTCAATAGAATTTGGAAGGGATTTTGAACTTAGAATACTATTGAACTTGTCACGACTGACAGAGAAGGCTGAATGCGTTGTTGCCTGTGTCAAGTGTGTCGCAAGCTCTCCCGCATCGCGCAACCGCGCGGCTATTAGGTGTCGCAACTGGAAGCCAGCGCCAACACCGCAACTTTGTTCCGGAGATACATTCCTTACCCATGATCAAAAAGTGTAGACGCATTTAGGTAATTTATGTAATAAACAAAAATTGTAGCTTGACTAGATTTATCATATTATATTATGTGATTGTACCTAGCTGGGCAAAGTCCTCATATAGAGAAGAGACGATCATAGATCTTTGCACTTGCTCAATGTGGGTTGGCGATTTAAGATTCTTATGTTTAAATTCAGGTTTCCACACATGTTTATAATACTATTTTATGTCTTCATCATGATAAATGATATATTATGTCATATCATAGGCACAACATAGGTATTATATATCATAGTAATACCTAAATGTACGATTCATCTTTCTTTGATGTAAAAGTCGTTACCCAATTTTGGCATCATTTGCGGTTTAACTAGCAAACAGTAATTTATGAGCATTAACTAAATTGTGTTTCTTATTTCTTAATATCTAAATATGAGCATGTCTAAGATTTGTTTGAAATTAATAAATAATATTTATTCAATTTAAAAGTAATGAATGTCAAACGTTTATTAATATTTTAATCAAATCAATTGATATCGAGCACTTTATATTGATTTTTAGTCGGTACTATGTCGATAAATAATCAAGATAAAGTGATTTGTGAATAAATCGAACTTTACTGGACGTGTATAAATATCCAACGTCAGACCCTTATCACGATATATCGTTGTTTATTTTTAGGGTAATTTATTATTAACTTAAAGACCGCCTTATTTGCGTTTTATACATATTGTGTAAGAAAAAGCGAAATAAATACATTTTGTTTATTGAGAGTATGTACTTAGGTACAAAAAATCTTGGTAAATAATAAAGTAACCATGTTTAATTTCTTCTAAATTTGTATTTTTTTAAATTTGTTGTGTTACTTACGATTTCTACTAATCGTCTTGTACTATATTTTCAATTAATTGACATGTATCTTTCTTTATAAACAATAAGATAACCCAAATAATAAATTCTTAATAATCCTATTGTTAACATTGATACAACCTATATATATTATTACCCCTTATTCTAAAGTATCATACATAGAACATACTTACATTATCAAAATCAAAATATTAAAACTCGCTATTGAAGTGTAATTGAACTTGTAAAACGTTGGAAAATTTCCGCTATTATGAATTTTTCGACGGAAGCCAGTTTAAAAATAAAAAAAAACTATTTTAAATAACTTAACGACTCTTTTTTTTCTGGTTCATTCGGACTCTTGTAGTATTTCGAAAAAAATATATTATTAATTTAAATTTACAACTTCATTGATCCTTACATTGAATGCGTTTCAGTTTACGCAGGTCTGCAGTGTCGTAATATAAAGAGTATCCAACCATGAAGGTATAACATTCGCAGTAAACAACAAAGACCAGGCGGCACATTAAGAGTGCTTTATATGCCGTGTGTCTATGGATCTAAAAATATAGGGACAATGACTCAAAGAAATCGCGATGAGACACAGAATATTATACCAAGAAAATTATGTCATTATGAACGTATGTGATATCACTTATTTCAGGGAGTCGAAGTAAATTAAAGGCCACCTATTAGGACGAAGATGTTTAATATTTTGTAAGCACCCATTTCTGCTTGTAACTGAATTTCTTACATAATATTTATTGCAAAATCATAGAACACTACTAAACTGAAAGGTTTTAAACTTCTTATCGACATAACTTGTTTTTAATTTATTAATCGCGTCTGCATGGTCAGCATAGTGCACACTTCGACAGGAATGCGTTCAAAGACAGAAATGTTGATAGACACTTTCGTTTTAAATAATTTTAACTTCAATAAAAAAAGGACTGAGAAAAGTTTAATAAGTCCGGAAGATTAAGTATTGTTTCAAATTAAGTAAACAAAAACAGATTATGTAAATTTTTTAATAAAAAATAAATTCAACACATGTAATAATATTTGAAATAGATTTTATTAGGTACTAAAACTATAATTAATGTGTTAAATAATTTTTAACAAAAACTACACGAACCATTGACTTGTTAAATCAACGACAACAATCAGTTCTATTCAACTTTTGTTAGTTCATCTACAAGTAAATAGTAACAAACTTCTTCCTTATTCAACGATGTCCGGATCTTTATCTTATACTTACATAAACATTCCGTCTCTTTTCCGGATTAAAAAAAAAATAACAAAGGACTTAAGGCTAAAAGAATTTAAAGCTAATGTTTAACCACGCAGTCAGAATACTTCCAATTAATAGGTTCAAACCTCTTTTAAGTTAATTTAATAAGTTCTTCATTAGCATAAACCAAACTCTATGTTTACCGATCCTGGGCTTCCGTGATCCGTTATTGACAAAGTTCTTCAAAATCGAATATACTTTGCGGAAATACAAACTCATTCCGATAAGTTTATTCACCTCAAGACAAGGAGACTTCGAGGCAAATTAATTACATGGATTGTCGCCTATTTAACCTCACACATTACTCCGTTCAACCTTTTCATAAGATTACATCTTTATGATTTAATCTTAATACCTCTGTATCATTTTATTGCGGACATGACAATATGATGTTGTTTGTATTAAATACATTTTTGTATGATGTAAAAACTTTTAGGTAAATGTTGAGACAGTAACTTGTGGAGGTTTACTCACGTCTATTTTGGGTAAACTCGTTTTTTGTATACTTTTCGAATCAGTACACTTGTTGCGATCTTGAAGCAGGCACTCATCTGTTGTACTGTTGTAGTGTTCGATAGGAATGTGATCATCGAGATATGATTGTACTTTTATTGGTTTCCAACCTAAAATACCAGATGCACAATAGAACATTAATATATTCAGCCTCATACATAGCAGAGGCGCGTGGATATAATATTAATTGCCTTCATTAATTTTAATTACATGATAATCGTTTCATTTATACTCTACAGCAACAATAACTAATGAATAAGTTAAATACCAACATCGTTATCTGTGTGTTAGGGCAATATAGAGGCTTTTTAAAAAACTTTACGCGCAATGTAGAGACAATGTTCAACAATTGAAGATTTTTTCGACCAGCTATTGAACAAAGGCCTATCATTTATATCTATGCATATCTAATTTACATATATACATTAAAAAACAAAGAGTCCCCGCCGCGTTTGTCTGTCTGTCTATCTGCCTGAACGCGATAAACTCAGAAAGTACTGAACAGATTTTCTATGGTTTTCATCAATAGATAAGGTGATTCATGAAGATTATTTTATTATCTGTCCGTGCGAAGCCTGGGGCGGGTAGCTAGTAATGTAATAATTTTAGTAATTAATAAATTCTACGTGTAATGTAAAATGACGAACAAAAATCCTAGGGCGGAAGTTTACATAAAACAGCCAACGGCTCTATAAACAGTACCTGAGTTTTACAAATTATAATTATCTCCAACACAATTTACGCACTCACTTGGTCACAACACAACTTCTAAAGCAAAAAGGAAACAATTATGAAAATAAAAACATAAATACAATTTGAAAAATTCCACTCGTACTTCAGAAGCTTGTTTTATATAGTTTAACAAGTTATTGCAACAAAGTATACTGATTTGTTTGACGTCATTCCGTATCTTTTCCGTAATGTTTGTTTATCGATTTTTCGATGTAACCTGCTTCTTTAATTATCCACAAACATTCTTGCCCTGTCATGTTATTTTATTGACACTGCAGAGCAATTAATCAGTTTATGTTGTTGTTTTTATCATAAGGCATAACACAAACAAGTCATGTCCTTAAAAAAATATCAGATCCATTGATTTGATTGTGTATACAATAATATGTAAGTAGATTCTATTTAACATGTTAAAACAATTAATGAGTGACGATCGGAATTACTAATAGTTTACTAAGAAAATAAAACATTTTCTTTCAACATCCAATATATGCAATAAATTACATTGCAAGGAAAGAAACCATTAGGCAACGCGACAGGTATAGTTACTGTAGACTTGGCACAATTAATGCCTAGAGTACACGTTAATGATAATTGTTTCACGGTAATTACTAATCCCAGGTTGCTGTTATTGTTTAGCTGTCTTTTGTTTTGTCATTGATGCAATTACTGTAGCGTCGGTGGGTGTACTTAGTCATCTTCAGCGGAAACCCGCTGGACGATAAACGTAGTTCTTTGTTTGCGTGGAAATTACGCAAATGTTTATAGAGTGATGGCTCGGTATGGATAATGTCAGGGTCAATGTAATAATTAGAGCGCGGGGTAGAAGTATTACACTCACGGTCGTAAGCAGGGCTGTCTTAAACTGTAATTAGTCCAAATTTCGCTAATTATAATTAGAAGAATTTAATAGTAAAATACGTAATTTTGCAAACTGTATTTTTTAGAGCTGAATAGTAGCCTTACTTAGCTATCTCAAATTTTCATTTGTAGAGTCACAAGAGAACTAAACAAATAAGATCATATCTGTAAAGTTTGCTTCGATATATTATTGTCTCACGCATAACTAATTTATAAATACCATCACGTCAAGGTTTGTAAATAATGCTAGCAGCCCTAGGCGGGTGTTGGTGGCGGCTCGTCAACGACGTCGTGTGTATGCTGCGCCCGCGCCGACACCCGACGCTTTTGTCAATGCGTAATAAAGTCGATGCGCATTGGAGGCCGTGGCATGCGCCAGCGCGCCTTCTATCGCACACTTCTACGCGTAACCACCGTTATCTACGTTTCAGAATAAAACGAGAAATAATTTCCGCAAGTGATTTAGAATAACAATCACTAAAAGAAACGAATGTCAAGACCAATTATAATTATATACATATCTATAAATACATAGCTAAAGGCTCGTGTAACCATAAAAAAATAATTTCTAGTTACAAGAGACGTAAACAACTATTTATAGATACAAAAACACACCTTAAAATTGTCTGTTCTAGTATGATAATTTGAAACGTCGTATTTTTTTCTTAATTGTTATTTATAGTTTAGAGGTGTACCCCTGTTTTTTGTAAACAAATCATTCTGACACAATCTAGAATGGCACAAAATATTTCAAGAATAATAACACGATGTGTCAAAGTTAATCATACAAATTCGTCTCACACAGTTAACATAAATACACAAAACATGTAATGTTTTTCTTGAAACCTCAAAATATATATACGAAGAAATAACAATTAGGCTGAGCGTCGTCCCGTTATTGCAATCTTCGGACTGCACAATGCAAGAGAATTCAAATTAATTCCTTGTTTTTACAGCAAAAGGCATAACACACTTCATGTATTAACGGAAACAAATTAGGTGAATGGCATTGCATCTCACCATAGCGGTTTATTGTTTTCTGACCATCTTTACTTTAATTACATTATACCTTATTGTCTCTTAATATACGGAACGGGACTGTTTTATTTTTTGTCAATTCATACAAGGTTATGTTAAAAGGTATAACTCAGTTTATTACTATTGACAGCTGTTAATTTATATCAATGTTTTTGAGCCTATTTTTGGCTTGAACTATTCCAATAACATTACGCATTATTATAAAAAAAATTATTAATCTTTAAATAGAGGTTTTTCTTTATACAAATGGTAATAACACGGAAGTCATAAATAGTTACATAGACAAGCAACTCGTATTAGGTAACTGATATTAATTATGTTGTTTAGTCGCAAAAAAATCTTTCGATTTTGTATTTATTATTTTCTTGATAACAAATGTTTAATATTTAAGGGTTCCGTTCATGAAAAGGAAACATGATGATTGTGTCAGGAATGCGTGGTATCATGTTTTTAAATTGAATATCATATTTTCAAATCTACGACTATTACTTTTTCTATCTTAAAGCTGTAAATTCAAACTTGTATGTCGACGCAATCAAGAGGTACACCCATTTATGTTGTTCTTCCTATATACTTGCGAGTAACTCAGAACTTATAGGTTTCCTCCGTCGACCAAAAATCACGAAATTTGGGATGACCTAGGTCCAAAGTCACAAACGTAAAGGAAAAGATCCAAAAATTGTCAAATTGTTGATTTGTAAAATAAATATATATATATTTATGGGTTAACAGGTAAAAATAAACATAAAATTGGGCTTTTGCGATTTGATAAGGTATTTGCAGATATAGGTATTTGCAGTTGGAAATTCGACAGTGACATCGATGCAGTACAATTTTCAACTGTAAATTTAAGTTTGTTTTTGAAATAAATAACCGTGACGATTAGCTAAATTTGCACGGAACCCTCAGTAGAATAATTATAATTAATTGAATAAATTATATTACTTGTGTTTAGAAAATATGGTACATCGCAAAGAAAAGAAAATTATGTCTACTGTCGAAAAAAACATTACGTATGATGGTTACTTTTTTTAGTTGAAGTTGAAATAGGCATATATAATGCAATAATTTAATCGGTGCAGTGAAGATGATATTTTTTTAACCTATACTAGCTGACTTGGCAAACCTTGTTTTGCCGCTGCCACCCTTATCTCGAAGGGGTCTAAAAAAGCTTACGACCTATTCTCAGACTTGCCAAAAAAATACCAAAAATCGGTCAAGCCGTTTCTGAGGAGTTCGATAACCCATTATCCATCCAGAAATGCTTATTAAAACATGTGCTATGTCATGATTATGTAATGACCTGACTATTTTCTGTTTGCTTAACGACTTATATTATGACTTAATCTAGAGCTAATAGATATTACACCCAATAGCTTGAAACCAGACTGCAGTCTCTTATTATCATCATCCCACGGGACCATAGGTCTCTTCTGAATGTCATTTAAAAGAGACCTATAATTAATCTTTACATATCATAGTAACTTCATACCATAGTAACACGAGATTTTGACACGAGAATTTTATATATTAGAAGAAGAAAACCTATCATAAACCTTCACATATAGTAACTTCATACCATAGTAAAACAAGATTGTGACACGATTATTATGTATTAGAAGAAGATATAGCTTCTTGTATATTTTTTAACTAATTTAAATACAAGGAAGATAATATGTCATGTTGTTTTTTATTAGGTTCACTTGTATTCCGGTTACTGTATTTTTCCACCAAGACAAGGCTGAATTAATGTAATTAAGTGTTTGGCAAACTGACGTGGTCTGGATAATAATAACACCGGTTCACATATATATATACATGTATTATCAAACATTTGGAACCTTGTTGGTTTTACGCATTTATTATTTATGGTAATACTATTAAATTGAAGTTCATTGATCTCGTATAATATGATAAGGAAAAAAACAAATTCTTGAATTGATTGTAAACCAGTATAAATTGATTGTTGGTTTGGCCACTAATGTGCTTTTTTTACTAAATATTTAATAGCCGAGGTAATTAGGGTTCTGACTGCGCTGTTAACTTAATAACATAGATAGATAAGTACGAAGATTAAATTAGTTTTTATACGTCTGCGGTATGAGACACAAAACATTTGCTGTTATCTTAAAAACCAAAATTCTTGACTTAAATAAAATACTACAAAGATTGACAGTGATTATGACACAAGATGTGCGCATAATTTCCGATTTGTTCGATGTAATTGTAATTTGTAAATATAACCTTCAATTAAAAAGAGTAAGTAATAGTTTCTGTTAATTGCAATTGTGGCCATGGAGGTCGTGTTTATTTATAAAATAATAGGTGCAAAAATACAAGCGTTCGCCGTTGGAATCATAATAAGTTCCATAAAATAAATTACAGAAGCTATCTAACATATTGATTTATAGACTGAAAATAATAAAAATATGCTCACTCGATTTTTCTTATAATAGTTATTTTATAGTAATAATTGTAGAGAACAAACGAGACTATGTCTCTCTTATTGGCCAATAAACACTGTTTCCAGAGCACTGACCAAAAACTGAAACAGTGCACGAAAACAAAAGCGGCCAGTGAATACAATATAGCCATCTACGTTATCAAATTGTAACTATTTCGATCCAAGTAAATAATAATTTGGCGAAGATCTAAGACTGAACTGGTTCTCTTTCTTAACCTTTGGTGCTACCATATTCGTTTTTTTTTGTATTAAATATGAATCCATAAGATCTAAAATAAAAATAAAAACTGAATAATATTTAAACTGAATAATACTTACATCTTGTTTTTCCAAAATAGGTACCTAATAGAATAGTTTTTATTAATCCTTAATGTACTTACCAAAACATTTGCTTTTCGAATATCCTGTAAAAATGTATCCGACAACCTTTTTGATTTATTTACTCCTCCTCGATACATCATTTTACTCAGAATGATCGCTACATAATTACTGAGACCCTCCTACGTCTTCACAAGGTTCAATGAAATATTGAGCCGCGCGAGTTCTGTTCCGATACTTAGTCTGCACAGATTAAACAACAGGTTACCAAGTAGGTCATAGTACAATGATCAAGGTAAGGGCGCACAGTTTTAATTTACGCCCTAAAATATGGCATATTGTTGTTATCAAGGCGATTTACAAAAAACATAAGGCATTTTATAAGTGGGTCCACGTCCGCGCAATTAGCCTTGAATTCTGTTTGTGTCTGCGTGTTTTCAGATGTACATAAATAACTAATTTCAATCGTGTTCGATATGATCATTATGCAAACAGTTCGATAGACACGATCAAATTCGTTGATGTTGATGTCGCAAAGTTTTAATCCATACTCGAATTTATGAATTAAATACATTGAAAATAAACAATTTATGCTCAAGTTTTAAATATATGTTTAAAAATGTAAATTATAAAAATAGAACAAAATAATGTTTCAGATGTATGTATATACATAAATAATATCCTACCTAAAATATAAAAGCCAATTAAAAGTTACCGTAACGGTAACAAATTACTTATTTGTTAAAATCAAAACAACAATATAATAATAATTAAATACTGAGAGAGTTCTACTTGCGTACCGTGTAGGTATCGCAACCGCGAACTTTTGAACAGAAACCGGACTTGAAACCACGGGTTAAAGTCCAAGAACCTTTTCTTGGACTTTAACACTTGGTTTCAGGTCCGGTTTCTGTGCATAAGTACCCAAAAATTTATAATGCTGGGGCCACACTAACAGGAAGCGCAGTTAAATATCACGATAATGGACATTAAAGTTGGTGTATCCACGACTTTTCACGATAATTTTCTATGCCCATCATTGTAATAACTATGAAGGCAGATCACCGAATGCCTCTCTTAATACCTGTATATTTTCCTAAGAGTATTGAAATTAATTGCTTTTTAAAATCTATTTGATACGTGTACACTGCTCATCGTACATGTCGACATTTGGTATTTCTGTGCAGTGTACCTTGAGGCTTACCATTTTAGACATAATGGCCGATAATACTTTATAAGATGTAGAAAAGGTCATTGTTTTAAATTTTAATGTCAATAGGAGCTATTCTTGTAATATTGGAGATGGTTAAAACAATTGACCGATACAAGAAATATTAAAATTGGACAGCAATATAAATATATTTGTAGCAATATAAATATCTTAGTGACCTTTTGTTAAGATAAATTGAAAGCTATGGAGAAGTCGTGTAGTCATAGTACATAGCGATTATTATAATAATGCCCGTAGTTATTTATTACACCATCACAAGTATTGATTTATGTGTTTTTGCCAAAAGTCAAAGTCATCGTGATTAAATTTTTCTCAATTTTGTATGTTGAAATTAATTTGAATTTAGACATTGAGATGTACATACGCTATGGAGTTAAATACAACAAGTGTTAAGTGTCTACATTGTGCACATCATATTGGCATCAGTTTAATTATGTGTACGTTAATGAAATGTCAAACAATTTCACAACGAATCTTCGTCAACTTTTCTCTGATTTGAAGGATATTGTAGGGTGAGGCAAAACAAGATAAAATGTGTTGCATAATGGATGTTGTTTGCGTAGTAGTGATGCTCGAGGTGAGTTTACGATGAATCAGATGACCAAGCATTTTTTTACGCTATCTTACAATTTTTTGAATAAAATTGAATATTTTTTTGTAATTTGCCTTTCAATATAATAGACCTTGATATTTGGGCGTATAAAGTTTTAATTGTAATCTTGTGTACTTTTACTACAATTGCTAAAAAAAACGAACATAAAAATATCTCCATAATTTACGAAAAAATCCATTATGATGAAGCGCTAATTACTTCCTTGATATCAAAAGTCGGAACTAGATACATAATAAAATAAAAACCTACTCCTACGATGATATTATCCATGAAACCGCAAATATGATTTAAGGGTCATGCACACGCATTTAAAGGTCATGTTGAATACTACAGCGATAAGTTGTACAATACTAGCTCAATTAAACCATATTGCTAAATATGTTAATTTAATATTAAAAATTCGTTCAACCAGTGCATGCGTCGGTGAGACGATTGGCGAATCGGCTCGGCATGCACCCGTCCACCCTGACATTCGGTAAACTTGACGCCCGACAGCAAGCGGCTAAAGTTATATACCCGAAACTGTTCATTCTGCAGTTGCGGTATCGTGTGCTCACATGTAATCCAAACAAAAATATATCGGGATAGTGACGTTGAAAGTGAGTGTAAATGTTTGATACTAAGTTATTGTGATTGTTGCAGTGAAAATGGAGGCGCTAAGTCGGCTGGTCGAGGGCTACCATGATCTGATGGACAATAAGAGTGACCAGAGGGTGAAGGACTGGTTCCTGATGTCGTCGCCCTTCCCCACACTCGCGATATGCCTCACATACGTATTCACAGTCAAAGTAAGTACATCATTATTATGTCAGCATAATGGTTCACACGTCACTTGACTCGATTATAATTATCAATCGATATCACGTCAAGCAAATTAAGTGTCATTTGTGTTATACTGGAAGTTACCGCGTTTCCACTGGAAGTTACCACAGTTACGTAATATAGTATGTCCAATTAAAGAATATGACATTTAATTATATCGGACGAACGTCACTTATTTTTACAGGATTGTTAGTAAACATGCATTTTTTTTATCAGGTGTTGGGGCCCAAACTAATGGAAAACAGAAAACCGATGGAACTTAAGAGAGTGCTGATATTTTACAACTTGTTCCAAGTGTTGTTCAGTATCTGGCTTTTCCGCGAGGTAATTTGATTTTAATTTTTATCTTTTCTCATATTACCTGACTTAGCATAGTTGATATACTAAATGTTATCTTCAACAATTCTAATAAAGGGTGTTTTGCTTTGCAGAGTTTGAAAAGCGGGTGGTTTACGACATACAGTTTCAGATGTCAGCCGGTCGATTACTCGAGGTCCCCAGACGCCATGCGGGTGAGAACCTTCGCTTAACACTTTTCTAAACCTGTTTCTGTTTGTACATAAGGTGCTAAGTATTAGATACCCACGTGTCCTGGGAACCTTGACTCATAGTAGTGAAATAATTTATTATAATTTGTTGCAGACATAATTTGGATTGCGAAAATAAGTAATAAAATCACTTTATTTATGCAAAAACTTCGCAAATATTTAAAATTATAATTTTAAATTTTTGAGCCGAAAATTAAAATTCATCTACCAGCGGGTTATAATACACTGTATTTTATTCTTATAATTGCGTCTTAATGGGTTTCACTACCCCTTATGCAAATACTGTTTTCTAGCCACACCTCAAACCATTCATTAATCATTCACTTGGCCTACAGAATGTCAATGTGTCATACTATTTCTTTATCATTGTCTACAGACAGTTCAGGAGCTCATGATAAAGTGTTAGGCGTGGAATATTTTTCTCGCAACTCATTTGCAACAATGAGAGCCGGTAATTACGTTTATCGAAGGAATATCTGCGTCACTTACATAGGCTTGTATTAATTAAGAGCAGTGAGTCTAGCGCATGGAGTGGCACATGTCTTAGTTGAACCGAGGTTGTTTGCCTTCAAGTTCATTCGCACTGCCATGTAATTACTCTATAGGTATTTAGAATAATTTTTACATCTTGGTACATTGTAGTAAACATATGTATTATGAATATTGAGTAGATTACGCCTTGTAGGTACTGATTATGCAACCATCATAAAGAATTATGTGAGAAAATGTTATTGAATGTGGCTAGTACTTACGTACATATTTGCTGTAGGTAAACTCGTAATTCTATAGCTTTTATTTTTAGTTTAAGGATCGTCTATTAAACATGCATTTTTATTAAATGGCGCATTTATATATATTAATTTTGTTTGCAGACGGTAAATGGCTGCTGGTGGTACTATTTCTCAAAATTCACAGAATTCTTCGACACGGTAAGTTGATATTATCAAAACACGTGAACAAATCGTAGCACCCAAGAATAAACGAGTTCTTTTTTCAATAATTTACCATACATTTTGACGGACTAAACAATTCAAACAATGTTTCGCGGTAAAATGTCATTTATTTAAACGTAACTCGGTAGCCTTCAGTTTCCATTCATTGCTAGTTTGCCTAGTACTAGAACCTTAACACTAATAATGGTCTGCCTTCGCCAAGCACTTGAATGCCTAGTATAAATTTGTTTAGTTAATAAATTCTCACTGTCAAGGGTAAAGTCAGCTAGTCAAGCAGTATTTCCGGAACAGTCTTCAATTTGTTTGCAATACTATGTAACAACTTCAATATTAGGTTAATTTGTTTGACTATTTACTTGACTTTATCCGACTGTTTTAAGAAACGGACAGCTGAAAAGATTACCACGAATATGAGGTAGTACTGGGTGGCATTGTGAACAAATGTTGCAAACTTAGGTGTCAAGGTTATTAAACTATGTAGATATTTTTATGACAGAAGACAATATGAACGATGCTCATTGACGCCTTTCTTGAAAAGTGTTTAAATGTTTCTAATGCTCACGATCAATGTATGTCTGCTATGACGAAAGTCTCAGTCATCGTGTAATCAGCAAAATTTGTTGTATCAGTGCTGAAGATGAGGTGCTTGACTCGTTCATATAAAAACGAATGCCGACGCACAATTACGATACAATATGAATGTTTTTTTATAAATATCAATTTATGAGTATGATCGACTCTGTCATGTCTTAGTCAAATGAGCACTGGAATAGCCTGGAAAAATTTAAAGGCTCATTATAATGTTGTAGATAATGAATTCTACGCTAATATTAGTAATTCTGACTCAGTGTTGGTACTTTGATATAAAAGGAAACTGATGTTTGAAATTATCTCTCAGAGAATAGATATTTTGCGTGTTTTAAACAGTTCATTTATCATATTATTATGTGGCCAGTTCAAAGTACGATCCAAGAAAGAACTAGGTCTAGAAGGAGCTTGTACCTATTATAAAGTTGTTAACTTAGAGCGTCTTTTAAATGGCATCAAATTACGCTGACTCACCACAGCCGATTGTCATTTGTTTATTTTTGTTAGTGATATATAAATGAAAATGAATATGTAAATGAATTCAAATTTTTAATTGCGTACATAAAATGAATTACGAGGATGTCGGCAATCACGAATATGGTTTAGTTATGATTTTTTTAATATTTGATTATTTTTTCTTAGATCTTCTTCGTGATGCGCAAGAAGTTTGACCACGTGTCGAAGCTGCACGTCATTCACCACGGCATCATGCCCATGTCGGTGTGGTTCGGCGTCAAGTTCACACCAGGTTAGCATACTTTATTATTTTAAACTTCCCAAGGCTAAAAAAGAGATATTATAAGTTTACAGAGTGTGTCGGTATATCTGTCTGTTGCATCTTAATCTCTCTAATAGATAAAATTAATTTTGATGTATATATATATGTGAATATACATATATATTATATTTTAGCTATTATTTAAGTAAAAGGTATTCAGCCGTTTAAGCGATTATTAGCTCAAGGCATTAGATTTTTGTAAATTATATGTCTCTTCTATTTCAAGAGATTATATTTATTATAGTTTTCATAATCAATTTAATTAATTATGGTAAGCCTTGATAAACTGTTGAATCCGCTATTTCTAATTTTCATTTTATATTCAGGTATTTTCGACATTTTGTAACTTACAGAAATCTACGTTACGGTTTAGTTGAAGTTAAATATTAAATAGTACTTGTGTAACATAAGCGATAGCATTATTTTTTACATAAATGTCAAGGTAGGCTACCTTATGATTAATTTAAATGATCTAATGAAATGTTTTAAAAAAATGAGGCTGTCATATTCAGAGGCAATCAATCTTTCATTTATTAATTATTTTTATTAATGTTTAAGGTCAATTTGTGACAGTATTCATTTAAAGTGATAGTTAACATGAACTTTGAATTCGTAAAATACGTGTATGTTTTAATTCTAAAATTTAGACATTAGATAAATAATATGTTAATCATGCTGAATAAGATGAGATAAGCACAAATAAAAAAAAAATCTGAATGCGATTGTGTTAAGTATTTGTGTTATAGGGTAACAAACACGAAAAAAAAACAAACGAATTGAGAAACTCCTCCTTTTTTGAAATTGGTTAAAAAACTTGATAATACTTTATAGTTGTTCACAATCTGTTACATGATATGATATTAGTTTTTTTTATAACACCATGGAACTGTTACATGCAGGAACGTGTTTTCTTTAACCGTTACAATTATACGTTATTATTCATAATAACACTGCTTCAAGTTAGCCCTGAGCTCCAAAGTTACTCAGTACTCATCAATGCCGTAATATAATAGTAGTATGTGTTACCTTTATATAACTTCATTAATCGTTTTTACGGCAGAAGCTGTTTTTAATGGCTATAAAAACATACTTAATGATTATTTGTTATGTCAATCATGAATAATCGTCTATTAGATTTTCTTGAAAAATTCCAGTGATATGAATCAAAACAGTTTTTTATTTTGCAATATTACAAAGGAAATGGTTGGAAATACCTAAACCCGCCGTAATTACTGCGTCGATCGGTATAAGTCATGAGTCTAAATATAAGAAATAATTGATGGTTGATTATTTCTTATGACGAAGATCCTGCAATCTAAACATAAGTAGTGATTATAATTTTTTATCGAGGGTTTCGGGAAAGTACTGGATTTTATGCGTGTTTTTTGCATTCGTACTTTTTTCTGCTTGTTATTTTAGACTGTGTAATTTATAAGGTCAATGGTGTGTACGTTTTATTAATTGATTAAAAAATCTTAATATAATTTTTGAATCATGCTGCATGCTCAAGAATAACGTGGGAACATTAACTTTTGTGAGAAACATTATTGTATTATACACATATATTAACCTGATAATATTTTTTCAAAATTAAATTGATTAATTATTTAGATGGATTACTTTCGTTACTAAACTACGAAAAAACCGTGTTTCAGTTTCTGAAAACTAGCTAGGCCGCGGCACTCGGAAAAATATGCGCAATTCTTCCACTATCCTATATTGTATTTTGTGTTTAAAACACCTCTGTGCTTTTTTTTTTACTATATTTATAGTTGACCAAGCAATTCGTTATGAAAAGGTACTTTCATTGTCAACTACATCATAAACTAAAATAAACTTCTCGTGTTAACGTTTAGAACATAAACGTGTTCCCTTCAAAGCGTACTAATAAGTGAGATAAACTAAATCATACACAAGGCAAATTTCAAGTTAAAACAATGACTCACCTTATTTTCCATTAGTTTAAACAATTTAGTAATAATTTAACTATAATTTACAACCTACTAATGCACTCATTAGGTATATTTACATGTTCAATAAGTAGAAAATCACTTTTAATTTGTTTACCATAACTTACGTAATATGTGTAAGATATACTTATAATATACAAAACAAATAATTATTGTGTTTGATTATGGATTGGCGTCAGTTCTCATACGTTCTCGAACGATGTCTATTTCTTGAAAATAATATTTGAACAGCTATGAACTGCGTGCTTAACAAGCTTAAAGAGTGTTTGATGACTTGCGTATCCTTATCCGAGATAATTCTAGAATAGAAAAAAAAATGTGATTCGGTCAAGTAATAGTTAGATATTAGTTTTTGTCACTGTTGAGAGCAGTGCCGCTAACGTCCGTTAACTACTCCTAGTTTAAATATGTATACAACACATATATTATTACTAGCTGTCCCCCGCGACTTTGTTCGCGTGTTTTAGTTTCAACGGTTTTTCATTTTTGCAACATTTTTCATTTATGCTCCGGTCCTATTGGTCGTAGCGTGATGTTATATAGCCTATAGCTTTCCTCAATAAACGGACTATCCAATACAAAAATCATTTTTCAATTCGAACCAGTAGTTCCTGAGATTAGCGCGTTCAAACAAACAAACAAACTCTTCAGCTTTATAATATTAGTATAGATGATATATTTTTACAGTTTTACTGGTCAAGTGTCAAGTCAAGATTTACTAGTGATTTTGAAATCTCAACGAGTATTATAAACGGAAACACCGTTGTAAATCTCGACTCTTGTATGATCTTTGTTGCGAGGACTTTGACCGTTTTGACATCATTATTTTATACATTTTTTTATGCAATTATGACTTTCAAAATATTTTTAACATTTTACCGAAATTCCCGGCTTAGTAAAGCACATGGTAGAGCGAAAAATAACATTTTCAATTTTTTTTTATCCGACACTATCGCATGTGGAATCAAAAAAAAATCTCAGTCAGCATTAGGGTTTCGTACCTCAAAAGGAAACCTTAAATTATAATTTGGTTGTCCGCCTGTCTGTCTGTCAAGATTTCTTTATTAGGAACGCGTAGTGGTATGATTTTGAAATTAATATCATTCTTTTAATTATGTACCTTATTTTGAGAGAAATAAAGAATCTTATCAATTTTGTTGATTGAAAAATTGATTTTATATTAAAAGTGTGCTATAAATGCCAGAAGGAAAAACAAGATCCATTCTAATATTATTAGTTACTACTACCTGCAAATCTAGACAAATCCGATGGTTTTGTTCTCTAAACATCTTCTTGTTTTCACACATTGGAATAGTTAATAGATACCTAATGTTAATTAATGTCTCTGCTTTTAATCTTGTTTTTGTGAGATTACCTAAAAAATTATAAAAAACGATCTATGTTCAAAATATGGTCTTTGAAATAATAATATATCTTGCTATTTACATTAATAAAATGGTTTTTTTATATATATTTGTATATCATAGTTCTAGTTGGACTGCCTCGTTGATCTAGGGGTCGCAAGCGCAACTGCCGTGCACGAGATCTCGGGTTCGAATCCCGGGTTCTTCAGTTTAAATATACTCAGTACAGCTCGAAGTCAGGGAGTTAGGCGGTGCTTACACCCCCGTGCCTCGGGAAGCACATAAAGTCGTTAGTCCTGCGCCTAATCTCTTTCCAGTCGTTTCGGACTGCCGTCCCATCGGACTTCGAGAGTAAAGATATAGAGAGTGCAACTGTGTTTGTTAAAATATCTCCCGCGCAGATGCTTTTAATCTTGATTGATATATTTAATATCTCTGTTATAAGAAGGTAGATAAGCTAAGATAGATAAGATCTCTGTTATAAAAAGCCACTGCGACTGTAATTTGGTCAGGAGGACTATTATTATTACCCATTGGGCTATTACTAATATGTTAAGAATCACTTAAGAGAAAAAGACCAATACTTTCCATGTCAGTAATCTTATGTCTTATGTATGTCAGTAGTCTTAGATTCTACGATTATAGACTATTATGTCGAGACTATTATACGATTATGTCGAGACTAGCTAGAATGGTTTTCATCTACAACGGAGCACACTCATTTTAATTTGTTATCATTCAAAATTGCATATTTGTTTCTTTACAGGCGGGCACTCTACGTTCTTCGGTATGCTGAATACCTTCGTGCATATCATCATGTACTCATACTACTTGTTGGCGGCTCTCGGGCCCAAGGTGCAGAAGTTCCTCTGGTGGAAGAAATACCTCACAGCACTGCAGATGGTAAAGCCCATAGTTTAAAAATAAGTAACTAACAGAGTATGAACTGTAAGCTCCAGTATGAATAAGGAAAACCGTAAAATTTGATTTAAAACAGAGCGCACTGGTTTATTAAAACTATCTCGAAATACGCTAATAATATCGGAACAATCAATATTTTTGCATAAAATTCTGTCGTCGCACGTAAAATCACTTAAATCAGAAAACTAGTAGTAAGTAGTAGTAGAAAGTCGACCGCATTCTAACATAATTAAAATGCTAAGTATAAGATAGGCGCAACTTACCTGGATTAAAATAAAAAAATCTGTATATCAGGTATTATGTTGTTTGCCAAAATTTTTTCGAAGATAATCGTATTCAAATCCGAATCAAGATTAGTAAATGTGGCAACAGACAGTTCCTCCTTGACATTATAATAAAAGTCTTACACAAATTTGATTTAATCAAATTAACTCGATTAATAATACATATTTGACAAGTCCATGGGCGGTCGCAGCTATGGTATATAGTTACGTTTTCTATCAATGTCATTGTTTTGCAATCGTTAAACGCAGGCGAGTGTTTATCCTTGATCGCTGTCACGAATCATACTTTGTGACGTCACATTTCCCGAGCGGGTGTGAATAGCTCATTGTAGGGTCTTAATATCTTTCAAGGCATTGGAACTCGCCGGCTAAAAAATACCTACTGGCTGGAAAATATAAAAACAAAAGAAAAGCGATAAAGAGCAAATTATTTTTCGATATTCGAATTGAAAGTTTAGAATTCCAGGTGTTTATTTGTATGTTGTATGTGATCAGGTCCAGTTCGTGTTGGTGTTCCTACACGCGTTCCAGCTGCTGTTCATCGACTGTGACTACCCGCGCGCCTTCGTCTGGTGGATCGGCATGCACGCCGTGCTCTTCTACTACCTATTCTCAGACTTCTACAAACAGGCCTACCTCAAGAAAGCCAAAGTAAGTACCACATTTTTGACCGTAAAACGTTTTAATTGACAGAGTAGCAATTCAAAATTACATTCTTACATTTGCTATGTTAAGATTCAATCAAATCATTTTATATAATAAACTTCAATTAATGTATAAAGGGGTCTGAGATTAAACATCAAGCCATTAACGTCACATATTTCACAATAAATTATAAAAATGTTAACGACACAATCATCACATCAAATTTAACGTCGTATTTAATGGCTCACTATTGAATGTTTACTTGCAGAAGAACAAAGCCAGTGTGAAAGTCGAAGCCGACTCGATAAAGTCGGAGACAAAAGAGAGGATGTTACCACTGCTGAACGGGTTCGGAAACGGCTCCGCGCTGGGCGACGTGCGGCAGAGGATGGCGGGAGCAGTCGCCTCGCAGTGATCCCCCCGCCATGCCCCCGTAGCATAGAGAATCTCATCGCATCGAGTGAATACACTATGTGTACTCACATAAATTCCCTTAATTACAGAGTACAGACTAACCTTGTTATGGGTGACGCGGCAGCTCTGCTATAAAACCTTTACAAATTACAGTTGGCACGAAACGTGCATTACATTGATCATGAATTACTTGTTATTATTGATACCTGCTATTGGTGCGTCACTTACCTATCATGCCATGGTAATATATCTCTGTCGTAACACCCATAATGTGTTAGAATCATATAGTATTAAGAGAATCAATAAAACGGTTAAAGTACAAAATGGGACTTTGACAATTGGCAACAGCCGCTGTACCCGACAGGACGAAGCTCAATTACTTCTAAGTTAGCTATAAGTACGTAGTTTACTAGTGATAGTAGTTGTAATTTATTCAAACCGAATACTGTAAGTTCGTAAGATTTTAACGATCAACTATTTATTCGGGCGTGGATATGGTAGGACTAAGATAGAGCCAGTATTTCTGTAAAATATAATTACGTAGTTATTTCGTTTATGGTATATTCTTTTGCCGATAATTTAATACCCTTATACATTTACCTGCCTATCTTACGCTGGTCGTCCAAATCTAAAGTACATAGATCAAAGTACTACGCGAACGAGTGGAGTAAATTGTTAGGTAAATACAGTCATGACTTTTTCGTAATACCTAAAGCCACGATATTATACGGAGCTGAAGTATTTCGGAGCGATCTGTGGTGGCGTTAATTAGTAAATAAACTGTAAATATATAACTAACTGATAGCTAACGAGGAGAATGTTTAGCTTTAAAATTATCAGGTGACAATTGGCGATTGACAATCAGTGATGTACAACTGTGCAACCGATTGAAATCTTTTGTGAATTCAAAATTTTCAAATCATGTTTGGTTTGAGTGCTCATAATCTGGCCAAGATTATGACGAGACTCCTATACGATAGCTTTTAGTTCACTGACTTTTAGGAGTTGTAAAAATTTGCAGTTCTTAAAAAAGTTACGTGAACAGCAAAATTTGTGACCAGTTGAGAATAAATATCAAGTTTACTATGTCATTGGAACAACGATAATTGTTTCGAATTCCAATGTTAAAATAATTAAAAAGAAATTATTGTAACGCTAATTGATGCTATGAGGAAGTTTGTTGTGAAAATGATCATTGTTTTAGAAGTGATCTGACTGTATTATAGCATTTATATGTAGGTACCTATAACCTAGCAACGGAACACTATAAATATTTATTATAACATGTATATTTATTAGTATAATATATTTTTTTATATATTTTTTTTGTAAGATATAAAGAAATCTGTTTCTTTGCCTGATTGTAAACAGGAAAGAGACCAGGTTTCACGGCTATACACGTTTTGTTTGTAAACTCGGTTGGTACCTAACATCGACATGCTGTAAATATGTTAAAGGGTAATCTTACATTTATACTTTGTGATACTTAAGTTAATAACAAAGAATATAATATATATGTTTGTTTTTCTTAAATGCTTTACCCCGCATCCATGACTTATAAATTGGGAAAAGATAGGAAGGGAGAAAGGCCCTTTGCTCGGAAGTAGAGCTATAATGACTCTAAAGACAATACTAACTTATTTAAATTTGGTAATAAAAAGTGAGAAGTTATTTATTGAATAAACCAGCAAGTGTAAATCCATACAAAAGAATATAACTATGGAGTTTAGTTTTTGTTTCTGCAAAAGGAACTTAGTATTTATATCTTTGAGAATGGACTTTGATAAACTTTTAAATCAACCAGGCCTCTCCCGACAAGTAATCTAAAAAAATTAAAAAATCCTAAATTACGGATTAATCTTAAACTACTAATTTTTTTTTTGTGTAGACAATTATCAATTTCATCAATTTAATCAAATTGAAGAGCAAAATAACGGATTAATTAAAAGTATTTATATGAATAAAAATATTAGAAAAAAAATCAGGTACAAATGTCTTAAGGTCTAGAAGGCACAGCATTTTTTATGATTAAATATTTTTATGTCTATGTATTAGACGTATTCCTCTTCCTTCAGTCGAGAGCTCAATGCTGAGAGTCGTAATCTTAGAGAAAAAAAATAAGTAAACTATAGAGTGCGCATATTGAGCATGATCTGTAGGTACTAGTATGAACAAGAAAAATCGTAAAATTAGTGTCGAAACAGAGCACGCCGTCTAATTAAAACTATCTCAAAACCTAATAATATCGGAACCGTCGATATTTTAAAGATAATTAAAATATAAAAGTCTCTTGCCGCACGGCAAGTCACCTAAATCAGTAAACGAGCGTAGTACATTTAGCAAAAAATTTGATTACGCTCGGCATAAGCAATTACTACTAGCTACTAGCAATGCGGGCGGTCTATGCTTGTCTATGTTTACTCTTAGGTCGTAAAGTTCCCAATCTATCTTGCGAAAGAGCCATTTTAATTATAAGCGGTCTGTAACGTAAAAAGATCTAAGGACTCCTGTTTAAAACTCAAATATAAGACAGGCTCTGAACTCACAGGCTCTATGAAACTCAATCAGGAAAGATTTTGCGAGAATTTAAAAATTGTACCTACATCCTAAATTACTACGACTTCAGGTAGCTGAAATTTTACATGATCCATGTTTCTGACATCCATTAATCAACAAATAGGGTACCGGGTACCTACTTACCAGTCGTAGTCACAAGAATAAATAGGTATCTTAATTAATCATAAACCAGTAGGTTACAAAAAAAAAATAACTTAGTGTTCTAAAAAAACATTGCTAATAAACTAATGTCATAAGTTTGTTGACATTTACGACACCAAAAATCATACATTCTTTGTTGTGCATTAAAATTTAAAATTCTAAACCGTAGGTACATTTAGGAGAGCATTTGGAAATATTTAAACGAGGTAGGTTTAAATACATACATATAATTATGTAGGTATATCTTCTAGCTCTTGCCCGCGACTTTGTCCTTATAGAAGTCGAAAATGGTTTTTGAGATTCTAATTTTAAAGAGCATTCCATTGCACCAAGGTTTTATGTGAGTTTGCCGTTTTTTTTTTAAATCAAATTGAGTTTTAAAACATGTAATTTAAATCAAAAGCACTAAGGAGTATTGATATAAAATTCGATGCAAATCACCCCCAAAAAATTTTCTACCCTTTTTAACCAGTTTAGACGATGACTTTCAATAAAAAAACGAAACACGTCTTTCATGAATTCTGTTAATGCATGTCATTGACGTGGTTACTAGCGCCATCTGTTGTTGAGTTAGCCAAACATAATCTGCTTAATTTCCATCCAAACAATTTTGTTTAAAATATATCTCGAATTAGGAGGATTACTCTAAGTGAATAGAACAGTTAAATAAAACTATAACGGTTGTGAAAAGGTCGGTTTTGTTAAACAAAAAGGTTAAAATTTATAGTAGTTTTACTATTCGCCAATAGATGGCAGTGTCTTAAAATAAAAATGTAGAGATAGTAATTTGTAGTATGTCAACAATTTCAATTTAATTTAATTAATTTTCAAATAGCTATGAAGTTAGTATAAACTTCGTAATTTGAAAATATGAAGACACAGAATTTGTATAACAGAAAGCACGATTGAACTAGTAGGTAATGCTAACCTGTCTACCTACTTAAAGAAATCGAACCATTTCTACTAAACTAAGTCAAAATACAACTACAACAAATTCAGAGAAACTTTAGAATATATATAATAGAATAAAAACTTATTTTTGAAATGATGCTGTCATATTACAGGCGAATTTAGAGCCTATTGGTTTTAGAGCTGAATTGAAGATCGGTTAGGATCAAGTAGCTATTAGCCACTACTTGATCCTGACTTACGGGTTAGGATTACGTAATGGCAATTGTTTCTTTTGCGGTAAGCCGCAAAAAAAAAATATACCTACCTAATTCACCTGCTTTGGACGAATGATTTTGATGGACAACAAGTGTCCACCATACATCCAGATGAACATAGGTAGAGTACTTTAATTAAGTTCATGCCACAGTTTGGAGATTGGTTCTCCTCTCTCTGTATGGTCGTGGGCCTACAGATTACGCATACGGGATTTATCAAGTTTAACTTTGACCCAAACGCTTTTTTTACAAAGGAAAATACCTAAATCGAAGTATTTTGATAAGGATAGAAAGGATTGGAGGGACATGCATTACCAACCGAAGTCATTAATACAGAAGTCATTAATAAGGTTATGAACATCAGCTAAGCCTACAGGATGTTTGTAAAACATGTTGGTGATGTTTGACAGGAAGATTTTTATTGTTAACATTATAGTTTTTAAGAAATATAAGGTCTAGGTGATTTAAGGCTATCGTTTTGATGATGTAATTAGCTTAAGTGTGCATCTGATTATTAAATTTCTATTACCTAGCATGCGGACTAGTCGAAGTGTGAAAACTAACAGTAACAAAAAAATGCTTTAAATTATTGGTCATGTTTTTTTCTAAACAAATTTAGTTACTTGATGTAGGAAGAACGTGTTTAAACATTTCACCTTAGGCAAGTTAACATTAGTTGTAGTGTCGTTATGTGACTTGGCGCTGGTATGCAGATACTTATCTCCGTCGCAGCATGGTGTCGAAAGTGTTCTTTTGTTTGTCTGCATATGTGCAGTGCTCGGCTAAACGTCTAAATTGTTCACTGGTTCTCACGTGCTTTGAGAAGTGACACAAATTACACAAGCCATTGTTTATTAAGAAAACTTTATTTACAATGAAATATTTTACAATCTATCGTCATAACTTACTTTCTATTGTACATAGATAAAACATAAATCTATATCGGTAAACACCAATGACAGCAAGTGAGAGTACGACATGTACTTGCATAAATACGTAATCGATTGTTTGTACATACTAACACGGTAACAAACGACTTAAACCAATAGAAACATCAATAATAATATCACAAATAATTTAGGGTAACTACGGATAAGCCTCTCTAGACATAAATAAAACTGGTGTTTGTTTTACGCAATCTAACGTTTCTGTCACAGATAATTCTAATAAATATCATCAAGTTTTATTTACAAATGTTGTACTTGATAGTCACTACATCATTAAGTATTCGTTTTTTGTTGTTTCATTCCGAAAGTTACACTTACACATTTTATTTCCTTGTATAGCCAAATAGTAATTAGTTCTAGGGCCAGTCTTTAAGACAACATCGCAAGAGTGAACTACTTCATCAGTAACGTTTCTAAAGAGGCGACTAATTTAATGGCAGTGATTTAATATAATACATTAATTATTACGCTTTTGTTTTAGTTTTACCAAATTCTTCTATATGATCGTACTCTGCGAAGCCGGGATCAGAGTCGTAGTACGCGTAGTCGTAGCTATTGTCTTCTTTGTTATTGGACGGGTTTGCGAAGTGTGGTTGGCGAGTAGTGGGTCGGGGCGCGGCCGTCGACGGAGGCGCTGGCGGGAGAGGCGCGCGGCTCGGCGGACGGGGCGGCCTGGTCTCCGGCACTCTGGGAGCTATTGTCGTCGTAGGCCTGGCAGGCGCATCATTATCAAAGTTTTGGGCACCTTGATAGTCGTTGGGCCTGGACGTCGTCGTGTAAGTTTGGAAATAATCAAAGGTGCGTTGCGGGTTAACTGTCTGCGGCTGGGACGTTGTAGGATAAGTTGTTTCAGGTGCTCTGGTCGGAGGCACAGTTTGTGTGGGAGCGGGCCTGAACGGCCTAGGAGCAGCGGTCTGAGCTGAGTGTTTAGGTGGGTGCTGCGTCTTCGCATACGTTTTCCTGTCTTCTGGTAGCCTGTTGCCGCTAGCAGCTATGTTAAGTGAGTGCGCGCCCGAGAGCAGCTCCCGAGCAGCTCCCGCAGCTCCATCGTATATCTCGGGGCGGTAGAGTCCGTCGTCCTCGCCTTGGGGAGGGTGATACTGGCCATCATCTTCATCGTTGTCAGCAAAGTTTGCAGATTGTGTGTTGAAGGCGATGTTAGTATTGTACGCTACAGTGTTCAAGTTCGGCGGAGGCTCGGGGCGGGAGGTCGTGTAGATGGTAGTGGTCGGTGCAATCGTAGACGTCGGGTTGTTAAAGTAATTTTGTTTGGAGTAGGGCACGAAATTATTCTTTTCTGGTTCATATGACACACTATTGAAGTTCTTGTGTGCTGGTGTGGAAGTGGGAAAAGTTTTTGCAGAAAAGCTGTAGTCAGTGGTCGTAGGGATTTCTCTGTTGTTTTCGAGTTTATTAAAGTTATTAAAGTTTTTCACACGAGCGAATTCGGGATCCCTTGGAACGTCTACTACATTGAAACTGTTTTTAACTTTGAAAGGGCGATTATCATTCTGTGTATTCAAGCCTGGAGTCGACTGTGCGTCATAGTTGTATAACTCGACTAAACCTTCCTTTTTATTAAACCGTGGAGCAGCAGTCGACGGTGGCTGTGGGAAAGATGTGGAAGGTGCGGCACTCGGGTAAAATCTGTTGCTCTGTTTAGGCGTCACTCTGGGAACTTCAACGTATTCATCCTTGTATTGTTTGTACTGCGGAGGCACGCTTGGCGCTGGAGTGTAAGCTTGTTTATTCTGAGTCGGGACGCGACGGATAAAGTTGTTTTGTTGTGCCTGTTGATGCTGTTCTTGCTGTTGTTGTGTTTGTTGTTGCTGTTGTTGAAGTTGTTGTTGTTGGTAGTGCTGTTGTTGTTTCTGGTACTGTTGTTGTTTTGGATGTTGCTGTTTCAATGGCTCCGGGTAATTCTGTTGTTTCTGCTGTTGTTGTTTTATTGGTTCCGCGTAATTCTGTTGTTTCTGCTGTTGTTGTTTTATTGGCTCCGCGTAATTCTGTTGTTTCTGTTGTTGTTGTTTTATTGGCTCCGGGTAATTCTGTTGGGGCGGGGTGATAGGTGGGAAGGTTGTGGGAGGTGCCTTTGTCGATACGTAAATAGGACGTTTTCGTACAAGTTTACGCTTTGAAGCGACGTCGTATTGTTGAGGTGGAGGTTGGGTTGTTGGGGGTGGGGCAGGAGTTGTGTACTGGGTTGTAGGATATGTGCGTTGGGTTGTGGGGAAGGCTCTTGGGGTAGTGGCTCTGCGGAACGACTGGCGTTGGTAAGGGTTTTGGGACTGGGCGGTGGTTGAGGAGGGCGCGGGGTTGGCGAGTTCGTCACGGCCGCGGTCGCGCTGACCGCTGAAGAAATCAGACGAATGTGCTGCGCGGAGGTCAGAGTCAGGTCGGTTAGGGGTGACATTGTTCTGGGACAGGCGGCGGTCACCGGTCTCAGCGCGCTGCAGACCGAACTCAGCTTCATCATCGCGATTCCCTTGAGACGACAACTTCTTGTTGTCAAATCCTGTTGCACAAAAACCAATTATTGAACACTTACCTCTTTTACTTACAAGTGGTAAAACTGCTTGCTTAGTGTATTTATAAGGCTTCAGCTTGCACAAATGGTGTTCAAAGAGGCGTTATTTACCAGCATTTTTTTACATGTTCTACGCACACTAAAAGCTTTTAAATGCAAGCGTATTTCGGCTGAAGCTTAAAGATGTTTCAATTCTTTACCAAGATTTCTCCTATAGCAGAAGGAGGAATCATTTAATTCTGAAAACTTTTGCCTGTTGATTATAGGTAAGTATGAGAAAGTTTTATTTTAATCATAATTAACTGTAGAAGAACCGTATGTTTATTCTGACATTGTATTTTCCCATTACCTAAGATAGCTTCATGTAATTACATTGCTTGTACAAGTAATAAATATTTATCGCCTGATAATATTATCTACTAGTAAACATTGAAAGAAGGTATTGATGACTACACTTGTAGCTCAATAATGCTATAAGCGTTTTCTAATTACTTGTAAGTTTTAATGCTCTAATCAAATAATAGCAGCACTCACAGATATCATAGGTTCATTAATTATCAGCTATATCATTATTTATATTTTATTATATACGCATTTTAAATTCGTAAAAGTTAAAAAGTAAAAGTCAATTTTTTATTTGAAAGTGATTGTGTAAACGAGCACTATCATTCTAGACATGTACTGGCCGAATATCCATTACTATAGACTACTAGAAATTAGAATATATATTCAAGGGCAATTTAAATTAATCAGTCTTCAATATAAACGAGTCCTAGTCAATTATTAAACAAATACTATTTAGCTATATAGATATACTAACATAATTATAAAGAACTAAAGGAGATATTTGTGAGTGTTTTGTTAGTTGCAAAGCTATCTCACCGGATCCGATCTTGTAGAGATCGAACTGACCGTCGTAGATGTCTGCAGGGCAGGCGAGAGGGTCATCGTCTCCCCAGTCGGTGCAGGTCTGGGCTTCTTGGTGGAACAGCGTGCCAGGGGGACAGAAGAACCTGAAGTCCCGGATTCCCCCGCCGGCGACGCGCACGCACACGTGGAACGCCTTACATCCAGACTTAGCGTCTGCGTAGTACGCGCCTAAGATTCGACTTTTACAGTTGAACCTTTCTGCTCCCCCTGCGTGTGACAAATTTTAATTAAATTATAATGCTTAAACAAAAAATAATTTAAATTCAACTCATTTATTTAAAATAGGTTATATAGTAACACTTTTCAAACGACAATATTACAATAGACACAACACTGATTCGCCCACTCTTTACCGCTGCCTAAGTACTCTGGCTGTGGGGAAGAAACGGTGCAACAAACTCCACAGCAGTATGCTGTCTTTCCACTAACAAAAGATTTTTCGAATGTTAGGTCAACGTGTGCAATACCTAGTTTGATTTGCATAATATGATTTATTTTACTTTGAGCCTGTCACACAACCTAATGTATTTTTATGTTTATGTTTTAACTTTCCCTTTATCTTTTTCGTGGGAAGCTTTTACGAAAATGATGCATTTATCTCAATCGTAACCGAATTTACAAGCCATACAATTAACCTATTCACCAATGAGTTCATAGCATAATTTATTATACCTCGTTTATCTCAATAAAAAAAGCCATACATAGTAATGCATGCATAGTAAACGCGCTATCTTTTTCAAAACGCGTAACATAAATTGATGTTACAGAACAGTATTTATTCAACTATAATAACTGACACGGTTCTGATGTTATAATTACTCTTACTACCTACAAGCTTCTCCAGACAACTACTGATTTCTAATCACTGTATTTTGGTTTTACGTCATCAAGAAAAAAAACATATGCAAAAATGAGTTTCACTTGTTTTTGTTACATAATCAAATGTAAGATATGTTTCTGAGTTCAAATCGTACCCGCACGTTATGAATTATGTTTTAATGGTAATTATTTCACAGTTCTGTCGTAAATTACACAATAATCACCGGTTATGTTGTTCCTTGTCTGAACAAGCATCACAGAATTGTTACCAAGTTGAATTAAATTACAAAAAATGTGAGTGTAGGTACAAATTCTTAAAGTTACACACCATTCTTATTTACATACTGTAGTGATTTATATTTTTTTTAAAAATTTCTTAGTCACAAAATAAAAACAATCTTAGTTTTCTTTTAAAAATAATATTAAACTCTAAACTGTCGAATATTAGTTTGAAATAC
Organism: Diachrysia chrysitis; assembly: GCA_932294365.1. Lineage (NCBI taxonomy): Eukaryota > Metazoa > Arthropoda > Insecta > Lepidoptera > Noctuidae > Diachrysia > Diachrysia chrysitis. Next base: position 5,830,901 of record OW028645.1, read on the forward strand.
AATAACTAAAAGACACAATGAACGCATATTTCAAGTTCATACATTAAAATTAAAATGCAAAAAAAATACAACATTATTTACACAATATTTAGATTTGTCACTGATAGCGAGTAATTGCCGTCAATCCTTTGACTTTGGACATTTGATGGCAACGATAGAGTTTTCTCATCGTCCAAGGCAACTATTGTACTGAATAGCTGCGACACTTGGTTAACAACTTGCAATAACTAGTTGGAAGCAAAACGCAGCTAATGAGACGAGTTTATTGCGACATTTAGGTGAGGCATGCTTCATCCTGGTGATTGTAGCGTCTTGTAACGAAAGAGCACCGACCTGGACATGTATGGACATTTATAACGCAAAACAATTTGTACTCGTGATTTTCTCAGTAATTGAAATAAATTGATATCCATAGATTACAGCGCACAGAATAGTCATTACGCTGCAGTTTAAATGGAATCTGTTACCATTTGTTACGAAAGTTTGTACAGAAGATACATTGACCTGCTATTATGGCTAATGATAAAATATATTTATTTAAACGACATCGAACGAACGTGATTTTTTTCATGTACTAAGTACGTTTGTGTTCTTGTAATAAAATAAGGGAAAAGGTAGATTATAAAGATACTCATAATATGTAGATAGGTGTGTAGTGTCGGGTATAAAATTAGAAATGGTTGATTTATAAATAAAAATATCTATAGCTTCAAGTATTCCTAATCTATCAAGTAGCTACTAATTAATAATAATCACGCGTTAAGAAGAAACAGCACAATTTGTACAAGAAATGTTAGCCGCTATCAATCAATTAAGTATTTACAAAATTACATCAATAAAATAATTTCACTTGGCTAAAGGCCAACATATTCCATTTCCCAATATAAAGATGTGTATAAAATAAAAGGTACGTAATCTCAAGTAAAAGAAAATCTATAAACGTTACGCAATAAAATAATAATGTTAGGGCCAAAGTGCACGCAATGGTAGTATTACGATACGCGCCGATTAGGAAAACATCTATAGAAATTTTGATAAGGTCATACAAATCATTAAGTTCCGAGTATTTACGTAGTATAATCCAAACATGGTCCAAATGCTCCTATTTATTTCATTATAAGTTAATTCGTTTTTAAAATGCAAAAATCAAAGATTAGTCAAAATGGACTACTAAATGGCACATTTTGAAGGTCAAGATACAATGGATAGCAACAAAGTTCGGTTGTCAAATTCATTGCTTCCTAAGTGCTGGACATGGTGACGAACTAACAATATTAATTAAAGATATAAATAAATTATGTAATTATTATTTACAGGGACAGCTACAATTTTTATCGTCTAAATGTTAAATAACGTTGTATTCCCATGTGTTAGGAGTAAGATGTACCTATTACACCGTGGGAGGGGGCAGCGGGGTGAGCGATACGATCGTCTTGCGCAACGGCGCGCGCTCCGTAAGGTGCCATAGCATCCTCCGCGAAAGGTCACCATACCACCTTATGTAAGTAATAACGACTACGGTCTAACTATGGAACATTCACAATCAAATTGTAATAGATTTTTAACCATCAAAGGTCATGCGCGATCTCATAATGGTTTCGTTAACAGCGTTAGGGCGTAATAGATGATTATGAAGAACAAATTGTCAAATGAATATAATATGTTCTTCCTCTAAATTCTGTCAATTTTTAGTTTTGTTTTATTTGTCTAATATTGTTTTTTTTTTAAATTAGTAACAATGTACTTAATGCCAATTAGATAGAACTTGGCTACATAGAAATTCCAAAATATCATAATTCACATAACTTTTATGTCAATTACATAACTAGATTGGAAGGTTCGCGTGCACAGTCTACATGGCAAACATGAGCAGAATTTAAAAAAGTAGATCCAAACATGTGATTGCAAAACCAACGATCTTTTTTACTTTCGTAAACATATAGGCTGTAGTTGATGTGCCGTGAAATTAAGTGACGTAATTACGAATCGTTGGTATTGCTACAAAACAACAAATGCTATCAATGTCACAATGACACATACACAAAGATTGCTACACCGGAAACATGTTTGTTTATTTGTTATTATTAGCGATACTTAGACAGTTGGTACTAGTTTGATCGCTGATTTGAGCTAATGCATGCATTGACGCAGCACATTGTTTTGATGAGTCAGTGAACTATGTCGTTCCGCGTCAATGAAAAATGCGGCGTCCGCACAACTGAGTGTCGATGTATGCATCTACTTTCGCTCTCATTCATATCGAAGTAATTGTTATTTTTCTCACGCTTTGATTGTTACAGTTCAATACTTTAAGATTTCCACACAATAAAGTATGGTGTGATAAAAAATATTGGTTTACATTGTTTCAAAATATTATAGCATTATAGGAACTAAGCACGTTAATTACAATGGAACCTATAGTTAGATACAATTAGTTCATAAATTATGAAATATCAAATTTGTATTGATTATATATTATCCTTAGTACCTACGTGATATCTAGTTCATCAGGTGATCTAGATATCAAATACTAGTAGCTACCTATTTAGCCTAGTTTCGCGATATTAAAGGAAGGGATCACATGTCAAACACAAATGAGTAACCACAATTCGGCCACAATTGGCCAACTGCGTGAGTAAGTGCGCGAACGGTCTCAGCGACCTCTTCAACCGCAACTTGAATATAAACGAAGTAATGATATTTGCAGGTAAGTGCCCAAACACATGAACCTTGAGGCTACCCATCCGTTCGCCGGCCGTCATGCCGCCCTAGTTCTTACGGAGAGCGGAGCGTGGGAAAATCACTTATGCAAATCCGGGGAATCGATTATCGTGGCGATGCGCGATCGGCGGCTGCGCGGGCGCAGCGCCAAATGGAAAGTGCATCGGTTGCGCAACCGACGTGCACTGCGCTCCGTCATACAGGGAGCATCTCTAATGTGCAACCTACTGTTTGTATAGCCGGCGACGCCGCTACGTATTACAAAACGTACCGAGTTTACCTATTCTACAAATAAAGGACGAGAACATTTTAAGAGTTTGCTCTTTACTAGGAACTTAATAATTTAACTAAAATTTTAATTTATTATGAACTGGTCTAGTTTATATTTTTATATGATTCTTTTATCATTGTTTCATAAATTTGAAAACTTAGTGGTTAAGATTTTTTAATAGAATTTAATAGAAGTCTATTTCATATCAACTTCAAAACCGTAATTTAAAGCTTCACAACACGCATTTCTATTACCAGTTGTATGAATGCAATTTCCTAATAAATGTCGTGTTTCCCACGCTCCCGGACGTCCTGCACATTAGGAACACACAAATTACAATTATTACTTTCACAGAGATGCGCACGCGCGATGCTCTACTGCACTAACACCATTTCCTCACAACAACCCCGCAGAACACAGCAAAATATTGACTGTAAAGACACACAAGCGATTCGTCGCAGCGTTGCTTTAAAGGTATATAAAGAAAATTGCACGAAAAACATATTCCGGTCACTTCGTTTCACAGCGGCGTGGTTTGGTTCACACGCGTGACTTACCCAGGACGGGGAGCAATGTGAGCAAGATCCACAGAGGGGACATGTTGTCGCGAGGTGCGTCGCGAAGGGACTGGCGGCAGCTGCGCGCGCGCCGCCCGCCCGGCCTCGGGAGGGGAGCGCTGAAAGCTCGCCGCCCGCCCCGTTGCCGGCCACTACAGTGACACAGTCTAATGTATTCGCAGTACATTAACTCAGTTTATAGTGATACGTGTTTTCAATTTTCATTGTTAAGTTATATTGTAATACACGTGGAATTTTAATAGTCAAGGTCTGATATCGTGACGTAATTAAACTTAATCTATGTGTACTATAAAGGAGCTGCAGCATTAAAATTGTTTATATTATCTTAAGTGAAGGACTGAATTACCCAATAAAAAATACACGTTTTACTTTTAAATTCTTAAAAGTCCGTAAGACTCATAACATACATTTTAGATTATTAACTCAATCTACGTTATTCAATAATCCTTGATAACTATAATTTGGTTATATAATAACATATCATTAGTTAACCCTTACTTTTAACTCTGTTTTACTTGCGTGCATTATTTTCTTTCAATTTATGTCATCAGACACATTCGTAAACATTCAAAAAGTATAGTAAGTTACTCGTATTATTTACACTGTGGCATTCGCTGGTGAAAACATGCGCGTGATTTATTAGCCGTAAGCGATGTCTAATCTCAATGAACTATTGTTTTACATTCTCATTAGTCATATAAATTTTATTGAGTTGCGTCACCCGCACCGACACCGCCGAATCTATTATATCTGCATGCCCATCTATTGGGAAGAACTATCAATTAGATGACTACATTAAATGTCAAACAATTTTTATAATTAATTATTGTAATCAAATTAAACAATAGTGTACCAACATTTTATTAATTTAATTAATTATAAGAATATCGCACGGTGAATGTCGTGGGATTAGATTTATTTAATTATGTTTTATAATCATTGCAAGTCCATAATGTTGATTTAGTAGATAATCATGAAGTAAATAGAAAAAAGTTAATGAACAAGTAATTCTTGGTAGGTACCTATCTATATTATAGGTAGGCATGCAACCACTCAGAATAAAACAACGAATAAAAAACGATTGCCTAAATAATGTGTCAATACAATTTTAAATTGTCATAAATCTTAGTTAACTTTTAATTAATTTACTGTCTAAATCGAATTGCCTTCTTAATTTGCATAAATTCAGTAAGACTTTTATCTATAATTTATTACTTTATGACAAGTTGGATTGACCCAGTTAATACTTACGTCGGTTCCTCATTGGAGACGCTTATGACGCATGGCGTGGGTCACTGGAATAGACTGTTATATAAAAGTAGTTAGTAAACGCATGTTGTAATTAAACAAGTGAAAGAAGGTGCTTTTCAGCTTTATTACATCGGTAAACATTTTATTGTAAGTATATTTAAAAAGTAGAATACTAGTATCAATGTAAAATCAAGGAATATACTCAATAATTATTTAGGGATATTGACGGTTTACTCAGTTTCAGACTCATCTGATGAGTTCGATCAGGGTTTATCCAACTCGGTACAGCTGCTAAAGTTATTGATTACCTACGAGTTACGACAAAAAATAAACACTAGAATTTAATTATAGTTCTAGCTGTTTCCCGAGGTTCCGCCCGCGTGGATACCGGTTATCGCAGCAAAAAGTAGCCTATGTCCTATTTCAGGCTTTAGACTATCTGTTTACCATTTCATTTAAATTGGTTCAGTAGTTTTGGCGTGAAAGCGCGACAGACAGACAAAGTTACTTTTGCATTTATAATATTAGTAAGGATTAATGCTAACCATGTCGTAGTGTGGGTAGATTTTTAAAAAAACAATAGATAGATTTCACTTCAAAGAGTTTGATTTCATTCTATTTACAGCAATCAATCTGTAGGATCATATGCTGCATGATCATTTATTTCATAACTTTCAAATCAAATCAAACCAAAAGTTTTTATTTCTTATAAACCTCAAAAAGGCACTTAAGAAACGTTAAAGTTACAAAACTAAATGACTCTAGGTGCACGGTTCCAAAAGGTCCTTCCTATGGAGAGCAGCCGGCAAGAAACTCCATAATTTACTATTACTTTCGTTTCGTAGTCCCATCTAATTGTTGTAAACATTGTCATCTTCAGTACTAGTTACTATAATGTTATCCTCACAACTAAACAGTAAACACAGACTGTATACCGACCACAATCGAAATAGCTTGTAAACATACTACTTATACTGTCATAACATAACACTTTTACTTACAATATAAATACAATGCGTCTCAAAACTGCATCTATGTGCATGATTATGATACAGACGCACTCGCGCACGTAACTTGACTTATGTAAATATGTATAATAAAGTCATAACAATGTGATTGCTGTGTCTTCATCGCTGTTGCATATTGTTAAAATGAAGCGTGTTCATCTCAACACAGAAAATAGTAGTAAATTTGTAGATATTTATCATATACTACATATAAGATCAAATAAACAGCTGTTGTTTAGGAAGCTGATTAATTTTGTATCTGTCAAGTAGAGCAAATCTTCGGCACTGTTGGCAAAATCTTCGGCAATATTAAAATAATTGATCTGACCGGGACCGTTCATCAATGATTCTATCCAGAACGTTGTCACTAAAGTAACTGACTAAAAGTTATATATAGACTAGCTGTTGCCCGCAGCTCCGCCCGCGTGGAAGTCACCTAGGGGGATGAAAAATAGATGTTGGCCGATTCTCATAGATACCGGATAAGCACAAAAAATTTCATCAAAATCGGTCAAGCCGTTTCGGAGGAGTATGGCAACGAAAACTGTGACACGAGAATTTTATATATTAGATATCCGAGAAATGCCTACATAATTGTGTTGAAACGTCTAGTGGTTCAGTAAAGAATGTTATGGCTTTTAACAGTTTTTAATAGAGCTTATCATATACGTGAAATAATTGAACATCGACCCTCATTTTACTTGGACGAGGTTCACAGCATCGTTCTATTAGGTATTTTATTTACATTTAATCTTTGTGTAATATAAAATACATTAGTATTATACACATTTTTTTATTTTGTAATCTTTTTGTCGTTAGCATGCATAGACTGGAGATGAATATCAAGCGTGGGACACCACACCAATTGTGCCTACATGTAATTCCTTACAGCCCACTGTTTAGTGGGTACATTTGCTCGCGTAATTAAACACCAAGTATATTGTTATTTGGTGATTCACGGCTAAAAGTTGCCATTGAGCTCAACAAACACTGCCGCTGTAATTTATCTAAGAAGGCGTATCTATTTGAGGAATACAATAACTATTTAGATAGCCACAAGGATGCTGATTATCTATAAACATCTGCACATTAAACCTGACGACTACTTAGCATATTTATACTACAGAGTCGTTAGTATTGTTTAGAAGAGACATTTGTAATGTGTATAATATTCAAACGTAAATATTTGGTACTTTCAAAATTTTTTCAATTGTCTTGGGCAGTGTTTTGTATTTGCATTAGATAGTATCTGTTGTGTCCATGGTTTATGTATCTAATTGTAAATATCTACCTGTCACGTTGTTTCTAGGCCGACACGATTTGATTACCATCGACTGAATAAGAAGAAGAACATTTTCACCAACTACCAGATTATAAATTCAGTCTGCGATAGTGTAAACATATTTAGCGCACTAACAAACTTTTCGTAAGATAATCTGGTGCATGTATTGCGTCAGTGTTAAGTCAATGCACGCATAAATAAGGGTGAACATTTGACATTAGCACGAGCGGTGCGCGGCGCGGCGCTAAGTCGTGAAAGATTCTCATGAGGTGTCCCGCGCAATGCCGCGCACTGATCGCGTTGCCTCACTTGCCTTGTTCCGCGTACACGTTCGTAGTGCACCTACCATTATGCACTTACTCGTCCAACTATAAGAGTTTTGTAAACAAATTAACAATAGGCATAGTAAGTAAACTAATGGTGAAGGTTCGAAATATTTGTGATTGGTTTTAGGATATTTGTTAACTTTATTTTATACAGGGATACAGAAATAGCTTTTTTTATTATTTTAATTTTAATACAATTGCAAAGTAAAAGAGTAGGGTATTCAAAAATTATTTAACTTACCCCGTTAACCAGTTACATAAGGCCCAAACAACTAATGTAGTCATGTCACCGGATGCTAACAATGTGGCATTAGATCTTATAATTTCTAAAATTATCTCACAGAATAAACTTCTACGAAAAGTCTTGACTTTAGCAGAAGACTAAAATAATAAATCGTGATGGAAGCCAGTTCCCATGGTAACGAGCCACCAACCACGACATGACACGACGCCACGACGCAACGCCCCGCTTGTGATAAACTGTCGCAAGTTGTTACTAAAGTATAATTACCTAACTTATTTACTCACCTATATTGAAGCTAGATTGAAGCCAATATTATACTAAGATTAAGGAAATTCACACTTATACTGTAAATACGTAGGATGATTAAATATTTCTTACACAATTACGTAGAAGTAGCGAACTGAGATGGATAAAAACCTCTAACGATGCTAAAACTTTTTGAGCGTATATCCATTTTATACTAGAGATTGGAAAACTACTAATTAGCTTTCCTATTACAGGGCCTTAACAACTTATATATTACATACGTCTTCTGTGTGTATGTAATATTAACTGCGGAAATATAAAACTTTATGAGCCTATTCTCTTCAGTCGACGCAGCTTTCACGACATAAATTTAAACTTAAAATAAGTCTTTGTTAAAATCGGCGATGAGTACACTATTATGCATTTTCACGTAACATAAGATAATATTTTCTGAAATATTTAATAACTTCTTATTTTTTATTATATATCTAGAAAAAACAAACTTTGCAATTGAAAAAAATATCAATTGCAAAATTTGTACCATATAAACGACATTGAAAGGCGTTTCCAATTTTTTTTTATATTTTAATATTTTTTAAAGTACCTACGTAATGAAGACACTTTGTAAACAGAGCCCATCTTAAGACAATAAATAACAAGAGGTCAACTTTCAAGCTGAAATCCGCTGCGGTCACGATTATACCTCATTTATCACCTCTTTACTTTTGTTCTATGATTGCTTCTGACGGGAAAATCATTAATACATAATGAACTTTATGTCAACGTAATAAGAGTTAGTAAACTGTCACCTAGTTGCTTAATGAGCGGCGTGTATTGTGTTGCGTCCGCCGTCTGGACCGTTATAATGATCGAGACAATGGACACACGAATGTGGAGATGTACCAACAGAAATAACTCCTAGTCTGTACGTGTATCAAAAGTCTCGATACAAATTGTTTGTTTGTGGTGCAAGATGATTTACTTACGTGAGCGATATTGCTGTACTACAGTGCCTGTGACATGAATTTAAATATTTATTATAAACAATGTATAAGTAAATTGAATTTTAGTGTGGTTGAACTAATATTACTTATAATTTAATTTAATTCTTTATTGTGCACGTAACACATAAAACAGTAATAAAATAATACATTTTATTTTTATACATATATTTTTTTATTAATTTTAAATATATTTTTTTATATACAATTAAAAATTCGAACCACCTTTCATCGTAATTATTTGCTCTAGTCACGCTCCAGTGTAAAAAGATTAAAGAATTCCGATGTTTTGTTTTTAGTATTCTTTTAAGACACGTTTCAAAACATTAAACAGGAAAGTTAAAAAGTTGTTGATTCATATCTTAGTTTTCGAGTCTCGCTAACTTCTGCTTCGTGTTAAACAAAACGAGATAAACTTAGCGAACACGAGCCACCCCCACGTACTCATTAATGTATATTTTTGCATATTCATAACATATGCTGAGAGAAATCTTTGAACTAAAGTGAAATGTTCCCGTGTAACTGACTAAAACTGTAATCACTTTCATCTTTTACAAACTAATTTAACATGCAGTCGTGAACAAAATATGCAAAATATTATATCATACTGATATATGAGTTCTCGCAAACAGGAACGAGAGTTCATTCAAATCTAATATGCGCATAACCATAAGCCAATTAACCTTATATAGGGACTAATTAAATAATAATATAGAAACGCGTTTCCATAACCCACATGCATAATAAGCACCTGATTAACTAGGTTTTAAAGGAAACGTTATGTGGCAGATTGGTGCATCAAACGAGTTTGAGTCGTTTAAGGACGCAATCATGTGCTCCGGCTAATGTCGCAAACCGCCGAGCATCTGACCCGTATTGCCATACCTCTAGACGGCTTGCATACGAAGAAGCTGTATGTTACTACGGGATCAGCTGCCAACTTTCAGTTTCGAAACTACGTATAGACTAGTTACTTACTGTTACACTTGTTAACTTTATTTATTTGCTAGTTATTTCCTGCAGTTTTACCCGCAGTGGTCTCGGTACTATGAATTTATGCATCAATCCAGGTAACAAACTTGTTTGCCAAGCTATTTTTTATGATTAAATAATAGCATACATAGATACAAAAAAATTATTTTATGATATTAGTAGGAACAGTTGCCTACGCGTAGTAGGTAGTACCTACGCCTATCTCGTAGAGGTTACACTATAATAAATATTGTGTTTTCCATATGATTTTTCAATCAATCAACTAAATATCACTCGTGACTTTGATATGATTGATTACTTATTATAAGTACAGCTGTAGATAACATTTAATTGAATTTTATGGAGATGTATTGCGCGCGTTGATGTCTTTTTAAGGTACCGAACTATGAACTTGAATTAAAATTTATAGGTGCGTTTAAATTTTATGGGATTCTGTGATTCATTTGCTCATCTTCTCAATGCTAAACCTATTCATGCTATATGTGGTTCAAATTAATAAATATAACCTTTTTTTATTTCTAGTTCGAAATTCTTATACGCCTTCACCAACCGTCACTAATTAAGATTTAAACAAGTTTTGTTTTCACAATATATTCGATAGAACCAAATCGATTATAACGCGGAGTGCTGCAATAACCATAAAACCATCGCACTGGAGAATGGCATTACAGATCAGTATTGTATCATCCGTTAAATGATTGCGACGCACAGAGTTATTCATGAGTAATTGTACAATCGACACTCACTCTTAACATGAACTTAAAAAAAAAGCTGTCGGTTTAGCCATTCGATTGTCTGTGAGTTTGTTTTATATATGAAAAATCACATCAGCTGTTTCGGTTTTTTATTTTTTTTTCAACGCAAAGAAATAATCGCTCCATTCGATTATTTTGATCACACAAATATTTGAGCTGTGGTAAAACCATTCTCGCGACACTTGTCGATTATGTTGGCGTTTAATCTTAGTTCCTAGGAATAATATACGCTACACCATTAGCTGGTTTATCTCCTAAAATCAGCAAGAAAGGTTTCAAGAAAAGTAGTTCATGCCCATTTATTTTAGTATCTATTCAAAATCTAGCACAAACAAGATGTAAGGTGGCATCATTACGGTGGAAAAGGAAAGAGTGCTATAACGCTAAACGCGTCGTTGTGAAACGTGCGTAGAATACCGCCCGATGCGGTGCGGAGCGGTACGGTGGCGTACGGTACGGAGCGACGCGGGATAAGACTAGCCAATTAATTCGCGTGAGATGAGCGCGCTTCCCGACATGTGGACGCACTCGCGGTGACGACGAAGCATTAGACACTAACAAATTTAGTTTTACTAAATTAAATTATCTAACCAAAATTATAATTACAGAGTGCTAGTAGTTAACATAGTATTACTAATATATAAAGTTAAATAAAATTTGATAAAATATTACTGTGATACTAAAACTTTATAATTATCTTTTGACTATGAAAACGTACCGCTTATATTTAAATTGATGAAATACTCAGAACAAGACTTCGCAAGTCACACAATAGTCAACAATGTATTTAAATATCATCTAGGCCACGAGTACTCGTGGGAAAAGGACAATGCCAAACAGAAATAAATTACTTGCACACTCATACTCGTACATAAAACACACAAATCAAATCCAAAATAATAATTTGTATAATATAAAAAAATATCTTCAATTTATGTAAATATTTCGATCCTACAATTAAATTTGTAACCGTAGCTTAGCTAATCTAACTTTAACAATTCATTAACAAACTTTCACTAAAACAATCACGTACGTTATGAGGCGGGTTTTAATTACTCGTTGTATGCAACTAAATACATCAGAAACAGGCGAGTGCCAATGGCTATAATCTTAAAACTTCCGCTTCCATATAATTCTTCACGCAAACACGCCAGTTATTGGCGCTCCTTTAACTTCAGTGCTGTAAATACAAGTTATATAAACAAAACAAAAAAAGACGATACTTGATATACTTTATTTTATTTATTAAAAGTAGGTATTAATAAACAAAATATATATACAAATAGGACACGTCACTGTTAATCAAGTAGCCAATTAACTATTTATTTTGTTAAATTGACAAGTTCAAATCCACCGGACTTAGGTCTCATAAAAAGATCGCCACATGTATTTTTATAGTAATAATTCGTACTAGAAAAAATGCAACACCAATTACTTTGATATTGTTTATATGTTAGGTACTTAAAGTAATAAAAAATATTGAGTTGAATAAAAAGTTAATAAAAAGTTTTGAGTATTCAATCTACAATCTTTACTGCGAGTGCTTCTAAGATGAGCCTTACGACGGTATGGTCGGCTGCAACAGAGCGCCGCGGGCCTGCTTGGGGTCATCTCCAGCATCCGCGGTACGTACTGACGCACCATCAGCCCGAGGTCGAGACGATAGAGGTATGCACATGGTTCATCAAGATATAACCTTACTGTTTGTAAGTCGTCTTTTATTTCGTTGCTATTAGTCAGGAATGCCAAACAGTTAGTGCTTGTTACGTTAAATGTAATGTTAATGATAGTTTGTTAGTTTGATGTTGTTTGTATGAAGGAGTTACGGAGATAGGTAGTGTTTATTTTTGTGTAACATATATAGGTTTTTCTTTTTCAATGTTTTATATAAGCTCATACATTAAGTGCATGCATAGATTTAACGTTAGAGCGCCTTGTTTATAAAATACTTAAAGGTGTTTAGAAATTAGCAGATTCTTATTTTAATTTTCCTATAGAGAATATGAATTTAGAACCTGCGAAGCCGTTGCTAAACACCGTCGAGATTTTTATAAATAAGGCCCGTAAAGGTTTACTTGCATTTAATTATAATTTAATGAACACAAATTGCAAGAGTTTAATTAATGCGAAAATAATACTGACAGTATCGAAGATTTTCTATAAATTTCCACTGAGGTACTTGGAAACCAAACTATTACCAAATCCATTCAGGAAGTGTTCAAACGCTGTCAAGCTTAAATTTATAACCATCCTCGCGTGCGATCCAATAGTCACCTCTCACTCCACCCATGTAATTGTATACGCTGATTGTAATCGAACTTAGGTACCGTGAAAACGTTGTCTTTGCCCAATCATAGACACATACAAGTAAAAGCTCTAAGGAAATCTGTAGAAGTCACATTTTGTTTGTCGACTGTCTATCTTTTCCCAAGACTGTTTTCGAGGACGTTTTGTAGATTGTCAAGTAAGAGGCAGAATTCAATGCAAGCGTTATTAAAATTGGTCGCATATATTACGAAATATTAAGGCTTTCAGAAATGCATATAATATTTATGTATCCGTAAAATTAACTTGAACATTAACTAAAGATATACTAAACTATTTGAAATAACTATCTGGTTAATAAACGTTAAATTGGAGCGTTTTAAGTTAATTAGAGTGAATTCCGTGGTTAGCCTTCTACGGAATTGTAACGTTCCTATTGTGAGTAGTTTAAACTACGTTCCAGTATCTTCATTACATTCTGTGACCTCGCTTTGACCTTTAACTTAGAGGATGCTCACATTCCGACCCGGCAGACGTTTCAAAGGGTATACTTATGTGTAAACTCAACCATTGTTTCGTACTTATTTAAAAGAATACTATTATTATAAAACGCAACAATCAAAGTATCTTGCTAACTAGTTATTATTTATATCTTTGGGAATTTAATTTTCCGTAATAAAACCATTATATTTTTTTTGGTGATGAATAAATTGATTCTGTTGTAAGACTATGTACCTGGGAGTAGGTATATTTTTTCCCCACAAATTCTACCCAATATTGTATTATGTACATTTTAAAAAGACACTAATTAGTATAAAAACATATTAAATCACAAAAAAAAACTATTTATTTTAACAAAATATATGTAAATCAATGATCAGAATAAAAATTATTTTCTCAAAACAATCTTATTTACGAAAGTTAAAAGTCACATCAAGGTCGTCGTATCCTCCACTAAACTTTATTACAATGACCCTGTTGTATTCATCTTGAATACTTAACTCAAAACAATGCAAGCACTAACCGTGAGCAGGTCTAACACCTTAAACGAGTTAATGATACAATTACCTTTACTTGAAGAAGCCACGTATGGTGCAACGAATGTTCTCACGTCGCACATCCGAACACATAATTAAGCTGCCATCATTAATCATGTTGTTCCTAAATTAATCGGAACCAAAGACTAGAAAAATAAATTGATGGAGCACCAAGTTTAAAAAGAAACACATCGTAGTTCGTCGTGTAGAAATTCAAAAATTGAAAACTATACGTGTGTGTCTTTCAGTTTCGTACCGGAAGTCTGCCAACTCCGTTGTTTTTCAGCCTTTCAGCGGGTTGTATCTTATGAACCGTAACAGGCGGCAGATAGTAGCTATTTTCACTAATAACAAAATATAATGAAAAAAATCCTCTTATTTTTATAACAATTGCACGGAACCCTTCGAGTAGTTACTAGGGCGCACTTGGGCGGATTTTTTTTCTATTTCTGACAGCACATTCACATTATTTGGCGCTTTTGTTTGCGTACTACGTACGTACTGTCTGTTTAATTTTTTGGTCTGTGGTGGTTCCTAAATAAATTAATGGCAGCATCCGCGGCTCCGACGCGACGTCGCGGCGTTGCGATCGTGCGGACCATGCGCCCGCGCAAGGCTTCTGCTCCGTTCTCTATTGTTATCGTCAAGGGATGTACCTCTAAACTTATTGTTTACCATATATTTCTTGAGGTTTGAAGATTTATTCATATGTATTTTGGTTTAGATTTTCTATTGGGTGAATTGTTATCAGGATTTGGTTTCCCATAATAGTGTACTGTTATATGATACTGATTTAATTAATTATATAAGAACGGACGATAAAATACAATTATTTGTATTTATTGAAGTCCCTAGTTAAAGGCCCTAGATACATCTTAACCTATTAAAAAACAAAGGTCACTCCCGCTGTCTTTACGCTTAGATCTTTTAAACTATCCTTCGGATTTTAATGCAGTTTTCAGCAATAGATAAACTGATTTAGGAGGAAGGTTTATATGTACCAATAATTCACTAATGTTTTGTCTACCCGTGCATAAAGGAGGCGGGGCGCTAGTGCAAAATAAATTAATTTGAACACCTACTTGTTTGGTTACATAATAAAGCCAATCATCATCTTACTGTAACCAGCAGTTTCTTATTACTTCAACTTTAAATAAACATCATTAGTAATATTAAGTTTGTAACACTTCATTTCATCATTAAAGAATAATCTTAGATTTTCCAAGCACACAAACAAACATGAATCAATAGACAATATAATTATTTAGTTACCAATAGCAATTTGTGGTTGCATCGCTACCAAAATTAATTACATGTGTAAGGCCACACATGTCGGTGTAACAAGTGTTTATTCGTGAACATTCTGTTGTAATTAAACACGACTATTGTAACCCCTCATTAGAACAACAAAAACTGTTTAATATTATCTATCTGGCTATTCTTTAATTGTTGTAACAATGCGCTTTGTTACTATGCATACAAGAACTGTGATGCAGACAAAGATGGGATAATAGATATACACGTTTTCGCCGATTATCTGCGTGTGACGAGATTTGAGAGAACAAGTCCTAGTTGACGCTGATCACTGGCTTCATTCTTAATTCTTTATTGTACACATAACACATAAAAACAATAATAAAATAATAAATTTTATGTACATAGGCGAGCTTAACTCAAAATTGAGTTCTCTAACAGCAAAACTTTGCGTGGTAGAGTGATTCAAATATGTAATGAGGATAGAAAGAAGTGTACAATCACAATTAAATATACACATACATAAAAATAATACTTAAAATACACATCATAATGTCATATATACTTTATTGTGTTTTGTTTATTATTTATTCATAATTCATACACTTATGGCCTTATTATTGAAAATCTCGACTGCGATTAGCGATTGCTTAATGTTCAATTTTTCTATAGAGAATTTAACATTAGAATCTGTTAATCCGTTGCTAAGCTCCATCGCGATTTTTATTAATAAGGCCGATATAGTACAAACACAGAAACAAAGTAAAAATATAAAAGAATCTATGGCTACAAATATATTTTTTATTTCTTCCAGCAAACCGAGGACTGGAAAAGGAAGGAAATTCCTTATACCTTTAGTTGATACTCTTTTGGCGTATCTAATATAATTTTGATTAATAACCATATTTAGTAAAAAAATATTTATATTGACCTAGTCAAAATGTGTTATTGACTAGTAGAATGCCTACGGGAAATAAACTGGATCAGTGCCCTTACTCTCCAATTTCATTTTAATTTTAATACAATGCCAATGCAAAATAGATATTAGTTTAGCAGGCAGGGTATTCAGTTTTCTTAAATAAAAATACTGTCAATGGAAGGAACTAACTGGAATCTAAATATTAAGAGTATTTTTTGTACTATGTGTTGTTTGTGTGCCTGCTAAATGAATAATAATTTAGCATTGTCATTTTATTAAAATTAAAATTAAATTGAAGAGAGTTGCACTAGTTATCGAAAAAAAGCATCGATGCGACCTACTCCTACTGATTTATCACCTTGTTGCTGTACCTGTAAGTACATATTACAAAACTTCAAACTAACATTGTTTTTAAATGCCATCGAAATTAATTACGAATTAAACTGTATGTCATAGTTTTGTCAAGTCTTTTTCTCATAGCATTTAGAGAGAAGATTCCGTTCTTGAAATATTTTTTGTGAATCAATATTAGATAAAAGATCAAATTGTATGCAAATGTGAAGCGTGTAACGTCCCGCCCATAGCATTGACTAATTCAAACAGGCGGGTCTTCATCGACATCGATGGCAAACATTCATTTTTTGTTCAGTACAATATCCGTGTACCAGCTACATGATGCAATAAACTATCCTACCTTATACATAGTAACAATAATTTATATCATCTATGTTAGAATTCATCAATTATCGAGCTCAGTGGCGTGCCATAGGAGAGGCCTATGTCCAGCAGTGGACGAAGATAGGCTGATGATGATGATGATGATGATGATGATGTTAGAATTTAGGAGGTAGGTACACGTCTGCGAAATTGGTCTGATTTAAAATATTCATTTAGGTAGCTATTATATTGCTGACCCTGAACCCTGTAACATGGGTAAGTAAGCAATATGATGAAAATAAAGGTCAATGCTAAAAAATAGCCGCTAGAATAAGCTAGAATGTTAAAATGCAAACTTTACCTTGTTACACGAAAAATTATAACAACATAATAGGAGAATAATGATAACACGATTTACTGTAATCTGCCACACTTAATTTTTAGAATTTGTACAAAAAAACATTTTTATAAATTCTAAAAATTACAAGTCATTTTTTCATTAAGCTTTTAAGACAAACCTTGATAAAAATACAATGCGTTTCCTGTAACAATTAAGCACAATTCAAGAATATAACTACTTTTAAAACATTGTTTGTATTCAATGAATATACATATAAAAGTGTTTGTACGTATTATATCTTCCACGTGTATTTAGGTTAAAATCTTTAAGTTAGTAATATTGCAGTTTAAGTATTGCCAATTACGTTCCATGTTTTCCAAGGTAGTCTTAAATTGATCCTGCATATATTCGCTATGCAAGCTTTGGCGCAAACACCATTGCGTACTAACATTGACACCGATATGATGACTACTGAATACTATTTGATACTGACTATTAAAAGCATCTTTTTGATTTAAATAAGATAAAATAAAACACTTAATAAAAAAAAGCTATAAATAAAAACACAGCATTCGATAATAATAAAAACAGGTAGGCCCTGAATTCGGTTGGCCGATTCATTATTACCTACTAAAGACAAAATTCTCCTTTTAAGAAATTTTTGTGTAATATTGCATTTGCCTAGATGATTTCAAAAGAGGTTAATGAAGATTTACTACAAGCACTTATAGCATAATAAACTTTGATCCATTATAATATAAAAGTCAAACGTAAATGTCAATGGAATATTTAATTATAAACTCTGTATTACTTTCTGTTCCCTATATACTAATCTATGTCCTTGAGATCGAGTGTGGGAACACACTTTTAAATTTTCAGATTAAAAAAAAGGTAAGGCTTAGTAAAATAATTCAATTAATATTTAAGTATTACATGGCCTTGAAATCTTTTGACACCATTTAAATCAAGCTACAAATTTCACATAATAATAAATCTGAGATTTTGAAAAACTCATCTTTGATCTAAGTAATATGTTTTATGTTCCAAAACATAACATTACTAAAAACCAAAACAGAATACTAAAAAGTATAAAATATGATTACGTCGGTCCGAGGTCAAGGTATTCCAATTGTCTCAAAGGTCTCGTGATTTCATCTTCAAAAGAGCATCCGCACATGTTGTAAGGAAATTAATTAATGCCTAAGACCTTACATCTAAAATCTTTCGTCATCAAGTTAATAGCCTATAGCATTTTGCCATCAACTCTTGTACGTTGTAAATCTATTCGCTCAACACATATACATGGTTACTACTATATACTAATCAATCAATAAATTGCCTCACTCTATAAAATATAGAGCACATCCTCCTAACGGCCTTGTCAGTTTCTCAATAGTCTCCAAAAACATCTACCGAACTAATCGGATTTGTGATGATCAAGGGGGCCCGAGCCCGCTAAACTAGCAATTAAAACATCCCTAAATGATACAAACTTAGATACCCTCCCTTGCTGCTTTGCTTTATTAAGATATTATTTTATGTTTTTCTATTGCTCAGGCTCTTAAGGTTCTTGCCTCAAGTCCGGTGAAGCTGTCAAAGCCTACTCTCAGGCTAAAAGCGTAAATGTCTTCAAAAGAAAACTATCCTTATTATGTAATTTTTAAGCCATGTTTCTTTAAAGCCGGAAGAACGGTAGTTCCATTTAAAATCTAAGTTTACCTGAACTGCTAATTGATTACCGCTATTTTAAATCGTCTATCACATAAGTGCGTACCAACAGATTAAAAATCCATTAGTTTTAAACTAAACTTCCTTTTCTCAGTGCGTAACAGTGCTATTGGAATCGTAATAATTAAACTTCAATTACGCACACGAATGGGCTAGAGCACACACAATTATATTATACAACCAATAATGTTCCACTCCAAATACTGTTTGTTCAATAGTTCATATTAATTTACTCTAGCAGAACAAGTTGGTTTCCTTCCGTTCATTTATACTTCCTATCGTTGCTTTGTTAACGTTGCATGTCTCAGATTCTTTGATGGACAGATAAGTGCGTGTTTCTAACTGTATGAGTATCAATCATATCATTATTGTGAAGTTTTATATACGTTATTATGCTAACGGCTAGAAATTTCTGGACAAACAAGATATTGTATGTCTCCAGACATTTTTAAGCCGCACTTACAGGACTTGTGTTTAATAGAGTTCATGGTCGATATGAATTATATCGAATTGGGATTGGATTCCTATAAATTAATTGTTGTTTATGAGGAAGGCTGTTTCAACTTACCTCAAAAAATAAATTTAAAAGTCCATTATACTTAATATGTTTTTATACTTTTATGCATGATTGGTCCATTTATTTCTATAAATGGGTCAAGTTCTATTCCTAATCTTCAGTTCAAGTATACGGACAAAATATAAGTGACCTTGCTTGATTAGTGCCCATATTTAGAAGATGTGATATCTTTTCAACTTGGTCTAGCAGTTAGAGAGAAGGCCGTCAGTTCAGCTCATGTCAAAGGTCAATCCAAATTTTGGGCAAAAGTTGAAGGCTTGTGAAACAATGCATTGTAGGTAATAGGTATTATGAAAACTTAAGTCGCGTGCTGCATTCATATTGCCACACTTTGTTTGTTTCTCTCTGGCATTCATGATGCAGACTTCTTATTCTGAAGAATATTTGTGTGATAAGTAATTAACTAACATTTTTTTATTGTTTTTATTTCATTAAATTATGTATTTGAAAAAAAAATGAAATAATTGGATCCTGTCCTGTTCTTAAAAATAATTTTAATATATTAAACTTTAAGCGGTTACTTTAAGACAGTTCAAGATATAATGTATAAATAAGTAAAGACACAAGAAGTTAATCGCAGCATACAGCCTTACAAAACCGATACTTTCATTTAATCTACATAAGTACGGGTCTCATAGAATTTGCAAAACTCATTATTTTGTAATGAACTGGCAGGCGAGGGTCCTCTCACTCACATAGTCGAGTACGAGGGAGTTTGAATAAGGAGGCGCGCCGCCGGTGGCCGTGAACTAAATGTTCTTCACGGTGTGTGGCCGGGGATCGCCTACTGACCGCTGTTTGCCGACCAGACCATGTCGAACTGAAGCAACCTGTTGAGGCATCTTTGATGATCTATTGTTATTTTTTATTAGTTACGACACATATCGACTTTTGTTTTCCACTTCAAAAGTTCACAAAATATATTGCGATACAAAAACAAATGTCATCTATATCACTGGTTGTTTGTAGTACACACACGTGGTTTTCTAAATTGCAATTTAGATTAACAACTGCGACAAAATTATTGTTGTCTTTTATATTTTCCCATTATACGCATTGTTTTAAAATGAATATGCGCCGCACTTGTGTAAAGCCTCATTCGTTTTGCAATGACTCGGTGAGCACTGCTGCTTACGTTTACAAGTTAAAATATTTTCAACGTCTAGACGAAGAAAATACCTTTACTTACAATTAAGGATCCCTCTGTCTACCACTTTCTGACTCTATTGCATTAGACTTATGTAAGCTGATGATAATATTGCGAGGACTGTATAATGATCATCACACAATAAACATGCAGTATAATAGTTCCTAACTATAGTCGTAATACTTTCGGAAGTAGATAGACTTAAATAAACGTCGATTCTGCATCAGGAAGCACATTTCAGTAACTCATCACCTAGATCTATATCGGTATCTAAATCTTACTTAATGGTACGTTATTTTATAATTTTCTGTATGAGTCACGATGATTAGCGAAAAGCTCAAAGACAAATGACGTATAATTTTTACACTATCATGACACGAAATTTTGTTAAAATACTAATACATATTAAAATGACTGCAAAAAATTATATTGTTGTCATAAGATGCTCTTTGGTTTCAAAGCTTTTAAGCATTAGTTGCGAAGTAACTAAGAGTTGTAACTGCCGCCGGATGCTGGCTGCGTCGACTGATGCGCCATTGATAACAAGCGTGAGAAACACGACCGGTGATCGCACATACACCTCCATCATTCATTAACGAAGCCTGTAATCTAGGACATTGCCACCGGCTATTTAAAACATATTGTTATTTCACATTCAACTAATAGCAGAAGCACAAACAAAAGAAGAACGCTTTTAAATTACCGTGACCTTATACCAATATCCTTAATTGCTACATTTATTTAAATTACCGATAAACGATAGTTCATTGGTTTTAATCGTGACATCATATCCTTGAAGAGCATGCTTTTTGTATGATGTTGCTCCAAATTGTTATGAGTCAGCAATAACTTATAAATAAACGGACAATTTAACGATAATGGTCAGGAAGTTATTGTTGAAGAAGCATCCTTATTGTACTTACGACCTTAACACGGAACCATAGTTATGAGATCTTTATCGAACAGGATCTAGTTATTTAATGCTACACCATTAAAATAGGGTCTAAAGTGTTCCGCATTTTCGACAATTGAAGTGAAAATCCGCATTTACCCATTTATTTATATTTAATTAATGCATGTGCAAACCCACACACATAGAAACCTCTTGTATATTAAACACACAAATACTGAAAATCGATCTAAGTTATTTCAGAACATTTACATTTTTACCTACATTAAACTACAGAAATATTTAAATAATACCACAGAAAAGAAGCGAATCAGGTTAGATAATCTTTAATTGAATGCAAATCAGTATTACGCGTCTGATTGCACCCCGGAGGCGGAGGACCGACAGCCATCTCACTTTCGTTCCGCCCGTCTATTCTTAGCGTTTTCCCACAATTTACTCACTTCGATCGCCGAGATAAATAACTACTTCTCTTTTAGTGGATCACATACTTTGAGTGTTATTAAATTGAAGTAGTTAGGTACCTACTTTATATAAAGAATAGACAGTTTAGTTGAAATGCATTGTGTAAGGTAACGCGTCTGTTTACCATAGATTTTAACACGTTATTGGAGTTTCCTTCCGTTTTTACTAAAGCTGACATAAATAATATTGTTTAAATTTGAAACGTATTGATGTACGATGTACGCGACTATCAAAAACTATGATTGTTCGCGTCAGTTGCAACACGCGCGCGGTTGTTGTCGATTATTTAACGAGAAACAATGCCGAGTCGCACGCGCACCGCGCCGATGCTTCTCACGCCTGCCGAAGGTCGCGGATAACTCTGTTCTTACAACACCCTTTAAATTATTTAGATTTCATAATTTTAGCGCTCCAATGTGTGCCCCTAAACGATACGACACGCTGTAAACTATCACCGTAAGCATTTTTTTCACACTTAAAGTTCTGCAAATCCGCAAATCGGTTAGTCATGTACATTAATATCCTTTCGAAACTTAAACTAACTTTACTGAGACTGTGCAAGCGTTTGGTTAAAATATCTGAAATTCTAGCGTAAACTCATACGTGTTAGCATATTATGGCATGTTGTCAATTGCGATGTATGTCCTCCTAGATTTCTTAACTAATAATCATTTCCTTTGGACCAGCGTTTATTCATTCGTAATCCTCTATAAACTTTGCAGTAGTTAATGCACGTTTGACTTTTGCATGAAAATAAAATTAATTTGTCTATGACGGTCTCATATTGGTTGACGGTGTAGTGAATAAGTAAGATAGAGTATTACGTCATATGATTAGTAATACTTAAGTGATGCATTGTGCAAGTTACCCATAGTGTTAACATTTGAATTCATATAATAACTAATGACTAAACATAGCGTGTACTCAAGTTTCAGCAATGGCTCGGTATCGTGTCAGTAATGGGAAACAGAATCGTATTGCGGGCGTAAATGCGATGAAATGAGCTACGCACGACACACTCAGTGAGTGCTGATGTCGTCCTAGTATCATAAAACCCGATGAAAACTATGTTTTAAAATAAACTACCGATATTAATGAAGCCATGTTTTTTATTTATTATGAAAACGATAGTAGCCCACTCTCTGTGACCGTGGATCAACCAATAAAGCGATTTGGGACAGTGCTTAATTTTTACCGCGATTTTTATCTGTAAATCTTCGCAAGATATAAAAGTAATGTGTGAAACGCATTTGTTTTTACTTACGTTTCAAGGTTTCTTGTATTGTCTGGCATATAGAAACATGGTATCGACTTTCTTTGATACAATTCAATGAAATATTAGAGGAAATACTTAAAAATATATTTATTTGTATTAGGGTATTAATCTATCTATATATATACTTACTAATATATAAAGCTGAAGAGTTTGTTTCTTTGAACTAATTTCAGGAACTACTGGTCCGATTGGAAAAATTCTCATTTATTGAGGAAGGCTTTAAGCTATATAAGCCGCGACCAAAAGGAGCGGAGCTTAAATGAAAAATGTTGCAAAAATGAAAAACCGTTGCAACTAAAACACGCGGACAAAGTCGCGGGGGACAGCTAGTTCTAAATATGAACGGGTTTAAAAAAAATACCTAATACGATATTCTTGCAGAGTAACGAAAATTATACAATTCTAATAGTAAGTGATGTTTACATTGCAATTTGCACCTACTAGTTCAGTAGCATTTGTTGCAACAAGCAACGTCAAATCAAATTACAAATACATCTATTAGTATTAATAACAGCTGTTGATTGGCACCATTCAATGTTGTCAATATTGTGATCGTTCAAGAAAAATAATTAGAGTATGATTGATTGATACGTTCTTAGCTTCTTCATCAATAAAAATCATATAATACCCACTTCTTGTTATAATTAATGGTAATTTGCTTTCTATTTTGATAAAAGCTTAATTTTTTATTGCATCATGGTTGCGTAGGCTAGAGTATTTAATTTTGATTTTAATTTACGTTATCCAAAACCCGATCCAAAAAAAATATGGACAAATAAACAGACAAAGTGATCCTACAAATGCATAATAAGTACATATTGGTAATAAAAATTATCTGGTAACGCTGCATAAACTTGCGATAGGTACCTACACTTAACAAATTAAACGAAATTGACTAATATGTAATTCAAGAGAGGTGCAAATCGGCCCAATCAAGGTTAATTATGGGTATGTTTATAATAGGTATAGAAATATATTATGTACGCAGCATTATTTAGGTATATACTGGATTGTTAGGCTACATTACAAAATAATATGTTGTATGTATGCAATAGTATATCCGAGTGGTATTTAACAAGGCTCAACACGTAAAGTCTCATTGCGAGAAATCGATTCTAAAAAATAAATAATCGATATAATTATCGAAATTAGAATTCAAATATAAAAATATTGTGCATCATTTATGAACTACAACTAATAATAAAATTATTTCTCTTTGTGCTGTATCTGATCTTCTATTTTAGCTTATGAAGGTTTTGCGTGTCAAATAAAAATTTACACTCAAATTGTTTTTACGCGTAGGGCAATTTTAATTTGACTCACAAACCTGGTTTACGTAATACCCATTTTTATGTAGTTTAACTGCATACCAACATTATAAAAACATTGAACGTAACTTTTTTATTGTACCACAAGTTTTAGAAAAATCTCACAGCATCTTGCTATTTGGTGTTCTAGTAATATACATATTTCGAGAGGTATCCTAAGGATGATCGATATCGATTAATTTACCTTTTTAAATCGGTATGTGTCTACATTGAAAAATGAACTGTATGTTAAATTAGACGCATAGAGGCTCTTATTTGATATATAAAAGCTAGAATAGCAGTACCACGAAAATGGTCCCTTGAAGCGATGTTAGATAACTGAGGTCTGAGTGTTGCGCGCTTTCACCTACGGTATATCACGAGCCGCGTCCCCTCCTCTGCGGGTCGCACATTTCCGTGAACCAAGGACCTCGAGCCACGAGGGCGCATCGCGACCCACACCTGACCTCCTTTTAGGGCTGTCATAGAAATGTTTGCTTTGCATTGTCATATTCCGACCTGCAGGGATTGGCGAAAAGATCACTAATTCAAGTCTGAAAATATAAATGAGAGACTGTTTCAAAAGGCCATGTCAAAATAAAATAACCCTACCAAAGGAAAAGGGAGAGGAAATAAAAACTTGAAAAAACATATAAGGGTATATCTTTTACTTCTAGTCTATATATTATAAGTACTCTATATATTACAAGATCCAATCATAAATGTATCCAAGTTCATCCTGTTTTTATTATGGGCGGTTTTATATTTATCAATAAAAAAATATTAAACTTCTCACTTGTATTTTATGATTGTAATTTTATACCACACCAAAATATTTCTGTAAGAAATGATTGAAGACCCTGCAACCCTAGATTCTGTAGCAGCGAACTAGCAACACAGCGCTGCGGCGCCACGCTGTACTAGTGTTACCTAATTCAATTTCCTTAGGTTCCACTTAATCTTTGATAAATGATATAATCACAAAGCTATAAAAACATTGCTATTTAGTCAGATTACTTTATTTTAACACATTTGCTACACGGACAGTTAACAGTCTTCCTCATATCGTACTTGCATAGCACAGAAACAGAAGATTGTGCCGCGATGTAGATGTCCGTTACCAAGGATGATAGCAAGGTTAACCGCTTTGACCCGCGGGGACGAGGGTCCCTCAGCCTGCATTGCACGCATCTCCTTTCGCGTTGGGTGGGGGTGGTAAAGTGCCACGCACTGCCTTCGCTGTCCTCCCTCCTAGCTCCTAGGTCATGTCGGGCCCGCCACTGATCGGGAAGTCGCCGGGGGCGTTATGGTGTTAAGACTTCGGTTGGACCTGTAACGCCGCCACTACGTTGAAGAATGGCACCAGGTCTTTTGCCGAAGTAGTCGGAGCCTTTTTCAGGGCTCGGGAAGCCAAGCCTTGAAAGGCTGGCTCATAAATGAGTGTCGTACAAAGTATCTTCACTCAAAGTGACTCTTAACCAGCATCCTAACAAAATATGTACTTATACATACATTGCAAATCTTCATTTGCGACTTACTGATATGAAAATGATGCAAGCATATTTAGTACCTACCTAGGCAAGCGCGATATAGGTACATTAAATAAACAAATCAATTCAATGTGTAAAGACGTAAACAAGTACACGTAGGTATGTCACAATGTTTTAACGATAAATGCAATATTCGTGCTGTTTCTTCAGCCATCACATTAAGATGTACTTAATTGTTTTATTTACCGTCTCAGTAATGCATTTTAGAAATTGACTTGTAGGTATAACATGTTGGTGTACGACGGGATGTGTAAAATGAATGTTTTACAAAATCATTTGAAGAGATTACTTCTGTAGCAACTAATATTACAGTCCAAACATACGATGAGACAAATTTAGCGTCAAATGTTTTTAGAGAATTTCACCCCCGCCGCCGCGCCAAATGAATGTTAATAAAACCTTTGACACATATTTTAATACATTTTATAAAGGATGTTACGTCTGATGAGACCAAGCTGTATTTTTTCTCCTGTTTGTATAAGATGTTTGCTAACGGTGTGGTGAAATTGGCTAATCATCGAGCTCGTAACGGGGTTAACTGCCTAGGCTGCGCCGGACGTAGGCACACATTTATCGTCACACGTCAATCCACAGTATATTACATATTTCTAATGGGGTTTGTAAGGTAAACGAAAGTTATTCATGATTGTAGATGGAGCACACATTACAAAGAAGTATCATATTCTGGAACATTATTTTCCTGTAACATTATTTACAGTCCTTACAAATAATTGGCTAGAATCCTAATTTAAAGGCCCGATTTATTCATCATCACTTTTCCATATGTCGTATAGTCCATCTATGACAAGTGATGTAAGAGAACTTACACACTTACATAAATATTTACCATCAAGATTGGATCAATCTAAATGTAACTACGATATTAGAGGCCAAAAGGTCGAAGATGGTATCTACTGTCTGCCAAAATGTCAAGTGAGGTATCAACACGCACATTTTTACATCGGCTATGAGTTTCAATTTCCAGAGTGTTGTAATAATCTATTCTTTTGTGTACTACCTATTGAGGTCGATATTTTTATTGGTGGAATGCAATGAAGCGATATGTGAGTTCGACAGCAAATGTGGCGTGTGAAACATTAGCGTTTGTGACACTATCGGGGCACCTCACCTGTCGGTAATTAAGGCTACGAAGCAAAGCTGTAAATTATACGTGTACCTAGTAGGTAAAGTAAAAGGCGTTTTTCCTATGTTTTAGCGATACTTCACACGAACGCCGCCGCCCACGTAAAATGCCGTAATAGTACATTACAAACTTGATCATAAATAAAAGTACTGGCAAGCTAAAATTGTAAGTATCTACTTAATTTATTCACTTGATAATTGGATTGCCCACATTCAATTTAGACTCAATTAAATCTTATTAAACAATTTCTCATCAAATCCCATACAGTTTTAACTAATTAGAATTATGCATCAGCACGACTAGTTCCGGAATTAATTATAAAGGCGGATGAGTAAATCTTATCGCGTTAAATAATTGCGTGTGAATCGATTTCGCTCACTGCGATGATAGTTAAGACACAAAGGTCATGCATTCCTTCATAGAGAGCTAGAAAGTTCAGTGATACATTACATGGTCACGCAAAGACACTAATGTATACATGATAATAGTAACATTTTGAATGGAATGAATCAGCTGTGCCTTTTATAGTTTTCAGAATTGCTTTTAGATATATATTTACCGGCTAATTTTAAAATAATATATCTAATGCATAAATAGAAACTAGGTAGGTATGTATAAAGTTCAGCTTTATTTAACAACTTTCAAATTAAACATTATAACCGCATTCGATTTTCAGGACTTTCCACTGCCAAAAGCAGCGTAAAATCGGATATTGTTTTTCTAATCCTAACAAAAACTCTTTACAAGTTTTTTTATCATTGCGTGGACCGTCTTCAATTTCCTGTGATACTAAAAAGATAACAATTTCTTTGGCGGCGATGTGAGCGGTGACTGCGTGTATAACACGCACGCAAGATTGCTATGCATTGGCATTCGGTATGTTATACAGAAATCTTTCTTTTTCTCAAGATAACCACGTACCTAACATGTTGAATTAATTGTACCTAATCGATTGGTAAGGAGAGAATAATATATAATCAAAGCATTACAAATGTGTAGTGTCTGTTACGACTAATCACCAAATCCACTAAACTATCATAAATATTATAAGTAGATTAAGATTTTATGTTATCTCTTGAATGAAATTATATAGTACACATAATTTAAGAAAGAAAAATAAACTACAACTGATTAAAGTTATAATTATGGGAAGAAAATGATATTATTTGAGGGAGCACAGCTGTACAATAAATTACCTAATGATGTGAAAGATTGTAACAACTTAAATATATTTAAAAAGAAACTTAGGAATTATGTATGACCACTCTAATCTTAACCTAAATAATGTATGTATTATATAACTGGAGGTGTAATGAATTAATTTAATAATAAGTACGTTGTATCTCATTTTAAGTGAACTGTTCTTATGAGAAATAAAATATCTTTAAACCGAAATTATACGCGGACAAAGTGGCGGGTACAAGCTAGTTCTTCTAGTGAAGGTATCAATTAAACCGTAAATAAATAAGTAAAAATAGAGCCATTATTTGTTTTAGCAAAACCGTTTTACCATGACTCAACTATTAAAATTAATTGCTACCATAAACAATTTAGGGTATGAAATTGAGACTACAACATTTGGCAACATTCACGGATTGAGTAACGCGGAGAGCCTGTTCTTCCAATTATGTACTGCGAGTACTGCGGTCCTACCATATCTTAACATTTCCGTTACATCCATATTTGCATGTACTGCGTCAATCTGCGCGGCTTATGCCATCTACTATCGGATGTTGCAGATTAGAAGCACATTTTGTTACACACAGATTGCTAAAGCAGATTTATTGCTAATTACCTGTCTATATCTGTAGATGGTTTTCGATATTATAAGAGAGAACTTCCTACTTAAGCGCTAAACAAATTATGTAAAATTTCTATCCCATATGTGGATAAGTTATTAACTTATTAATGTTAGGCAGTATTCCGCATAGTACCCACAAGCTTAATAAAAAGTAAAACCCTAGTATATGTTAGTAAATAGACTGCAAGGATAGCCGTGTGTTATAGTTCACCACGCCAATTACCGCAGTGCGCGACGTGTTGTGGGTTCGATGCCCGCATGGGACAAGCATTTGTGTGATTCACAAATGCTTGTTCTAAATCTGGGGGTTCTTTGTGTATGTAATTTGAATGTTTGTGAAACTCCTCGCGACACAAGGACTAAATTCATTAGTGCGAGAGTCACAATAAAAAAATCTAGATGTTACCGACATCATGTTCTAACAGTAACACATTGAATTCAAATAGACGAATATTCTTTATATTGCTAAGCTAACAAGTTTGTTCTAGTAAACCGATCACATTACATTTCGATACGGCGTGATTGAACACGAACACCACATTCTCACAGCCAGGTGACTGCAGGATTATAAACGGTCATTGCGTAATTAGCATCGAATGTGAATGGATACTTTTATTGTATAATATAGAGCTTTATTCTTATGTTAAAAGGTGCGCGGAAATTTACTTAAAGCGATTGATTCAACATAGTCTTACATATGTTGATATGGTGAGGCATAGTTAGCATAATTATAAAGTAATTATTGTGATACCATTTTTGGAAAAGAAAAGTATCTATTATGACATAACCCAATGCCTGTTTTTTTAATTCATCTATTATATGGGTCATAGAAGTTTATTGTGTTACATAATCTCCTCCCACAATGTATGATAATTAGCAAATACGGTGTTACGCAGTATACCATATATTTCACATAAACATTTTACGCCCACATGCTATTCAATGGATTAATTGAGCATCACTAATTAATTTTTATCATCGTTCCGTCCGGCATGGGCAGTGAATTCAATTAATAATGTTAAAGGTAAATTAGGAGAACTCATATTGTCATAATGTTAACATGTTATGGTGTAGAATAATTTAAATTAATTAAGAGCTGATGATACACCCACTTTTAAAAATTTGTTTAAAATATTTTAAATCATTAGCCATATGTTTTTTTCTGTTTACATGTCCCACAATTTTGTCGATTACAGGGATCGAAGATCGTAGTCGCAATACTTATTCAAAAAGACAAAGCCTAGCGCATTGCACCAGACGAAATGCTTTGGGTTCTACATAGCTATTTTAATACTACATATAGGCAAATCTTATTGCAGACAGATAGCTACTTAGGGACAGCATTTATGTCAGCACATCAATTTTTTATTCGCCATAACGTTATTAGGTATCTCTGCAGAATTCGTAATCTACAGAATTTCTTTGCGTTAAGCAATAATCAAGAAAGTTTAGGTAACAGGTAAGTACGACTTTGATTGGTATCTTGAGGCTTTATTTTACCATATTTAATTGCTAAACCCGGAAGAACAATGGCACGTCTATGATACTGTAACTTATCGTATATCTTGCAAATCAATCAGAGTCACAATAGAATTGCCCGAGCGCTTTCACTGCGGACGCGCCTCCTCACCTATTGAACGCCATTTGTCTGTGATTTTGACCCCATCAATCTAACTGTGAGAATGTATTGTAATGAACTATACCGTGAAGTGATACATTGAAACTATTTTATTAGATCTTGAATGAAACGAATGTACACATTTCTCATAGCCGCTTATATTGTGCCGATAGATCTTTGATGTAGATACGAAGTGGAATATGATACTAATGAACTGACTTATCATGTATAGCTGACGATTAAGGCTTTTACTGGTAAGCGATTGCGAGATTCAATCATATCTTCTTAATATAAACGTAATATAAGTAAATTAAATATCCGTAAGTAAAGACGTAACTTTCTCAATGATCTAGGTAGTAAGTATCAACAAGTCTATCTTATTAGTTTTAAAAGCATATATTTTGTCTTAGTAATAAAACTCTATTAACGGACCAATAAAATTGTCCTCAAATTTCTTTACTAAACATTAAATAATTTATTCCTTAGTACAGGTATCATACTCTCCAATCGAGTATTGTAAAAGAAATTGTGATAAATTCAATTTTCTCAGCATTGTAAGCAATATCCGCATACTTCGCTGTTGGCATTTACCTGACCTCTGCCGTCAAAACGGCTGGGAAATAACTACCATTTGAAAGATGACACAACCCTAAAAGTAGTTGTCTCTTATAAAAGGTCTGTACTTCCTTATACATACATATAATAATAAAGCATACAAATTTGATTTAAGGATAGCGGGGCTTGGGGTGAGATGAAGTTAACATATATAAATACTCTACAACGCGCTAAATTCTATTCCTACATGCGACAAACAGTTGTGTGAACAAAAAATGTTTGTTCTAAAACTGAATGTATTTGTGTACGTGGTTTAAATGTTTATAAAAACACAGAACGATACGGAAACGATTCCCTAATATGGGAGTCTTTATTTAAACAATAAAATCGAGCATTTGAATCAATTGCCGTCATTAATATCAACCTACCTATGTCATCAATTAACATAGAACGATTATGTAAACTGAGGAAGGCATAGGGTAAGTACCTACTTACCTACCTACATTAAAATATCAGATACCATTCTGACTTAATTTTTAAATGCTTATCTGGGAAATGTTAGGCAATTTCAGCAAGTTTATAAACAAGTGTAAATAAAAACAATTACCGTATTAGGGACAAGGTCCATATTGAGACTATGAGACTGCTCTGTTATTCTTTTAAATTGTTTCTGAACGTTCTCGCTTTTTCCCGTGTTTATTGCACAGAAGGTCAACAACGCAAATGATCGTCTCAAAATGTGATGGTAAGATAGCGTCAATGTTAAATGTATCCCAAAACTGGTTAACATTGCATTACCTAGCTTTGTACCAGGCAAAGTACTGTAAACATTTGTATTTTAATGTTTGCTTACGTCTTAAAACAATGTTTATACACTACTCCAAGGACTAAAGCGACTAGCTGCCATCCTCGGCACATCCTTTCACGACCTACAAAAAGGTATTTATGAATGGGCGCTTAAACAAGCGATTGCCTACTCACCTCAAAGGTATTCATTTAATATCATATGTATTCTTGCTAGATTAGTATATGAATGCATTCAACTTTGCTAATGGCCAATTATTTGTTGGTTTGACTACCTCATTTTAATATTTATCAAAATGCATAGAAGCTTAGGTAATCATTTAAATTTCAGAACTGGATTTTAGTACCTAGGTACTAGTATTTGTACATTATCTATGAATGTTCTAACTACCCTTTTTTACAGGGTGAAAAGCCAATGACTTCAACCCACGCGGTAGTAGGTTCTACCGCGTGGGTTGAATTGAAGTCACTAAGTATCTATACTTACGAGTACTATTAAAGAAAATTCATTGTTTTTTTTTATTTGTCTTTGGTCAAGTGGTGGCAGTTGGGTAGATAATTAATTGACTTTATCATCGATAGTTAAGAAGCCGAAATCCTGATCCACATTGTCTTAAATTATAAGGGAGTGTCTTTTTTTCTATCTATTTTGACCGAAATATTTAACGTGAGAACTTGCCGACTAGAATGTGTAAGAGTAAAAATAACACACGTGTTTTAACAATATGAAAAGGAAGTTTCATTCGATTAACCTACAAAAAATGCACCTTGAACTTTATATACTGACAATGAGAAAAACGATAATGACCATCTTCGGCAACCCTTCACTTTGTACAAAATGAAGTGCTGATGGCACCAATCTCCACAACTAAGTGCTCGAATATTGAATTTGTAAAGAACTAGCCATAGGTACCTACCCATTTTGCCGCATGCATAGGCCGCTAGAAAAAGGTCAACATACCAGTTTAGTTACGCGCAGATTTATAATTGACGCGCTTACCTAATAGTTGAATGAAATTAAGATAAATGGATTTTAGATTAATCATCTAAGTTAGTACCTAGCTGTATCTACGTAACCTGTGTAGGTGGTCAACCTTATTAGATTATGTATTTACGAGAAGACTACCTAGGTACCTACCTACTAGAGCTTTAACTTGATGCGAAAAGCTACAGAATACTTTTTGGTAGGTACCTACTTACTAGAGATTTAGGTGAAAATTTTGAACTATAGGTAAGTTTTATTAGCCTAGGTTAATACGTAACCTTGACCTGACAAATCCGGCCATTAAGCCTCTAGGATGTATACGTACCCAAACTACTTACCTATCTAATAAACTTAATAGCCACCAGCATTTAAGTATTTTATGTGGCTAACGTAAAAATAAACTAGAAAGTATATATAGTAACCTACCCTTGCATATAGGTCTGCTTCTTTACGTAAGTAGGTATACCTTACCCATGATACAAGAGAAAATTTAAAGTTAGAAGTGAGGCAACGCAGATATTTTGTAGGCACCCTAAGGCAGAGGGCCTAGCAATCTCAAACCTATTTAAAACCGTTTACTGTAACGGTTCCGGCAAGTACTAATGCACTGCAAACAACGCCAAGAGCGAAGCGTGAAAACATCTCTAAAACAAATGCTGACGAGCCTTCTACGTAACCATTTCAAAGCTTCTAGTGACCTGGTAAAACTACCGCATTGAGTCACTGATCCACCAATGCATTGAATTCATTTACCATGTATGGATAAATATCTTCATCACTTTGCAATTTACTTTCAAACGTAAATGTGCGTAGTAAAAATCTTGCAATGTCCTTCTTCGTATGGAATAGGTAGGTAGCTTTATTTTATATATGTGACTGGAACGAAACCGCTACACTGAAATTCTTAATTGTAATATGTCGGAGTAACCACAACTAAGTAGCTGCTATATTCTAGTAAGTATAACACTTTCTGACACCTACATCGTTATTTGTGACTGCATGAATGGCAGAGTGGTGCATGACGTGCTACGGGTTCGATCCCTGCATGGGATAAGCAGCTGTTCTTCGTGCATGTAATTTGAATGTTTGTGAAACCCCCTTAATTCTTGTCTCTCGCACAAGGATTAAATTCGCTAGTGTTAAAAAATATATATAATATTCTTTTGATTCTTGGTTTTTTTCATTTTAGTTTGACTGCCTTTTAATCTCTCGAAATCAAAATCAAAATATTTTTATTTCAAGTAGGCACTCTCAAAATGTTAAATGACTAGTTGCGCAGTTCCTAAATGTCACTTCCATGGAGAAGAACCGGCAACTAACTCCATAGGTTACTCTTTAAAAAAAAAAAAAGCTGTCCATCGGCATTCAAGCAACTTAATCTGGTTTACTATCAAGCCTACCTGTTCGTCACACTGATCGTAACACAGTGATCCCATTATAGTAGGACCCGATATAGCGGAAGGCGGCACTGCGGCCCGCACCGGGCACTTCCGCGCATTGTGGCTGCGAACCGGGTCGACCCCCCCTACTTACGACACGACTTTACACCATGCAGGTAACGCACTATCCATGAGTACCCAACTAGTTCTCTTTAAGCGGTAATTGCTGTCTAGATGCCTGATTGTATACCTGTACTAAATGTGTAAGAAATTATGCGTTAATGCGAAAGTATGTAACTCTGTCTGTCTCTTTCCGTTTTATAGATATACCACTCAATCGATTTTGATTAATTTTGAACTTATTGAGAGTAAACTACAAAAAAGAATATAGGCTAATTAAACACAAATAGTAGAAAGAAAAACTTAAAACATAAGGAAGGACTCGAACCTGCGACCACTGGCTCAACGCGCCAGTATAATAATATAGGCTAACTAATATTCACGCGACCGGTGCCGCGAGCAATAGCTAGTGATTTTGCCTTTCTGTTACTCTTGCACGGCTAAACCACTCCATCGATTTAGATGAACTTTAGTATGGCGAAAACTTGAACTAAAAGAAAGGATCGGCATTTTTTTGTAGTAATGACCAAAATCCACGGGCGCGAATCCGCGGCCGCTAACTAGTATAATATGCTACACTATGTAGGTAAGATCAATTATGTATAAATATCTGGACTAGCTAGCATGTTTGTGAACCGAGGGTTCCAGTAATAGACCGGCTGTTTTAAGTGGTATTGCACGAAACAACTTGACCTTAATAAAGAATATGCTTGTTGGAACACCAGTATTTGGATAGTAGATAGTGTAGAGATATCTTTTAAAAGGAGTTATGTTAGCTACATGAAAGGCTAGGCAAACTACTGTGCATGGAAATGAAAACAAAATTTACATTACTTTGACTTTTTATTTACAATATATTAATATCCTCTTATTTTTTTTTCTGTTTTTCTTTTTTACATTATTTTTCAGTTCAGGCACTAAACATACTCTTTCATTTTATTTAAGCGTAAACACACAGTTTTAACATTAATGTAAGACCTCACTTGTAAATAAAAGTGCGATTTAAGTGGACAAAATCTATTACAGTAAAATTAAATACTTTTAGCAAAAATACGCCTTTGGCGTGAAGAGATCACCTGCGCAATAATCTCAATACAATATGGCTTAAGTTACCGTTAAACCTAAACTACGTACTAAAAAGCATTCCACAGTTTTAACAGATATTGCACAATTAACGTATGTGTACAACAATTTAGCGCAGAAGAGCCAAAAGAAATGAACGCTAGACGTAACGCAGCTAATGTATGCCAAGTCACGTCCAGGGATATACGTTACTTGGCAACAACAATCCGACATCAAACTACTGAACATCAGGTTTTGTTATCCTAACAACTAAATACTAACGTAATTTAACATTCATTACATATAAGTGAGGTCCGTCTGAGGTGTTGAGATGGGGAAAAAAGAGATTATTAAAAAATAGGTACACAGGATGGCAGTGTGCGCAAGCTGTGTCCTTTTAAATATCCAAACCATGCGTTAATTTGTTCACATCCTGTAACATTCTCGTTTTAATTTCAAGTGACATTTAACGACATTACACAGATAATTTGTATAATAATCGTTTAATAACTTGTACTTTACATCTAACAACTAACATAAGTAAACGAGCATACCCCAAACCATTCTAATAACCAGTTCACGCTCGCTTGTCGCTATCAGCGACGCATTTGTCCGTCCATCAACAATTTACAGGAAGCGTGAGTTTTGCATCATCGACTTAAGAATTATTTGCTGATTCATATTCAAATGCTACACATTGTAAAGTACCAAAAATAAACATTAAATCAATAATGATATATTTTAATTGGTGTTCTTCTTGATGGCAAGATAACTATGTATTATAATAATTTGGTTAAATAGTGATATTTTATATAAAAATATAGTTCTTTTTATTGCCATTTTAAAATTTGAGATCTACATTAATAATTATACTAAATACATGTTCACTGTACATACATAGTGAAATTAAACAGGTACTATTTTACAATCATGATATTTCGTTTTGTCATTGCATCAACTCCTAAATATCGAACAGGTAAGATATATAACAGGGCACGGTAACAGTAGTTCGATCAGAACTATGTAGCTGAATGATATATCGCAAAATGTACTAAAAAAATTTGGTCTGTCAACATATGCATTCAGATACATTTTTCTAATCAATCTACATCCGTCTACATCTATGAAGAGGAGTAAACTGGAAACTACAAGTAACAACCATACTCAAACAAATAAATAGCAACATTAAGTATACCATAGCCAATTTTTGTTCAGGGCAAGTACTAGTTACACAAAGAACATAAATTAGGTCTACTTAGTATTTATTAATTTATCAACAAACGGGTTGAGAAGTGGTCTCGGGATCAGTGGGGGTAAAAAGGAAGGTGGAGCAGGCATCAGGTGAGGCGGCAGGAGGGACAGCAGGAGGGCGAGTATCAGGTGAGGTTGCAGGATTGCGGGCAGGAGGGCGGGTATCAGGTGAGGTTGCAGGAGGGCGGACAGGAGGGCGCGCAGGAGGGCGCGCAGGAGGGCGGGCCTCAGGTGAGGCGACAGAAGGGCGGGCAGGAGGGCGCGCAGGAGGGCAGGCATCAGGTGAGGCGGCAAGAGGGCAGGCGGCCGCAGGAGGAGTGCCAGCGCCGCTTGCGCCGCGACGACGCCGCGTCCGACAGCTCCGCCGTCGACAGCGTGCGCGACCCGCCCGACCCCAGCTCTGCAAGGCGCACCACATGTCACTCACTTACATACAACGGACAAGTTTCATAGTGTATACTGTTAATAACTTGACATATAATTGCATACATTTTGCATTATGAAACTTTTATAATTTTATCTAGTTTTTTACGAAATAAAATAACATGGATAAAACTTTCAAAATAAATATTTCCATAAACTGTTTTAAGCCAGCACACACACGTAGCGTTGGAAAATTTTACTAGAATTAAAAGTAAGACCGTTTGACACGTCTTTAAATTTTGAACGAAAAAGTTTGCGCGCACACGGACTGCTTGAAGTAGTCGGTATCGACTGCCTAACATCATGAGAAAGTACTTTCTAAGTTTTGAGTTTCTTGAAAATGTATAGAAAAAACATAAATGGCTGTATATTTTAACAGCGTTGAAAAAGAAGCTTGCATTTTATTACATAAAGAGTTCGTATACCTGACTATTTAATATTCATTTCAACATGATACCACCATAAGATCCTGAGAAAAAATCTGTTCTTTTTTTTTCTTTTTGAGGTACGGAACCCTAAAAAACAAGCGGCCGGGAGCCGGAAGTGACGCGCGAGAGCGGTCGACAGCTCACACAGTC
The DNA here is from genome assembly GCA_932294365.1 of Diachrysia chrysitis. NCBI lineage: Eukaryota > Metazoa > Arthropoda > Insecta > Lepidoptera > Noctuidae > Diachrysia > Diachrysia chrysitis. The sequence goes on from OW028645.1 coordinate 5,868,728, forward strand.
CGTGTACGTTGCTATGCTGATGCTGATGCTTGCGCTGTTTAAGTACAGTCGGCCTAAGAATTTCGTACTATATGTGTGTGGCAAAAGAATTATGTACTCCCAAATAACAAATAATAATTAGACTCATTACATTACCGTTCTTTTCTGACGGCAATATTATAAAAAAAAAACTATAATTAGTACATGTTCTACGTACACTCAAAATACAGTATGTATATAGAAAAATATATTTTACTGTATAGCGGGTTATTTATACGATATATGCATCTTAATATATTTAATCAGATATAAATTAGTTGTAATTTGTATACAGTTAGGCGGGTAAATATATAAATAGACGAGTTTTTAAAGCCTTCAAGCATAGATTGGGGAGTCCTTCACTCTCATGCAACGAACCTAACTCAAGGAACAAACGCGAGCGCGCACGTGACCCGCTATGCGCACTTCATCAGACTCTGAAAATGTTAACTCTATTTACCTTTTGAAGCATATTTACACGAGCTTAACACATTAGGATGAATAGATACTCTAATTAGCACCAGCTACGCATTAAGTATCTTGCAATACAACTAAATCTATGCCCGACAGGCTCTCCTACAGTTTAAACCACGAGGCACAAGGAATGTTCTTTTAAATATCATAAAATCGGAAACCATAAAATATATCTGGCAAATTTTAACGTAAGTACATGTCAAAATAGCAATAAACATCAATAATGAAATCTTTACATAACAATGCCTTACAAAGTTGCGTTGATATTACATGTAAGAGCCGACAAGTCTATAAAAACTGTTAATAGGTACTTATTATATGAACAGTCATTGCCAAGAATCAAGTTGTACTGAGCCAACACGGCAGTAAACATGCAAGTTAGATGAAATTTAATGACATTACAATTGAGAATGCAATACCTACTAATCTTTTTATTAAATCTCTGAAATTAATAAGCCCTGATATACAGCAACGTCTGAGAATCTGAATCATTTTCTAAAGACCACAAATTATTTTAATAAAGTAACCTATTTTTATATTCTCATTACGTAAAACTATTCAAACCAACTTAATAAAAAAATAAGAAATAAAATAGGGAAAAAAAATAAAAAGAAGTCATTCTTGAAACTATATTCTTGAATTATTTTTGTATCTATTGAATTCAATCATGTTCCAAACTAAATGAAAAGGCATTCCCATGAGGTATTTTCAGCGTCCTAATATTCAAATTAAATTATAATATGAACCAACCATGTCTCAAGTCTCTCTCAGTGAAGTACTCCTGTGCCGAGGGGTAGTGTCGCTCCACTAAGTACGGGACGACGGTGGAGGAGTGCAGCTCGTCCGAGCGCCGCGAGCGCGGGGTCACGAGCCGCTCGCCCGCCTCCAGCGGCGGCCGGGCCTGCACCCACCTGCAGCAAGTTTAAACGATTTCCCTAATTATATAGTTTTAACAAGTTTACAGTACTTTCATAATTCGTTTCTAAATTAAACAAACAGTTTGTTTTTATCGATCGTTTATTTTATTTGGCGCATAGAGTAGAGTACTAGCAAATTGTAATGCTTAAGGTTTTTTTTAACTAAGCGATATACATTTAGCTAAGAATATAATAACACAAAACCTTCCAAAAATACAGTAAATAATTAATTATAAAATAATGTGAAAATGCGACGTCTTTATTAAAAATTGAAAACAAGAAAGTTAGGATTGGTTTTATACTATGTTTTGTTGTCTCACATGTATTTTAATGTTTTTATATCATACTAACTAAAAAACTATAAGTATAAATAACAAGAATATTGCTGAACATATCCATGCTGACCGATCTAGAATTGTATTATGCATCGCCGCTACCTAAACAGTTACATTGTTGAGCAAATTATACTTGTTTTAAACATTTACTTCAACTACAATACATACATATAAACATAATACTTATTAAAGCGTAAACAACATAATCTCGACGATCTGGAGTACTACATTAGTTCACCTTTAACATAACCTTAAAGGTTTTAAGAGCAACATGTAACATTAGCACTACAAAAGAAGTAAACACCAAAGATTACTGGTTAAAAATATTTATTTAATACATTGGTAGCGGAAACTGGTAACTATAATCCAGAATGATGAATAATGCAATTAGTCACAGTATTTTGTACTACTTTGTTATCACATTGTATGCTACAATAAGAATTCTTTAAAACTCAATAATTTTTCGTAGGTCAGGTCAGATGTGATTCTATATTTGTCCTGAAATATTTGCAAATTTATGTGATTTATTGGAGATAGCTGATTGTGATACCGAATAAGAGCAGAGTTCTATATTTTTCCCAATACTTACCACCTACACAAGAACGCTAAATTGAGGACAAACTCATCGCCATTTTATTCCTGACGATTTCAAAGGCCTACACTTTTTTACATGCCGCTGCCAAACAGAAATACTTACTAACATTGGCGGGCCTGAGAATGGCTTGTAATATAAAGAGAGTATTATTGAAAATAGCTTGAATGTTTGCCAATGCAAGACCATTGATTTAAATCCTATAAAGGTGGCGTTTACTATTCTTATGACAGTTCATATGGTGTTGCTAAATTAGGTACTTACCTAATGTGCAAATAAATGTCGGTAACATACAAATTTGGCACACTGGACAAATTCATGTAATTAGCGTCCATTTTGATGTGTCATCGGTCCACATTAAAGTTACGTAAAAGTAATTAAAATTTCGCCATTTAAACATTAGTCATTATCACAAAATAATTACGTGATCATCAAGAACATACAATTGGTTAGGTAAGGTTAGTTAGTTGCTGTCATAAAAGTTTATTTGCTGAATATAACTCAATATTTGGCTAAGCATTTTATTTGGAAAATAACATATCTATCCATATTCTAGCTAGCGGAAAGCGACTTTGTTGTAAATATATTAAATTAATAAAGTTATAAATAATCTAAAAGAAAAGGCGTTTTCCTTGTCTGCCTGTTTATCCACTAAGTCTTTTTAAACCAAACCACGAATTTTAATAAGGTTTTAACATATATTATAGTTTTTAAAATTCCAAAATTATTTCGGCATAAAATGGCTATCGAGCAAAACATGACCGTGTCGTAGTAATTTCCCAAGTAGTAGTAAGCTGTAATATATACATACGAGTGTTTCCTAATCTCGTGCACGGTGGGCCTCAGGTCGGGGTCCCGCTTGAGCATGTTGGTGAGCAGCTGGCCGAGCGCCGGGCCCAGCGCGGCGGGCGGCGGCGCCGGCTCGCCGCGACCGATGGACTCCAGCAGCCGGTACACGTTGTCGCCCTCGAAAGGGTACCGACCCGTCGTCATATTGTATCTGGTGAAGAAAGTATGATTACTATAACTATATCATTTGCTCAATGGAAAGGACTTATATTAACAAAAGTTTTGGAATATATCTCTATCGGCCGAATACTGAACCGACATTCAGTTTTAAGTTGCCGTTAAGTCTCAAGCTGTCTCTTTAAAGTGTAAAGTAGGGACTTATAGTCATTTTCAAACGTCTTATAGTCGTGCACTCTTGGCAGTGTGGGCATGGTTGTTCCGATTGCGTACTACGTTGAGGGCGCCTGGCTTGCGCACATGTCTAGTCAATTTTCTGTCAAGCTTTAGCCTTGCTGTTTTTCGTTATTATTTCATTTACAAGGTAATCATTGAAATTAGTAGTTCGTCGTAATTTTACTGCCGAGGTCGGTTTATATTCAACTTAGAAATATATTCCAACCTCGGCTATAAAGTTTTTGCTGAGGAGCCACACACATATGGAAAGTAGATGGCCATATGGGCAAAACTGTGGGTAAAAGTTAGTGAGTTATAAAATAAATTATAAAAGAGGTTATACTATAAAAATGGGACTAAAGAACAAGGTTGGCAGTTTATTTTGCATTTATAACAATAAATAACACGGATGACATCATTGCTAAGTTCCGCTGTATGTTCGGGACTAACCAGCATGTTCCCTACTAAGTTTTGAATACTTTAAAAACTAATACAGGGCAAAAAAAAACATCCGATTTTAATTAAAGTTAGTGTTTATAATTGCAGAAGAAGAATTGCTCATAATTAATGAAAACAGATACATCAAACTAAACCAAAAACGGCTAACCTAATATGTATATAAATAAACTAGAAGGAAATAATGTGTAGTATTTAAATGATTTTATTATACATAGAGAAGGACAATAACAGCATTAATTATTTATCATATTCACTGTTTTTGCAATTATAATATAAATCATTATGTTTACAAACAAATAGTATTATTTTAATCTGTAGACTAAATAAATGGCGTCATAAACTCATTCATTATCATGTATGTATTTGTAATATAAGATTGTTTTAGATGTTGGAAAAATAAAACATGTGAGTTTTTTTATAAAGACGAAGATTAACTACCAGATATATTAGAATTATAATATATATGAATATTATTTACATAATAAAGCAACCTGTATAGTATGAAAACAATAGGTAAATACCCTTTGTATGTCAGACAATGCTATCACAAAGGGTCACTGTTAGTAGGTAATGTTCTACTTTCATTGACTTACAATGTAACTCCACTGCTCCATATATCTACTTTAACTCCAGAGAACTGTTCAGCGCCATTTGCAATTTCAGGAGGCTGAAACGCTGGGGAACCCTGCCCCGTGTAGCATGTATCCTCAGGAGAAAACATGTCAAGAGCCTGAAATGAATTACGTTTATGTTATAATAGTATATACTGGCCCGGAATACGATGCGCGAATTGAACCCTAATAGCCATAGACAGATAAGTGAACTGAAATGAGACCTTTGCTCTGTGGTAAGACATAATTTTTTATTAAAACATATATACTAGTTGAGTGCCTAACTTAGATAGACCCTGTATATTATGCTCTGTAATCCTTACTAATATTATAAATACGAAAATAACTCTGTCTGTCTGTCGCGCATTCACGCCAAAACTACTGAACCGATTTAAATGACATTTGGTACACAGATAGTCTAGAGCCTGAGAAAGGACATTGGCTACTTTTTCCCGCGATAACCGACATCCAAGCGAGCGGAGCCGCGGGAAACAGCTAGTACATTATAATTGTGTTACACAGCATCTAAACCTAGTACAAAGTACTTTTTAAAATATGCTTTTATTCAGACTTTATTTAACTCAAGTGACTCATTAAAATTTCCATTCTGTTACATAGTAAGTAGTACTATCTCATATCCAATTTAGTTAATTGGATTTACAATACTCCGATGCTAATTAGATGTCTAGGTCTGCATGCATGTGTGCATTTTATTTGCTTGAACTGCAAATATGTTATGTCAATTTAACTTCAATAAAAACTGAACCATAGCCAAAAACTACCCACATATTAAAAATCTTATGGTTGTCACTACAGCACTCTTGATGAAAATAGGCATATTATTGTTAATTTCAGAGAATAATTTTATAATAGTTCAACAGTATCTACCAAAACATATTTTAAGAGTTTAAATTACAATACTAAAATAATAATTTACTGTTCTTTACACTAAAATTTATACTTTAATATACAATACAAAGATATTTACCTCAGCCACTCCAAAATCAGTAATTTTAAGTTTTTCGTCTAGAGTCAGTAATAAGTTTCCTGGCTTGATATCCTTATGGACTACACCTTGACCATGCAAGTACTCTAAACCATCTAGAAGTTGTGTAAAGTAGTCATGGGCCTGCCGCTGAGGAAACTTCTTGCCTGGGCTTGCTTCCAACATATCCTGAACAAATATTCACATGTTATTATAAGAAACAAAGGTGTCACAACTAAACAGTGTTAAAATCTGTTGCTGTTAATTATTCATATTACATAAGACCATTTATTTAGTTTAGTTTAGCTTTCTCTAGACTTAGCTTTTTGATTGGCTCATTGTACAGTAGTAATTGATAAAAAAAAAATCAATAATATGAGAAACTATTCTGTGGTAACATGGAAAATCATAACTAAGATTTATTCATTTGTAGAAACTAGCCTTATAAGTGAACATGATAATATAAAGAATATTTTAAACCAAAACAATGTATTCCACTGACTAGGAATCTAGTTAAATAACTGTAATATAATTCTTTGCTTACATAGCATGAATTGCATAAGTGTACTTGAGTGTCAAAACCTCATGTTTACCTAAATTACTTTTATCATTATCTAATTACTAAGGCAATCTATTTTAAACCCAAGTGCATATTGTATAATTAAAGTGATAGTAATGAACATGCAATTGGTATTTATATTGAAAAATATTAGTGCTATAGTTATTAAAAGCTTTAAATATGGGTATTATGAGATAGAATACTTTATTAGAGGATAATAAGTAACAGCTGTTAGCATACCAGCTTTGCATGTACAAGCTTGGAAAATCGAAATTGTTTTGCTTAAAACAATGATGCTATTTAATTCTAAAAATATATAATACATAGTAAACATACCTGAAGCACACCCACACAAAACTCCATAACAAGGTACATTTTTTGTTTTTCATCATTATACATAACATCGACTAGTTCTATCACATTTTTGTGTCTAAGTATTCGGAGCAATTGTATTTCTCTCTGTACATTTTGTTCACCATTTGGTATTCTTCTTAATTTTCTCTTTTTCAATATTTTTACAGCTCGCCTACAGAGAGTCTCTGAGTCTAGCATCTCTTTAACTTTACCATATGAACCCTCCCCTAACACATCTCCCATTACATACTTTCCTACCATTTTGCATTTTTTCTTTTTGCTTCTGTATATTATATCGGCACTATCGACTCTATGAAAACATAGATTAGTTTGGTCGTCTAAATTAAGATCTAATTCATCTATTTGATCATTGTCTAGCCATGTCACGGAGTGAGGCTCGGGACTTCCATCCAACATAAAGTTCTCGTCGCTCTCTTGCGGTGCTATAATGGTTGATACCTCATACTCCTCATTGTCCACGTCCGGAAGACTTTCACTACTGCTGATTTTCCTACACATTCTTGGATCCATTATCTATCAAAACAACACATTTGTAAATCTATGCGTACTGCAAGGCCTTTTGTCATGAGATCATGAAGGCTATATCAAAATAAATTTACTTATTTAAATTACACATATCTCAAAATTTTCACAATTGATAAGGACAAATACCCATATAAAAATTATACTCTTTTTATTTGTATGTAACAAAATAGGATGGTAAATAAAATTATGAACGATCGCGCAAATGCTCCATTAGACAAGAAGTCTAGAACCACAGATAATACAACATTTGTTTATGGAATTTGAAGGTTGCGCGTTGAAGTTCATGTAATGTTGCCTCAAGTAATACATTACTTTAGTCGATTTTTGAAATAAATAAATTAATAAAGCTTTCCTCTCAAGTATTTTAAAATTAATCAAACGAAAAATGAACGCGTGAAACATTAGCGCGAACAATGGGTTTTAGCGTCTGAATTTGTTTCGATTAGATATTACAAATATTTTGATGACGTCACGTGCCAATACTCTATAGTTCATAAAATATAGCTTGATACCTGCGACGTTTGTCAGAATGACATTACTAGGGATGGGAGCGTCTTTCGTATTTTATCGATTATTTTATCTATGTCGAAATGAGTTTTATAAAAAATGACATTGTAACGACATTGAAAGAAAGAATTAAAGATGTACCTAAGTTTAAATCATAATAAGGTGAAAATAAATGTTTTCTTTAGAAAACTCCCCACTATCGGTTTATTTTGCCGTCACGTCGGCACTCGTACTGACTCAAAAAAAATGGCGCCCGCTTGTTTCCTGCACGCGAAACCATTATTGCCAGACTAAAAAAATACGAATCTATAGTTAAAACATTATTTTATTTAATAATTTTATCCATTTAAATACTAGTGAAATTTTCATAAACTATTATTTTATCGATATTCGTCTGTCAGTCAGTTACACGTCCCTACCTGTCTTCAAAACGCGTTTATAAAATAAGCTAACAAACAAAAAATATTTAAGAAAAATTAGAAATTATTTAAATTACCCTTGTTTTTACTGGTATCCTTATAATAACATGATTGTTTTTAAAAATGTGTTCTATTTTTATACACAAATGTCGTATTCATATTTAAAAACTTGAACTTTTTCAGAAATAAATTTAGTAAAGCTGTCTTTAAAACAGAGTCGCTAACGTCGCAGGTATCAAGCTATATTTTATGAACCATAGCTAGCGAAAGTATATTAGCTTAGCTGTTAGCTGTCTCTGTCATATCATGTCAAAGTTTGTTACTAAATCCGGGCGCGAAAACACAGTTTAGTTTTAAATCATATTTTATTCATGCATGCATATTGAATAGCTAGCTGGTCTTTAAAACCGCTTAATTTTGCACCTGTTTCACAACACGGCTTTTAAATTACTGAAAGTCATTGATTTGTATGTTCGTAACAATGGTACTCATATTTGCTACTAGCTGTACCAGCGACGTTGTTCGCTTTCATGTCAGTCATTTATATGAACTAGGAGTACCTAACAAAGCATTCAAATTCTACGGTTTTTCGTAAATATTCCCTCAATATTATACAGCAATAATACCTTAAAAATACTTAATACCTACGTATTAAGTATTTTTTGATGCAACGTTTACAGTCTATCTGATAACGGCCAAAAGAAATTGTCGATTACTAGGTAATTATGTTAAATTATTTGTTAAGCATTAAGGCAACCGGAGCGGTTATTTGTAATTAATACTTACATATAGTAGAAAGACAAACTTAAACCTCAGGCAGGACTCGAACCTACAACTACTGGCTTAACGCGCCAGTCGCTTTACCATCTAAAGTACCGAGGTTTTATATATTTTTTAAATGTATCTAAGATATGTATAGGTAGATAGATAGATAATAGATACCTAATCAGAGCCATTGGAAAATATGATCAATGTTTTATAATTCCATATTGGAATATTATTCCAATATGGAATTTGGCATTTCGAAGACATCACACCATTGAGAAACGACACACGTCACGTCGCGCTACTAGCACTTCTGGGAATGATGTAAGCAAAGGAAATGAAAGATACGTTTTGTATATTATTTTCTGGTTGACTATTTGATTTAAATGCAAATTAAAAAAAAGCAGGAGTAAGTATGTTTTTTAATCCATATTCATACTAATATTATAAATGCGAAAGTAACTCTGCCTGTTTGTCTTTCTGTATGTCTGTTACGCTTTCACGGCTAAACTACTGACCCGATTTTGAACAAACTTGGTATGGGGTAAGTTAGGATTCCGAAAAAGACAAGCTATTTTATGCCGTGATAACCAACACCCACGCCGGCGGAGCTGCGGGGAACAGCTAAAGCTAATAGGTACTGAGTCTACATGACTGTTATTGCGCTCACCAGCAGGCGCCACTGGGGCGTCATTTGTCAAAGCCCACCAACAATCTATGTAATATGACATTTCGGACATCGCGTGCGACTAGCGCCCCTGGCGGCGATATTGTTAACGGTCCGTAGCCCTCATAAGTGTATAAATATAGGAAGGAATAAAAATAAAATAAACATTTATAAGGGATACTTTATATAATATAAATTAACAAGATAGGCAGTCATTTAGGAATAATATTCATCCTGGGATACATTGATTTGAGGATGGTTCTAGTACTTGTCCTTTTTCTCGTTCATTTCTTTCTTGAGGATTGCGAGACGAGTAAGGCAGGCATCACGCCAGGCGCGTCGCTCCTGCAGTTTATCCAAGGGAACCATCTTGTTCAATTGTTCACAGACTGTTTCAGCGCTTGTGCTAGTTGTCATTTGTGGAATTTCACCCATAGTTTTGCTGACGCTGTAAATGGTGTCGCCATAACTGAAAAAAAAAATTTTCATACTTAGCCAAAAGCCATGGAATAATAGGTTGGAAAATAATTAGGTGCCTTCCTACTTACCGTTCGATATAATTCTTCATGCCTTCTGCGTTTAAGTGCGCAGTTTCCAGCGATCCAAGGAAAGCGTATCTCATGCCAAGGCCTTCAGAGATCACCTTATCAATGTCTTCCACGTTCACGACTTTGCTGTCCACCAAACGCCATACTTCGTTCAGGATTGCGTACCTGTAGATTATATGTGTAGATAAAAATTATTTACTTATCTTGAGAGTAACTTGAATTACGTTATTAGATATTGATTGATTGATTTTTTTCTATAATATGATTTTTTTCTATATTATTTATTTCTATTCGACGCACATATAGATAACTTTTTCAAAGTTATATGTTTCTTAATAATTATCATGATATTATGTATCTTAATTATTCAAAGACACTATCGGAAAACGATAAACGAACACATCGTGAGGAAACCTGGATTCCAAAAATTGGAATCTGAAATCCCGCAATGAGCAAGATCAGAAGAGGCCGGTGCCCAGCAGTGGGACATTTATAGGCTGATATTATTATTATATTCAATGGATGAAATATCAGTACGACATATATCAATGCCGATATTGGTACTCTCCGTCCGACGATCTAATCTACAGCACTCATTGAAAGTAATAGAAAACGTATTTAATTAGGTATTAAGTACCTAGTTTAAATAGTACCTAAATACGTCTACCTAGTTGTTACATGTAAGGTACGTGAATCTTTAGAAAAAAAAAACGAACTTTTAATCATCTCAGTGGGGTCTTAGAAGTTTTCTTAAGGTTCAGGATTGAAAGTAGGTATTGAACAACATTAAGTTTCTTTAAAAGTTACTTACTGAATACGGTTAAGCACAAATCCATCAATCTCCCGGCTGAGAGAGACGGGCTCTTGTCCAATTTCCAGCATGATAGCCCTTGTTTTCTCACAGACATCCTTCCTGGTCCAAGGAGCGGGGACGATTTCGACAAGAGGCACATAGTACGGTGGGTTCACTGGGTGAGATACAATTACCTGAAAAAACAAAAAAATATTAAACTGAAGTCTAATAACAGTGACATAGATAGATAAATAAATCCTTTCGAATACTTATGATAATTCGATGGTGACCTAATGATGACTGTTAGTATATTTTACTAGAAAAATATATGATAATTTATAGCAAATCATGATATTCATTGTTATATATTACATAATAATATGTACCTAGATATCTACTCATTGACATATACGTGGTATTTATTTAAAGTGTTAACTTAATGTGTATGGGTTATTGAAACAAAAGTTTTGCTTGTCAGCAGACTCTTCATTTTAATTTGTTTTTTTTTTAAGCTCGTCCAAATTTTCACAACTCAAAACTATGTTGTAAATGTTGACTAAAGTTATATTTTACCATAATATGTAGTTATTTATTTACCTGCGCCTTATGTTTCATATGTTCAGAGAACAGCGATGGAAGAGTTGTGCTGGTGGAACTCGAAAGGATAGTTACGTCATCGACCACCTTGTCCAAGTTGGAGTAAACTTTCTTTTTCAACTCAAGGCTCTCAGGTACACATTCTTGTACGAACACTGCATCTTTAACGGCTGTTGCTAAATCCGTAGTTCCTGTAAATAAGTTAAACAATGGAATTTATTTGAAAGGGTATCTAAGGCGAATTGATTTAGAATCAAGTACCTACCTATTGAGATAATCAGTTACGGTCTGTTTCAATAGAAGATACTTATAAGTACTTTGTTAACAGTGTTTATATTCGACTTAGAATTATTTAATTGTTAGGTAAAAGTATTTAAGATAAGCACTCTAGAAAAATATAGCAGTAGGTATACACGTTATTACCTATTTACAATTCCTAAGAATATTATTGAAGTTCTGGATGCTATCTGTATACAATCGCGTCCTTATTTCCTTATCAAGCACTTGAACTATGCCTCCATAGGTACTATAGGATATATCAGGAAATCGTAATAGTACAATAGGTATAACAAATTGATTACGCATTATTTCCTGATCTGAATAGGAATAATGATTTTATTGATGAATGCGGAATAAACAGCCCTCATCCCATCGAGTTTATCAAGATTAGGTACATGACTCTATTGCGTATTAGATCTTGTTAATGAAAACGTTATGTAAGAATTATCTAAAAATGTAAGATACAAGGTAGATTCCTAAAATTCAATTAATACCGTCGGATACAACAATATATTATCTACAAGTACCTATGTAATGTACAATGTTTTCATGTTTTCGCAAAAAAGATGATAGGTACCTATTACACGACACGGGAAATGGCTTGTTTTAATTATGGCATAATAATCAAATTATGTATCTAATAATAATAACAAGTCATGCCACGTGTGAAAGAAGTTAAACGTTTTTATCTAGAACATAGAGATACCTACTTAATTTATTAACATAACAAGTATAGTGTGATAAAAAGAGCTACTTATTACGTAGGTATAGGATAACATTGATAGAAATCAGCAAGTCACAACAGAGCATGACAATGACTTAACCACACCCCCAACAGAATTTTTCCCTAGAAGTCTTGCACAGTTTTAGTAGTTGTGCTAAACAATTTGTCTATCTTAGCTGGGGTTGGCTTCCAGTCTAAACAAATTAAGCTAAATACCAGTAGTATAAACATGAAGCGACGGTACATTACATACACAGAAAGAGCCATTACTCTACTTATACTTTACTTTCAACGTTGACGTACCTACGTAAAGGTTGAAAATAGGTTACACGTTAACATACTTATATAAAAATTTGAAGCTTACCCTTGATGCACTTGTACTGTTGATCAGCATTTAGTTTGCCGCGCAGCAAGCCGTCTTTCTCCAAAGTCTTCAGCTGGACTTTGATGTCGTCAAGAGCATCAGTGACTTGCTTAGGGATAATGTCGAATACTGTGACTTGGTATCCCACAGACGCGAACAGCATAGCCCACGAACGACCAATAAGGCCACTGAAATAATATTATTTAGGTAATCTTGGGTTATTTGTAAAATAAATACTAACTGAAGACATTTAATTACTTATTATGATTTTAGCTACGTACAATTCAATAACAATGGATATTGTTTCAGCATTTGTGTTTTAAGTAGAAAAGCTATAAGGTATTCATTCATATCAATTATTTACGGTATAAGTGGTACCGTACATAACGTACGTTAAGGCACAACTTAGTCGGTTAAACACGAGTACACGACGCAAATTTGTACACACGGGGGTACACACTTTTTCTAAGGATTTACCCCCAAATACTTAAACGCCATTTAAATTAGAGACTTTCTTAAATGTCTAACTGTCGCTACTTTACACCTTTAAGTGACAGAGACAGCATGCGACTTAAAATTGAGTTGTGTTTATTTTTTTCCGTTACAAAAACAAGCTAGGTGTTACGAAGTATTTTAATTAAACGGTTCATTTGTTTCTAATATTAACAAGTGTATAAGAAAAACTATTATTATTGTGTAATTATTATTCTGTTTATCAAAAAATCACGTGATTGAGGTCATTGATGTTAACTCTCATTATAATAACAGTATTAACCTTTAATGAACTTTCAGTGTTGTTCCTATCTTGTAAACAGTGGATTTATCGTAAATGAGAATCATAGTTGAGTTCATGATATTTGTTGAATATTAACTTTATTATATACTGATGCTATGAGTGATAAATAACAATAAGAAGGATAATTATTAAGTGATCTATGTGATGTGGGTCAACTGGGTAAATTACGATACAAGGCTTCACTTGATTGAAATATCGTAAGTAAACTATGTAATTGTATAAGATTTTATTATGTACGTTGAGCAAATTAATTATTTTGAAGGACTTTCTTAAATAAGTAGGGATAAAAGTTTTATTTTACAATCTAAACAACATTAAGAAATCTGATGTTTTAAAAAAAATGTGCAGTATGTACCGAACGTGGGTATGAAGCCGGGACTGCTGTGGCAGTTTTTTAACAACAATAAATTAGAGTGGCCAAGCATGTTTGACTGTTTTAATTCGTAGAAACATTTAGGCCACATCCCTAATTTATTTTTCTAACTAAGTATGTTTTGTGAAAATACTAGCACATCAAACGTGGCTTTAGACTAAAAAGCTATGTCTCTACAAAATGCGCAAATTATTATACAATAACAGTATAAACTTTTGAATAAAACTAGCATAAACTAGCCACTACTGGTTTGAAATTATGGTTATCATTTCAAACTTGAAATAAATAAATAGGTAGTTACTTACTTTCCACTTTAAAAGACAATTTAAATAAATTTAAATGCTAAAGGACTCTTTAAATTAGGTCTCAGTACTGAAAATATCGATATTTAAATACCATTTTAAAATAACCTATGCTATACGATTAGGTACGGTTATAAGTTTCTACCTGTTAACAATAATATAATAGATGTATTCTTACCTGCCGACAATGCCGACTTTTTCTGTTTTGACGGAGGCCATGGCGCTGGGAGTTCCTTGCAACACGATACACGACTGGTGAATGACACAGACACTCGACGTTCAATGCTTAAAAACAAAACTAAACTAGTTATCTATCGGTATTACAAGGTTACACTGTAATTTTGCACGTCACTATATGCATGCCGAGTATAATAAACAAATAGCCATATAACAAGTAAGTATTTAATTATATAAAATAAATACCACGAAGAGAGCAATAATTTATTTTTCGACTTTTTCCAAACTGAAATTAACGTGCAAGCTACAATATAACAACTCGTTGAAAGCAACACTTATCACCATAACGTGTTAAATAATACCTACTTTTAGGTATTAATATCCCCCATACTAGTTCCAATACACCATAATATATTATGCTTACATTGACCAATCCAAATCCTCTGGGCTCTTAACTCAGGTACCTGAAGACGCATTTTGTCAAGACTACTCAAGACATACCAGAGAACCAAAGTACTTTTATACCTGCGGACAATTAGTACATTGACATCAATAACATAAATACGGTTCATAAAGTATTTTTGCTAGGTTGCAAAAGTCCCAGGTCAATATTTACGTTAAAATGACAAGTAAATATGTCCTTTTCAAACGAAATTCTTTTTTTTCATGTTGACTGGGTTCAAAATCTTTGTAAATTTGTTGTAATATTTGTCCTAATTATTACGGCACCTTCATTTTGTCAGATATTTACTAGGGTTTAAGTACTTGATTAGAAGGATTTTTTAGGTTCTTCTCATTGTAGAGTCCTTTGTAGGTAAATGTATTGTCGAAATGTCAACCATTGAAGTACCTAGTTTAGTATTAGTATTGAAGAACCTTAATATTATTAAAATATTTTGTTTGTTAATACAAAGTAAACACGAAGAAGACATGTTAATAACGTCGGTGGTATTACAGTATGCAAAACATGTAAAGGTCATTAACCTTATCTTAGTTAGTGCTCAAATAAGATACTACGACATTTAACTTGGCAATTAATTCAATACAATTCAATATAATAATACGAGAAAACCGGTGTAGGGTATGTAAAATCAAAATGTTTTTATTTTAAAAACCTGTAACTGATCTAAGCGCTAGAACATTTAAAACGGCAAGATATCTTTAATATCTTTCCTATGCAGAACAGGCAAACAATTCAAACTTAAGCTTCTATAATCTTAGACGGAATTCACCTATAATAAAATTTAGGAATAAATAACATCCCAACGGCTAATCACCTCTCCTTTTTTACGCTGTTTGAGTGAAAGCGGCTTACTAAAGCGGCCTCTGCTTTAGTAAGCCGCTTTAAAAAGGTATTACTTTAGCTGATTTATTTGTTTAGATTACGGTTGTTCATATTAGTTTAAATGTACTCACTCAGTTTTGTTTCGTTAAAAATATATTTATAAAACATATATAAATACTTATGTTATAATTTTGATAAATCATATCGACTGAGTTCAAATAATTGAATGGACCTCGTTTAATCAGTGACCTTATGTATCTCAATTGTCAATACATAATTGGTCACGACAGCGTTATCAAGTTTGCCTCTTTGTTTTGACACCGAATAACGTCAATTAATATTAGCACCTTATCCGTATTACACTTAGATTAAGTACCGTATTACATAACCGGTTAAAAAAAAATATATTAGTTCTACCTTAAAGACTTTTTTCACTGATCTCAATATACTCATATGCCAAAATTGTCTATTATTTATAATACTATTTGCACCTCTAAAACCTTTACGAATTGGTTTAATTATTAGTTCATATATAAAATAGTAGTGTTAATTTTATAACATTAAACTGTCTCTGCAAAATGTCGGGTGACATTGACGTGACCGTGGCCCCGGCCATGACCTCACTCATCGACTGTTTTACTCCGCTCCAATAATTTATTTGCTATAGAACACTAATGTTTGTAAATAAACTATAAAATTATAAACATTATTATACCTACTGCCTTTATTATACTGCATTATTATATTTATTTACCTTTAATAACTTTCTTGTACTGTATGAGTTTCTTAAATCGTTGGTTTGAGGCAAAGACTAAAGTTATCCTTGGAATAAATACAAATTTTAAGGTTATAAGGTCTCATCATTTGTGTGCATTTATTTAGTCTTTGTTTTTGTAGAGCTATCTCCGACAGTATCTTGGTACATATAAGTAGGTATCTACACTATATAATCATACAATTTATATTAATTTTAGAATAAGAGCAAATTGCCCTACACCCAATATTAAACCAATTGGATAAGGACGATTACCACGTGATAAATACTTAGTTTTACTGTTGGAAATTAATAACTAATTTCTAATAACAATAATATGCCAGCTCTTACATAATATATAAATTAAAAATAATTTAGTGAAAATAAAACAACTGTCAAACAAATGAATACACTATACATATTTTATTAACAATCTCAGGTATGTCACCAAAATCATAAAGAATATTGGTAAAAACATGATTATAATATATGTTTGTATGTACCTAACTACGTTACAGTGTGTTTTCAATATTACATATAAAAAGTATACATAATAAAAACCTAGTTTATAGGTATATATGTAATTGGCCAAGTTCAAACCACGCATTGAAGTTAGTAAAATATGTGTTCATTTTAGTAATTACAATAATACTATCACATAAGATAACAATCGCACTCAAACAATATATTTAAAGCAAGAACTAAATAAAATCTATATTACTAAACAATACTAATGTTAAGTACCTACTTGTGATATGTTTCGCATTGGAAAACAAACGAACATCGGTAGGTATATGTATCTAACTATTACGCATTTATGCGAAAGTATAGATTGAGATAAGTTTTGTAAATTAACATGGTATGTTTACGTAACTAGTCAAACCTAGATACTAAAGATCAACATTTTATGTTTTTCTCGTCTGAAAAGAGTGAAAAAAAACTGCTTCTTTATTATGAAACTTACAGCAAGCTATCATAATAAAGGAGCAGTTTTATTTTATGCCAGTCTGATAAAACTACGAAAGAGTTTTTTACCTTCATATTTTAATCACACGTAATTTTAAGTCTCTAATTAGGAAACTAACAACTTTAAAATTCTATTGTCATAATCGTAAATTATTTTTAAACTTAATAAAATTATAATTCACAAGCCGTTCCCTCCACTGCCTTCGTGGTGTCGATGCTGAATATCCTGTAGTTGACCTGGTTGGGGTCGATGGTTCTGTAGAGGAAACGAGCGAGTTTGTCTGTAAGCACCCACAAAGTTCCTTCATCGTCCACCTGAAATAAAAAGACGGTGAAAATAACAACCCCTACAAATCACACAATATTTTGAAAGAAAAGCTGATTATTTTCACACGGCTGTACCGATCTTATCAAAATAATCTTGCCTGTTTTCGTTTGGTATAATGATAAGACATTTTTATGTGATATGTAAGAAAAAAATAGTTTACGCATTATTTGCGCAAATAGTGCGTAAAACTATACATAGATTGGTGAATTTTAGTTTTTTAAATTAGTATTTAAATGTAGTAAATCTTAATAAAGTTAGTCAGCTTACCTTCAGGTCGTTAGGGAACTCATACAGTTCCTGGTCGCTAACAATAAGCGGATTGTTCTCAGGAGTGTATGGCTTTTTCGTGTTCCAGCATGCTACACCGTTGCGGTTCACCTAAAACAAATTATAATAAAAATAAATACATGATATATAAACTAAATACAAATATATAAACTAAACCTTGAAAAGATGGGAAGCATCTATATGGCAGTATGAAAGCTCTCATGACAATAAAGCCTAGCCAGTGTCATAGGTATACCTATATAAAATATGTGCGTGTTGCACTTAGTTTTTCAACGATAGTTTTTGTCAATAGAACCATTGTTAGGTTTTGTGAAGGTTGTGGTCCTTATTGTGCACAAGAAGTAAATATAGAAGCCAGAAGGAATGTCAGCCGTGGTGAAGGTTTGGCATTCGATATTATTGTTATAATGAAGGTTATAGTATGCATTAGGTGTATTTGACGAAGTCGTATTCATTATATAGTTAAATGAATTCCCACAATTAGTACTAATTATCTTAGGTTTCTGTATACCATGTAGAAATACTGCGTCTTATTTATCTACATGTCAATCTAGATATTCAGAAAATCTAGATAACACTTAGAAACAATGTTAGATGTTCGCGATGTAGCCGAAGCGGAACATATTGTTTGCATAAACAAATGCAGCATTTGTTTTTGCATGCAATTACATTGTTCAGTATCTACTTAATTTATTTATATCATTATGGTGAAACGTATGATGTTATGTTAAGTTCTTGGTGGTTCTTAGATTTAAATAAATTATATTATTACCTGTGTATAGAATAGCACGTGTGTTTTTGGATCGTAGAAGCTAGCAGCCGATTGCGTGTTTTGACCTCTGTCTCCCAACAGCTGTCAAAATAAAGTAAACAAAGGATTAACATTAATTTTGTAATAAAATTGAATAAAATATTACAAGAGATATCGCAGCGCGATGTTGTGTTACGGCGGCGCGGCGGTGGCCACAAAATGCACCTATCCGCGACTTTTAACCAGTAACTAATAATTATTAGTTAGAACTTTGTATTGCATACATAAACTTTGTATATAAACAAAGGCACAACATTAAAATTGCAAAACATGTGAATAGACTTTCTATAGGTGTTCTTAACACTGCTGATCAAACGTGATTGAATTGTTTCGTTATCTTACTAATAAATTATTCAACGTAGCCGTGAGACGAATGGTAATAAGTCAGCAATCAAACCTTGAAGTCGTGGAATGCTTCGAGCTTGTCGATACTGTTGTAGTTGCGTAGCAACTCCGTGGACACGCAGAACTCCTTGGTGCTGGAGAATGCGTGGAAGAACATTGTCCTATACCTGTGATAATTAAAACAATTCTCCATTGTGAACTCGAATTTCGTAAGTGACCTACAATGCTAAAAATCATAATTAGACGCTAGATTCAATTAAAAGAGTAAAGGTGTATGACCTCGGTTTCAAGAGCTTTTATATTTTTGGGGTCAATGTCGAACATCATAGGCCGTTAGACATATGTATGTTATTGGCATGAAAATAAAACAGCAAGTTTTCGATAATTCGAAGTAAGTTATTGGGACCAAAGTTATAAGGTAAATTCTAATATTATTATTTGTAATTTTTTTACATATGCTTTAAGTTAAGCGCCAATTAAATACCAGTCCGTTCTAAACATAAACAACATCAAGGATAACATGTTGTACATATGTTATGGAACCTGCATTTTTTTCTATTAAGAATACACCAATTTTATGTATACACAGAAGCTAAACACAATGACTTAATAACAATCAAATAGTGATCTATTAAATTTACTTAATTCTATTAATTTAATGAATGGTTAGTTATGAAAAACAATTTAACAGGTAGTGTGGGTACATTAAATTTAATAAGTCAGGTGTCAATAGTTCACAATAACTTTGGTAACGATCATTTGTCTATCGATAAAGAGATACAAAATGTTATATTTAACAAATCAGTATTTATCGACCACACCTTCAAAATTTTAACATTTAACATTACTAAATGCATTGCCCTCGTAATAAAATATACATACAGCCATAGTACATGAAACTTATGTATATGAAACGTGGTTCTGTTGGACGATAAAAATATCAAAAGGAGCTCTACTCTTTATATATTGTGCATAAAAATAGATCTCTTACCCGTCTTCTCTTGGTTCTGAGAGAGCTAATGAGAACACGCCATCTGTCCACTGGAACTCAATGCCACTAACGTTGTAAGAGCCAGCCAGTGGTTCGAAATGGAAGTAGTGATGGGCAATACGCCAAGAGTCGTCCTGTTTCAGGCTGTACACCACTACTCCATAACCACCCAAATCAGGAATGTAAGCGTAAGCGTCATCACAGGTGTCTTTGTTTACGTCCACGATCTACAAAATATAAATGTCAAGTAAGTTTCAAGAGCCAATGAAAGAACATCCTAAATGTTTCGAAACTCTCTCACGATACCTTAAAAATATTAACCTTGCGTCGAAAAACGAAATAAAAAATAACAAAAGAATGACTTACAATGTTTGCAAAGAATGAGTCCTCTTTCATATCAGAAGCTTTGCATTGGTAGCGATGAATCAGCTGATCAGTTTTTAGGTCGAAGATGACAATTGAAGGACCATTAACTTGATTTCCGGCACCTAAAACGTAAATATAGGTATGTCGTTAATAATTGTCAAAGTACATTTTGTTAACATAGTACAATTTTAAAAAGTGCTGCATTTATAGGTCTCCTAAGCTTTTTCCAATGACGTATTTGAAATTGTATAAGGAATAATCATATTTTACAGACATTTTTAATCCTTTGCCATCTCTGGCTCATTAATAACCATTAAACGTTGCTTTTAATATCCGTTAAACTATCACGATTTGATCTCAATGCCTGTATAATTAATTATTTGTTTACTTTATAAATTCAACAATGAGTAATAGGTATCTGTTAAGTTACAAAATTATACTAAATAACTTGATTGTTTAACATATCAACTCCGTTGCATATTAAATTGATTGGATAATAAATGAAACAAATCATTATTGAATTACCACTGTAAACTGATTTCATTAGACGTAGAAAAAATAATTAGTACCTATTCGCCGGATTTTTAACACAGATTTATAGTTTTAAAAAAAATCAGTCAAAAATATTTATGCAATAAGCTTGTATCCTTTCAAAAAGCTTTAACCGCAGTTGACTAAACATGGTACTTAAGGAACTCAAAGATACCTAACGTTAAATAAAAACAATAATAGTACTTTGTTCATTAACAGGAAACGAATAGATATGTAAATAATACATAAAACTGTTGAATTGCAAATTGCATACTTAGTTTGTATGTAAATAAGTTGTCTTGATATAGATTCATGTGTATGAAGATAATTACTTAGGTATTATATATTTTTTAACAACAAGCAATAACACTTCAGTTATTGGGTTCCGTATTAATATTCATTTACATACTGAAAAGCGACTTTAAAAGTTGGATTTATTCCGGAAAATTCGTGAATTCCCAGAATACGTAAAGAAATATTATAAAATCTTACGAAAGGTTAATTATCTTAGATAGAATATTAGTGTCATTAGCAGTATCATAAATATCTATTAGTCGAGAATTATGCATATTTTATGAATAAATGTTCGGTGTACTAGAGCGAATCCGTTTAGTTGCACTAGGCAACTCAACCATATGTCGCAGTTTCGCAATGTTTACAAAATAATCCTTTCTAAAGTAATTAGTATTTAATGTCCGATTGTTTTGACCTCTCAAGCCTTTAACTACGGGTATTATCGGCTTTAATATTTAAATTTTGAATTTATGTGCGTATTGTAATGATGTTGTGAAATTCATTTAGTTAGTTACCTAAATGTTAACAAAATATGGTTTTTGAAGTTGTATTATCCAAATTTGAAGTAAAAAAATTCTTTCTACAGTATTTAAGGCCCTAAGTATATTTAAGCTTAATATATTATGATATGTTTGCTTTAGTAAGAAATTTACGCGTAAGGCATAAGTAAGGTGTGAAGACCTTAATAAAAAGTGTGATCGTCTGAGAAAATGCAATAACTTTAAACAAAAAAAATAAGCGAATTATCTGCGAATATAGAATACCAATAACAATCCTAGGATTGTAAATCTGCGATACATAAAGCAGAGTTACGCTTATTACCTACATAAAAACTGGAATCAAAGCTCAAAATAGTTTAGTACATTATATACCTATATCTTTGGAGCCTTTCTCAGGAAAACTTACCGAAAATATCTGCCATTCCAGAATCGACGGCCCAAAGTCTGTCGCACTCATCAACATACACTCGGAATATTGAGATCAAAGAGCTGTTCGAAGGTAACTCAGTAGCCCAATCAGGTACAAAATTGTCTTTGAAAGATGGGTAGGGTTTCAGTAACTGGTCTTGCGGGCCATCGAGGTCGACGTAGTTGAGTGTAGAAGCGACTCCCGACTTCCATCTCGGTACAGTCACAAATACTTTATTTTTCCAACGAGCTAACCCTAACGGAAGATTGTTCTCAGGTATAAATCGCTTTTCGCTGATAGCATTTGCTCGAACTTCTGGAGACTCCCAAGTAAAGTCCATCTGTTTCCAAGCAAACCGCAGTTCTGGTGTAGCGGCGTGACACACCGTCGCAACCGCTAGGGCTGCCACTAAGACGATTGCCTTCATATTTATTCTGAAATAAAAACGGGTTTGTAGCTTTATAAATACATTCCGGTTTTTTGGAAGTTCAACGAAATGCACAAATTATTATGCACAAACCGAGGTTTTCCGGTTACATCTCATTATCATATTTATTACAAGCATAAAAATTAAACTATTAATGTCATTTGTAGTGTTTATCATTCCAGCTCTTGAATGACTAGTTCTAACTATGGTAATAAAGATGTAACGCAGATTCAATTATATTGAACCAAATACCTATGGTACCTACCTGCTGTTGTTTTGAAACAAATATTTACTCCCAGGACTCCGAAAAACATTTCAGAAAGTTAAAGCGAAACTATTAAAATGTATCATGAACATTCATAAATTACGAAGTTCAGACCAGTTTCATTTCCTTAATTACCTTAAATTATATAAAATTACCTAATCAAGAAAACATCGTCGCTTTCATAATTAAATCTCGCGGCTGGTATTTTTGAATGGTGACAATTGTATTCATCTCAGCAAGATGTTGTAACTTGGTAATGACAGTATTGTGAAGCGGAGTGGGTATCTCCTAAAGTCTACAACAGTTTGCTCACGTTTTTGCAGATGAGTTGATCTTATTATTGAGAAACACCAAGATAACTATAGTATTCTTCCTTATCGAGTTGATCGAGCTTGTTATGTATTCGGATGGCATGGGAACTGTGACGATGTTATGTTACGTAAATCTAAATAAAAGGTTCATAAAAGTTATGCGTCGCAAACTTGTGCCGGCTGTTATATCGAATGAGCAATATATACGTACATAGATAATGTAAGCTTATACCTAGGTATATGTATACATGCATTTAGTATGTTTACTTCCGATTCGAGTACGACACTCATGCAGGGACAAGACTGAATGTAAGAGAATGTGACGAGTCACCAGTTTTTGCGACACGCTCAAGGTTTACTACTAGTTCAATGTAATGGATATAAATAACCATTAACTGACATAAGAAAACTCATTTACAGATCCATCAATATAAATAAGCTTAAGAGCGAATTAAATATTAAAAATTGTATAAGTATTTGATTACGTAAAGCGTAGACAGATACATACTTCAGAAAATTGTAAATTAACACTTAACATGCAAGTTATGTACCTACAGTAATTAAGTTTTTACTTTGTCTATTGTTATAGGACACTTCCTTGATAGTGTTGTTAGTTAATGTTGATAAGAGATGGGTATTTTAAAATTCGTGTTACTGCTAATCTTTCGCCTTGCCTTTTGCCAAGCTATATAGAGGTAAGTTTCCAGTTTTACCGGTTTCTGTTAAACACTGTATTTTAACATGGAAGCGACTGCGAATCTGATCTGACATTTAACTGGATAACACAGTATCCCATGATAAGACTGGTTGTCAGAATTGTAATGACTTAACGAATACCAAACGATCCACGTATGACAGTCGGGACCAACGGCTTAACGTGCTTTCCGAGACAAGGAGGCGTCTCTTTAATACTCTTTATGTCTAAAAATGGTCACCCATCCACGGATTAACCGCGGCGAACGCAGCTTAACCTTTATTATCGGTCAATCCGTACGGCTGACATTTAGCCACGAGGTAATACTAATACTAATATATAAGAGCTAATTTCTTAATCTATTTGGCTGTGCTTCAGTATTTATTAACACCATTGATTATATTTTTAATTTTGATAAAAATAATAGGTAATGTAGGCAAACATATTGAAATGCTCTAATTAAACGGATAAAAAATACTTTTAAATATATTTATTGTTTTTTTTTTTAATAAAAAGGGTATTTTATTAATTACTTATAATAAATTCACGGAACTTTGATTACACCGTAAGTTTAACATAGTAAACATTTAACATACTTGGTTAAAACAAAAACCGCAAATTAATATAACGACCAATTTTCTAAGAATTAAAGTCACAATCTCAAATAGTGTTGTTACAGCTAAGTATGACGGCTTTGCTAACGGTGTAATATACCCAGCTCGTATACCTACCTATGTGAAAACTTATACATTTGAATTTAAGTATAAATAGCCCATCAAAGAAAAAGCTTTTCTCGTATAAGTACACACAGGTATAATTTATCATTCATAAATTTAAAAAGGAACTGACGGATACGTCGGAGGTGTTTATCGATATATATATTGTTTAAATTGATCTACAATTGTCGGAGATATTCACAGATATTTACAGCGTTACAAACATACAAAAACAAACATACAGTTGAATCGAGAACGTCCTCCTTCTAAAGTCGGTTATAAACGAAATTTAAAATGTACGTCGAAGCTTAAAAATTGTATTAAACTCTCTCTGTGTGGCATTTGTTTGTACAATTTTTAGGTAAGCTATTATTATTCTATAGTATGAAATGTTTAACCCTTAACATGATTAAGGTACAATTCTTCTTCGAAAGCCCGTCGGATAAAACCTGATGACAATTTATTGTACTTTATTTAAAGGCTTAGCAAATTTTGAACTGACTATGTAAATGATGTGACAAATGTAAAGAAAAAATAACGTTTTTTACAAGTGATGACCACCAGACTTGAAACTTTAAGTAAGATTAACAAGAATTCAATTCAATTAAGGAGTTTCAAAAATCTAGAATGGAGAAAGACATGTTAAAACTTTGGCAATTGTAAGTAACTTTAACTTTATGGCAAAAGGTTACGTAGATATTGTTTAACTTAAGGTTTAAGTGTCAGTTTAAAGAAATAAATAAATAAACTGCTGGTATTTTAGGTTAAGTATCTACCGTTATAAACTTCTAAGCTCAGTTTTACATATAAGTTAGATTTAAGTTTATAAAAACATACCGTGGAACTTGTATCTGGAGCATGCACTAAATACCAGTATAAACTGTAGATATATTATGTTGATAAACTTACGTGTGATTTAGGTGAGAAGTGGAAATAAACGAACGAAGGTAGTGGGGGTCAATCAGCCCGCGACCGGTTCAACGGGACCGCGTAGACAGACTAAACAGTTCGAGGTCTCGCAAGCCTTTATATATTCATAACAACTTCTTGATACAAAAGCTTTATTTACTACTTCGTTTACCGGTCAGGATTCAAACGAGATGATAGTACCTAAAGAGATAGAAAGAAAAAAAATGTGAAAAAAAAAATCGTGCTATTAGAAAAAATCGATAGAATCGTGTTTACGCTTTGCTGATTGCTATACAGCGCCTATTACTATGTCATGTTTAAACACTCGACGATTGCGCGAGCGCAATGTTGTGAATTCGACTCGGATAGGTAATTCAAGGCCCATCCCCGTGACCAGCACATCCGCTGACCATTCAGCCAGGCCAATTACATTTTAACCCACGACTGACGCACTGTGTTAATTTACAATCATTCAAAAAAGTCACACTACAACTTAGTAGGAACTATTAACTAAATGCTTATAGTTGATTTACAATGACCTTGAAAACTTGAAATTTAATACCATCACATACCTATGTTTTTTTTTATTCGTACCCAAACTCCAATATCTTTTGCTAAGGAACACCATAAGAGTACAGAATACCGCGGTATTCTAAGGTTAGAACAGTAGTCAAACAATTAACCTTCTGATTCTTGAACGGCCGTCAATTGTTTTATAAGATGTTGTTTTATAAAATTTATAGTAATTTAGATGTGCTCTATTAAGTAGGAGCAGCTTTATTTGTAAAGTATATATAATATATATATACTTTACAATTAGAGCACTTATGAGACGAAAATCAATACTAAACCATGGTGGTTAATATATTACTTTTAATGGTAATTATACAGAGTTATAACAGAACCGATAAATATAATAATAAATTATGGCGGAATACAAACAAACTTTAAAAAACGGATTTTATAATAAATAATAATATGCCATATCTGCTAAGTTTTATCATTTGGTAAATTAAAAAAAATCCGATATAGCTAAGTCGAGACTTATCTATTCCATGTTGATATATATTTTAGTCCAGCAAATATGTAGTTATAAAAAGTAGTATAATTTATACCCACTTTGGTCGGCGTAAAATTGTTTAAAATCACTCGTCAGTACAAGATTGTAACTATTGTGCGAAATTCCATTGTGCGTAATGTGTCACTTGCTGACGGCAAAATTATATCAATTATGCAGACCAACAATAGAAACTGAATCTGGTCTAGCTTAAACTAAAATGGTGGAATTAAACTACTATATATTTATTTTTTACTGCCTACTTACCTACTATGTTGACTTCTAGGATTTCATTTAGTTGATTAAGTGCATTATGATATCTACACACTTATTAAAATGTCAACTTTTTATGTATCTGAAACAACGTAATAATTTAGTTGCTATATATATTAAACCGGTTAAATGTATCGAATGGAAAAACAAAAGCTATCGTAATAACAACACCTTTTTATATTCAAACTTAGGCAGTTCGTTGTTGCTTGTGGGAAGTAAAAGCATGTTTAGGAATTAATTATATTATTCACTCAAACGCATCGGTGTCGCATTATAGGGGTAATCAATAGGCTTGGGTTTTATTTTGAGTCATTAAAATATTCAGGAAGTAATTTGAAGTATGAATGGGTGACGCCATATTATGACGTTTTAAAAGCATAACTATGCGAGTGACAAAAAGGAGAGCTAATCAGATGGTTACTCCTTCTTTTCGTAATGGACAAGGGCGATAACATTTTAATAATAACCCCTGTATTTTTTTTACTATTATAATTTCAGTCTAAAAAAAAACTGACCCTAATATGAAACATGCGTGATTCTTAAGAAATTGATATATCTATTTCGCGAGCCAAACTGCAGCTGGCAGTCGTTTAGAAAAACCAATAAATTAGAAAAAGCTATAGAACAAATGTCATGTTAATTACATAAAAATTAATTGTAAGGAAATTGCGTAATGGCATTTCATAATCTTGGTACCTCAAAATTCGAAACTCTATGAAGTAAACCTTAAATAATTTCAAACAATTTTATACTGATAATTTTGATAAATGAGTTAAATACCATTATCTATTATTTTTCCTGCCAGGATATTATAGGCAATCGTTGCGTAACACAGTTATTAAAAACAAACGAATTAGTTAATAGATTGTTGAATTGATTATAATTATGTATAAACTATCCATTACAAAACCCCGTAAAGGAAAACGATATTGTTTGTGAACAAAGTAAGTAATTAATAATCACCTACCCTTTTCCCTTGACCTTCGTAAATTGCAAAATCTACAATGATTGCATAACTTTAGTTAATGAAGTAAGTAATATCAGATAGTAATTGTCACTTTACCTACATATCAGCATTAACTAGAGCCATCGGTATTAGTCACAAGCCGTTTTTTATGATGAGCTAATTGTCACATGGAAACAGATCGATCGATCGAATCGTCTTGTAAACATTCGCTTGTCATCAAGACCATCTTTTTTGGTCATAGTTCTTCCTTCAGTAACTTTAACAAGTCAAAAATACTATCTACATGTTGGCCTATTTAACCATATATCTTGATTTTTATGTTTTTGAAATGAATATTACCTAGTTAAAGTTGTCCTCATTAAGTGATTAGACCAGCTTTAAATGAAGCATGAAACAATTTGCAATGAAGCTTGACGACACGTGTGTCTATATATATACTCTCACATAATTGTTAAGTTGTCTGGATAGTTCTTGCTTAAGTTTTTTTTAAATAAGCTGGTCAAACCGGAAATGTTGGAATCTTTTTGATGTTTTTACTTTATGATACGATCGCTTAAGAATTTATGTAAAAGTATTACTATAGCAAAAACTTGATCGTGCAAATTTTAAGGTGAACTCTACAGACTCATTGGTTCTGAAGCCTTTTAGCAACATTGATGTATCGTCTTTAGCCACATACTGGTTGTTTTAAATTAAAGTTTCAGTTACATCGATATCATCTTTTGTTATCCGTATGAGTTATGCGGTGCGTAGATAGAAAAAGATGAAAAATGAACAAAAAGTTAATGATTGATAATGACAATATTTATGGACATGTATCACGTAAAAACCCACTCATCATTAATAAATACAGTGCAAGTATACAAACCACATTGATAGACAGTAAATGTCTAGGTACATGAAGTGAGGATCATGGTTTATGCCTAGCACCGATTAATTTGTCGTTAACTTTGTGTTCGTAATTCGTAAATAATTATAAGAATAAGGTAAAATAAATAGTCCTGATTTATAAAATTGTTAGTTTCTTGAATCAACTTTCTTTATCTCTCTTTAGAATCTTATTCGCCATCATTTTTTCTAGTTTAAATTATTTTTTCATGTATTGATCTAAAATCTTCTAGGTATGTAATTAAATACAAATAGTAGTAAGACAAAATAAACCCTGAGGTTTAAGTTTTAAAAACAACCCTGAGGTTTAAGTTTTAAAAACTTAAACCTCAGGGTTATCGCTCCGCATGCGTTAATGCGTAACAAATAATTAAAAATAATCTTCTAGTTTTTTTTGTTATATTTTAAATCATTTGTAATTCAAATTCATAAACAATGTTTTGATTTAAAATATCGATGCACTTTAACGACCTATGAGTAAATCAGCTCTTTTTATAAGCTGTTGACCATGATATAAATTCAATCTGGTATTTTTCCCGTGTCAATTCTTAGATAAGTGTAAAAAATGTATATAGGTGTAAAAAATGTATCTAGATGTTCAATAGTTTCCTTCCCAACATAACAGGAGGACTTTACTCTGAAATTGAAAGGTTAAGTAGACTTATACTTATTCTTGTTAGGTACTTCCAATTCTAGGTAACCAACTCCTACTAATATCGAGTTATTAGTACAAAAGTCTCTAGACAGGCTCTACAAAATTTCTTCAGGGTTCCGTACCCAAGGGGGCCCTATTACTAAGCCGCAGATGGCGGTCCATCCGTTTTTTCATCTGTCTGTCAGCGGGCTGCGTCTCATGTAACGTCATATGAATTAAAATTTGAAGGGGGCTCCCCCACTAGAAACGAGTTTCTTTTTGCCGTTTTTTTGCTCTACCTTATGAAATGCTTACAGAAATGCGATAGCTGTACTTGCAAAAATAATAATTTAAAAGTACACAAGGACGTGTTTTGGGATATTTTTGCTCGATTTTAATAGCACAAATATTGTACGATGGTACGGACTTGCATTTCGCCGGTCTTTGTCTCTTAATCTCAAAAAAAACTTGAAATCAGTCTCATACTAAATAAATTGTAACAAATTGTTTCTTTCATCACTTCAACCACACATGCAACCCCACGTAATTTTTTTTATTATTTATTTCGTTTATTAGCAGTTGTTGCTTTTTATACAAAATACATAAAAAAGCTCTAAGTTTATATATAAATTTTTATTAACCAAATACAATCGCTTTTTTGTAAATCTAATCGTGACCGCTAACCACTATCCTTGAATAATGCGGTGTTGAGTATTATTAAAACGACTACTCTGACCGAAACAAGTGCACATTACTTACCTAACTTCCTACTATAATTATGAGAGCAATTACGCCTGCGCACCGTAGTTCGCCGGCTCTGGCAGGGTAAATGTTCCCACAAGATGTAGAGTCGACTCTATACAGGTGATAGCGGAATTCATTTTATTGTAATATAATATTCCTTTTGAATATTGTGATTAATTCTCGTTGGTTGTCATTAAAAGAAGAGTCTTTGGCAATGCATGTGTATGTACATATACCCAACTTTAAGTACCTAAGTTAGTATCAGTTACAAAGCTCTCTATTTTGCAAGATGTGTAGATTGGTACCCCGGATAAATGAGAATCCACCTTATAGCGTTCAAGTCAGAACTCTATATTCCTTGTGAGGTTATAAATATGTGCATTTGTAAAAATAATTATGTTTACTCTCACAGTCATATGTCAAGAAACCAATCTCTTAACGAGCTATTGATAGTAATCTTGACGCGTGTATGTCCTTTAACTGGTATATACTAGTAAAAGTTTTGTTTATTATGCTATGGAGAAATATTTATTTTTATATTAACATATCTAAATGAAGACAACCATTACATAACTTGGATAAAAGATATAGTTTTATATGCAAATGCAATGATTATTATGAAATGATAGAACTCTACATAATTATGATATGAAAACATACATAGCTAGTCTATGTTTCTGCTAATGACAAGTTCTCACGTAAGATATAAAGTAGATGCAGCGAAGAATAAAGTAAAGTTAAAAAAATATACAAGTACCTAAGTAAGCAGATTTTGAATATGCCTAATTGCCTATGTTAGTAAGTAGGTCTCCACGGAGATCAGATGTAAAGCAAACCGTAAATGAGATTGAAATTTAATACCTGAGAATACGAGAAGCATGGAAAGAGGATCAGCTCTGTTGCATTCATTTTATGCATAGCAATATAAAGTCACCGTTAGACCTAGAATTTTGGCCAACAGATAAAGCGGAACTTCTTAGGCCCTTTTTTAATTTGTTTAAGTTAGTTCTTAAGCTGAGAAAATTATTTTGTGTGATGTCAGTAGATAACTAATGATGAGCTTACAAATTGGTTTGTTCCCCATGAAAAACAATTTGTCTTAGCATAATGTGCCACTTGCTCAAACCCCAAATTTAAATAAATAATATTTAAAGAAAGAGCCGTTTGCATATAATTATATTCCTTAGCCTCTACAAAAAAAAATGTAACACTAAAACATTAACGTGTTATTTAAAGAGAAATTTCTATTTTGTTAAAGGAAATTTGCTCTACTTCAATGTAATGTAATAGATAGTGTAGTAAAACTAATGTCCGTAGTTACTTGCGTTATGCGGACAGTAAACAGTAAGTCAGTAACGTCTGCTGTCGCATTATTTATCTCTGTTAACGCGTAAGGCGCATTCTGCTTATCGAAGCGTTAGTAAAAGCGGGCGCCCAAGCGAAACTGACTGATCTCCTCAACTAAACACGTGCCACATAAATACATTGAAACAATTATTAGTAATTGCCCACTGAAATTACCATTTAGTATCCGCAATCATGTCATTATGAGTAAAAGTATCGGTAAAAAGACAAACTCGTTATTAGTTTTAAAATAAATTTACTCACTATCCCATAAATTAAATCTACTATACAAATAAGATGAGTTGCAAGTGAGTATAAACTAAGTAACATACAAAAATAGAAAAAAAGGTACAAAAGAGTATTTGGCACAGTAGGTTTTTACACCAAACTTACTCTATAAATACATAGGTACTAAATATAAACTATTCTACATAATATTAGTTACTTAAACAATCGTATAACATGTTTAAAATTACGACAGTTCAGGCCCTTCTTAAACGAGGCGACGCAAGTCTCCAACGACGCGTGTCTATGTACAAACCTTTATGAGTTTGTATGGCGATAGTCACTTGGATAATGAAGTTGTCGGGCATCGGAGACTGTAATCGCCTCGTGTACGACCATCCTAAGTCTTAAAAAATACGGTTAAAACACCAAAACAAGAAACAATCTACAAATGCAATTGTTAGGACTTATAACAAATCGGGTATTTAGATTTACTATCGTTATTACATAGATACTTAATTCTTATTGTAACAGTCTTTTATCACTGTGCTTTCATGTGTTTATCAACAATTGCCGGTTCTCCTGCAGTACCGAGCATAATCACTGTTTTCATCGTCTTCGTCGCGTTCGTACTCGTGATGCTTGTAAGGCGGAGGGTGGAACTCCGAGGGTCTGGAGTGATGTCTGTCCCTGTGTTCCGTGTGCCCTGAGGGCTTGCGGCGTTCAGGCCACCGCCTCCTGTTGCGGTCCTGATAACTTGCGCGGGACGGCCTTCGCGATATGTTTCGGGTACTACTAGCAAAAAAGAAATTGTTAATTTTGTTAGATTGTCGAGTTTCTTGTTTTATTAATTGTTGAAAGTCAACTTTTTAGTTAAAAAAAGGGTCAGGTGTATTAAGATAAATTGGCTCACCCTTGTAATTTTTGTCTTTTTGATGTCAATTTTGAGTCTACATCTAAATGTAGAGAAATACTTGAGTGTTTTTATTAAGCCTGTCTAGCATTTGAGTGACAGGTTGGCCGAAATAAGGTTGATTAGTTAGGAAGAAAATACTAATTTAGGTACATAAGAGAAGAGTAAAAATATCTCTAAAAATACACACCTACCGTAGTTGCAAAATTATTGTACGTTTTTAAATAAACAGTAGGATCATTTTAATTTCCTGAACAACGAGATAGCAGTATTTTTAGATATTGCCTTAGTTCGTTGTCTCTAGTCATCTAGACCGCAAACACATGATAATTTCATTAATGAATGCCGCCAAAGTATTACTAAAGTTATTGTAATTTAACAAGTCTATGAACTGTATTGGCACCTTTCGTGTGATCTCGACACGCGTAACTGGTCACAAGTTTGCATATTTATGTAAAATATGATTTAATCGTCATGCGTGTTAATTTATACGATTAATTTGGACAAAGCAATTCATCAAAAACAAATGCAAACTTTTATCAATAAAAACCAAAAACATACAGGTATAATGCATAATTTAAAGTATACCTAATTGAATAATACCGGCCTGTGATTGTCCCATTTTAGAAAAAAACCTCTTAACGTACACAGAATGGAAGTACATTATTCAAATCATTATGCTTTCTCACTAGCAGATTGATGCTATCAGATTCTTACAGAATGTCTTATTTGGCTAAGTTTATTACCCATACGGTCTCTTCTTAAACTGAGTAGGTCTCTTCGCTTCTGGTCGCCGCATGTAGTCGTCCGCCTCAAAGTTGTCGTTTTCTGGGTCTTCGTGCACCGGCTTCGTGTGATGGAACACCGGCCGCACGTACGGGATGTGTACTGGGTAAGGCTTTTCCACTGGCACTGCCACCTGAACCACATATTACAAGTACAATTACATTTGGTGCGGTAAGAATATTAATCTACTGATTTACTGGAGTGCAATCACGTGTAAGGTGTTAAATTCCATTCCAATTTGTTTTCCTGGTGCTATGTAATTTACATGCACTATACTATAATTACATTGAAAATTATAGTGTTCATGCAAAAAGATAATTAATGAAAAATAAGTGAAACACATTGTTTTTCATAGATTTCCGTGAAAGATCGCCAGACAGATAACCAACATGCACAAATACCATCTGATCATGGTAACAATAAGTGGGATCCCTACCAAACAAATGACTGCTGCGATCCACGTAGTGAGCTCCTCATGTAAATACTTGGCGACCGCGAAATTGATGTGGTACCGTTGCGTAAATTAAAGCACCACGTTTCGTCATTGACACGTACAGTCATAGATACGTGCGCAACGCCCTGCACTGTAGCAACACTGGGGCTTATGAGGACACTAACCTCTTTTTCAACAGGCACAGGGACTAGCTTCTCTACCGGGTAAGGAACCGTTTTGTAGACCGGGTAGGGCACCGGCTTCTCAATAGGCACGGTGATCTCCCGCAGCACGGGCACCGCGACCGGCCTAGATACCGGCACCCGCACCGGGAACGGACGCGGCACCGGAACTATTACCGGGTGAGGGACTTCTATCTGCAAGATCAGGGTCGCTCTACAAATCCTGTTACTACTATAGCTAGTTTACTTATTGCTGTAGAGTATCGAGGCTCAAAGGAAATCACCACGCCTTTTTTAAATAATTAATTACAAATTGATTTATGATCATCACGATATGAAACCAATTTTAATTTCATTACTGTCTACATAAAAATTGTAATAAACATCAAGATTCGCAAAATATTTAAGAAATTTTGTTACGTAGAAAGTAACTTAACACGCGAACGTATTTGATCATTTCCAATTAAAAATATTTGCCTATTTGATCTACATGACAATTTTATCAAGGTGACTAATCAATTGAGTACGTTATAACTAAATTTTTCACTTGTTATGCCAGTGTAATTGTTTCTATTTTATTATTTATCACGATCGCTCTTACTTTCTTTTATCCTTCAGACTTGAATACCAATTATTTGTTACTGCTCTACATGCACCGAAATCGAAGGGATAGTAAAAGGTGAAATTGTGAATACTAAGAATGCATGCCATGCAACAGATACAAGGTTTGGTTTCAATGTTATAATGACCGACCTCATGCTAAGTGCAGTAATCTCATAAGGGTTAGAGAAGCTCGCAACAAAACATAACTTATTTATGGTTTTTTATAAAAGTTGATAGTGAAAGGTCATATCTATACAAAATGGGGTAAAAAGAACATAATATGGCGTTTTCTTCACCCCTTATTGATACATATAACCTTTTAGTAACATCTCTGTATAATTAAGCTCAAAGATTGGCCTAATTAATAACCGAGTTGTTTGGCAGTAATATGATGCACGCTAGTCAACCACTACGTTAACAAGATGAACCTAGCTTTTGGATAAAAAAAGCTTTTGTTATTTTCGTGGTCTACTTTAAATAAAATGCTCGGTCAAATTTCGAAAATAAATAAGTTTTATGTACTGTAAAGGGAAATTGTACACTAATTAATCACTTTTTTAATACTTAAATACATAATACAATAAATAGGTATAGTTAAATACGTAATATATATTATTTTGTAATTACATTAATTGTTATTGCATTACTGTTACTAAAATGGATAGTAAATCTATTTAATTCCATTTAACAACGGCTCATCATGACATAGTCAATAAATTGCGCGTTGGTCAACACGATAAGCACGCTAGGCGCAAAACTATAGATGTTCATAATAAAATCGTGTTTTTTTAATCTTTATTTCATATCTGCCCTATCTTCAGTAAACAGATAAGCTGCCCACTTATTGCTTTCACTGTGAACAATAGTAACTAATGTAGCGTGACTCTAGGGAGGTCGTCGAGCTCATTATTGTCGCCCAACCACTCGTTAACCATCGATCTGACTGCACTTACACAATCTAAACGATTCGATTTCCATTTCTTTCAAGTGCAACTTTTCCAAAGTTCATGATAGATATTATTATGCTTGTTTGATACATCGATATGCCGTGAACTTGTATCACATGTTTATATCCAGACAAGTATTGCATTACATGATTTCTCTTGGGCGCACGAGCGCGCATCATTTTACTGACCAAGACCGAGGAAATTAGTGCGCGACGTGAGATGTCTGCTTTTCCGATCCGCATTCCATCATATCATAGGCAGTTTTTTGCGCACATATACACATAAATATCTATACAGACATTGTTAACATGGTCATTCACATCAATTTATTACAGAATATATTTAAAAATTAACGAACTTACCGGATACGGTTTCGGTATAGGCACGTGCATAGATTTCATCTCGGACCCGTAACTTTCATAGTCTCGAACTGATGGAATATCTTTAAACTTCGTCTTCAAATAGGACTGTCTCCATTTATCAACTAGATTTTTAAATTCATTATCATTGTCAAAAACATTGTTGGTAGGCTTATATGTCGGTAAATACGTTGGATGTGACGTATCGTGAGTTCTTAGACCCAATAAATCCTCTTCAGATTTGTACCTAGTATCAAATAAATCTTTCGACCAGTCATTAGACGGTTTGTTTAATTTTTGTGGTCTAGAATGATGCGCTGGTGGCCAGTCAATCTGCTTATTTTCAGAAGCTTTAGTAAAGCTAGGTTTACGATGTCTTTTTGGAATATTGACTATGGAATCGCCACTTTCGCTAAAATGAGGTTTCTTAGGGTGGTCTCTGTAGGAAGAATAGTCTGACGCTTTGTAAACATTTCCCCAATAAGATGTCGTAGTCGGTACCGTACTAAATGTATTTTTGAATTGATTTAAGTAGTCGTTGGCTTTGAACTTATCTTTGAATGAATGACTAGCGTAGTCGTCATCGTCATTGAATTCAGGTAGCTTTTTAAAACTTGAATAACTTGAATCAGGATATTGATAGTTTGTCAAATCTACATTACTGCTTGCAGGTACTATTTCGTCGTGGTTAAAAGGGTTTTTAGGTTCACTGACGCCATACTTAAAGTTCATGTTACTGTAATTTGTAGAATATCCGTATCCTTTGATAGTTGAGGAATCCTTCCAATTTTTAAAATCATTGCTGTAGTTTCCAGATGCCCAAGGTTTCTTGACTTTCTTTTTTGTTTCGGAGTTTTTGCTGTTCTGGTATGTATTATGTTTATGATTAGTATTAACATGATTAAATGTGTTATCTTGGTCAAAGAACGAACTTGATTTAATCACAGATTTGTCGCTACTTTCTTCATTGTCTTTTACATTATAATGATCTTTTTGTTTTGGTGAGGAATTCATGAACTTATTGTTGTTATTGTTATTATTGTAATTAAAGTTATTAGAAAACGAACTTTCCAATTGAGTGTTAATAAGGGTATTTTGAGGGTTAAGGGATTGAACGCTGCCTGATAAAAACTGACTTGTGTCTAATGCGGTTGGATAGTATTGGTTTAATTTTGTGAAATCAATTACTTTCTGAAATTTAATTCCGTTATTGCTAGAAGATGGTCTGCTAAAATCTTCGTTTTCTTGATGTTCGAAATTCTGAACAAATCCGTTATTATTTTGGTAATTTATATGAGACTCGCTAAAAGGCTTATTTTCATGCGTTGCTTCCGAATCATGAAAGTTTGAATACTTATCATCAGATAAATTTGAAACACCTCCGTTATACATATTAAATTCAGTGTTATTAAATACAAGACCGGGTCTGTACTTATGTCGCGAATTTATTTTGGTTCCGTATACTGGTGCGTCCAAATCTTCTGTATTTTGACCATTTGTGTCTTCTGTTTCAATATTTTTATTTTGTTCGCCAGTAGCGCCAAAATTGGCATTGTTAAAAAAATTCATTGAACTTGATGTGTAGTGTAACATACCCGGTTGTCCCATGTCCTCATTACCACCGAACGATTGTGTGTCACCTGACTGAGAGCCAAAATTTTCACTGAATCCTGTAGAATCTAACGAGCTAGGGAATGCAGGAGCATATAATCTTGTCGTAGATTCTTGATTGACACCACTGAGAAAGCTGGCATAATCTGGTGATGTCGGCACAAAGCCATCGTAGGCACCAACATCGTTAAATCCGAAAGTGGAGTATGCGACAACATTAGGCTGTATGGTTGTAGAATCCTCTTGATCTTTGGGTCTCTTATTTTTCTTAGTTTTCTTACCATAGACAACATTACTAAAAACTAATAATGTTATTAACGCTAAATAAAGCTTTTTGTTAAACATGTTGAACAAATCACTGTTACAGATAACTTGCAACGCACTATTTACATTGTACGAGAACGTGAATCACGAAAGGAGTTCGATTGTGGACTGAGCGAGGGCGCGTTGCTGCACGCTCATGAAGCCGCGAAGCCAGCGGGGTGGCGCCTCCACTCGCCCGCCGCACACGTCTCCCGTGTCCTAAGAAAATGAAAGCGTTTCACGGTTGAACAACTCGACGAATTTCCCCCAACTAATTATTCGCTAATAATACGTTCGATGCATTCAATAATAGCTGATGATATTAATGCAACGCACTTAATTGGCCGCTCGTGTCATTTGAAAAGTCGTCTTCCGTCATAGTAGGTAACATTTTTAAGCGGCATACACATTAGCTCCACCATGTTTTATTAAATCGTAACAGTACTTAACAAACTCTACAAAACCTATCCTAGCATTATTTTGTATAAGACAACCGCACATATCTCTACATTTCTATCTATTTTCAAATAATTATAATTTAGGCTGCAACAATCTAAAGAAGTTCTACTATACCTTATTCTCTCGATTTCATCCTAAACGTTTCTTACATTAAACATTTTCTTTAGACTCCAAATGTTGAGACGAAATAATTACATTTAGGTAATTATGTACTAAGTGGATCTTTGTATAAGCGCCACCTAAGACCTGAAGCATCGGTTGATTCTTGTGATAAAGACTTTACAAAAGCCGTTTCCTAATACATTAACTCTTTACTTGGATATGAGATTCGAACCTATAATCTATAGCTTTCTTACTTGTCAATTGCCAGTCCCACTTATATATTCGCACACAATGAGGAAACAAATAATAATGTTATCAATATTTCATTTAAATTGGCTTATCTGTATATAGCTGAACTAGGTTCTACCTACCCGAATGGCTGTAATTGCAAACAAAATCCAAATAAATTTCTATTGCTTAAGTAATTAAAAACAAATCTACTACGACATTTAAATCAGCAACGAAGATAAAGTAGTCTAGTTATGCTAAACTGGATTGACTAATTAGAGAACATCAATAACTAAAACATCTAAGAATAAAAAATATGTGAAAAAAAAAATAGGAAATTTAAGAATCGAATAAATTACTTTACTAAGTAGGTAGGTACTATGTAGATATAAATAATACATTCACGACAAATAGGTACGCATATTACGTGACTAACTCTAAATATGTTAGTTAGCATAAATAGAAGACTATTGACATGCTCAACGTTATGCCATAGATTTCTACCAAGTAATCGCAATTTCTCTATTAACGTTTAATGTAACTTTAAGAATCAGAAACATGGATCTATTTTATGAACACTACTACACCTTCTGCGAATGAAATGGTATTTTATTTTCATTTTTTTCCTTTCTTTTTCATATTTCAATTAAAGAGACTCATTTAAAGAGACAATTACAAGCCGGTATATTATTTATTAATTTCAAGTTGTGTGTGTGTACTCCGCCTATATAACTATGACGTATGAATATGTTAAGTGCAACGCAATATGTGAAGTCAAAAATTACTGTAGGAAGGCACACGATACAATTCCTGAGTGTAATTCTTTATTACGGGAAGCATTTATATTTCTGATACGATAATCGTTTTAGATAGAACGACACTTTGTACCATTAAATTAGTAGGAAATACTTCATTGAATTATAAGAAAATAAAAAAAAATGGGTAGATAGGTGCCGGTTGTTAATGAAACACTTTTTTTTTCAATATTTAAACCTGGAACCAGTCTGGTGAGTTGAAAGAAGCAGGAAGTATGGTAAGTTAATGAAACGTGAAAAATATTCTAAAACATTTTTATTTGACTATGCAAATCATTGAATTCTCTTACAGGTTTCATGTTATACTATCATTACAAAGAGTTACTTATACACTACTTTCGTCAAATGTCGCACTTTAGATGGCCACGATGCAGCTTCGGAAGCCTATAACTAGCCTTCATATCATGAAGGAGCCATTTTGTACTAAGTTACAATAACTTAATAATAATCTTAACACAAGAGGAAATAATTCTGATAAAGAAATAATACCAAGTGAAAGAATAACAAGTGGAATGATAGTTAACTATATTTTTGTAATTTTGGTATCTTTGTGAGAATCGTCATCCTATTTTAATCTAACTTATAACGATAAATAATTACTCTGAAATTAAATAACAAGTTTTATATAAATAGGCACACTCGAGAACATAATTAAGTATTTATTAAATAATAAGGCGTTAAGGGTAGCGAAAACAATAGAACGTCTGATTGAAAAATCGTTGCAAATTCATAATCTAGCAGATTTACAATAAATTACTCAGAGATTCATTGAAATGTATAAATAGTAAGTTTGGAAATACAAGTATTGACGCAGATGGCGACTGATTCACTACATTCTAAGCATTTTGTTTTAAAATAGCCATATTTTAGCAACGTAGAATTACTCATAAAATTACGTTAAACATCAACTAGGTGTAGTGATTAAATGTATCTTCGGGGTCTACTACAAATATCCATTAAACTTTGAAAACCTGTGGTCATCCCACAGGCGTCTCAAATATATAAAAATATCTTTCTATCACTTTCATGAACACTTCAAATTCTAATACACTGGTCAACTATTTATTGGAGTCAATATTGAAAGGCCGATAAGGTGCAAGGTTCTGTAAAAAATTAGATATTTCTATATTTATGTGCCATAAAGCTATTCATTAAATTCACAATTATTATCATTAGGCTCTTTATGTATGTGAATATATCTGTTTGGTTTAACTATAACATGTAAATGTGGGTCGTATGTCGTATCTATTAGGATTCATTCTAACTATCATAAGATTTCTACTCTGACAATAAAATATGTTTTATATTTTAATATTTCTAACCATACATCTGTAAATTGCAAACATCTATCTACTCTCTATAATAATTAGTTTCATAAAATAGTTATTACAATTATTACATCGAAAGTTATTTCTAAATCATACAGTGAAAGATAAGTCATAGAGTACAACAAGAACAGTAAATGCTTACGAATGAGTTCTACGAATATTAAGATTTGTGACGTCAAAAAGTTTAGAAAAATATTTTGTAATCTCTTGTTTGAAGTCGACTTTACCCTTATTATTATTATTACAACACACGCAGTCGATTCCTCAGTCATATAGTTGTTCGATATATTACGTACTCGTAAATTAAACAATAATGTGAATAAATAGTTACTCATGAGTGGTTAGTAACTGCGAATCTCCATACATATTGTTATAAATACCTAAGTACCACGGAAATTGCCTTACACAATATTCATGGTCAGTACATCAACAAATAAATCGCTACTTTAAAAAACAATTTTGTGACACTTTTAGTGACCTTTTTCGATAAAAAAAAAAGTTTAAAGCATAGCGGTTCGACTTATTATATAAAATTATAACCGATTATTATAATCAAACAAGCTTTGGCAATCAAAGCGTATTCACATCCTTAGCAACGCACATTCGATCAATGCTTATAATTACAGTGCACTTCCAATTCCTAAAACCCACATATTTAACCCTTGAAATACATGTATCACTTCAATATTGTGCCATCTGGCCCCCTTACCATAGTGTTCAATAACTAACCCACCCTGAACTAATGTGCTGTTATGTTAGTAAGAGTTACACACTAGTACGCATAGATGGCGCTAATCACAAACAACACTCATAATGTGCGAATACTTGATATTAATAATTTCAAAAATCTTTGACGTTAGTCAATTTCCCATAATAATATGTTTGTTTGTGAATAATTAATTAGAGGTTATGACACAATATTAAATTATTAATTACTCCAATCTTATAGACTGACATGATTTTAGTATCAGGGTTATTTTTTATGAGATTTTTGTAGGTATTTAATTGTCTTACCACAAAACAGTGTCTTACGTTAGAGAAATTCTTTATATCTGTTACCGTCACCTTTTCTATCAAAGGAGGCGTGTATTTAGGTTTCTTAAATATAGCAAACGAGGGTGAAACGTTGGACAATGTTTTGTGGCGAGGCATAGATGGCGTCCTTCTAGATAAAGATCTTACGAGCAACCGATGCAATTTTGTTGAGCTATCGTGTAACACATGACATGTCCTAATTGATTGCACGATGTCGACCCTACGATGCTGTCCTTCGTCAACGCAACGGCATGAATATCGGATGATCAATTGGGACATGAGACGTACGATCGTTATTAACAATTTCCTGTGCACGATGAATTGCGAGTTTCAATCAGGTCTCTAAACAGATTTGTGTATGAATCTATATTAATTAATAAAACGTTGTCGTACGTCGATATTAAATACACGAATCTATGTGTGTTTGTTAATGTAAATTCGTGTGAAAAAATCGCATTATTTGCTCGTATGATGATTAGCAATTCGGAGAGTAAATATAGTATGTTGTGTGTTAGTGCGCGGACGCGGCGGGCGCGGGCGGGGCGGCGTGGCGCAGGCGCGCGCGGATCCCCTGCAGCGTGGGGTTGGTGCCGGGCTCCAGCTCCTCCGCGCCCTGCTCCGCCGCCTCCAGCCGCCGCGCGCGCTCCGCTATCGCGCGCTCCAGCTCTGCAACACCGTGAAACCAGCACTTTAGTATTTGGTACGGTGGTCCAATGTTATCTTACACTGAATATGTCGCACTGATAGGTATACAAGGCATGCTAAGGCATACTTCCCACCTGTTAGCACAGGCTTGCTCAGGTCGATCTGGCTGTTTCTTTAAAAGGCCAGTCCAGAAATACCCTGCATTCATGTACACAATATTAACATTACAACGATTTTCTGGACTTTAACAGACGCTAACCACTGTTTTTTTTTCGACTCTTCTAGGAAATGTTTAATCCAGCGAGCTTAAAAAATGTGTTGCTTTAGTGAATTGTAAAAGCAACATATTTAAAGTGATGATTTTTATTAGGATAAAAATCATCACTTTTAAAAGTCACAAAAGAAACATATTTTTTTTTTACTAGGGTCAAAAATAATATTTGATTTGATACCATTAAACTTATGTATGGCCAATTAATCACGCGAGACTCCGTGGATATTCTATTGAGTCCTAATTACGGCAAATGACGGGCTAAGGTATTACTGACTTGTAATTTTAATTTACAATATAAGATGCATTTTGAACATAAGTATCCGACATATTTCTATACTAGTAATTACTAGTCTTACCTTTTAGGAATATGTCGGATACTTAAGACAATTTGTCTGATGCAGATGCAAAGGTTTCTTGAATGGAATCTTGCTTGACATTTGTTTTTTTTTAATTATCTATTTATAGACACAAAACAAAAAAGAGTCATTATTAATTAAGCCAGTATACCTCAGTAACCTACCTCATAGATAGTTAAACTATATTTTTTATACAAGGTAAAAATTACGTAAAATATTTTCAAAGAAAAAACAAAAACTATAAGAATATTTTCGGTCTAAGATCTCTGGTCGTACAAGTATTTCCGGTGTTAATCATTCTAAAAAATACTTGACACACGATTTGTCATACTCAGCGAAATCAGCCCACTAATGAGTCCATAAGGAAATCACCACAAAACTTGCGAGCCTTTATCTATTGCAATAATTTCACCCACGCTCGGCCAATCGGACGGACGGGAAATAACCAGATGCAGTTTCACTTTCATCCAACCTTGGTCATCGACATCCGCACAAAACCAATTAGAGAAAATTGTTATAAATACATACGTTCGCGAACCCTGATGCTATTGAGTGAGAACTCATTTACATTGTGTGCTTTACCAGGAATGTGTCCACAATATTGGTTTTGAGGTGAATGGCCGCCGAGTGCACCTGCGGGGCTCATATCGAACTGCACCGGATAAAGAGCCCGCGTCCAAATATGCGAGCAAAAAAAGCCAAACGCCATACGAGTTTTGAGGAATTCGGATTTAAACGTCGACCGACGATTTAAGAGTAAAAGTGTAGCCGGCCCCGAAATACACCATTCGATGTTTTCTAACCTACACTACAAAAAAGCTCATAATGCTCAATGCCTATCTGACAGGTATTAAGTTTTCATTATAATGATTAGGCAACGTAACCATACGGCACCGGATACAGCAAGTGCTGTCCTATCAGTTTAATGATTTTGTTACCTAATGTCGTATCAAACTTGGTAATACTGTCGCTCAAATACTGTGATGTAACGAGTACAGCTAAGCACTTTTATGTCCTGACCGACTGACATAATTGCATACATACTATAAAAACTTGTATAATATAATGCTGACCACCTTGTATACTAATATTAAGCCGTACTAATGAGACAACAAACTGCAGGTTGTTTAAAAACAAACTATTTTTGACTGTTCTTGTTTATGTTTTGTTACGAAATACTGTAAACATTTTTTTATGAAAAGACAAAGCTTTTGTTTAATAATCCTTCGTACTACGACGAGACGTAGTGCCAAACCTACCTACTTTATAAAGAATACAAGCTTGAAGTTATGAAACACTTTGTAACCGACAAACAAGGAATTATTCTAGTTACGCGCAATTCATGACGCTAACATAGAATCATTGTGGTAAACTAGGCTTACTCACTCCTCATTACAGTTGAGTGCAGGATCATAACATTCTTTCCAAATTTAGCCAACAAGGCTATTAACAAAACTGTAATGTTTCTGAATGTTCGCTCAGAGTTTATTTAAAACGTAGTTATTTTATTAACTGTATTAGTCCTTTGAAGCAGGTACATTGTACATTGACTATAAAAAACATATATTTAGAACCCCAACGCAGTAGTTGATTCTTTTGTAAAACTATAAAAGGAACATCTGCGTTTTATGTAAGAGGATTACCTGGAGTCTCCCTGTGTTCCTTAACTTGATTCATGATT
This sequence comes from Diachrysia chrysitis, assembly GCA_932294365.1. Taxonomy (NCBI): domain Eukaryota; kingdom Metazoa; phylum Arthropoda; class Insecta; order Lepidoptera; family Noctuidae; genus Diachrysia; species Diachrysia chrysitis. Next base: position 5,913,453 of record OW028645.1, read on the forward strand.
TGCTTCTCTTTATGTTTCGACAGGGCCTTTTCCAGCTCGCTTTTTTGATTCAGGACATTTTTGCCTCTGAAACAGATCAAATAGAAACGTATAACATAACAAATAAAGCATAAATTTCAATGAATAAGTTGTGTCGGACTGTAATACCACATGAACATTATCAGTAAGCGTTGTAATAACAAAGAATTCAACGTAGAGTTGTAGTGTAATCTTATCATGAATGTTCCAGAGATACACAACTCATTACCTTATATGGTAATGTATTCAGTATGTGAAACAATTTTTATGATGAAATGACGTATAATTCCTGATAAGCGCACTTTGGTCACAGACGATTAAAAAGATTAAAGCGTTCAATCTTCAGCGATAGACTTATTGTCCGATTAGGATAAAAGAACACTTTTTTATATTTCATAAACGTATTTTTTGCTAATAATGCTTCCGTGTTATTTCTTATTTTAATTTCGCAGTAAAATACCTGGCTCAGTGTAGGAATTCTATTGCGTAAACAGATTTGGATATAAACAACTCCGGAAGGACAGAGAACAAATCTCGAAATTTATTGCGAACTGTTCTTTCTCATATGTTAACACCCAGAATGTTGAAACATCCTTGAATTCTATCTCAAAAGAAAATGTACTACTACGTTACATAGTAAAGTAATACAATGCACAATATCTAACTCTGAATAGCTTCTGTTTTTTTACTAAGACAGCTGCCTAGCTCGTTTCCCACGCACAATACCTGCATGTGTGAACTATTTTGTACTTATGACGTCATTATGTTACTGCATACTTATTTGTTTTGTTGCACATCTGTGTCGTAATACATCGACTGCAGACTGCATTGCTTTTGTCTGGTAAGTCTCCTACATGACGTTCACATTAATTGAATCAAGATTAATAAATAATAAAGTCTATAACAGATTTTCTATAATCTACGATAACGAAATATATTTCAACATGCTGCATGCATTGGCAATTTGGCATATACACATAATGTAAACACATTTGCAATCTCAAAGTTATTTAGAGCATTATAATTTTGAATTAATTTACAGTTGAGCCGAGACGAGTTCTCATCAAGTTGCTGAGGCGTTACCTTGAGGCCTGCAGAATTTAATCCTGGCTAATTACTGCCGGCTTCATAGAATATCGCCTCGTAGTCTGCTTAAAAGTACCCTTGACGTCACCGATGACTAAATTTGCATGTGAATAATATCCTATAACTATAAAATTTAAAGTATCAGATTTTGCCGCAAACTCTACCATGAATAAAAATTTGTAAGATAATCAAATCTACAAGTTATTCATTAGATTAGTATCACCTTTCAATACAGTATTTATAAATGTTTAAGAAATCACTGTAGGTAAGGAATTTCTTCGACATTGCAAGTGTTAAGCGAAACAAATTTCATTTGATTGCAATTAGTTACCTAATTCTCTTTCTATTGTTTCCACGTATAAGATATGTTTCTACTATAATATTTTGCCTCGGTATAAACATAAAGGTGATATTATATTTATTGAGTACCTACCTTCACATAGAATTCCCGTTAGCGAGCTGGGAATTGCTTCCTTCCGTCAAGCGGCACTCGCAGCCGAGCACGGAAATCACAGGACGAGACTGCTCCGACAATCACATTGACGGGGAAATGGACTGAATCAACAGGTCTAAACATCTGTGAAGCTATTTAGCATTCAATATTGCTCCTGCGATTTGTTTGATTACACAAAGATGGTTCAAATGCAGTGCAACGATGCACGATTTTACTGGGGAAGGAGAGGGAATTGCCAAAACTCGGGTTTTATTTTTTTCGGTATTGGGCAATGGCAATGGTTTAAATGGAAGTATTCCTTTTTTTAATAGTCCTAAAATATATTTCTTCCAATTAATTTCATTCAAAGAGATTCCAAGACCGTCAATAATTTTCCTAGCACATACCAAGTTCAAATATCTTAGAGACATTCTGTTTTGTATTCATTGTAGATACCGACTCACAAAAGCGCATATGGGGTGAGCTTGTCCCATTAAAAAATGGCATAAAGGAACGAAGTGAGTTAACAAGTACAATGCCAAAGCGAGGTTCAGGCGACAGATGTTCAATAATTATAGCAAGCGAACAACTCGACAGGATGCGATGCACCTGTGCGCTAAAGACGTACCAAACTTAGACTTAGCAAAAACTAACCTCACCGCGTTCCTCATACCACCCGTTAGATTATGTTTAATGCTAACCAGTCTCATTCATTGTGAGCAAACACAGTATGGGCAAAATAAATTACTGAGTAATGAATACGAACAAGTCTTCAGATACCTGGAGTTTTTGCATTTTATACGTTTAGGAAAATATCAGACAAAAAAAGTGTTTGTGTATGTCAACTGGAATAAATAAAATGTTGCTCTTTCTTTGAAGAAAACCTACAAGCACATAAGTCAAGCAATTGACTTTCTACTCAAGCATAATGTTATCTTATTAGTTCGTTCATTAATGCTAGGTTTAATGGTTCACAATAACAATAAGTAAATGTGAAATTATCGACTCGTACTCATCGACTAACTTATTACATAAAATCTTAATAATAATATTAACTTTTAAAGGTATCTAGGCACTATTGATTTAAATACCTATATTTGTATACGATCTTAATCATTTGGTACCGTACCCATTTGTCTTAAGGTTTAAATAAGTTATATACATTTTTTTCTCAAACTAAAGGTACCTTAAACCTTACCCTCAAACCAAGGTTATCGCGTATCATGTTCAACTTCGAGTATTACACCAATAAAACCAAATAAGTATCAGTCGAACAGCACAAACATTAATTGTAACTCGATACTAAACATTCGAATACTTGACCGAAGCGAAATCAACATTGACACCGGCCCGTATTTATAGAAACACGAATAATCCCCAGTCGGTTTGCTGAACATTATTGATATAAATTAGCTATGATTCGTATCAGTTCCAAATGTAATATCGTAGTAAAAGATGTACGATAAAATTTAATTACAAGGAAATAACATATCGATTATTTTAAGTAGAGTACCACTAGGCCTGTGGTATAATGCTTATCGGAAGAGACACTTGTCGCTTCCACAAAGTGCTTTAAAGGGCCTTTTCTATTATAATAGCGAACAAAGGTTGAGAAATCCGATATAGAAACCGAGTCAACCTGAGCTTTTTAGGTAAAGGTGTTCCTTAATTACATCTTTTAAGTTAATTTACGAGATAAAATTAATTGTTTAGATAATGTTTATCAAACTAGACTGGTTTGTAAGTTTTTAACTCTTACTTTAATATAATATTTTTTTTTATAAAACGGACCCTACGCATAAGGAGACGACTTATATTAAATAATGGTTATTATTCCAATCTACCTAAGTAATAAATCAATTACTCACATCCTTTGATTAAAGAGGAGCTCCCTGTGCAGGTCCATTCGCTGGGGGCTCTCCATACAAGGGTTGGGCAAGCGGCGCGGCGCGATGAGTCCATCCGCCGCACCGTCGCCGTCCTGCACCATGTCCACCTCCGCGCCCAGCGCTGCCTGTGACACCAGCGTGGGGACCAGGCCCACGCCGCCGCCCGCGCTCAACGCGCTTACTGATAGCACTGCACAAAACAATACACTATTTTAGAACCACTACATTTTCATTGCAAACACGTGTACATTTTTTAATTCCTTCGGACGGCTGATAAGTTAATGCAAAAGTCAAAATTTCCATCACAAACCAGATGGTAATACGCAACCGAACTTACGACGGAGGGCCTCACAAACAATGTTACGAATGGTGAATATAACGTCATATCATAACTGATGAATCATGCAGTCGTACGGTAACAGGTGACCAGTAATAAACTACAAAGTCGTTAACTAGTCACTTTTCTTTAAACCCATAATAATCTTCGAAAGTTGCGCTATAAAGACTGGAAAATTTCTATAAATTGTAATTACACTGAAATAAATTAAAATAAGCTAAGAGCCCTCCTCTTGGGTGCTCTAATAGGGTCACCCTACCTAGGACCAAAAGATATGAGAACAAGCAGGATAATTCCAGGAGCCGAGTAATATTAATCAAAGTTGTTTTTGTAACAAACTGAATTGGCAAAGATGCCAGAACAGTACACGGTTACAAAGTACAAAACTACTGAATCATTGATGATATCATCATATTAAAGTATTACATATTAAGCATACTAATGTAAGAATGTTACATTAGATTTGCTAAAAAATATTAGCATGCGGCGTCCACATTTAAAGGTTGCGTTGTTTGCTCAATATAATTACACACTTGAGAGTTTGTGTTAGATCTATTACATCTGTCTATAGAATACATAAAATATTTTTAGATCCGTTAAATGGTTTTATAATTTAATCGCTGAATCAGTTACGTTTGAAGGTTAAACACAAAAATATCATTGATATTATTCTAAGAACTTGTAATGAGTGTATTTATTTTGGTGCAGAAAATATTTCATACGGCTAACACTTCAACATAATATGGTAGCTTAGGTATAATTTCCTTAAACAACTTTTTCGACAACACGTTTACTAGATCTTTCTTAATTCAAATAATTTTTCACTAATTGTTTATTTTTTAATAATGAGAAATAAAAAGAATACAATAACACAATTTAAAAGTAATTTTTATAGTAACCAACGCAATTTAAAAGTATCACGGGGTGCTATTTAACGTTTCCGATTCAAGGAATTAAGTTTTTCTTAAGGTGAATTTGTAACATATCTAATCTCAAGGTGCTCTACATTTAAGCTTGCAATCTAGATAGTTCTTTCGTAATTGATCGTTTAAGTATTATAATGTTAATTAGCATTAAGATTGTATGTAATGTCGCAAACGATCTTAAGAAATTGTGTATCAAATATACATAAAAATTTTGTAGTTGTAATTTAAAAACAAACTGGAAAATTAAATTCAAGATAGTCACAACTTTAATGGATACAGATAAAATCGCGATAATTTAAACAATGGGCAACTACAATGCAATGTAAGGAGTGCGGTTAGTACTGAGGAAAATGTCATAATATTTATTTATCAATCCAACAAACACTAATTAGGTTTTTGATGTAATTGATGTGCGTGTATTTTTTTTCCTACATTAAAAGTTGTTTTTAGTCGTTTTGCGACTCCTACAAATTTTTATTAAAAACTTAGGTATACCTATGATGAAGAGGTACCAGTTAATTTAGCTAGGTACCACTTACGAGTACATATTAGTTATTACTACACATTAGTTTAAGCTAAATGTTGAGTCTAATGTCTATCGAATAACCCTTAATGCATCGATTGATCAATCAAAATATGGCGTGTGAATCTAGAGACAATGATGTTTTACAAATGATTAATACAACATCCAAATTAACATTGGCACATTTTTAAACAACAATCTTATTTACTTATCCTAACGAAAATTTAATAATTTAGCTTATACAAGCTACACATAAATGATTATTTAAATCATAAAGAGTTTTATTTTAATATCAACGGTTTTTAGAGTACTATAGCTTTTCCTCAAAATCTCGAACCAGGGTACAAGTCAGACGTATTGTTCTAAGTTAGTGACCTGGTTTGATGTGAATGCGTTCTGTGGCGTGATTTCGATCCCCTGAACTCCAGGTTAATACGAGCGCCGAGTGCCGAGCCCTCAGTTCCTTCCTGGGGAAATAACAGAGCATTACATGATGATTTTTTACGGGGGCGCAATCCCAACTCGACTCTTTAAAACGTTTCAGCACTCGTTCCTGCTCGTTATCTCACGCCACGGCCTCATTTCAGGCACTTTAGACAAACGGAAACCACAGCAGCGCTATATACAATGCACCACAAAAAAACGTAGTTATAAGTGTAATCATTTGTCACGCTTTTAACCGATTTCATTGTTTTTTTATAGTTTTATTTTATTAACGGAGAGGTCGCGTAATTAGAGATTCTGATGTTAAATATCAAAATATCGTACATTTATTTAATAGATATTTGTATTACAAACAACGTGGAAACGACGTGTTCTACAAATATTAACATTAAAAACACACTATTAAACAGTGCAGTGTTGTATTATATAATAAAACGTTCAATGTCAAAGACAACGCAAAAGCGTCAATTTAAAATGTTATCAGGATCGTATCCTGTTACTAGGAAATAAAATATAACACTAAAGTTGACGTCTTTGTAACAACTGCAATTAATGTTAACATTCGAAAACATCAAATGTAATTTAATGAACAAATTGAAGACGTATAGCAGAAATAGAACGTTCGTCGCTAGCTCTACTCGGGACTTAGCTTTATCCCAATGAAACTACATACCTAAATGTAGTAAAAAAACACCCAAAACCAACGAGTTGAGGCATTATCTTTAACCTAATTTACGGTATTCACATATTAGAGTCATCGTTTAATTGTGCAATTTAAAGTGTGTAAATCCTTAAAAATTTATATGCTTATCATATAGATAGTAAACTACGCTCAAAAAATCTCTTTTCAATTACTTTTACGATAGCGTTGCATTATTACAAAATGTTAAGGTAGCTATCCGATGTCAAATATATCAGTAGAGATATAAATTTATATGAAAATGTAATCCGTATTGGTCTGTGTCTGTAATCAGACTTTTATACTGCTATCTGATCACCAATGATCCAATAAGCCAATAACATATTTCTGTAAAAAATATTTTTCACTTTCTGAACAAATAAGTTGTATTAGTCAAAAAACAAAACACAAACGGTTTCACCTAGTCCGCGTTCCCGCAATAAATATTTTTTTTACCTAGCCTACGACCTATTCTCAGACCTACCAAATATAGACAAACAATTTCAAAAACATCGGTCAAGCCGTTTCATAGGGGTTCGATACCAAACACTGGGCCATGAGATTTATTATATTAGATTTTACTCATTTACCGTCACAGATGTCACTGCTTCTGCCATACTTATCTCTATACTATCCTGGGTTGACTGGTAGAGAATGCCTAAGGCATTAAGTCTGCCATTTACTGTTTTTTGTGTGTATTTTTTTTAATAAATAACTCATTTCAAATTACATTTCAACATACAAGTTGTATATATTATTGTAAACCCTTTATTTTGATACTATGACTTACAATTTAGCGCCAAAAAGCAGCAATTATTTTATTAAATACTTGGATTTTGAGACAAATTTAACGACAGCGTTTGGCAAATAAACATAACCATTGGCAGTCGGGTAATAAAAAAACCCTGATAATAACTATGACCGTTCAACATTTTATCAATAGGTTGGAAGTTGGAACATGAATTATTTATAATTACATTATTCTTCATTTTATTAATACTTTCCTTAAAAATTGGTATCTCATTATTGGTAAAATCGTAGTTTTTAGTTCGTAGTACTTTTCAGCAAAATCATGCAATTACAATTTATTATCTACGATTGTATAATACTCTGTCGAAACTGTGTAAGGAAACATTGAAGCAATAACTAAAAACTTTAGGCGCTTATAGATAACCGTTATCGAACTACAAGTATCCAGTATGTTTAGAATTTACAAACTATACCATTTTTTATTCAATTTTATTTTATTCGTTGGACAAAAGAAAATGAGAGTTAAAGAGACATAGTCGAGTAAGTATACCATGAACGTCATTATGTGCGTGCTGATGTTACTGTAATTAACAATGTGCCTAATTCTATATACAATTTAATTTGTCTCTTAAAATTACATGTGCGCGCAATTTAGCGCGTTTTACTTTATCTGCTTCCTTATTGCGTCGGAACAAACAGCATAGACGTAGAACGAGTTTAGTTCTAGCCGGCAAACTACATTCAGTAAGTATGTCTAGTTAAATAGCTGGCCAGACTAGACGCGGTGAGCTCTTAGGTTTTAAGGCAGAAAAAGAAAGCCGTGTGATAAAAATGTAGAGCCATTGAATTAACAGAAATTCATCTGATAGTATTTTAAAATATCTTACTACTTACTATTATTATTATTTTCTGTTATATATAAATAGGTACATATATAGGTATATATAAATTTATTTCTGTAAAAATAAAACCTTAACCAATTTGTTTCTGGCTTTAACTAATATACTGGTACCTATATCATAGTTTGGAAATATTTAAATCGCACGTGTGTTAAACACCATGATGGATATTTATTTAGAAAAGTAATGAGCTTGGTAATGTACTTTCACTTTGTTACAATTTAACACCTCATTAAGTAGTGTGTTGCATTACCATTATAAAGTAAGTAGTCGTTAACACGAAGCGTAACGCAATAATCCGGGAAATGTCATAGTGATGTGGACCCGGAAGTTAGTGGATATCATTATAATATGCCTACAAAAAAAACGAAATATCTACCCTCTATAGAACGCGATGAAGATAAATATTTACAGCAATAAAAGTATTTTCACTTCAACACACATCTTAGCAGCCTCAAGCCGCGGTGCTGCGATCTGAACGTAAACAAACTGGCTTTAGATTGGTTATTGGCTATTTGTAGGTAGGCTATAATGACTACCATAAAGTAAGAGTGGCCACGATAGTTAAATTCAAGTTAGCCGTTAGATATTATATGTATAGCATCTTGATACCCTCGTATAGGTATCGGCCACGCGCAGGGAAGTGCCCTTGAAAAGGATATCTTTGTACAAAGTCGGGACCCCGTATCGAACCAACCGAACCGTCTGTAAAGGTCAAATTTATACACAGGAATATTTCAAGGTTATCAATAAAACACACCAAAAGTGGCGATGTTTTGTTAATTTACGACTTTGCATAAAACACATGTTAAGCAAGCTGTTCGTTATCGTAATTCTAAGATAAATTACTTAACTGTTCTGAAAAGAGATTAACATGCCTAGAGCCCATAGATAAAAGAGGCTCCTTATTTTGCTATTATCTGCTTAAATATTTAGTGCCCAGTATAACAACACACATAGGTATAACGCAATAAAGTATGTATTAAGCATTTTACGGTATTTGAGTTATATCGACGCGTAGCGAATTGTCAATGTAGCGATTTGATATTATCAACTACATACATAATTAAATCAATGGTTTGGTATAAATATCATTCCCCCTAAAGGTCACTCGCACACCATTAACTGACCCCTGACCTATAGGTATGGTATTTTTAGCCTTCCATCTAGCCATTCGACGCTGCAAGGTTGTTTCAGTACTCATTTGTTGAAACAATTGACGTCAGTCCGCGTCTGAAGGCTACCAACGCCTTGTTCATTCTTCTTTAAATAGATAAAACGATATTTGCAAAAAACTACGCAGTTGGAAACTAATTAATTAGCAGTAAGAATGTGCTAGCTGAAGGCTGGAGCTCAGGAAGTTTCAGTATAATGAAAACCGGTTTTATGAGATAGAATACCTTTTACAACTTTGAACAAAAGGTCTTGGATTTTTACGGCTTAGATAGTTTGCAATTCGCTTTTAGTAAAATACTCATGTAATCAGTTCTACAAAGGAATTTTAAGTCGTTTTAAATTAAATGATAGAGCTAGCTCAGAAATATAAAGAAACATATTGAATAGTTTTATTATTAGGTACCATTCGAATTTTGAGTTAAGCAAAATATAATTATTACATGATCAATCAATGGCTTAGTATCTTAACCATTACTGCCATAGTCAGAGATAATTTGTGCTCTACCCGGTAAACATCACTTCTACATAATATAATATATTAAATCATTTATATTCGTTTATTCAATCATTTATATTTTTATTATAAATCGTTAATCTTCTATCATCATCTGATTATCGCGATCTATTTCGGTATAAAGGTTTTAGCTTACATGTAACCAGCTGTCCTTCCTGGATTATTATGATAACTAGGAATTATGTAAACATGCTCTACGAAGCCTTGATACATTAAATATAGCATCCAGATAATATAGAAGTGGATTTACAAGTCACTTGATATGAATCTGAATGACCTATCTTTGGAGTATCAAAAAGGTTACACGCGTATCAAAAAGGGATACATGTCTATCTATACAGCTGTACGATAAACATCAGCGTGAAACAATCTTCAATCGACGCAACTGTCATGCCTTTGTAAAGACGAATTTGTTTATAGGTCCCTCGTGATTGAAAACAACTCTGAGCAATATTATTGTATGTCAAACAAAACGCATTTGGTCCATACTACTTTAATGAATCATTTATGATTCATGAATCAATCGTGATGTCGTATTACGGTCGGCCTTTAAGGTCAGATTACACTTTGGCAAACAGTAATTAATTGTCCGCCGTATAAAGTCACACAAAGCACGATCTATGTTGTAGCATGACTATTATTTTCTTAGCGCCGCGCCCGATGCGAGTACCATAAATTTGTACCAATTACGATACAATTTCAAAGCTAATTAATTAAATTGCAACCCTGCCTGGGCTCGTTTCCGAGGCGAGTGAAGTTAAATTACTGTTAACTAGGAGTTGCTAAAACGTCTAACAAATTAGCACAAAAATACGAAAACAATTTTGGTCTGTTGCAACTACTCTTGAGACCTTTTTAAGTCCGTATTGTGTAAAGGAAATCGCTTAGCATGTTATGGGTATGTAATGAAGAGGGACGATATGTATGTGAATAAAATATTGATGAATTTGGATGTGGATGGCAGAATAGAAAGAAAAAGTCCGAAAAAAGATGGAGTACAAAAGGAATACAAAAGGGCAGGAGGAATAAGATTGTGTAAAAGATAACGTTATCAATTACTAAACCATACGTGATCATATTTTATTTAATCTGTGTTTAGGTGTTATTTATATAGGTAGGTAACTAGGTAGCTATCAAGTGTAAATACTGTATCTACTCTTGTTTTCTGTAACAAACATCCACATGTCAAAAATAAATTATTTCTAAACTTGGATAGAAGGTACCTATATGTAAATGTGTTTAATATTTATTTCTGTAAATGCCACATCACGTAACACCTTAGCCAATCGATCAATTAGTTATTAATTGTTAGCTAACTAAACGAAGAATCAAGTTACGTAACATGTCTTACAGTTAAGTTCTCAAATCACAATCATGAGGTCATTTTACTAAGAACCTTTTAATTGTTTTATCGATCTTCTTTATCATAATTACGGTAAACGAGTTTCTAATAATGGTCATGACGCACTCTTGCCATTTAACAAATGTTGCCCATATACTGACATATAGTACAAGTCACAACACACATTGAAACTGTGTCAATAGAACGGGTGTACGAACGCAGTTGAAACAGCAGGTGGGTAACGAAACATGTGGCTTACAACAATACACGCAAATATCTCGACAACATGTACACACCTACTGGTATCTCAGAATGACAGTTAACTAAATTTCAAGTTAATTCTTAAACATCTAATAGGTATCACTCCTTAGTCTTCTAGAACTAATTAGTGCTACGATATTCCTTGATTGCTATAATTCAAAGTTACGAATATCACTTTAAACAAAATCACAAACGGAACTAAAAACTTAATTTCAAACGACCTACGATAAATAAGTATGTGAGTTACTGCAAACTATAATTTGGCAAAAATTCAAATTATTTCAAAAGGGGTCAGACTTCCATCTACTACGTTTTGTTGCCCAATTTTAAATGGATGATCTGGTTTACGATATGGGTAATCATTATGAAACAGGCGTGACTATCGCCGACAATAAAGTAGTAGGGTTATTTTCGCCCACGATAATGGTATGAAAGATGTTATTGCTTCAGATATTATTCCCGAGACACGTGCACTAGTAGGGCGGGGTGTATATAATCCATAAATTATAATGGTTAGTAGTAACACTGAAGCAATGAAATGTATTAACATCGAAATTAAAAATTTATCTTGAATTGTCTACATGAAACAACACAGCATACAAACATACATCGTAATATTTAGGCTCTTCTAACAAATCATAAAATCATACCGCTCTAACAGGTCAGTGTAATAAAGGCGTGTAAAAATAAACAGTTCACCTCATCGATTTACATTCACCTAATATAAATAGGAATACCAACGCGGCAATACGTAAGCGATGTGAAGCATTAAAATATCTTAACTGTTGTGATGACGAACACCAATCAACTTCGAACGAATGATCCCTCCGTGTCACGATCAATAAGCCACTTCCTCATGCGGGCGCACACGAATCAGTTATTATAGTTGATGACAGTTATAACTATGTAAGTATCTACAATACAAAATTTTCCCGTGTGTCTTAATGGGAGAGGTTAACTGATTCGACCAAAGGAGATGCAGAGCGCTCTGTTAATAAGACCAATAAAACTAATAGAACTTCGTTGTTTAAATAGGTGGCCCTTGTTAACTATTTTAGTGAACTTTCTTTTGAATTTAGGCCATGAGACGATATTCGTTTCTCTTACATAGATTACAGGTTTTATCTTTTTATTATCTTAACAATGGTCTGTTTTGTAACTACAAATGGTAACCTGTCATTACAGATTAGCTAACGTTCGCTTTAAATAGATAGGGTGTGACTAGGAAAGGGTTACGCCGATTTAGGGGACGACCCCATGTTTGATTGCAAGGACACTACAGACTTATTAGAATAAAAACGATGTACCACATATGACGCCACCTATTTTAAATATAAAGCGATTGGTGTACGCACCACCTACCTACCAATCGCATACACGAGTTTGTATCATTTATTTCACAAGTATTTTAATTTCTTATTACTTGATATTTAAGGTTTATTATCCTACTTAATAAGATACTTCACTTATATCCCTAAAAAATTACAACGGCGTGCCTTTAAGATTACGTAGTTCACCTACATCTTTAAATATAAACTCAAACATTACCTAATAGATTCAACCCTGATTCACCAAAGAAAACTAGAGTAATTGAACTAGATTTAACACGCAAATTCGTTCCGAATATCGATTCACATGTTTGTTACCACAATTACTCGTTAAGAAAGTACCCACTACCGATTTTTTCGAAGGCAGTCCATTATAATTTAATTTTCAGGAATAAACATAGATCAATAATTAATTCTTAAATAAATAAAAAGCGCTAAAAACTCTTGATATTGACCTAATTAGTGGTCACTTTTATGAAGTAAATATATATTTAGCTGCGAATAATTCGTCAAATATGTATCTATACTATAATATGTAAAAATATACAAGTATTTAAATTCGAGACTATTCATCTAATTGTAGTGCTGTTCATTCATTAACAACATACGCTGTAAATAATTCATTCATTGATGTTGTCTACATTCAGCTGTCAGGAGCGATAATAAATAGTTTCGGCGAATGGTTCAGTCTGCCAAATATAGTTTCACGAAGTATGCATGGTTTGTGTGAGCCAATCTATCGTCAAGAGAATATTTCCGACAAAAAATTCTACACAGGGTTTATCAATGCGTGGTTCTTTGGTGAAGGATATTTCAGCGTAATTCATGTGCTCTTCTACATTACATTATTTTTGTAACAGATTTTATGAATTTGCTATATAAATCTACACGTAGATTTATTAATTTGTAATCTTATTTTAGTAAAATGAAATAAAACATAATCAGTGCCTACTTATACTAAGCTCCACGTTATGTTAAATGTTTCTTAAATTGCGCTTACTCGGGTAATTAATTGCACGATTATTGGCAATTTTGGTTAAAAATAGTGTCCCGGCAATACCTAGCAAAGTAAAGCAATACAAAAATTGAATAGAATTTGCCAAGAATGGTCCAATTTTAGTTGCCTCTGTAAGCGCACTTTTATAATAGCAATAATCAATCGAAATTTAAAACGGTTTTATACGTTCGAAGTGAAAACTACAATAACACACCGATAACATAAACTGCTAGCGAAGTTAAGAGTTAAACATGAAAAATAATCTACGACAGTTGTGATAAGAATGTTATCAATTTAAACGAACTACCATTTTCAGAATTTATCACGCCCGGGACTTGACCACTCCCTTATTGTTATTTATAAAGACCTTCATTTAAACACGAAAGCACTTACTGAAAATAATCTTAAATTTATCGCCAAATATAAAACTCTTGAGGCTCTATCAAATCACTCAGCAGATTATAATGACACATAGCAGTACAGTTTAATAAATAGACTTCTGAGTGAATTCAAACATTTGAATCACAAGCTTTTCGTCCAAGACTGCAGAAACTACAAACAACTGACTTTGACTCCAATCCATTTATTTTGTGATACTTTGTACCCAATGACGTCGTGTTAGGGGCGACAGGAAACATGAATAATGTTTTTTTTTACTTTCCCTTGGATTATTATTCTATAGTTTCACCTAATAACTCTATGTATAAGAACGCAATATTACACCTATAAACTATTAAGACATTAGTTGTTCAGTGTAATATAAACCTATTTATCTTTTATACGAAATAGTTACCTAATAAAGTAATAAATATGTTTAATAAGAAAAATAAAATAAAATCTTACAGACGGTGTTTAGGCAATGAACTATTAATCTCACAAGGTTGAATTTAATTGAACAAATATCTACGAAATCAAAAATTGAAGAACTGATAAGAAAGTGTTTTTCGGCAAGTAGTGTCGATAACAATAGTAGAGGGCATCCCTCGGCATTGCGTTCATGGGCAGGGCTCGGAGGGCGTTGACCCCTAGTGGCAGACGAAGCTTTTCGCGTCTCGCCCTACTTGCCCGCCCGCCCAACACACAATCCTATAAAGCATAACGTATATGCGCAACTTTTTAAGGAAAATTAAAATGCTGCAGCTTCTTTTCCAGAATGTTCTAACTATTTAACTAACTATTATCTACGTCTAAACTAATATTAGAAGAGGGGATGGAAATGGCACTTGAAATCTTATGTGGCAACGAACTGTCAAAAAACGTGCTCAAGGACAGCGTAGCAGAATACACACTTGAACCAAAGTATCATTAAAACCACTCGTGAATTAGAACAAAAAATCCTTACGTGAATATTTAAAGTAGGGGCAAAAAATCATAATGCTGAGCAAGGTAAACTACTTATGTAGATATATGTATGATTAATATGTTAAATACATTGCGACGCCTGGAGAAAAACTAACTATAATCCAATGGTAAGAAATTTTACACAAAAACAAAGAGCTATGGTAGGCGACCCTATACATTGTTATAAGGCTGCGATTCTATTGTTACAATGAAACAGAGGCATCGTCGGACTTCCTTTGTCCTTTTAAGCACCGATAGTGTGCTGCACTAGTTGGAGTAACCGGCACGCCAAGCGCCGCACTTGATTGCACTTTCGCTTTCAATGGATCGCCCAGTCAGTGACAAACTGTGCACCGATGTCGACTTCATAGCCAATACCTGTCATTTTACTACCGCATTATCAGTACATCCGAAAATGTATTTTTCGGATCTTAAATGTGTAATTACTGTCATAATATATGTATTCCGTCATAAGCGACATAAAACTAAAAGTAAAAAATGCGTTTATCCCAAACAGTGAGTTCGCTCCGCTCTCGTAAGAAATTACGACAAATGCGTAATGGCCGTGTCGTAACTGTCGTAAGCTACTTCAACACTTTCTTATGAAGACACTATTCGCGGATATTGTCTCCACTTACTATATATATACGATACTTAGTTAACTTTCAAATGTGTCTTGTAGCTACCTGCTGGTTCACATAAAATAATATAATTTTGTAAGCAATACATAAATGTACAAAAAAATAGACGAATTTCGAATAAATGTCACTCATAGGTACGTAATAAGTTGAACTACTTCACATAACTGGAGTAATTATTCATTAAGTAAGACCATGGATAGACATAGCGATTAAAGATGCAGCGCGCATGCGGGAAAACAGAATCAAACTCTTAACCGTTAAGGAGTTTTACCTTCTATCATCAGCTCAGCTGAATAAACGGAATAATGCAACTATCGGTCACTACCTAATGATTAAACGAAGAAATATCCTCCAACTCCTTACTATTATGATGTTGTACATTCCGTCACCAGCTCATCAACATGAGATGATGATTACCAGACGCAACTACTTGAATAGCTTTAGAAAACTCTATTCAGGTTTGAGTTAAAATTTGAGGATTGCCCTCGATTTCCCTGGGATCTCATCATCAGATCCTGACCTATTAACATGAGGTCACCAAATCAGTCCAGGCGTCTTTAAACATACATAAAAACAAAACAAAGGTCCGACGAATTGAAAAAAAAAAAAACAAGATTGTTTTTTTTTTTCTCTCAATCATAACAAAGCAAAGAAAAAACAAAAACTCAAACATGGCAAAGATTTTAGAGTTTTCTAATATCCATCCGAGATAGATAATTCTAACTTTACCTATCCAAAGAGTTACAGTTTGATAACATAACCTATTGTATGTAGATATTATATGAACAAAACACGAACGTAAAGTCAACAATTTTTTTTCTTGAATTGCCTAATGGTGTATATTTTCCACTACACCTCTCATTAAAACTATATAATTATCATACGCTGAAACTCGACCTCATTATGTACACATGTTAATGCATAATGTATGAAAGAAGATAAATAGATACCGAAACATAAAACGCAACGAAATGCTACGTAGCAACTGCGCAATTTGTGAGCTCGAGACGAGAAGGAAATGAAGAAATTAGGACCTGCCTTTAAATGTACTTGATCTTGATCGTTATCTTTTTGAAATAGTTTTCGAAATATATGATAATATATGAGATAAAAGATCGACAATAACCTTAGACGTGAATAATGATTTAACTGTTAGTAAGAACTGCCTTCTAGATTTATTCATTTTTAGAATCCCCGAAGGTATAAGCAGAACGGTGAAAATCTCATAACAAATTTAAATTATTATTTAAGACCACGACTAATTATGATCTAAAACGTTGTAACGTTCGTAATCAATAAACAATCCCATAGAGATGTATCTCTATGCGATTGTTTATTGATTTCGCCTCTTTCATTGTAAGACCATGTTTGTTTGTAATTTTAATGCAAATGGCATGCGGACAATTGCATGTAAAGATATTTCCGTACAAACATGTACCTCTTCAGTCAGTAATAATAAAAGCGGAAACAAATGTAAACAAAACTATGGTAACTAGCGATACATGATACATCCTTAAAACTAATTTCTATAAAGCATAGGCAGGTACTAGATATTTAAACAAATTAGCCGTTTAAAGGTCCATTAATTCTGGTTTCTAGCTAATAAACAAAAACGTAATTATAGAACTTTAATGACAGAGATGATTTTAAACAAATACTGTCCAAGTCATTATTATAATGCGAATAGTCGTGTGTTAGGTCATAGTGACATTCATTAAATTATTACCAAATGTCAAAGCTTCCAATAATAAATTTTAATAAATTCACTTTTTAATTTATTTAATTAGGTTATTACTGCATCGTATATCCATCGTCCTTTTAAACAGCTGCTTTTGGTCCAAAAAATACAGTAAGCAAAGATACCACGAATATCTGAGTCATAATCACAAAACCTATTAGGTATGTAGTTTTTAAGTATTTACAATAATAAATTGTTTGTTGCACTGCCATTTTATTTGATGAAGTTAAACATAGAAGAATTATTAACTTTTAGCTATATTAGTTATTTTGCCTTTTTATATGTTTTTTATTTGATGAAGCAAACATAGAAGAATCATTAACTTCTAAGTACGTAAGTAGTTTCACTTTTTATATGTTTGTATCTATTGTTGGTAGCCCCTACGGACCGACGCGACGCGGAGCCACCCATGGCGTTGATTCCTTATCCAGGATTTCAATCCCTTTTTCCTATCCCCTGCCAAATGTCGTGTGCTTGCTGCATACGTAATTGTAATGCAACCGCCCACAATACACTCGCCTATTTTAAAATGCGATGCACAAAAATCTAACTGTGACCGTGCTGTCCGCATTCCATATCGCGATCACAATATCAACGTATGAATTTTTATGGATGATTTTGTTATCTCATCTACGATTTGCGTGTTTTATCAAACTGAAATTATAAGGAAAAATATTAAGAATTACCAGAATTATTTCTGTTTGTACAACATACAATTTGTAAAAAACTTTAAATACACGTTCTATTTATTGTCTTTGTTCTTCAAATATCTTTTGTACACAACTGCAATCAGTTTCTAATTATTGTTTGACGTTATGTTTTCGTTCTATGACATCATTATACACGAAACAGAAACAGCGTTTAACATTTTTGTTATGGTTATGGAAGTCTTTTACTCTTATGGAAATGTATGATACATCATTATACTTGTCTCTTGTACACGTGTGTTCTTTGAATAAATGGTTAGGAGATAAAGTACCTACCTAGTCGGTCACCTTCTGACGGTAGTTATCAAAGCGAGGCTAATCTCTGGTTCATATTCATGTGAGGACGTGTCAACAAAATGCTGTTGTACTCTGTATGACTGACAGCGTACAAAGCTAAGGATCATGACGCAGTGCCGCTAAGACTATGAAAACGAAATAATAACACCAATTTGGATGCGATAAGACCACAGAGGAACACTGTTTTCCGTTATCAGCACACAACACTGCCGCTTTCCTGCTTATACTATGTAGCTTTGTACAGTTTGGTTTTGTCAGTTTGACATAATTTGAATATTTACGAAAATAAATATATACCCGTATGGAATGTTTAATCGACGTTGGGTAAAAGGAATAACATTTAGCATGTCATAATCGTATAATGAACACAATATGGAATGAGTGCTTAGACGTAACAAAAGGTTTTAAATGTCCGCGTAGTAGTACAGTATGTCATCGTGGTCAAATATCATAATCGTGGCGTGAAAGCGCTGAACATGTGCTTTTGTTTAGCCTGCGCACTACACTGGTACGTGTGCTAAATGACAACTAGCCGTGGTGAAACACTACCTTGCCCAAATATAAATGCATCGACATAGTGACAAAACAGGGTTATGATAATTTCGATCGTAAATTGTAAGCCAGGCCTAATCGGGAGTCTATGATGAGATATGGATATGATATGAATACCGTTTTCATAAATGGCGAGTTTCTCTTGTATGGCAGGTGCAGTTTTACGTGGTCTGGCGTCGCACATTGCGAGGACGGATGCGGGCCGAGTACCGACGACTAAATGCCTCAATACAGAAGCCGGGCAACGTGTCACGGCCACCTAACAGGATTAACGTACCTGCCCTACTACGCAACTATCTACGAACTGAACCACAACGACGTACTAGCCACAATATCTTATATCTTACACTAGCTGTCCCCCGCGACTTTGTTCGCGTGTTTTAGTTTCAACGGTTTTTCATTTTTGCAACATTTTTCATTTATGCTCCGCTCCTATTGGTCGTAGCGTGATGTCATAGAGCCTATAGCCTTCCTCAATAAACGGACTATCCAATACAAAAAGAATTTTTCAATTCGAACCAGTAGTTCCTGAGATTAGCGCGTTCAAACAAACAAACAAACAAACAAACAAACAAACAAACAAACAAACAAACTCTTCAGCTTTATAATATTAGTATAGATAACTGGCTTAAAATTGGTTTGATTTTGAACAGGGCCGAGTAAACAATTATTTAAACAGGATTAGTAAATACGACACTCACAAGGGATTTTTTTTCATTGAACATGTTTAGTCGTAAGTCGTAATTACTATTGATTACAATACTTACACTAGTAATTGTTACTACTGCGCAGTTCCTTCAATGCTAAGGATTATTGGGTCCATTCATTAAGAGGATTAATCACTTTGTGAATTATTCATACTTACAAGGTTCGGGTCAAAAGATAATGGCAACTAGATGTCCACGAAGGTAAAACTACATAATGTAGGTATTTTTGTAGAACTAAAAGTGGAGATTATAAAGTATTTAGTTACCACATATAGGTTTGCGTATCTAGTGCATTTCAATGATCTACATTCGTAGGGTTAAGTAGGTAGGTACTATTCGTTACTAGTTAGGTAACCTGAGCCTTTTTGCTCAATGAATAACGTGGGTAAGAAATGTGAGAATGGCATATAGGTACCTATATTAGGTACACAGTTCTAGAACAGGCAACTACTCGGTGCATAACCATTTTCAAAGGATAATCTTTCAAATGTATAAATAATTGATAGGCTTATAAATTCGACAGAACTGAGAACGAAGAACGACTGAAGTACCATCTTTCAATATTTTTTTTCGAAAATGGTATCGTCAGAAAGATGTATGGGTACTCTACATTGTGTAAGAATATGCACCACGGTGTTTTCAAATAGGTTTTCTTACCTGATATTTTGTACAAAAAATATAGGTATCTAAGTACTTATTGTTAGTAGTGCTCGGTCAATATAATAACGAAGGATGGCGAGATTTTTTGCCACAAATAAAGGTGTTATTATAATTAAATTAATTTTAATTAATTACATGAATTATTAAATAACAATAATTTAAATTTAATTTCATATACCTATTTAATCATTAATTAGGTACCTATATTAATTATAAAAAGCTTTAGCATTCAATGGTATTCTTGTTTTGGCTGTAAAGTCGACTTTGTACCTATTTGGTACAGCTGTAGTCCCTACAATAAGACTGCTGACTAATTTGTGCTGGATCAAATAGGGTAGCTATAGATGAGAAATGTTTCTTAAAATTGTTTCTTGAATAGTTTTTTTTATATTGTTTTTTCTTTAGAGTTTATGAATGACGGTCATTGCCTAAATTTACTAAGAATAATAGACGAAGGTCAGGAATCATTATCAAACAGAAATAAATTTATACTAAAATGGTATTTTCAAAAGAGGAGCCAAAACATACTTAGATAAATATATTATATAAATCAAGAAGTAAGTACATAATACCTATGTGCCATAACAAAAAAGACAAGCACACAAAAACATTCACAATACAGTACATACCTACCTATGTACTTTACTTATTAATAATATAAGTAACTCTAAGTTAACTAAAAATGTTAATCTAGTCATCGCATCACGCGTTAACGGGTAGAACAATTTGCTAATTCATGTTTGTGTGTTAATTATTGTCAGGAGGTTTTTTACAAAAGAAAAAAAAAGGTTTTGAAAATCTCACATCACCCGTGCAAAGCCGGGGCGGGCATCTAGTTCACAATATACGAAAACAATTTTCAATGTCATCTGTTACAGCCCGATTCTATCAGTAGGAATTCAATTATATTAATCTGCTCTTTGTCTAAAGTAAATAGTAATGACATAAGGCTTATTTAAAATTACTAACATAAGCATAAGCGCCAAAGTCAGTAATTATGCACAATTCATAAACAAACAAAATTATTTTGGTGACATTAACATTACAATATGCTACGCTAAACGCCGTAAGAATATAAAAATACTAAAACTTACCGTAAATTAAAAGTAGCACTCCACTTGATTACAATTGCAATTTAAATATTCACGATAGCTAATGTTTATAATTTACAATATGCAATTTAAAAAATCTGAAATCGATTTACGTAAGAAGCCCCGTACATTCAGACACTACCACACACGATCCTTCGCTTCATTTGATTGATAAACAAACTTCGTTCGTATTCTAGCAGCGCGCGCATTTTTATGTTGCCCGACTAATTAATTCGAAATTCACTATTATAAATTAAGGATATCGCAATGTACTGTCGACTTCTTTAGATAAAATCTACATACAATTCGAAAATTTATAAAAAAATATAACGAAACAAAAGAAAATTTGTGTTAAAATTATTAATGTCAGGCAAGCTGACAACATTGGCAATAACTTTGCTGGAATTGTAGCATTCTGGTAAGTGAGGTATAGTTTTGTTTCGCTCACACACACTGCTTTAAGCATGAGAGTAAGTATGTCCAAATTTATTATTAGTGAAAGAAAAATCATTGTTGTAACCTGGATAATACTAAACTTCATTTATCGTACTTGTCATTAAATGACGTTTCTTTAACTGCTGATCGCCAGGGCTCCGAATTTATAGTTCCTTACAGCAAGCTTCCGATAAAAATACATTATTAATAGCCATCAAAATGGTCTATATAATCTTACATCAAGCATCAAAATCCTTCCGGGTAAGTTTCTTACATTTTTATACCTTGTCAATTCTTAGAAAATGGTGTTCTCAAAGCTGTCAATTGTTATGCAATGATTCGGGATAATATTCATCACAGTTTCTTAATTTCGAACGCTGTGAAATTTTATGTTCATCATGTTTGATAACACATGGCATTATAATATTACTTAATTATTGCAGTACGAAATTTCATGGCACCCGGTTAACCTGTATTGACCTTCAAACATGTGACCGCATAAATAATTCCTTATCAATTAGAAAAACAAAAAATCTGCGATATCTATGACTTTGATTTATCATGTTATCTATCTGGAGTAATTTATTACTAGGTACTATAAATAATATGACTGTCTATTGCATGTTCCAACATACTACTAAAATCAATAAGATTAAATTAAGGTATCAGATCCTCTTAGACATAAATGAGGAATCGACAAACTGAAATAAAAGCTTCATTTTCAAAAGCATACAACTGATTATTTATCAGTATATGAGATTTAATGTTAGTTAATGTTAAATAAAAAAAACAACAAAGTTATAACAGTATCTGTCAGTCATGACATAACACTGACATGACATTGATGGTATGGTTTGATAAAGCTTTTTGTATTATCTATAGGACTTTAATATTATTTTGGGAGAACTTACAATTAGTAATCTGATCCCCTGAAACTAGGTTATATACATACTTATCACTTATTATAAAACAAAGTCTTCTGCCACATTTGTATGTGTGTTCGCGATCAACTCAACAACTACTGCACTAGATAGAGTGGTTTGTGAGGAAGGTTTTAGTATATAATTTGTCAAGTTTTGTATACATTTGCTGAAATTTAAATTCAAGTGCCTTGATTTGCTTGACGCAATTGCTAACCTTCGTTGTCCCCCCCACCATCTTGCTTCCTGTTTAGCTAATAACAGATATCAAATCTGGCTGAAATTTGGTAAAGGGATAGATTAAAGCCTGGAATAGGACATAGAACACTAGATAGACTTTTTATTCCTGGAATAGGTTCCCATGGGTTGCAGGAACAGGATCAAAATTTCATTATTACTTTTGGTCGCGATAACCGACATCCACGCTGGCGAAGGCGCGGGCACCAGCTATGATAGTTAAATTACACCCGGACACAGAACAAAATAATGATCATGCTCACACATTATCATAACACAAAGATTTGTCTTGGGTGAAACACAAACCCACAACTTCCAGTTTAGTAGTCAGGGTCACTAACCACTAGGCCAACAGTTCAGTGAAAAGTTGGTTATTAGACAAACTGATAATCCTTCCATTTATGTATAAGCTTAAAATTCTCCACACATCTTTACTCAACTGAGCAGTATCCAAAGACCGTGTAAATTTATATTTCAGCACAAATATGTTATTAAATTATTCCATTAAATATACTTATTCCCTTTTTGATTAAGGATTCTCAACTGTTTACTTATAGACTGGAGGTATTAGGATTGTAGCAAGATCATACTCAACAACACATGATGCCGACTTAGTGGTGATTGGCTCGGGCCCTGGTGGTTATGTTGCTGCTATTAAAGCTGCCCAACTGGGTCTTAAGGTAAACTAAAGTTTATTACATTCTAGACAGTATTTCACACAGAACTAAATATAATTATGTATGCCAGTTTTGAAAAAGCCGTTTGGTTCAAGTTACCAAATATTGTATTTAATTAATCTTTTTTATCAAATGTAACACAATATAATTATACCTATAATATTATAAAACCAGAAAACCTGAAATCTGCTTTTTTATTTCTAGACTGTATCAGTGGAAAAGGACCCAACACTTGGTGGAACATGCTTAAATGTTGGGTGTATCCCATCTAAAGCTTTGTTGCATAACTCACATTTGTACCATATGGCTAAACATGACTTCAAGAATCGAGGTATTGAGGTTGGACCAGTCAACTTTAACTTTTCTAAAATGATGGAGTACAAAGTGAATGCTGTAAAAGCCCTTACTGGAGGTATTGCTATGCTGTTCCAAAAGAATAAGGTATTTTTTTTTATATTATTATCAAACCTGCATAAATATATATTTGCAACATCAGCTTTGACTTGACTTGGACTTGTCACTTCCATACATTTGAACGATTCGATCAGCGTTATCGCTTGTCGAAATGTCACTTGTCTAGGGGGGCTGGTCAGTAATAATAGAAAATACTAACAAATCAAATATGTTCTGCTAGCCTTATACCCAGGTTAAATGAACAAAAGACCTGTTATGCTCAGCGATTGCATTCCCTGTAATATAATGGTTGATATGGTTCATATCAAATAAAGGCTATTGCTACAATCTATATATATTATATAAATTGAGAAGCCCGGACTCACTTACTCATATTCGCCCAGGCTAAACTACACCCTTGGACATGGCAAGTTGAAACATAGACTAGGAATAAAATAGACAAATATTTCAATTTTAATCTACCCTCCAAAAAGGTGTAATACGGGTTAGAAGTTTAACGAACTCCATTTTTTTCAAAGTTAAAAGCATGAAATCCTAATGTACAAACTTCCGGTTACAAATAAATAAACACGTGTTTCAGCGTTTTCGAAATTCAACCCCATAAGAGAAAAAGGGGTTGAAAGTTTATATGACTTGTTTGACATAATATTATTTATGTGGTTTTTCGTCCGACCGTATAATTAGGTTTGGAGATAGTTTAAATAAAACTGTGCGCTCTATTTTGACACAAATTTTACGATTTTACATGTTCATACTGGTGCCAACGGTTTATACTCGATATGCGCTGTATTCTATGGCTTAAAGGCTCTATAACTTATGACAGGTTTTTTAGAACGTTTTAGTGCTAAGATGCTTTTATGAAGACTTTTCTTTCTTAAAGTATACCTACGAGTCTCGCTGCGAGACTAGATGTTCGATAACTTTTTATGAATACGAAGTTGAATCATTCAAACTGTATATTTTTTAACCTTAATGAACTTTTTATGCATTTTGCTTTGAAAATCCTATAGTTCGAAACATATTTTTATCTTTGGTATACCTAAGCGGGAGCGAAGCCGCGGGAAACAGCTATTCTTGAATAAAATTAATCAGTACCCACTGGTGAAACCTGTATAGAGATAATCTAATGAGTGCAGTATACATAAAAAAGCTTAGTAGGTAATAATGGATATAATATAACAATAAAAATTGTCCTTATTGTATAGTTTGCAATTCATGCTGTTAATCTGATACAGGTAACAACTGTAATACTTAAATACAAATTGTTAGGTTAACAATGAAACCTACATAAGTACCTATGTGAATTTAATAGTTCTATAGCTTTATTTTGAACAAATATTGTTTAATAAATGTTGACTCATAACATTAAGAAACAAAAAACAACAAATTGGTATGCATACAATGCTACAATTTCATGTCTTATGATTGTATTTTCAGGTAAAACTTGTCCGTGGAGTCGGAACTATTGTAAACGCTAAGAAAGTAGAAGTCACTGGAGAAAAAGGCAAAGAAGTCATAAACACAAAGAACATTTTGATTGCCACTGGATCTGAAGTCACACCCTTCCCTGGTGTCACGGTGAGTAGACAAGTACACTAACAATGCAGACTGCTATTATTTATTTACTTGTTGATTCAGTGCTGAGTACAATAAACAATTTGTACGCGGACAGATATTAACCACAGGGCGAACTAATGTCCATAGACTGTTCAGTGCCTTAGTTTGGACACATTTATTAAAGTTTTGACTTTTTCTCTAACAGTTCGACGAAAAACAAATCGTCTCATCTACAGGAGCACTTTCGCTCCCTTCAGTACCCAAAAAGATGCTTGTAATTGGCGCTGGCGTCATTGGTTTGGAAATGGGGTCTGTCTACCAGAGATTAGGCGCTGAAGTTGTTGCTATTGAATTTATTGACACTATTGGAGGTTAGAAATTAATATATATTTTTTAGCTATTTCATCTTGATAATGTATATCTATATAAGAAGAGGCCTGTGCCTAGCAGTAAGAATTTTACAGGCCGGTATATATGTAATTTATATCCATATAATCTACTAGCTGTCCCCCGCGTCTTCCTCCGCGTGTTTAAATTCAAGGGTTTTTCATGTTTCGCGCGGAACCCTAAATTCTTATTCTTAAATAAAAGTAGGTATATTATATATTATAATATATGTAACCTCAACTATCTGCCCGCATTTATACCGCAAATAATGATCCAGTAGTAGTATTTTGTTGCGGAGTTATTTTAAAACTACGATATCTCCCAAGATATTCATTGAAATCTAATTATATAAAGGGCAATTTTGTACAAAATTAAAAACTTTTTATAAATAACGAAATTATAATATAAGATATAGAAAATATTTTTTTGGCTAAGGTTTATACAAGTTTATAAAAACATCTTCACAAATAATGCATTATTTGATTATCGAATAAATTTGATTACTTAATAAAAAAACGTTATAGTTAGTCAAACATAAAAGATAGACATTTGCGGACTTTTTTAAACTTTATAAACATGAATCCCGATTTCCCTTGTTCACTTCATAACATCCGAGCGACTGCATCAAATCAGATAATTCTTTTTTTTTATGTTTCATAATGTAAGGTGAGGACAAAGAAAATCTAGGAAATTCTTTGAAAATCTTCACCACCCGTGCTAGGCCGGAGCGGGCAGCTAGCTAATTAATTTATAATGTGTTAAATAATAGGAAGCCTGTTCCCAGCAGTGGGACAATCATAGGCTGGTATTATTATTATGAGGTCAGGAGTCATCTTAATTTCTTTCTATTTTTTATTATTTGTTACGCATTTGGGTGTAGTGGGGCGCCAATCATCTGTGTAGTTTAGTCGACCGAAAGGTAACTCACTAAATTTGCGGCGGCTCACAATCTCTCACCGGTGGCTCCAAGTAGCTGTAACGCATGCAGCGGCCACACCCCGGCTAACCACGTCGACTCGTGGGCTAGACCCGGTGAAGGGGACCGGCTGCTTCGGCACCGGTTCTGCGGATACCTCCCGCTCTATGCGCAGAATCTGCCCCGGCGAAGATGGCACACCAACGCTGATAAGCAACCGGTGGTGGCGGGTTCGGCGGGGCAGTGAAGTCTTGTGATAGGCTTAGGGCGACGACAGAGGTCAAAGTGATCGTCGGCCATTCACTGCATCCAAACCCTTCTCCAGTCGTGGCGGCTCTCCGTTCCACTGGGAATAGAAGGCGGAGGACGAGAGAGTGCATCTGTGCCAGCGCAAACACTTACGCACTTAAATATGTCACGCGCAACTGACTGCTCCTGATTACCGGATCCTGATCAAGACCTACGGCGATGGGCTGAAGTAGAGAGGTTGGGTTGTGGTGCACACCCGGCTTTGTCCGAAGCCTGCACGTATGGCAGCCTAAGGAGAGTGGTCGTTTCTGCACTGCAATTGGGACAACAGTGTGGATTGGGCAGCACCTTAGGTGATGAAGCAGCCCTATTTAGGGAGGCACTGCTTCCCTCGCTCAGCCGGGGAGAGGGCTAGAAAAGGTGCCCTAAAAAAAAAAAAAAAATGCTTGTCCCATCACATTGGGGGAGTAGCAACCGCGGCTGCTTAAGCACCCCACTACTCGCGGTCGACGTCACAGGAAAAATAAAATAAAAACATCGTTTATGACATTTGGTGCATGGAACGTGCGCACATTAATCGACAACGACGGAAACCTTTGCCCGGAGCGTAAAACTGCTGTCGTGGCACGCGAACTTGGTCGCTACAACGTAGATGTAGCAGCGTTAAGCGAAACACGCTTGGCTGACCAAGGCGAACTCGAGGAAATCGGTGGTGGGTATACATTCTTCTGGAAAGGACGACCCCAAACTGAGCGAAGGTTAGCTGGCGTAGGGTTTGCCGTGAAATCCACCATCGCGCAGAAACTGTCTGAATGTCCGCAATACATCTCGGACCGCATTATCACACTTCGCCTTCACCTACAAAACAACAACTACCTGAATGTGATAAGCGTATATGCACCAACAATGAGTAACGAGGACAGTGTCAAAGATCAGTTTTATGAAGAACTTTGCCAATGCCTTAGCAACATACGTTCAAACGAGCAAATACTTCTGCTGGGTGATTTTAACGCAAGGGTTGGCAGAGATACTGAGTCGTGGCTGGGCGTGATTGGAAATAATGGTGTGGGCAATATGAATAGTAACGGACAATTACTACTCACACTCTGTGCCCAATTCGACCTCACCATCACGAACACTCTGTTTAGGCTTCGCGACAAATTCAAAACCACCTGGATGCACCCACGTTCTAAACACTGGCACCTCCTCGATTACGCCATAACCCGACGAAGGGACATCTCCCAGGTGCTTATCACCCGCGTCATGCGCGGCGCGCATTGCTGGACAGACCACCGGCTTCTGGTAACTAAATTGAGACTCCGCCTTCGCGAACCACGAAGATCCTGCAGGGCAAAACCAATATCTCTCAATTTAGACCGACTGAATTGTGCGGACCTTCGAGAAAAATACCAGGAAGGGCTGATAGACACGCTAGATGGGTTTGATGCCCAGCAAGGTGTCCTAATATCAAACTGGAAACAGTTGTCATCCTCCGTACTGACTGTGGCTACGGAAATCATAGGACGCAAAAAACGTAACAACGAGGACTGGTTTGACCAGAATGATAGGGCCCTAACTGAAGCTTTCAAACAGCATCGTATACTCATAAAGCGTAATGAAGGTAATCATAATCTCACTCAAGAAGTCCGAAGTAGCTGTGATTCCTTAAGAAGATTAACAAGGAACATGAAAGATAGATGGTGGCTTGAAAAGGCGGAACAGATACAGTGGCTCGCAGACACACACCAACTAGGCGCTTTTTATGAAGAAATGCATAAGTTGATTGGCGTTTCCATTAAAAATAGCACACCACTAAGATCCCTTGATGGTTCTCAAAAACTCACTGCTAAGCAGGATATACTTGATCGTTGGGCAGAGCACTTTAACAACCTGCTCAATGTAGATCGATTAGCAGATCTTGATCATATAAAGCGTATTTGTCCTTTGCCGCTGAATGATTCGCTGGCTGAGCCACTGACTTTCGCTGAAGTAGTTCGAGCCATCAAAGAGCAGAAAAATAAAAAAGCAGTTGGCGTTGATAACATCGCCGGAGAACTGCTTAAATACGGAGGGGAGCAACTTCACACTTACATCTGGCAAATTTTTGATCGCATTTGGAACGAGGAAATAATACCGCCTGAATTTAAAATATCCCGTATACAGACCCTGTATAAAAACAAGGGAGACCGCTCTGACTGCAACTCCTACCGGGGTATATCGCTTCTCTCTGTCCCTGGGAAGATATTCGCCAGAGTTCTTCTCAACCGGCTTTTACCAGTCTCCGAGGACATATTGCCAGAAACTCAATTTGGGTTTCGTCCCAATAGGGGCACCTGCGAGGCCATCTTTTCCATCCGGCAACTCCAGGAAAAAAGTCGGGAACAAAGTCAACCTTTGTATATGTGCTTCGTGGACTTGGAGAAAGCATTCGACTGTGTGCCGCGGGACGCCCTCTGGACTTTACTGGCAAAATTAGGTTGTCCTGAGAAGTTTGTTAGAATGATTCGCCTTCTTCACGACGAAATGACCTGCTGTGTTACCTATAATGGTGATCAGTCAGAGTTCTTCCCTGTCAGTTGTGGGGTTAAACAAGGTTGTGTGCTTGCACCAACACTGTTTGCTCTTTACTTTTCTGTTGTTGTCAGTGAAGCACTCGAACAAACTTTTGCGGGAATCAAAATACGTTTCAGGACTGATGGGGGACTTTTCAACCTGGCCAGATTAAAAGCTTACACAAAAGTATCACACGCTCTTATAACGGAGATCATGTATGCTGATGATCTGTGTTTTGTTACCAACTCTTCACAAGAACTCCAGGACCTGATTACGAACCTTCAGGAAGTCTGCTGCCGTTTCGGTCTGAAAATCAGTGTGAAGAAAACTGAGGTGATGGCAATAGACTCTCATGGAGCTACAGAACCTATCAAGGTAACCATTGGCAATACTGAGCTGAAGCAAGTGAATACGTTTAAATACCTGGGCAGCACAATTACAGCTAAGTGTGACCTTGACGCCGAAATAAACCATCGCATAGGCGCTGCATCAGCTGTTTTCGGTAAATTACGAGCCAAAGTCTTACAATCACATGATCTGAAGCTTTCGACAAAAATCTCCGTTTACAAGGCCATAGTCCTGCCAAATCTTCTATACTCTGCTGAGTCATGGGTCCTCTATCGGAAACATATACGGGCGCTGGACCGGTTTCATTTAAGGTGCATAAGAGACATTCTCAAAATCAAATGGTCGGACCGGATTAGAAATACCGAAGTGCTACGACGCGCAAATGTCTACGGCATAGAAGCATACCTGATGCGGCGACAGCTCCGATGGTGTGGACATGTTTTACGAATGGATGATGATAGGGTGGCCAAACGCATCTTCTTTTCTGAACTCCAGAACGGCAAGCGGAAACAAGGCGGCCAGTTCTTACGCTTCAAGGATGTTCAGAAAAGACACATGAAAAGGTGCAATATTGATCCCCAGAAATGGGAGAAAAAGGCCATTTGCCGCCCTGAATGGAGGTGCATGGTGAGGAGTGCGGTTCATGGTTTCGAGGAGCAAAGGAGGGTCGAACTGGATTCGAAGCGTGATGCCCTTAAGGCTAGACCACCATCAGCCATGTTTTATAACTATGTCGACGGTGTCCTAACGTGCAGCCGATGCGCGCGCACGTTTACTCATAAGATAGGATACTGCAGCCATCAAAGGGCGCACAAGAGAGCTGACCACCTTGGCTCCTCTGCAAGTGATAGTCGGTAGCAGTCACCATAGCCGAAATCGGCTGGGAAGTATATATACGCATTAATGCATGCGGAGCAATTTTTAAACTCCCAGTGACCTCGGTAGCTTAGTTGGTAAAGCGACAGGCGCGTTGAGCCAGTAGTCGCAGGTTCGAGTCCTGTCTAATGTTTAAGTTTTCTTTCTACTATTTGTATTTAATTTATAAAATCTTAATATTGGATGTGCTATAATATAATGACTATTTTTAGGTGTCGGAATTGACGGAGAAGTGGCGAAAACGCTACACAAGATCTTAGCTAAGCAAGGCATGAAGTTCAAGCTTAGTACGAAAGTCACTGGAGTTAGGAAGGAGGGCAGCACCGTTAAAGTCGATGTCGAGCCATCCAAAGGCGGCGCCAAAGAAACCGTAATTGTTTACCTTAATTTATAACAGGCACCAATATTAAAAACAAAAACTATTTGTTAAACCAAAATTCAATCCTGTTTACAAAAGAAACCTAGACTTACAAGAACAAAGCTTATATATTTTGATACATGTGAAATAAAATAATACTTCCATTTTTCAGATTGATTGTGATGTTGTATTGATCTCGATTGGTCGTCGTCCCTACACCAAGGATCTCGGTCTCGCCAACGTCGGCATTGCCCTTGACGACCGCGGCCGTGTACCAGTCAACAACAAGTTCCAAACTACAGTTCCTGGGTTAGTAAGAACTTTTAATATTATGTTTACTTCCATAGGCCGGCAAAAAAATATACGGATAATTTTATTATTTTTAATGTTAAATTTCGAGTGTATTTTTAATTATTTTACTTCCATAGGCCGGCAAAAAATATACGAATAATTTTATTACTTTTAAAGTTAAATGTCGAATGTATTTTTAATATTTGTTTCAGAATTTACGCCATTGGTGATTGCATTCATGGACCTATGTTGGCTCACAAAGCTGAAGATGAGGGAATCGTATGTGTTGAAGGCATAACGGTGAGCAATACTCCTTATCATGCGGTACGATTACAATGGTTACATAGCTATGTAAACTAGCTAGTTTACATGGTAATCCTTTAAATAAACATGCATAGCCTTGACTAGAATGAGTTTTTATCTAGATCTCGAAGTTTTATGATCCGACTTTCATAATTGCTTTTTTATATACAGGGCATGAACGTACACTTCAACTACGATGCTATTCCGTCTGTAATTTACACTACACCCGAAGTCGGTTGGGTCGGCAAGTCGGAGGAAGATCTCAAGAAAGAGGTAAAGATACATTAAGACATTCCATCTACAAAAATATTTGCATAAAAAATGAGTATAAATTATTTTGAATGTTTTGTTATAGGGCAAAGCGTACAAAGTGGGCAAGTTCCCATTCCTGGCTAACTCCAGGGCGAAGACGAATGGCGAACCAGACGGTTTCGTTAAGGTTCTATCGGACAAAGCTACTGACGTCATCCTCGGCACCCACATCATTGGACCCGTAAGTCGATACCCGATACCCTTTTATTCAAAGATAATATTTATTTTGTTATTGTCTAATTATATATTCAAAGACAATACTTTCTCCTTGCTCCTTCCTCGATAATGATTATCATGTTCAATCTTAAAATAAATTAAAATAAATAAAATTAAAATAAACAGGGTGGTGGCGAGCTGATCAACGAAGCGGTGTTGGCACAAGAATATGGCGCGGCAGCTGAAGACGTGGCGAGAGTGTGCCACGCACATCCTGTAAGTTTTGCTTTTTTGTCGAGTACGAAATATTGTATAAAATAAGCCTGCTATTGCATAAATCTTTTATCTTTATTACAGACATGCGCCGAGGCTCTACGTGAAGCAAATATGGCCGCTTATATCGGAAAGTCCATCAACTTCTAAACATTGAATCAGATAAATAGTGACCCCAATTCTGATGTCACAAACATACCAGACTAGACTAAAAATTTGCTTACTTCTGTTAAAAGATGTTTTCTAGTGTGAAAACTACTTAGATGGCAGAAGTAATCTAGCTAACCATATCCCTATTATGGCATACGTGACGTGTAGCTAAACGTTATAATTCCGTTGCTGATTGAAAATTAATAACACTTTAGGGAGAAATGTATTTACTCAAAAATGTATTTATTTTAATATAACTCGCAAATGAGCCCTTCATAGAATTTGTAGAACCATACTGAAATAATAGCAATGGGCCTAAAAATCGTATTAACGAGCTTTAACATATTCGTTAATATAGTTTTGGGTGTTATAAGCTGATTGATTCTTAAAACATTTTTAATTAGGTGGAAAATTCAAGAAAAATTAAGATGTGGTGAAAAGGACATATGTATCCTAAGTAAAAACCTATTAAACAACTTTCATAAAGTTGTATCTGTATATTAATCGTGGTGCCAGTTAAAGAACGTGTTTTGTTACATTTTATTGTTATACTTTGATGTACCTATTTATTTTATTTTTAATTAATTTTTAGACATGTTATTGCCATAATTAAAACATGGCTTTTTCGAGTATATTTTTCTTAGATGTTTTTATTTTGTATAAATGCTGTTATGGTGCAATTTCAGTTACGACGCTTTCATAGTAATTTGACCATGCCTTGAAGTGTGTTTTATTCCTTGAAGACCACAAGTAGGTACATCCCAATGAGAGAAATACGTCATTAAACATTCCGTTTATAGCGCCCTCTAACTACAACAAAGTAGAACTATGCAGTGCTTTTATAATTATAATGTTTATAATTATTTTGTTTTTATAACACATCGTAAATAAAAAGCTGGACAAACTTTTGTTGGTTATCTGTTGTAGTCGTGTCGTTCAAATCACTAGTATGTATATACATTCATTCATAATAAGTTAGGTAAATATTTGTTGAGACAAGCATGGACAACTCCATGACTGTTGAGTGTTTTAACGCATTATTGTTTTTTTTAACATTACTTTCAGGAAACTTTTTAACATCCAATTCAACTAGTCAACTAAGCACATAAAGTAAGATTTTTAAACCTTGAAAATACTTTCAGCTCGTGCTCGCTTGCGGTCGTGAATCACAAATATAACTAATTCAGTTTCTGATGTTTCGTGAAGAATATACTAATTACAATCGCCATATTTAAACATTATCATATTCAATGCCCACAACTCGCCTACAAAGTCGTATCTATACGTAGCTATATATGAGTTGTCGCTTAGTGATGCGTCCCTCACTCATGAGTCGCCTCATTTGAGTTAATTATGAAAGTAGGCACTATTTTCACTCAGTATTTTAGTAAGTCTGGTCACTGGTGTAGATATAACAAAATTGGGGTCAGTATTATGATTTAAGCGAACCCGCTAAAACATCAGGGTTTTATTAAGTTACCTAGTTTAGGTTCGCTCTAAGAAATCTTGTGAGAATCTGATTGAACGTATTTAGGATATTTATTTATTATGTTCTATTTCATCAAATAAATCTCATATCGCAGTAGTGTCTTTGAGAAAAGTTGCGTCTAAATGTGAACCATTATTTATTGAAATCATTCATACCTTTACCCATATTAATAATATATTTATGTGTAATATTTGTATGTATGTATTATTAATGGTTCTGATTTTATTTTATATATTACCTTGTTTATGCATTTGAAAGTATAAAATTATATGAATTGATATAATTATTTAATTATGTAAATATAGTTTTGTTATAATGAAATACAGTCGAGTTTACTTTTCATTTTTATTTGTCCCTGATTTTATACTGATTATTTATAAACAATTATTAAGTTGTAATAGTGAATTTTTACAAATTTTTAGATTTAAATAGTAGTAGTTAATAGAAACAGATAATATATGTTTGATAACACAATAATAAAAATTTAACTAATGACTAGATGTATACAACAAATAACATAATAATACCTACCAATACCAATATGACACAACTGAAATCATCATAAAGTTTATTTAACTATCGTTTAAATTCGGTAATTTGCAAATACAAATTAATAATTGCAGAAAAAATATCGACTGAAATAATTAATTATTTAGGTAATAAGAAAACAATACTTCATTTCACTAATTATACAATGTAAAAAGAATTCTAGAGGGTAAAAACACAATAACACAAGATTTGTATAAAATACACTACCTGATAACAACCATAACAGTTCAACATAAATACATCATAGCTGCAAAAATAATTATTAGGAGTATGATAGTGTGCATCCACAACAAATTAAACAATGGGTTTATACAGTTTTCTTGTCCCTCTCCTATTTTTGTTAAGGGACTATTTCTGTAAGCCTACCTTAATCGTGGGGTTATAACAAACACGCAAGTTAATAGTATAATTTGTTTGTAATATGGATGGCATACAATATTTATCTAATGAGTATATTGTTTGACTAATAACTTTTACTTTAAAGTAGAAATAATTCATATAGTAGAAAATTTACTTATGGGTGCAATGCACACTTGTGTAATTTCCGTGATTATATTTAGGTTAATTGATATAAAAAACTTGTGTAAAAATGCTTTCTGCGATAACTTTAGTTTTCATCTTTACGTAATAAGAGGCATCTACTGTGTTGCCACTATGGTGAAATTCTAAAGAGGTGGCGAATGTCGTGTGGTATTCGATATCAGACTAAAACACCTTTATTCAAAACACCCAAAGTAAAAATATACTTGATTATGAACTCCAAGTATCTAACATTTGACTGCACATGTTTAAATAGAATTTCGGTGACAGTATTTCGCTGTATTGAGCACAATCATTAGAATACATAATAGCTGCAGCCATCGTTGTGGCATTCGTTTCCATATATTTACGCAATATCACCTCCAATTCGGATATGGATAATTCATTTTCAACATAAAAATTCTTTGCAAAGCGGAAGCATAATTCCCACAAATCGGTATCTACAGGGAAAATACTCATACATTTGTCTATAATCCCAGCAGCTTTAACAGAAATGTCACAGTCTAATGTAATATTAATAATCGACTTGGGTGAAGCTCCTTTTATACGATACTTCAACTCATCACAACAGCATGGTATGGCTCTAAAGATTGATTGATCTATTGGAGGATATACTTCTTCGTTTAGAATAGACATTGACACATCTTTTATGCGTTTTGACATAATGCTTTTTATTGTTATGATAAGTTCATCTTTTTTTGTAAGATGTTTTGATTCAAAACTCGAGTTTTCGCTGTCCTCTGTAGTGCCGTGTGTGACGTAAATCTGATCATTTTGTGTTTCAGATTTTAAATTATCTAATAATAATCTTAAGCATTCTGAAAATACTTTGTTATGGTAAGCAAACTTAGCTGCCATGTTACAATTCCCCTTGAAGTTTTCTTCGTTTATCCATGATTTAAGAATAAGTATGATGTCATCGGCCCAAGATTTATTTTTAAAGGCATTTATAGAATCTAGTGGATTTAATCTGGCGTCAATGGGTTTCCTCTGCAAATCATCAATGTCGAAAGGAAACATAATGTCAATTCTGTCGATAGGTTGGAATAAGAATTTGTTGTTACTGCGACTTGCTGGTATTTTAATTACTCGTTTTGTTGTTTTCATCATTATAACACGATTTGTACATTTGTCTTTTTCGTTGTTGGCCTAATAAACAAAATATAAATATTATAAACATATAATCAAGGATCATTAAACTGACAATGAAATAAGTTAAAAAAAACCACATTACCTGTAGATGTGTGTTGCCTGTTGCATAAATTCTTCCATCATTATCGATATAAATTGTGAAGTCGCCTCCGCAAGCTACCAAAGCTTTCGTTTTAAAATCCTTAATTTCGTCGTCTGGAGTCTTAGAGCTGCTATTTTTCACGGTGTCCGGTTGCGAATCCGTGCGTGTTTTTATTTCTGTTGGTATTTGGATCTGTTTTCTATCACCACTTCCTAAAATAAAGCTTTATATCAGTTAATATATGAGAATATTACTAAATGTACACAAAAACGGCAGCTAATAGCAAATAGGCACGATAAAGGATCTTACTAACCCAATTGTCCATCAAAGTTAAGGCCCCAGCAGTAAAGGGTACCCATATTATTAAGGATGCAAGAGTGATGCCAGCCTGCTGCCAACTGTAAGTGAAGAGTATTGTATGAAGGGTTTAAGATCAAAATAACTCGCTGAAATAGGTTCAAATATGTTACTATAATATAACTTCTATTTATCTATTTTGAGAAATTAGAATTTAAAATCCTATCTCGCAATTGAACAAGAGTGGTAATCAATGTACATTTGTTCTTTTTTTTACATAGTATATTATTATAACAAAGTCGCCCCCGGTTTAATTTTAATGCAGTTTTGAAGTCGAGGTGCCGTACAAGCGCGCCGACGTTGGCCAATGCCACCGGTGTCAATTGTACGGCCACTCGCAACGTAATTGTTTCGCGCGCCCTCGCTGCGTGAAGTGCCTCGGCGAGCACGGAACGCCCGATTGCCCACGGCCCAAGGACCGCACCCAGTGCGCTGAGCCCCCTAGCTGCGTTCTCTGCGGCGAACAGGGTCACCCAGCCAACTACCGCGGCTGTCCGAAGGCCCCGAAAACGAAAACCGTCGCGAAACGGCCCGTCGCCCGTGCGCCGGCCCCCGCGCAAAACCCCGCGTCCGCTCCGCCGCGTCTCAGCCCGCAACGCCCAACCGGGGCCTGCTGGAACATGGAAACGCACGCGCGCGCGTTCCCTGCCCTCGCTTCTCCTCCTAAAGGGGTTGCGTCTCTCCTCGCTTTACAGGGACCGGCTGTCCCTCGCATCCCACTTACCGCATTTAAACCCGCGCTTCTACCAAGACCCGCGCTCGCGTCACCGTCGGCCGCGGCCCCTCTGGCCCCGACGCTTCCGGCCGATATCACAGCGTCGGTCAAGAATTACATAGAGGTGTATGAGTCGTTTGACTTTAATCGCATCCGTCTTATGGCGGAGGCGATTAGAGCCAACCCCAACCCTCTGCACGCCCCTTTCATTAGGGAGCAGTTCAGCGATGTGTTCGCCGCATACAAAGCCGCCGCGTTCTAATGGCTACTAACACCGGTAAACTCAAACCCCGATCCCTTAAACTAGGATACTTTAACGCGCATAGCATTAATAAAAAACGCGACGAAATTGCTACTTTTCTCCGTGATCATCAACTCGACGTTTTTCTTGTACAGGAGACCTTTCTTAAACCGTCTCATAAAAATCCGCGAATCGCGAATTACAACTTAATCCGTAACGATCGTACCAGAGCCGTAGGCGGCGGCACGCTCATTTACTTTAAAAGGTCACTGTACTGCGTTCCGATGGATCCACCCTCGCTGTCGCACATCGAAGCCTCCATCTGTCGTCTTGGCATGACCGGGCATCGACCTTTGTATTTAGTTTCAATATATATTCCTCCGTCATCAGAGAGGGTCGACTTACGAAATGACCTGCGAGCTCTTCTAGCTCTAGGCGACTCCGTCCTTATGGCGGGCGACCTAAACGCGAAACACGAGGCGTGGAATTGCCACACTCGTAACAACCGAGGTAGACATCTTGATCTTCTTAGCTCCGAATTAAACTTCGATATCATCGCTCCGATGAATCCCACTCACTTTCCCGCGAACGTCAACCACCGCCCCGACATACTAGATATAGCTTTACTCAAAAACGTCAACCTAGCGCTTCGGTCCATTGAAGTTATTCATGAATTAGATTCTGACCACCGACCAGTGATCATGTCCTTTAGTCCGCGAGTAGGTCCTCCAGACGCTGGTCAACCCATCCCCACTAAGATAGTTACGAACTGGACAAAGCTTGGGACTCGCCTTAAGTCAGTCCAATCCGCGCACCTAGACTCGATACCGGACAATGTAGAATCCGCGACAGACGCTATAGGCGCGATCGACTCCCTCACTGAGCACGTGCAGTCCCTGGTGAACGAGTGTTCGCGGTCGGTACCGGTGACAGAAGACTCTCGCTGGCTCCTACCGGACGACGCCCGTGCCCTATTGACGGAGAAGAACGCGGCTATACGCGCCTACGACACCTATCCCAACGACTCCAATCGCGCCCGTATGCGTTCTCTACAGCGCGCTGTTAAGAAACGCATAAGGGCTCTGCGTGAGGATCGGTGGGATAGGTTTCTCGACCAATTAGAACCTAACCATCACGCGTTTTGGAACCTTCAACGTAGATTACGTAGTTGCGACGAAGCGGTCATGCCCCCGTTGAATCGTCCGAATCAGAGCCTCGCCTTTGAAGACGACGAGAAAGCGGAATGCCTGGCCGACAGCCTGGAGGCTCAATGTACGCCCAGTAACCTTCCGGTCGACCCGGCCCACCTCGCTAGAGTTGACGCCGAAGTCGAACGTAAGGCCTCGCTTCCTCCTTCAGAGGACCCGGAACACCCTCTCGCGCCGGTAACAGTAGACGAAGTACGTTCTCTTATCAAGGACCTACACCCTCGTAAAGCGCCCGGTTCAGACGGAGTCACCAATAAGGTGATTAAACTCTTCCCTCCAGCATTAGTTATCCTCTTGACAGGCATCTTCAATGCAGCATTAGGCAACAATCTCTTTCCACAGCAGTGGAAAGAGGCGATAGTCATCGGCATCCACAAACCCGGTAAACCGAAGTCTGAGCCAACTAGTTATCGCCCTATCAGCTTACTCAAGGTCCTTGGGAAGCTATACGAGCGAATCATGTACTCCCGTTTAATGGATTATGCCGAGTCCAGGAGTCTGATACCCGACGAGCAGTTTGGTTTTAGAACCGAACACTCGTGCGTCCAACAAGTCCACCGCATAGTCGAGCATATAAGCGCTGGTTTTCAGCGTGGACGGCTCACCGGTGTGCTCTTTTTCGATATAGCGAAGGCCTTCGACAAGGTCTGGCACAACGGCTTGATCTACAAGCTGTACCAACTCGAAGTGCCAGATCGTCTCGTGCACATCATCCGTGACTTCTTGTCGAATCGCTCCTTTCGCTATCGCGTTGAAGGCACACTCTCTTCCCCTCACCCGATCCTCGCCGGAGTCCCGCAAGGCTCCGTCCTCTCTCCACTCCTCTTCTCGCTGTATTCCAGCGACATTCCATGCGGTGGCAAGCCCCAAGTAGCTCTGTACGCCGACGACACGGCCATTTATTATTCAGGTACCAGCCCCTTAGCGATAGGTCGAACTCTCCAGACCGCGGTCACGGCCCTCGGGAAGTGGTTCAAGAAATGGAGAATCGAAGTCAACCCTACCAAAAGCGCAGCCGTACTATTTAGTAGAAAACGGCGGCTTCCCGCTCCCGCTCCACCCATAACCCTCTTCGGCAAGCCTATCCCTTGGGAGCAGCAAGCCAAATACCTGGGTGTGATCCTTGATCAGAAGCTTAGCTTCGTACCTCATATCAAAGCGGCACGCGCGCGAGCCGCCTTCGCCCTCGGCCGACTTCATTGTATGTTGAACAAGCGCAGTAAACTCTCTCTTGCTTGCAAGAAGAGAATTTACACTGCGTGCGTCAGACCTATCATGACTTACGGCAGCGTCGTATTCTCTCACGTACCCGATTATCGACTCAAACGAATGCAAACTCTCCAAAACCTTTTCATGCGTAGAGCCACGGGCGCTCCAGGTTACGTTCGTAACTTGCAGCTGCACTGTGACTTAAAGCTGCCCACAATCAAGCAGTTCATGAAACGCGCCGCGACCCGTTTCTTCGACACCGCCGAAACCCACCGTAACCCGCTAATCGTAGCGGCCGCGCGATACCGACCTTCAGTCATCTCCAAGATAAAACGTCCTAGACACACTCTCTCCTATCCCGACGATAAGACAACGCTTCTACAAGAAGCATTCGACTTAGCTAGCAGTAGCAATACAAAACACAACCGCCGTATACTACGTCCTCGCCGGCGAGGCCCGTCGCGTATTATAAATAATATTATAGTAACGTAAATGTTACCCCCCCGTCCCTAGATCAAGCTGGCCCGAGCCGGCCAAACTAGCAATAAAAATATGTCCCTAAATAATAATAACTCAGATCCAGCCATCCCTTGCTGTTTTTGCCTTATTAAGATAGTCAGCAACGCACTAAGTCGAGGTCCGAATCCCGCAGGGGGTGCCCTTAGTGAACGTTGCTGACGTAGTTAGTTTATTTTACTTGCTCTGGCTGGAGGCCTTACGGTTCTCGCCAAAAGTCCGGTGAAGCAGTCAAAGCCTGCGCTCAGGCTAACTGCAGTAGACCTCTTCCAAAAAAAAAAAAAAAAAGCAGTTTTGAAGTAAAACTTCTTTAGGCGCGACTAGGGAGTAACTCAGATTTTTTTTCTGACGGAAGTAACGCTTCCGCCATTTAAAAATAATAATTCTGATTGGTTGTAAGTATATGTCATATACTACACGCTTCTTGACTTATACGCCAGCTAGTGGCAAATATCATAATCAATTAGGATTATTTATTTTCAAATTGTCAAACGGATCAATTGTGAATAGCAAAGTGAATGAAAAATTCAACAGTTTTAAAAACATTATTTTAAATTGCAAAATTTTTTGAAAATCTCTAAATATACTTGTTTATTTATTACTTTTAAAATAAGTAAATTAAAAATAAATTTTCTGACAATTGCGACATTTTATAATATTCAATAACAAGGTTATAAAGTTTTACTTCAATCGCGCGTAAAGGTTACACGCACACACTTTTTTTTATCAATAGGAAGGTGTATATGTATAATTCGTTCATGTTTTGTATACCCTTGCAAAACCGGGGCGGGTCACTAGTGTATAATAAAAAGAAGACTAATGTCTAACTACTAAACAAAAGCTATCCATAATATGTAATAGATCGCTATACGTTAGGCATCATGAAATAACTAAAGTCATAATAACCATTAAGTCTACGGTGAATCTTCCCTTTTTTTTGGAAAGCTGTTCAGTGTCGTATATTACGTGTAGTATATAATTATCACAATTTAAATAATATCGTATACGATATAATACACATGTGATGTTGGAGTGGGAGAGGATGGGCGAACCTGCACGATGTCCCCGGCGACGGCGGCGGTGTCGAGGCGGCGCGGCGCGAGGTGCGTGTCGCGCGGCGGCGGCGAGTCGCCCGCGCGCCGCGCCGCCGCCGCGCGCACCTGCTGCGGGCTCGCGCCCCACCCCCACACGCCGCCCTTGCTGCTCAGCGCCAACTGACAAACATTCATGTACGTCGTACACTAAACCACTAATCAAACACCTTTCTGATGTGTAAGAAAGCTTGTGCCAATATTATAATGTATAATGTAAACTCTAAAATGCAGTTTAGGCTGTTCAGTTTACTCTTATTGCCTATCAAAAACTGAGACTTTCATTAATAACATTATTAATTCCAAAAGTGTGAGTCGATTTACCCATCTAAAACCATATTTGGTACTACAGTTTTAATGACATAATTAAATATATAAATGAGTGATATTACATTATGGAAGTATCCGACGGCGATGTGCACGACGGGGTCGGCGAGCGGCACGCGCACGGGCACGGAGGCCTTGTGCGTGTGCCCGGTACCGAGCTGGCCGAACACGCCCGCGCCCGCCGCCCACACCTCGCCGTTCTTCATCAGCACTACTGTGTGGCACGCGCCGCAGCCCACGCTCAACACCTAAAAGACGTTACTTTTCAAAACTAAACTTAACATGTATCAAGCAGATAAAAAATATTGCTTTCA
This sequence comes from Diachrysia chrysitis, assembly GCA_932294365.1. NCBI lineage: Eukaryota > Metazoa > Arthropoda > Insecta > Lepidoptera > Noctuidae > Diachrysia > Diachrysia chrysitis. Next base: position 5,955,991 of record OW028645.1, read on the forward strand.
GCAGTTCCAGCAACTCAAAAAAGAGTCTTCCTTATTAATGCATTTTTTGAAAATCATTAAGGAAGACTAACTTATTTTCTACTCACCTTTCTACCTTGGAACTTTGTAACCAACTTTGGCGAATGCTCGTCATCAATAGTACCGTGACAAAGCTGGCCGTGAACACCCCATCTAAAATACAAGAGTCGTTTATATAGTACCATTAAACTCAAAACACGATATATATATCAGGGCTATCTTCTCGTCCTTCTGGCATCAGTGTGTGATATTTTTTTACCGAAAATAAGCGACATCTCTCGGAACCTGGTTTCAACAAGTAACACGAACGTGTGTAATTTTTTTATGTATATGAGACAAGTTTATGATGTTGGTTTACTATCTTTTATACCTCTTTGCACTATAAATTTATATTTCTGTTAAAGTTATATTCAATATATTGTCCACGGGACGGTTAGAGACTAGCATAATAGGTGTCACTGACCCCCATGTGTAGAGTCGTCCACCAACATCGACGGCCGCAGAGTGGTAGTGGCCCGCGGCCACGGCGACCAGCGGCGCGCCCACAGCGGCCGGCACGTGCCGCAGCGCGCCCGCCGCCGCAGCCGCCTCGCCCACGCCGCCGGCCCAGCACGAACCCACGCCCAGCTGGCCGAACGAGTTGTCGCCTGCCGCGTATATCTATGTTTGCATAAAATACCCGTAAGGAAACTAAATATATGGTTTGTTAAAGTGTAGTACTGTGTGTTTACAGTTATATATTTAAATGATCTTTTTTTATTTAATTTTGCAAAAAACAGCCCGCAATACAAACATCTTTTTTCTTTGGTCCTCTTTATCCGAGACGTAAACAAAAATCATATGTCTCTTAAGGATAACATACTATGTATAACCATTTTAATAAAAAAAAAATGGGCAATTATAAAGCGGTAATTGATCTTTTTGATTTATTGACGATTAAAAAACATAATTTGATTTCAATATCTTAGTGGAAATCGTAGTTTTAAAATAACTCCGCAACAAAATAATGACCAAGTACCACATATAAATGCCCTAATCCTTAGAATTACTTGGCCGATTATACTGCCAGCTGATGGTATGGGGTGAGGTTATTATTATAAATACCTACTTTTATTTAAGAAAAAAGAACGCGCTAAACATGAAAATCCGTCAAAACTAAAACACACGGACGAATTTCTTATATGAGAAAATAATGATCTAACAAAACAAACACCTACCCCATTTTCCGTGAGCACCAGTGTGTGGTGTCTGCCACAAGCCACATCGATGACTCTGCCAATGACCTCAGTATTTACAGGAGTGTTGGCCATCATAATTTTAGCGTTCCCTTCGTCCGCGACCGCCCAGTGCGCGAGCCCACAACTTAAGGCCCTTTTCGGAGTAAACTGGTTCTTCCAGGTTTCAGGATGCCGTGTTACTTCTTGATGTATTTCAGGACAAGGTTCCCTAGCTTCGATAACACAAGCTATATGTATAAATGTTGCTATCAAATGCTGCAGTCTTGTAGTCTAAAATGAGAAAGTGACTTCAAATAGAAGATGCTTAACGAATATGGGTAAAATTATATTTAATTTTGGTAATTAACTTACATAAATCGAAGTTATGCCTTGTTTTAAGTCCCGCATTACAGGTCGCAACTGATCTTGCAAAGGGTTCAACCATAAACACAGGCACTGAAATCAAAATATTCGCAATAATATAACACTCCTTTATGTGGAACAATTGCACATAATTAAATATACATATCTCTGTAGATACCTTCAATATCATGGTGTCAAATGTGTTACACTTGTCAGTAATGTAGTCGAAGAGCCACTGGCCATTATCCTCTAATAACAGCGGTACAAGACACCTCTCTTTCAACAGGCAGTCGACGGCACCGCGACACATATTGCTTCGTGATTTAAGTGCAGACAGTAATAAGTTGGGATACCCGCGATGTATGTTAAAAACAGGTACTAAATCCCAAAGGCCCACTGCCACAGCGAAACACGATAGCTCTAATAATTCAACCGGAGTCAGTGCTGTCAATTGGACGTCGCTAAAATAAGACAACTTCATAAGTACACATATTTAATTAACATTGCAATAAAATGCTACGAAAATAGTACTTACGAGTCAAACTTGTCGTCGTTTCCAGTAACTATATTGAGCAAGGAGGCTAGAAGTTTAACAGTAATAGCGGCGTCGCCTAAACTTCCAATACTGCTGCCGGGATGTTTGTAAGTGGAGAGCTCATTCAGGCGTCCAAACACGCCCAAGCGAGCGACCCAACCGTCTGGTGGACTCTATGAAAAAAATGTTAAGTTTTGAATGTTTTTATAAACGCCTGTACTGAAATTTAACACTTTTAATTTTAGTACTTTACGCAGATCCAAAATTATAATTCTGCCTATTGTGTCCATATCGACATACGACTAAATCTCCCTAAACTTGTAGTTGAAAGTCGTCATCTGATTATAAGACAAGTCACTAGCCAGTTAGTCTTCTGCCTAGCCTTTTGCTAAGTTCCTCCATCGCCAGCGCCATCTGTTTTAGTAAACATGTGTGTACCTGCGAGAGCGAGTAGAGGTAGTGCGCGGGCGGCAGCTTGCCCCGCGCCAGCAGCAGGTCGGCGGCGGCGCGCAGCAGCGCCGGCAGCGCCGCGCCCAGCGCCGCGCACGCCTGCTCCGCGCCCGCCCCGCCGCGCGTCACCGCGCCCACCAGCCACTCGCTCGCTGAACAACTACGCAATCATCCACTCTCACTTATTATTATTATTATCTTGTATCTCTTATTTTTCACGGGCTATCCTCAATAGCGAGAATACCTGGTCCTTTGAAAGGCTTACGTGGGGACACAGGTCCAACACGCAGCGGCCTTGTTGAGAATTTTACTTTAATATGGGATGGGGCATTAATATTATTACTACTACACACTGCCTCCAGTGCCAGGACTAAGTGCGGAAACCCTACCCGGTTTCCGCACTTAGTCCTGACTTGAACCATTGTGCGTTTGCTCTGGGCTGTTATTCCAAACAGCTTAACTCCCTTCAGAAGCAAACACTAAATTTCCCAAGCTTCACAGTGCCTCTCAAAGAGATTCTGGCGACCCCAGGGTTTATAATTTAGCTACTTGTTTATGTCACATTCAAATGTGGTGAAGAACCTTATATCTATGACAAATTAACAAAACACATTTGTATCCAATTTGTTCAATTAGAGAAAGAACAATAAAATGTAGAACATACTTTACGTAATCATTGTTTTTGTATCATGCATGTGTGTGATTGCTTGTTTACCCAATAGATTTGAAGACTCTGTACCTAATACTATACAGTCAACATTATAAAATTATTTTTCTTGTCTTTATAATAAAACACAAATCTCAAACACTAATTATAAAACTACTTACACAGTATTGAGGATAAAAGCTCCCTTATTGGTGACTACCAAACACGGCTCGAGGCTAAACCGGGGCAGCTGGAGGTCGCACATGAACGTAGGTTCCTTCCAACCTCCCGCCATAGTCGGCGGGTCCTTTGCAGTCATGAGGTGGGCGCGACGAACATCGCCAATAAGTTCTGCGCGCCATAACTCAGAGCTGTCCCGCTTTGCACCTAATAAGGCTTCACCCTGTTGGTAGATACATATATGTTTATAACCAAATAAAAAAAAAATAATTGTGACTACCAATAGAAAATTTGTAATTGTGCATACAATACTACCACAGTTGCATCGGCTCATGATTACTCTTTTTAAGGCTTGAACTAGTCAGGCGATAGGCAAGTAAACTGTTAAATGCATAAATCCACAAAACTTTGGAAAACAAAAATACATTAATAGTTTTTTTTATATTTACCTGAATCACAGAAAAACTTGATGAATGAACTTCAATCTCAGTTTTTCTAACTAGGTAGACAAGCCTCTGAGACCATAGTCCTTGAATGTATAGTCCATCTTTCTTTATATGAGGTCTTAATGTTCTTGATGGTGTATCTTCATCTGGACTTTCTAACTATAAACAGTTAGAAACAAACGTAAATTACATTTTAACTTTTTAATGATTGTTAATTTTGTTACTCCATACATGCCTAATATAATCTATCTTAACCTTAATCTCGGTATATAATATGATAAATTTAATGAAATTTTCTTTCTTCTGTGTTAATTGAAAGATATATTGAAAACCAGCTATAGTGTTCATTACATGGATCCTAAGTACATAGATATTGCTATGTACTCAACACCTGTTTTATAAAACTTACAATAAGTGTGCCTTCATTCAATTCAAATGCTGTCAGAAAATGTCTTCCATTGACATATTGTGCCGCCAATGCCCAGTTGTTAGAACCCTTGCGAAATAATGGCAAGTACTCTGTTGGTTTTAAAACATACTCCACTGTCTGTGATTTGCTATCATCTGCAAGAATTATTTAAAATAATTATGTTTTAAATATATATATTATAATATGTATAGGTTACATAATAATATGTATTACAAAGCAATAGGATTTTTGAATAGCTGCCAATCTGTTTGTATAATTGGATGTAATATTTATTTTTTATTGAGTTTAATTGGTATATAGATCATGCGAAATTATATTAAGTAATGTTCAATAATAAGTAATATGAATCTATTACATGCCTTTAGAACCTCCTTGTATGAAGATAGTTAATTTATCTTTAGAGAACTGTTTAATGTATGACATGAAGCCATCTTTTTTATCCTTGTCCTGGGCTCGTGTTTGCTGCAGCCAGTTGTAGCCATATGACCGGTGCTCTAGGACCAGCTTACATTGTTGAGTTTTGCTAATAGATATCTAATAACATAAAACCAATGTATATAACATACCTATATGAAAGTTATAAGCAAAAATCTTTGTCAGCATTGTTTTTATTTTTTGCTATATATATATAAAATTAATACTATTGAAGTGTTTTTTTTTTCATAGAGTTCTAGGTTTTGATAAATTAATAATAAATCAATGCTTACCAGAAGTGTTAGTAGATCCAATGAATCATCAAAACATATTTGCAAATCTGTAATTTCTCCTGACACCTTACACTCCCCAACAATATTTTGGGATTCCAGAGAATAAAATGTGACAGTTCCTGTCTACAAGAAAAATATATTAAGAAAAGTTTTACTTGCAGTCAATGTCTACATATACCAAATGTATACAATTTCAGTACCTTAGACCCGATAATCAGCACATTCTCAGATTCTTTAGTTAACCAACATACTAATGATGTAGGTTTTACTACATTTCCCAGTGGCAGAACTGTAACTCTTGAAAGTGACCATTTGTGATCAAACGTATTTTGGGGTATAAACAGTGGAAGAAATGGTACTAACAGCACTTTTTGCTCACTGACGATGATCAGCCATGTTCCACTTGGTTCGAAACACATACAATATATTGGATTATCCAAGAAATCCCAGTCATAGTTTTTCTCAAAACGTTCTAGCTGAGGGTTAATGTATATGAAAACTAGCTCTTTATCACTTGAAAAAGCAAAGAACTTCTTTTGACCCACTTCATAAAAACTGTAAGTAGAAATATCAAGGTGCAACAAAACATCTAATTTAAATAAGCCAGAAAAATCCAAATTTTCACTTTGTGCCATTTTATTTGTTTAATGTTTTTTAAATGTCAATGTCATTGAAACCAAAATATAAAAATAATTTTCTACCCACAAACTTTATTATGTAGCCAGTAAAAAAAAAACCTGGAATGAGTACTGATTAATGCTCGTTCCTTCTCTATATGAAAAGAGGCCTGCGCCCAGCAATGGGACATTTATAGGCTGGTATGGGTATGATGATGATGATGAGTATAGTTTAGACGGGCATTGATTTCATGGGTTTAATCACAGAGTACTTTATAATATACGGTTTAATTCTAAAAACTCCAACTCTAGTATGATATTTTTAAAATAACGTAATAAACCATTAAAGTATAAAAATTAAAATGCTTCGAGGGATCTTATTAGAATTATAACAAAGCTACCATTCCATTGGCGACATAATAATAAATCGTCTTTAATCTGACTTCACACTGATAACTAATACACGCCAATGAATAGGTTTCGCTAGCCTTAGTGTCTGTCTGCCGTCCAGCCTTTAAGGATTTGCGAATGCAGACGATCGTCCGTAGGCCTATGCCGACGATTTCAATCGTGGCAGTTACTGTCATCAAAGGAATCAAAACATTAGAGCAAACTCGGTATGAACAATAAACTTAGTACCTATATACTTTCGAACGGTCACCGAAAATCAATTAAACGTACTTGGACGAACTTGCGAAGCGTAATGAGCCTGCGGTAGCCAACGATAAATATACTTCGTTGGCCCGGTGTGTACGCAGCATTTGAGGTATCTCCTTCCTCCATAATATCCACACAAAAATAGTCTACTCTCGTAGAGAGTACATTTTTTGTAAGATAATGTATAAAATAACCTCCACACGGCAGCACACTCAAAGTTGGTTTCTATATTAGTTAGAAATTAAAAATCGACTTGTAGTGTTGGACAATAGAAGTATTTAGTGTCAAAATTGAAAACTGTTATCACGTCACTAACTGTTTTTCATGTTTTCATGTCCTTGTGCCGTGTGCGTCAAATGTGTGTCAGTCGAATTGAAAAGGGAAAACTCAGTTTTACTTCCCTTTTTTAATCAAAAATGCACAAATGCTCAAAGTTTAAGTTACATATTTATTATCTAAGTGTTCGGTTACTTACTTTTTTTGTATAAAGGTATGCTGTTAATATCTATTTAAAATCTCACTGCTTTTACCTTTATTAGTTAAATAGTAAATTTATATTTTATTAAATTTATTTAAATATTTTAATAAATTTATTTAAATATTTTATACGTCATTTTAATTGATGTATAACATAATGCAATTTTTGAAACTACACTAATACAAGTTAAAATTAATTTAAAAACACCTTTTTTTTCACTCATAACTTCCGATTAATATTTAGGTGACTAACACTTTAATTTAATTCAGTGTTTATCTTTTCTTCTTACCGGGGTGTGCAGTCCTGACATGGACAGCGATATTCCTTTAAACGGCTTACCCTAACACAGTAAAGTGTGAGAAATTCATATAATATGTCAAACCCATCAATTTTTATTTGTATCTCATAGAACTTAATCGTTAATTTATGACCTTAATATATTTTAAAGTGTTTATGGTAAGCCCTTGAAAGTTAACAAATATTCCTAAATAATGCAATAATTATTGAATGATGATGCAAAACATGAGAATCATCATTCATTTATATGACATATGTTTATCCATAAATGTACTGTTTTACAGATTGTAACGATGTTTGCTGTACGCAGTGTGGGAGTCACTATTAAACAAACTAGTCCATTAAAATTTCAAATGCGACGACAATCAATATTTCATCGTGGTGTATCATTCTTTTTTAAGAAAAACTTGCTATTAACAAATAGTCTAACATCAGGAGTGTGTATGGTTGTAGGCGATCTAGTACAACAAGAAAATGAATACCAACAAAAACTAATACCAAACAGATATGACTGGGGAAGAACAGGTTTTTATACATAACTAAAATTTAATATCATACTTATAGAAGAATAAAAATGATTGAGTTTATCATTTAGAAATGTCACAGGATCATACTAGGTACATAACATTTTAAGAGACCATTTCATACTTTACATATTTATTCTTTTAAACAAAATATTAAAGTTACTAATTAATTAAGTATAATGAATATGACTTTTTTTTGTTTCAGCACGCATGTTTATTGTGGGGACAACAATGGGCCCCCTGCATCATTTCTATTATTCCCAATTAGACAAAGTTTTACCAAAAGTTAATTTAAGAAATGTGTTTATAAAAATAATGTGTGATCAAGGGTTTGCTTCACCAGTAACTATATTATCATTTTTTTATGGCATGGGGCTTTTAGAAAAAAAGTCGTTCTATGAAATTACCTCGGAAATAAAAACTAAATTTGTATATGTGTACATGGTAAGTTTGTTCAGCTAGTTAAAATTGTTTCATCATAATATGTTCCTATTTAACAGCTATTTGCCTTAACTGTGTTGTTTTAATGCTAATTTTCCGTTGTTTCAGGGTGACTGTCTTTATTGGCCACCAATTCAATTTGTAAACTTTTATTTTCTACCTACATATTACAGGGTAGTATACATAAACGTAGCAACAATGATATTTAACATTTTCCTATCATTTATGAAACACTATGACCAACATTGACCATTTGAGACCTCATTCATATTTGTGTAAACAATATACAGCAAAGTACATTGGTTGAGTATGTAGGGTATTCAAATAATGTGAATACATCTTAGACTTAAACTTAGATTTTTTATTTTATTTAGTTGCTTGTTAGCTTAGTATAAGAAAATAAAAAGAAAAATATTTTTATTGTTATTAATAAAAATCTTGACTTTAATTTAAAATCACAACAGTCCTATTTCCTCCTCAAATTGGGTTAAAACATAATTCTCCATACTATTATGTAAGTACGCAATTGGTTAAAATAGGTTAAGATAAAATGAAAATAACACCTACGTTCAATTTACATAAACTAAAGGCAAATATTTAATTTATATTATTGGATGTTTGTCTTTAAATTTATATTAGCTAATTTTATATCCACAGGTGGTCTTTTGTTTAAAGACAGACATCGGTCCAGCACAAATTGCCTATTTGACTACTAACGAATTATTTATTTATTACAAATATTCCTAAATAGAAAAAAAATGAAAAAATAGTATTAAATTGAAGTAGAACTGCGAAATAACATCAAAAAATATACAAGAATACAAAAGTTATAGGCCATTAAAGTTGGTAGACGACGCATCTTCTATTTCTTTTTCGTAAGGCGCTGTGCCCACCTAAGTAACGTGACATGTGATCTGACAAGTGATCTGGCATGGAATGTAGCATGCCACTAGCATCAACATTCAAAGTAAATGTATGGAGTAGCGCCCATTCGCGTGGCGTAGCGTGACACGACCTGACGTGCCACTCAGCGTGCTACTAGTGGCGCAATAAAGTGACGCGTAACAAAAACTTGAAGTAACTTGTCAGTTAAAATGAAGGACGAACTTGAATTTAATATAAAATTTATTGAATTAATTCAAGAAAACCGTGTCTGTATGATTATAATAGGTCTCAATTTATCAAGTATAATAAAATATGTTTCTTTCCTCATTCTAAATGTCTTAAATCTGTCAGGGTATCTATTTAATTCCTTCATAACGACGTATGCGCCACCAGTTTTTAACCTTTTTTCCACATGGGATGCACCCAGAAGCGTCTTTGTCTGTTTTGAATATTTATAATTTGTAGATAAGCAAGAGCATCTTGATCTTCATCAGACGACGACATTGTCTCGTGTGCCTATGTACTCTGACATGTCCCTGGCATGTCACCCTGGTGGGTTCATTGAATGTCATGCCAGAGTCATGCTGCATGCCGGTAGAAAATCATGTTTCTGTCACGTTGCTTAGGTGGGCACAGCGCCTAAAAGACGACTTTTACGGGGCAACCCCAAGATTAGAATGAAGAATTACCAAGGTGACGTCACCTGATGGTATACCAACTCAGAGCTATATCTCTCTCCGTCTAATTAGCAATATAAATGCTTGTAACTAGTTCAATATGAAAGTAATTTATCTGCCGGTTTTACAACTCGATGTAGTTGGTAATATTATTTTTTTAAATATAAAAAAATCTTGTCAAATAGGTACCCAATTGGTCTGAGAATAATAGGTCGAAGGCAATTTTCTATCCCCTTTTTTTGTGTTACGTAGTGAAAATCTCATGACTTCAATCCACGCCGAGGGCCTGAAGTGGGGATATGTCTGACTTGCACCGGCTTAAAACACCCTGGTCCCGTCCTTACCTTTGCCGGAGTCCTGGGTTTGCTAAAGCATGCTCGGCGGGGTTCCGGTGGCAATTTTCAATACCCCTAGGTGATAGGCTAGTAATATTATAAAAAAAAATCCTGCCGCCGCGCCGCGCCGCGTCATCGGTCTGAAAGCGATAAACTTCATATTTAGGTACGTATTTACTGAATGGATTTTCAATTTCATGCAATTTTTACCAATATAATAGATAATTTACGGCGATGGAGTGATTAAAGAGGTAGGTTTATCCGTTCACACGGCTATCCTGCGCGTTTTTCTGCAGTTTAGTCTAACCTTAGAGCATTAAGGGCTTGACAAATACATACGTTGTCTATAGAATCATCACACGTTTTTGTACTGCAATCGATAAAACGTGCGGGACAATGTCGTGTGCGCTCAGCCTTCGGTTGTTATACCTTATACCTATGCTTTTCTAGTTAATTTGGATAAAATAATAAATAAACCATAATTATTCAGTTTATGATTTAATTTCAATTGTTTCACATGTTATATTTATTAAATTAGCTATATCCTTAAAACTAAAGGAAAAAAAGTAAATAAAATCATAAAAGTTCTAGTTAGCCCCAGCACATTGTCCAATCATCTTTTCTTGTTTGTAGTTTAACAATAATGCGATATAGAGCTAAGGCTGGTCCTAGAGGCAATCCAAGGCCTCTTACAATATCGGCACGCCGCGCCATACTAATTGCTTGACCATCAAACTCCTGAAAATAAATTAATATCATTGATGGTATGTAACTTTGAAATGTTAATTACTAAACCATAGGTCAACCATAGGTTCTTAATACTACTATGAAATTTTTTAACACAGATTAGTAATGTTGCGAACAGACAATGTAATTTATTATACCTACATGTAAAAAGAATTCAAGCTTGCGATTTTTGTAATAAAAGCAGACTCCTTAACGGATTTTCATATGGTTTTCACCAATGCATAGTGATTCAAAAGAAAGGTTTTGTGTACAATGAGTTACATACCTGTTCTTTGAGGATAGGAGCAGCCTCTGGCAGATATTTTGTAAAATATTCAAATACATCATCAGTAGTCCAGTTGGTTATATCAGGTATACTTGGATCTATAGGTAAATCATCAGCTAGTTTAGAAGGTGCTCTATCAAGCTCATGAGGTTTTAAAAATGGATCTATAGAGGGTGAACTTTGTGCATATTCCATACTCGTACGCATAATTGCAGGAGATCCAACTACGGTTGGCCGAGATTCAAGACAATTATTACATTCCCATTGATCCCATGCCTTCAATCTTTCTGGTATGCGAGGACTATGACAAAGTGCATGATAAGCATCTGAACAAATACTGCACACTGTTAGAATACCCTGCAATAACAAAAAAAAAATGTATTTAATTAACTAGCATTATACAAACTTCAAAATTAATATTATGAGAAAGATTAAGTTAATTATGCTTACAGCATCATTGGTTTCACAGCAGACAACACATGTTTTACAATGTGGACATTGCCAAGTATTATCAGGTCGAGGCTTTAAAATACCTGACCCTGATTGCAGACAACTCAAATGAGCTTTATTATTACAGTCACGACATTCCACTAGTCTGTCATTAGATCCTCGAGGTTTCTGCACAAGGCAAACTGAACAAACTCCAGAAGTCTCATGTGGTAATGGCTCTTCTTGATCTAAGTCATCACCACTCCCATCTAAAGAAAGTTGACTCTCGGATAATGGAGTTCCTTCCATATCGGACTTTTGTTGTCCACCAGTCAGCAACCGTTTTTTGATTGTGCTTTTGTTAAGAGACCCTACCGGGCGACCTCTTTTACGTTTGCTAGGAACAATATTGTCAGATGGATCAAAGACTTTCTTAGCCATTTTCCGCCTTTCACCGACGCGTACTGCCGCGTTCCGGGATGCACTGCTACTTGGTCCATTACTAGATGAACCACCGCGTTTTTTTGGCCTTCCCCTCATTCTTTGAGGAGAAGATCTGCATGAAGAATTGGCTGATGAAGTCATCTGGAAATAAAATATTAATTTTAGGAAAGACAAATTTAGTGCAATCCACCACAATCCACAATAATATTTTGACAATAAAAAGTCAAATAGATACTTAATAAAAAGAAAAAAAAACTTTTTACTTATTTTATTTTGAGCCTACTTATTTTTAGTTGATACACTAATGAGTATTTTATCTAATTGAAAAACAAAAAAAAAAACAATTTCAAACAATAACAAGTTTTTTTTCAAATGTTATGCTTGCTTTGTTATGTTGACTTCCAGTCTTACCAGATTTCAACTTATAAAAGTCCAGTGACAATACAATATTTTGGTACTTACAAGCTGGTCTGATGATGAAGCCAAAAGGTGGCCATAAGAACTCTTTTAACTAAATGATGCAATTTCACTGTTTGGGCTTGTTAGATTTGTTGACACTACTGTACCTTTTGTGAGTCTTTGACTTTAAAAGCTTGATAGTTATTTTTTTTTTATTGTGTTTGTAATTGTAAGGACAAGGTTTGTATGAACAAAAGAAAATGTTGAAAATTTAAATTTTCGTATAGTTTGAAAGACCTGTTGTGTTGCCTAGTTTTAAAAAAAAACTTACTGGGGTATTGGTAATTGTACCGTAATACACCCTGTACCTTACCTACCTTAAAAAAAAGCTAGCAGAGTCAAATAATTGAAAAAATCAGGCCAAAATGGGCATGGTCTTATATTGTGGTTAATGATGAATTGCGTCTTCATGATAAGAGTAAAATATATATTATCTTACCTTTGTATTTAAATCAACAGTGTATTCATATTTGAAGCTATCAGAGCTATCACCATCATGATCGGCAGGGCCTAAAGCTAAATTGCCATTCTGTAGTTTAACTAGACTTCCAGATGATAACTCTTTATTGACTATGGTTTCAAGTTGCTTTTTTGAATACTTTGATCCTTGTGATCCGGCAGCTGACACAAGATCATCAAAAGCAATTCCATTTTCCAGGTAGCTCTGATCCTGATATATTAGTGTTGCAATCGCAGATGTTATAACTCGTCTTTCACTGGTTGCAATTAATGAAGCCATTTCTAAAAAATATAAAAAGTTATAATAATAAGCATAAAATTTTTGAAAATGATTATTAGTTGGTCAGTAGTAAGTGACATAACATTATTGTTATGATAGTTTCTCGTGTTTAATGACAAGAAACTTGTTTTAAGCTGAATAGACTCATACAGGTTCAACTCACTGTTGTTTTGGTTTGATCTTTTTCGCCACTTAGCAGCGTTCCTATAGCTTACATTATCTTTATAGTCAACTTTAAAAATACTTTTCTCCTTCAGGCAACGTTTGAGATCTGCTTTAGTATCTTTAGGTGCTACTTTGTAACACTTGAGCATAAACTTGCAAATTCTATTTATATCGGGGCGCGATTTACGAGAACGCAAGTGATCTATAGCGGCCAAAATCTGATTTTTATACTTTATCTCTGACATTTCTGGAAAAATAAAAGTAAAATGTGTGAAAATAGTGTATAGCAAGACATGTTAGGAAATAGTAAAACAAAAACGTAAAAAGATGCAATCATATGTAAACAAATCAAGAAACTTAATATTTTAGGGAATAAATTGAGTATGTGCGAAAAATAAAATAATAAGTAGGTACACGTTTGTGTTTTAAAACTTTACCTGAGCAGAATCACAATCATGCCGGCGATTTTTAACCAAGCATGAAGCACCTATACTACTTTGTTAAGTGTTTCTTCAGCTTCAGGATATGAGAAATTGTTAAAAGTTCATAGTTTACTTAGGTATTTCTAATTCACTTTGCCCACTCGCTATACGGTCGGTCAGCAAACAAACGAAACAAACAACCAATCGAACAACTGACCACAGAGTGCTTTGCAACTGACTCACAGACACAGAGTACTTTTATAAACTGACTGAAACAAAAACAACAATATGAAGTTCAACTTATGGCCACGGTTACTGCGACAGTTTTTGAACATAACATTGTTAGAAAGGTACCATAAGAAAACATAAATTGGGGATGTGGCCTAAATGTGTTACTTAATAAAATCAATCGAACACGTTAAGACATACGCCTCATTTATGTTTTCTAAAAATGTTTTGTGAAAAAACTAGCGCCTTAGTCACGACATAATATAAAAGTACTACATGGTCACGACTTAACAACTGTGCTATAATTAAAGTACTCAGTGACTATTTTATTTTTGTTGATATTATTCTTATCTATATAATCTTACTGTACTTTTATCTGTGGTCTCAGCAAAAAGTTTTTAGGGCACACCTCTAATTTATGTTTTTATTTTTACAAAATTTACAAATGTTTTGTGAAAAAATCCTTGGTCTAGACACAGCTTTAGGCTATATTTGGTGTTAAGTTATTCAATATAGCAATTCACCCAATTATTCGGCAGCTAAATTCTAAATTTAACGTGTGGTACCTCGATGATGGAACCCTTGGAGGCGATGTAGACACGGTAATTAACGATCTGGTATTTTTAAAAAATAATTTTCATTCCATAGGACTTGAACTTAACTTATCAAAATGCGAATTATTCTTTTCGGACAGCACTGACAAACAAATGGCAATTTCAAAATTTAACTCAATAGCCCCTGAAATCAAAATCATAGACAAAAGCTCTCTTCGTCTCCTTGGATCTCCAATCTTCGACGTTTCCTTTCCAAATTTTATTAATGAAAAAATTCAAAATTTCAATGACGTTTCGGAAAGACTATTACAAATTAACATGCATTCGGCCATTACCCTAATTCGTTTTTGCTGTTTTGGCCCTAAATTAATCTATTTTCTCCGAGCTTCCCATTTATGGAAGCACCCCCAACTTTTAGAAAAAATGGACAAAATTATAAAACATACTCTTACCTTGATTTTAAATGTGGCCATGGACGACCGAGCTTGGGCTCAAGCCTCACTTCCCATCCGTATGGGAGGGCTCGGCGTCCGCAAAATTACAAGTATAAGTTTACCAGCCTTTATATCCTCGGTACACGGCACTGAAAAATTAATCAGGAATATCTTAGCTTCTACACTGGTTAATTTTGATGTGCCGTGCTTTTCCGAGGCTGTGGATGCCTGGAGACTCGCCTGCCCAAATTTAAATCCTCCTGACTTCCCGTCATCCCAGAGACGGTGGGATGAGCCGCTCTGCAGAGTAGTTCAGCAGAACCTAATTTCCACGTCCGCTAGTACTGCAGAACGCGCGCGCCTGCTGGCTGTGGGTGAGTGGGAGTCAGGACTTTGGCTTCATGCACTACCGTCGTCAAACATAGGCACCTTGTTTGACGATACTACTTTCCGCCTCGCCGCTTCCTTACGCTTAGGCGCTGCGTGTTGTTCCCCGCATCGCTGCCACTGTGGCGAGCTTGTCAACAGCCTCGGACACCACGGGCTGTCATGTAGCCGTAGCGCAGGTCGCTTGGCGCGGCACGCGAATATCAACGACATCATCCGACGAGCTCTTGTTGCCGTCGGCGTTCCGGCTGTACTAGAACCTAATGGCCTGGCACGCGACGACGGCAAGAGACCGGACGGCATGTCTTTGTTCCCTTGGAAGATGGGTAGGCCTTTAGTGTGGGACGCTACTTGTGTCGATACTCTTGCGCCATCTCATATTCCTAGTTCATCGTGCTGTGCTGGCGCTGCTGCTGCGGCTGCTGAGAACCTCAAACGGCGGAAATATAACAACCTTATTGGAAGTTATACATTCCAGCCGTTTGGGGTTGAAACACTTGGACCGTGGGGTCCGAGTGCACACATATTATATAAAGATCTGGCGAAACGCCTTGTTGACTCCTCGCGTGACCCAAGGGCTGGCTTTTACTTTGGACAGAGAATAAGCATTGCCATTCAACGTGGCAATGCCGCCAGTCTTTTGGGTACACTTCCAGTCGACAGCGATGCGGATGAATTTTTTGACGCTATTTTTTAGATTTTTTTTATTAGTTAAGAGTTTAGTTTTGTTTTAAGTGTATATATAGTTAAGTTTGTATATATTTAAAATTGTAAATAATTAAATATTTTGTTACCCTATATAGTCTTGTATAAGCATCTCTTATCTTGTATTGTAAGCTCTGTTATTTGGAGTAATCACATACAAGCATAGTTTACTTAATTTAAGCTGTAAAAATGACTAAAGAATATTTTAAGTTTTAGTCTCAGACTAAGTAAAAAAGAGGACTTGGCATAAACATCAGTAGTTATAGAAATGTGATGTATTTCGACGGCATAGTTACTGACATATTGGCATCTCTTTTTAACATATGAGGGTAATACTATGTAAAAAAAAATAACGGTTGTTTTATCATTACCAAAAATGACAACTTTAACTGTCAAAATGTTTCACTGCGGCCGGTCGCCATGTTTTGTCACAGCCAACAACAAGTACATCAGTTGTCATCGCGACTTGTTGGTTACCGTGTTTTGAAGAAATTTAGTGTTATAAGGCGAAAATTGTACTTGTTTACAGTGTTAGAACTTGCATAATACTGCATTTATTATGGGTAGGTGCAGTGTGTTAGGCTGTCGCATGAAAAGCAACAAAAAACATCCCAATATAGCGTTGCACAGGTAAGTAACCGAATTCATTCAAAATATCTTGCTTTTTCTATTATCTTGGAAGATTTTGCTATTTTTGGGTAAGTTTATAAAGATAAACTTGCTTTTTCTGTAATCATTTACTGTTTTATTGTTAATATTAAGTGTTTTTTAAGAAAATCGTTCATCATAATATAGAGTTTCGATACGGCATTTTCAATATATCGATAAATTAGCGACAGGTGAATATTATTATTTTAAACTCGATTTCTTTTTTATGATTTCAGATTGCCAACATGTAAAGAAAGAAAGGAACAGTGGCTGGATATACTTGTAATTAAAAAATTTGAATACAATAACCAAACATATTTTTATTTGTTCCCTGCATTTCGAAGATAAATGTTTTAACCGAAAATTAAATATAACAAGACAAGTTTATAGTGTTTACCTACTTTACTACGAATTAAATTTAAAATTATTTTTTACTAATTAAATTTACTACTAATCCACCCCTATTTTTTAAAGTTTTTAAGCTGTTTTGGTAGGTTTTGGCATCTCCGAATAACAAATTTGCGCAAATATCACATTTTATTCGGGTTCGACATACTCTTATTGGATTATTGTAGACCTGTATTTGTATTTTTAGAACTTCAAAATGACAGGCATTAAGGGTTCAACGTACTCTTATTTGATTATTGTGTATTTTTGTAAAAAAAAATATGTATATCTGTGTAGAACTCGAATTATTGAGGGCTCAACTTGCTGTTATTTGATTACTGTGTGTATTTTTAGGTTTATTTTTTGTATTTTAATAAAATGATTATTACTTTTATAGTTTAGTTTTTAATAAATCTGTGTTAAATGATAATTTTCGTTTTATTATGGATGATCGAACCAAATAGTAAAAATAAAATATTAATAAAAATAAGTATATGTAGTTTAAAAAATGAGAAATACAAATTATAATTGGTATTTATTTTATTTTCATTGGTAATTAAAGACCTTCAGTGCAGGTACTGAAGGCGTGGTACGCTGATCAGTAATAGTGATAATCTATAAAGGGTCTCCTACACATATGCTCCGGCACAAGTCGCAGAAATTGGCAGTCTGCTGGAAATTAAATCTTAATTCCAAGCGCTAAGTAACCTTGAGCCGCGCGCGGCAATCTGAGAGACTTTAAACTCGTAAGCACCAGAGCGTGGTCTCTACAGTGGTTCTGGTCGCAATTTCGGTCGCATACTACGCCCACAGGAAAAAGCGAGCAATAAGTATACACAGCGATCACAAGGCTACAGTTTTTATTAATGATCGCCGCGGTGGCAACTGGGAATAAATGAGATAAACATACTAAAATTCGTTTTATTATAAACATTTTAATTTTGAAAATTTTTGCATTCTGTAAATACCGTGCAATTTAACTATCGATATAAAATCCGCGCAGCTCTACGGCAAGCCGCCATCTTTGTGCCAGACCAGACTCACATTAGGTATGCACGTTTTTGTCGTAGGTATTTCATGTCTATTTATTTTCCTTAGTCTGTGGTTTTAGTCATCATGATCATTTTGTGTCACCATCTGTGCTCAAGTTGTGTAAGTGTCAAATTGTCAATTGTCAAGTGTGTTTCAGCGTGATAACTTGATGAGTGTTTTGTTGTTCTCGTTGGTACAAAGTAAATATCCATCTTGTAACAGCAGGGTATAAATAAATAATACTATATCCCTAACATTAATGTAATAAGCATCTGTATTATACAAGATGACAACTCTTATTTTATGTGCTTTTCGTTTGACATACAGTAAAACCCATTATTTAAGAGCTTTAAAATATTCTTCACAACCGGAACAAGTTAGCAAAAGATGTTTAGGAAAAGTAGTCAATGTAGCTATTATTGGAGCTCCAAACTCTGGGAAGAGTACTCTCATCAACAAAGTCACAGAAAGGAAGGTTTGTCTGCACATTTTGATTATAACCTTACATGATATTTTTAACTTTTTTATTTTTCTGGTATTTAAGAAATATTCAATATTATGTAAGTATAATAATAATCAGACCAAAATGAGAAAAGTTTTAAAACGGACCAAGTTATATATTTATGTGCATGTAACCTACATAATTTCAGATATGTGCAGCTTCTAACAAAGTACACACAACAACAAAACTTGTGAGGGCTATGACCTATCAAAATGAAACACAGATTATATTCCTGGACACTCCAGGAGTGATCACTGTAAAAGAACAAAAAAAGTAAGTACAATAAAAAACACTCAGTAGTTAAATCACATTATGTTTGGACCTTGTTATGCTAACTGGAAACCAAGATAATAATAATAATAATACCAGCCTATAAATGTCCCACTGCTGGGCACAGGCCTCTTCTCATATAGAGAAGGATAGAAGAAAAAAGAAGGAAACCAAGGCCAACAAGTTATTGTTCGTTTCACATCTAAACTATACCCCTATTTTTATCCTCGCATAAATAATCTTCTTTAATAATTTCAGGTATAATCTCCCTGAGTCTATGATCAAGGCATGTCACAAAAGCTTAAGATGTGCAGATGTGGTTGGTGTTGTCCATGATGTCTCAAATAGATATACAAAGGACTCTCTCCATTCTGATGTAATTAACATGCTGAACATGATTGAAGACATACCAAGCTTCTTAATCCTTAATAAAGTCAGTACATATTATAATATTATAATCTACTTGCTTTCTCCCATGGCTCAACCTAAGTGAATATTTAGTATATCTTGTCTGCCTATATGTTTTCTTAACACAAGGTAACTCATCCCAGTTTTATTAAAATTGGTTGAGTCATTAAGCTTTAAAAGAGTAAAGGATAGCAAGTATGAGTTTTTGGATTTATAATGGAGTATGAATAAAAAACATTGGACTAATTTGGAATGTTCACACTAACATGAGATAATTTTCAAAGCATAGATAAGTAACAGTATGTTATGCTGTGGTATAGAGTTCAGATCAATTGTTAAGGATAATTATTGTAAGGTGACCCAGGCTGTACCTGACATACTCAGGAGTATTGTTGCTGGAGGCAGCTTTTTTTTTTACAAATAATATTATCTTTATGCATTCTTTCATAGCTCCTTTTATTTGATTAAATTGCTAACACAGCTGTGAGCTGTGTATATTTTTTCTTCTATAACACACAAATACTAGTTAAAAGATATTTCTTTCCAGGTTGATAAATTAAAATCCAAACATCAATTGTTAACACTAATAAAGAATCTTACAAATGGTTCCATTGCTGGAAGTGCTATACCAGGCTCTGAAAAAAATAGAAATAAAACTGAGAAACAAGAAAAAGGTTATAGTAAATTCTCTGATGTCTTTTTAATATCAGCCTTAAATGGAGATGGCATACAAGACATCAAGGTAAGGGATGTTTTTGTATTGATAATGCAAAAAATAATATAAATGTGTAGTCTTAAAACCATTACATTGTTTTTACAAACTTTAATACACATAATGAACTACCTTAAAAATTTTATAGAAAGACTGCCATAGACAAAAAAATCTAGCCTTGACCCTAATGAATCTTCCTTCTCTTTCTCTCTTATATGATTCTTGTCAGTGCCCACCATGGTCCATAATTGAAACCTCAATTATACCTACTTTGTAACATCTTTT
The DNA here is from genome assembly GCA_932294365.1 of Diachrysia chrysitis. Lineage (NCBI taxonomy): Eukaryota > Metazoa > Arthropoda > Insecta > Lepidoptera > Noctuidae > Diachrysia > Diachrysia chrysitis. The sequence goes on from OW028645.1 coordinate 5,976,116, forward strand.
GTTAAGACGTGACACGACTGGGCCTGTCTCCATACAAACCTATTCTGCTGTTTTCTTTGTGGAAAATGCTCTCTCATAAGATCTAGGTTTACTTAATGCATGCGCTTATTATTTAGTTTTTTCCAAAATATAGCGACTTAAACGACCCCTCAAAAAAAAAAACCGTTTTTACCGCCGTGTTCCGATGACTATCAGGCAAATTTGTAGGATTTAAATAAAAAAAAATAATCACAGAATTTATAAATACCTATTTTTTAAATTCCTCGATAGTAGTGTCCCCTCTTAACACATGGAAGCTATCTACTATTAAGTAAATTTTTGTTTTCTATTTCAGGAGTATCTTATAAACAATGCAAAACCTGCTAATCTCCAATACTCTCCTACCGAATGGTCAGATCAGAAACCGGAGTCACTAATCGAAGAAGCAGTAAGGGCTAAATTCTTAGACTTTTTGTCACATGAAATACCATACAAACTAAATGTACAGCTTGAATACTATGAGGATATTGTGGAGCAAGACAAGATTCTTTGTTCAGTGTCTGTAGAGTGCCCCAACGAAAGGTTGTCGAGGTTAATAGCAGGCGCGGGCGGCGGACGGTTACAACAAATTAAATCGCACGTGCGTAGTGATTTAGTCGATTTATTCAAGAAAACTGTCGTAATAGATCTTAATTTAAGAATAAAAGAAAAATCAATTGATTTATTGACTGATGTGTAAATGGAATTAAATTTTACAGAGGAAATAAAGTTTTTTAAGTAATATAGATGCTTATGGAACTATTTAGTATTTGGTGTTGCAGTCAAATGTTCTTAGGGTCAAAGCTTAAGGGAGACAAAATTTCAAAAGGAAAACAAAGTCCCCCGGCGTCTGTCTGTTTGTCTGAACTCGAAAACTCAAAAACTACCGAATCATTTTCATGTTGTTTTTACCAATGGATAGAGTAATTCAAAAGGAAGGTTTGTGTGTGTAATAATTCGTTAATGTTTTGTATACCTGAGCGAAGCCGAGGGTCGCTCGTTATTATGGAATATGGAAGTACATAGGTACCTATTTTATGACCAGAACCTCTAAGAACGAACCAAATGGTCTCGTTTGGATTGCAGCATCTATGTGATAAAAGACAGCTTCTCAGCGTACACAACGTTGAGGAGCTGTCTTTTATCAAAGAACTTTGTAATATTTATTTGTTATTCTTCTTAGATAGAATTTAATAAATTAAGGTATTAAATAACTTGAATTGCTTATTTTTGTTCCTTAGTACCTGTTATGATAACATCTTAGATTATTAATACCTAATATCCAACGAGCGAAGGTTTGTAAATTCTTCCAATTATCTCTAGAACCTAGATACGGTACATATATATTTAGTGCTTCAAGTAAAAAAGAAATGTACACTTTGTACAGGGTGTCACGAAACTCAACGTCAGGTAAGCATTTTTAACCATGACTCAATAAATCATTATTTTACTAAGCTGGCAATATTTATTATTAGATTGGTAATTGCAATAAATAGCATTGTACTTATATAAGATTATATTAATATAATTAGCACAACAAAATTGAGATTTTTGTGGCCACAGTACTTAAATATGTGATGTAGGATGTTGATTTTCAAAATTTTTAAAAGTATTATAACTTTTGTGAGGAGTATTCACAAGGAGTCCCTAATCATAAGCTGACGCGGCGGCCGGTGAGGTCGCGAGTTTGCAACTAGTCGGGCGATCCCGAGAATATAGGTGAGTAAACCGTTTTGTAATTATTTTCAAAAGTATTCCCATTGTAACTTAATCAAGTGACATGGACTTTTTTATTTTTTTCTAGTACCTACACTTATAACCTAGCCTATCGCCCCGTACTCGCTTGACGTTGAGTTTTGGGGTAGCGACCATTGAACCAATATTGTCGCTGAATAATTACGTACAACGAAAATAGAAAGCGTTCAATAAAAAAATAAAGAAAGAAGGTTATTTTATATCGAATCTTCTTCGAATTAATTTCCTATATGTATTACTTTTCTTGAATTATACTTAGCTTAGAACACTCCAGTCCCCATATCCCACACAAAAAACAAAACAAAATCGATTTACTTATTTGGGAAATACGATGCCACGCACAAGAGTCTCTCTATCTCTTCAATAATGTTTAAATTATACTCATGAATGAACCTTGTTTAAATTTTATTTTATTAAAGTATAGGCCTACTTAAATGCATTTTATTTTTTCTGGCTGATAGTACCTTCCTCCTATGTTGACAAAAGAAAAGGAATCAACACTAATCGGCAGCAAGCAAACGCACTTTGAAACTTGACGATGCCATAAACCTAATAATTTTAATACTCACTTAATTCTAATATAACTAGTTAATTTAACTATAGGTAGTTGTGTTGCCTAACTTTGATGTTGTCGTTAAGTAAGATAGTTAATAGGCAATAAATAACGTTGAGCACATTATCTTGTCGCTTAGTTATTCATACTTAACAATAGAATTGTACGAAACACTAAGAGACCGTACAACTTAACCACAAAACTTTGTTAAGACTTGTTTACAGAAACAGTTTCAGTTTATGTGATGGTGGTCCCTTACTCGGTGTAGATATACCTATAGATACTTTACACATATACGAATTAAACGATCTTAGTTTCAAACAAAACTAGTTTAATTGAGATTACTGCCTATTCACATGTAATAAATTGGATATCGTTCTTCTAAAGTTTCGTCGTGCGCAAGTGTAAGAGCAAAGAAAGTAGGTCCTAACTAATAACTCAGGGCAAAGTTTAATCCAGGATTCTGACCTAATTGTTTGGAATTGAAAATAGTAATTCAGGAAATATCATCGTGCTTTTTTTATGTACGAGGTAGGGAGACTCTTTAATAGGAAGTAGATCCGTGGAGTACACTGCTACTGTATGATTATACCGCCGTTTTAGCCTAATCTCTTTAGCCATAAAGCTGGGGCGGAACAAGGATGCCCACCGGCCCTATCCCCGATGGACCGACGTCCTGAAAAAGATAATTGGATCAGAATGGAACGGGACAACCATTCCACACCTGGAAGACCTGGTTGGACCAACTTTGGAGAGGCCTGCATACACCAATTAATATTGAAGAGAAAATGTTCGACAATCGACTTCATTTTATAGGGAGGAACACATTAAATAAAATATCTACAAACTTCTTATTAAGTTAGATATAAGTTCTGTTTATTCAGATCTTACTTTTAATTTTTGTACCTACACTTAAAGATCGTATATGATTATTGCCTCGTCTAGCGTTGTCTGTTAATACTCAGACCGTTCCATTATGAAATTCACGTTGCACCTTGGTGGCGTAAGAAGTGACTAAGCAATTATATCGAGATGGGCATCACTGACGACTTGTGCAGGTGCTAATAACCTCAAACTGAGTTCACCGAGTTCAACGATCCATTTGTGGAAACGTTTTAGATTGTACCAATTTCTTTTATGATTGTAGGTCTCATTTCCTATATGAGTTGGCCATTTAGACTTATGGCGTGGCTTAAAATTAAGTACGTACCTTCCCACCTGGGTATCCTAATTTTAACATCTTTTAAGAGCTTGTCACTATTATTAAAATTAGTAGGTAGGTTAGGTACATGTAAAGTAGGTATACGGGTACAAAGATATTTACTTTAAATCTTGACGTCACGCCAGTTAAACTTTACTAGCTTCTTATACTTTGATAAGCATCTGGCATGTTTCAGTATTCAGCAACAAAACAATATATATCTACTTATATATAACAATATTGTTCTGTTCGAGAAACAAAAGCTATCTATCGAATATAATTAAACTACTTATTCTCAAATCCTCGACATCAAAATAAATTGTACTTAGACTACGACTTTGTATTCTACCATAAAAATTATATATATATATTTTTTTTTTGACAGCCAATAATTGTTCTTTTATTTCGTTTTCAGAAGATAAAACAAAACACTAAGTTATTTTGTTCTGTACCCAAAAGGTGCCAACGGGACCCTATTACTAAGCCTCCGCTGTCCGTCCGTCCGTCCGTCTTTAAGCGGGCAGTATCTCATCAACCGTAATTGCTAGAATTTTCACAGAGTATACTGTATAATATACAGTATACAGACCTTGACTACCATATACAGTGTATATGGTAGTCAAGGTCTAGTAATCAAGAGTGCATCTATTAAAGATATTCAGTTCATCGCATCAATTATTCGACAAGTATCTAAAAAGTACCTATGACAAACGTGCCACCGCACTACGAGGGTCAATATTTAATTATGTCACTCGCTAAATGTTAAGATATATCCTTTCAACTTTCTTTCAGCGGTCTTGTTATGGTTTTTAGTAAAATAGTATTTATTTAACTTAGAATTTTAAATTTTGTAAACTTACACCCATATAACCTTTCGGTAACAACCTTTATAGCATAGTCTTGTTTTGTAATCGATTAATTTGTCAATTTTATTTATTATTACGCGCTCTACAATTTGACCAAGATTCTGTTGATGTTTTCCCTTTGACACCACAGTCGTAGCCTATTTCAATAAGTCAGGTCGTCGCACTTACATGTAGTAAGCCCATATCTCGAAAACTACTCAACCAATCTTGATGAAAATAGCACTGTTCCCTAAGTTGAACTTAATGTAAGTCAATAAAAAAGAATAGTCACAATTCGATCAAAACTTTCGAAAAAAATAGTGGGCAAACATACGTATAAAATTATATACTTACACTTAAAAAAATATCATAAATATGTGAATATGAAGCAGTTCCAATAATAATACATACATACCAACGTATTGAATTGAAAGTGCTCCTATTTTTGATATCGCTTAATTAAAATCAACCAAAACAACGAGCACCAACCCATAAAATATTAAGCACACAATTTTTATTTAACAGCGAACAATATTTTAATTCTCCCTAAAGGAAAACGTTTTGGCGAGAGAGGCGTGTCGACAACAATCCCTACACGAGTTGAATGCTCTCACGATGCGATTGAATTGTAAGTGTTAGTACCTATCAAGGAGCCCCACTCATCGGGACCCAAAGATATTCCGAGAGGCTTTGCTTTGTTACTTAAGAACTCTAAATAGTTTTACGAACTACTTGACTAAAAATACAATAAGAGCTAAAGCTGTGCATTACACTATTCAATAGATGGTTATAACTGTAACTGTTGGTGTCTAGTCATGTCCTACGTGTACAAATTGTTTTAAGTATTTTATGTGTAGGTGAACCAAACGTAGGTTGATAAATTACAAAAATCCCTTAAGACTGCGCTCCGAGCTCAGGGAATCAAGCAATGTTACCTACATTTATTCAAATTAATTTCTTTAGATTATGTTTATCTCCAAGAACCCATTTTTCTAGAGGTGGGGTAGTGATCCCCTGAGAAATTTTCGAGTTTCGTTCTAAAACTGCATAATTCTACACTGTTTTCTAACAATACTTGAAAATTTGATTAGGGGAACTGTTACAGTCGCCCTTAGGTACTTATTGATATTCTGATATTAAACATGCAAACATCTATATGACAATATTAGACTAAAGTTCTCTACATCGACGTTTTTTTTAATAGTTGTGATTATATTATTGTGCAGGTATTGTTGTCCTAACAAAGTATTTTTAGTTTCAGAACTAACCACAATTTAATTTCATCAGACACAAGCTTGATCGATTCGTCTCAAGAAGGAATGTTATCTTGAAATGTAAAATCAAAGTTCTACTTTTCCGGACGTGTTGAGATCCCCCCCAAGAAAAGCTTTTAACCACTCGAACTCGAATCACAATTACATCGACGTTCTTCTAAAAATTCACACCGACCGCATTTTGGCGGGGTGGACTTGAATGGAACAAAAGTTTCAACGATGTATGTAAATGAGGCATCACGCCGACCCCACGGAGCTACTCGATTGGAAAATGGGTTTTGTATTTTTAGGTCGGAAGAAAAGGTGTTGTTGAATTTTTTTAAGTACCTACCTGCCTGCCTTGTGTCAAATTGTTATTACCAAAATAACCAGTAATTTAAGTTAATTTTACGTTCTATTGCGTAACTGAAATAAGGTAGGTATAGGTATAGCTAAAGTTTACGTAAAAAAGTTTGGCAGATAGATCAACACCTATAAGTAGGTACGTAAAATTGACAAGTTCGTACCTTATTTTTAGTTAATCGAGTTTGAGAAAAGTTTGAGAACTAAGTAATGTAAACATGCGGCAATATCAGCAATAGTACTAATATAAAAATCTAATACCTACTTGCTTTTATTTCATTATTTCGCTATCAAACACAAAAAAATATCTGACAACAAATGAAGTTCCCATATTAAACCTCTCAGTGTATAATGCACTGAGAGGTTTATGTGAATCGAATATGGAATTCCTAACGCCTAAAGCGAACGTGTACCACGTAGGTAACAACTAAACAAGAACTTTGGCCGGAGCCGTGCATACATATGTGTGTGTTAGATTGCTAGAAAGTGGAAGTGAGATCCGAGTGCTGGAGGTGCCGGGCTCCGTGCATTGTACTTAGGTAAGCGGCCCGAAAATTTGGCCACATGTGCGCGAGCACGTCTGACAACTTGCGATGTGCTTAGTTTCGAGCTAAAACGCTACTCAACTTTATATCGCTTCTCGTTGAGTGTGAATCGTTGTTTTGCTCCTAAAGCGTTATGAAAAAGAAGGACGTTTTTAATACTGTTTGCTTTTAATCGGTGGATATTACAGTAATAATTTTACTTTAATTGTTTGCTGTTCTATAATCTTATTAATTCGTGATAGTGGTGGTTGTCCATTAGGATTACCACCACTATCAATTGCTACTATCATCTATCATCATATTATTTGATATCAGTCAGTTAAACCCATAGATATAATAATAGCAACGAAGGCATTAATTAAGTGTAGGGTAGACCGAGGCGAATCGGATCACAGGGCGAATCGGATCAAAATAAGAAATCTGTTGATAATTCAAATATCGCATTTACATAGAACGCACTCAACTGGCGTTTTGCGTTTCTCCTCTCACCCTGCAACTCCCGACATAGGCAGTATTTCGATCGCGCTTGTGAATCAGTGGGGACGCCGCTCGTCAGCGACTCGGTCGTTTGTGTGTGTCGCAATTTTGGCGCTCATCTAAGGTACGTACTTACGATTTCTTTGTGTCATATTACGGATTTTTGTTAAAACTCATCTACATTGGTTTATATTGTTAAGCAAGGTGTCTATATTAGAGAACCAATTCGCTTTTAAGTATGATCTTAGAGGTTAACGTCTAAAATATTTATTTCAAAAGTCTTTATTATGGGGCTAATCGGGTCATATCGTAAGGGGCGAATTGGATCACACTTTTAAACTGATTTATTACATGTTTGAGGGTATTGATTCATATTTATTTCATTGTAGATGGTTCGCACGTACAAAAGAAATACTTATGCCGGAGAATGGTCTCAAGAAAAAGTGAAAGAGGCTGTCAATAAAGTCCAGAACAAAGAATTGACCTTACGTAAGGCTGCTAAGATTTTTGCAGTACCGTTCACGAGCTTACAGAGAAGAGTTACTTCGTCCCGAGGTATTATTAAGCGTCGAGGTGGATAGCCAGCTTTAGATGAGAACGCAGAAAAGAAGATCATTTTAAGTAGTTCTAATTTTGGATGGGCACGCGTCTCACACCAGCTACTCAATGGTAGACTTATATGTCTTTCGAAATTGAACTTGAACTTCTTCCTCCACACACATCACATGCCCTGCAACCACTCGATGTATCGTTTTTCAAACTGCTCAAAACCTATTATCACCAACAAGCTACATCATGGCAACATTCACATCCGAAAAGCAAAGCCTGCGATAAAAATTAAAAGTTCATCTGCAAAACAGAGAGAGTGGCATTGCATTTACTGTTCTGAAATATTCGTTCATCCACCATCAGAGGATTGGATCTAGTGCAATGCCTGCGAAGAATGGTGCCAAGAAAAATGTGCTGATATGGGGGGGGGGGGAAGGACCATATATGTATATATGAATTATGTGAAAATAATTAAAATTGATCTCATTATAAATTTTGTACTGATTCCAAAGCTATGGTGTTAAGAAACTTAAAATTTTGTTACATGTTGTGTACGATCCGATTCACCCCAAAAATTGGGGCGATTCGGATATTTTTCTTTTTTCAGTTTTTAATAGCTAATGAAGAGAATATATGTATGATTTAAGCATTCCAATGTTTATTTCATAGCTGATTGTTACTTCTTTCGTTTTCAACAATAAAAATAATCGTATATAACACTTTAGTATGATTTGCTCAACCTCAAAGAAAAAGTGATCCGATTCGCCTCGGTCTACCCTAGACGAAAAGACCGGTTTTGTATGGGTACCTTACCCATGGTACCTAAGTGTTTACCTATTGTAAATTATAAAATAGTTATAGAATCTATCTAATTAAACGTCCTACACAGGTGAGCTAAACTAATTATTAATAGATTTTGTTTATCTAACAATGTTATTAAAAATTCCAATTTGCCATTTATCCTTTTCCTGCACAACTTAAAAAAAGGTTTTCCATTTTCTAGAGCCATATTGTATTGGACATCAGGTGCACGAGTGCACAAATTCAACTTGGACCTAGTTTTCCGCCACTTATTTTTATACTTCCTTACACTTTGTAGCTCAGAAGGAACAAAGAGCCGAACTTCCAGTTTGCATTGATGAGTAAGCTCCATATGTGCAATACAATTGAATAATAATACAGTAGATATCTACTGGTCGAAAGATTTGTAGAAGCTTTTTAAATCCCGTTATTGACCGATCTTTGGTGTAACGATTATTGTAGAGTATGTTAGATTTGTTATACCTTACAATACACCATCAAATACAGAACAAAGGACACAATTTGGTTTATAACCCAATGGCTTAAGAAATCAAATAACTCTTGTTCTGTTTATGGTTTTATTAATAACCTTATTTATGCATAACTGTTTATTATTCACCAAAATAATAAAATTTTAACACGTCTTTGTTCAATAACTCAGATTAGGTCAACAGACCGAATTTACATTCTTCAATAATATCAAAAGTTTAGATTTAATACGAGAGAATAAAAACTCTTTCAATTGCTGTAATAAAACTGTACAATAGTTATAATAAAAATTCAAAATAGAAACGAAGTGCAGCCAAATAATAATCGCAGACTTCAAAGTTCAAAAGTTTAATAAAACTAAGACGACTGTACTTGAAACTTTTGCAGAGACTGGAGCTTGTGTATTGGCACCCAGACCGAAGAAGATGCTCTAAATCATTTTCATATTGAATCTGATAATGACCTTCTCATATTTAACTAAAGGGTCGTATTTATAGAGGTAGTGTTTAGGAAATTCGGGGACACATTCGACGTTATTTTACTTGAGCTTGTAAATTAACGTAATATTATTTATAATTTTTTACAATTAACATAAGTAGTTATTTAGATAATATATAATTACTAACAATGTACCTATGCAAGTATAAGTATACATGGTACCTACTTACATTTACTAAATCAACTTCGTAACAAAAATCTTATCAATAGATGTAAGTAAAGAGTCGATAATATTGAATACATTCTGACTTCTAACTACCTAAAAGGTTACCTAAAACATTATAAAAATTATCTTATTTCTACGGGCATTTTATTCAAGGTAAAACTAATATCGACAATTAGAATGATGGCTTTCATATCATTAGAATTGACCAAGGTTATAAAATTAAAAATAAAAGCTATAGGTAGGTACATAAATATCTACTATTTCGTCTTTAACAGGTTAAGTATAACCTAATTGTATTCTTCATAAGAAATAACATTTTGAATTATTCTTTTAATGTTGTAATCTCTAGCAAATGTTAAATGCTCGAGTGGTTTTCTCATTTATGTAGATTGTATTTTGAGTTAAGTAGGTAGATATATACGTACAATTAGTTTTTGCAGACGTCTTACGACTTAAAATAATACCGTGTTAGTATTTATTTTAATTTAATAGTTTTAAACAGGGGCGTAGCTACCGGAGGGCTAGCCGGGGCTGTGCCCCGGGGCCCCCAAGCTCGGGGGGCCCTCGGACTCTAACTTACATCGTTTGTAAGTCAGAGTCCGAGGGCCCCTTTTGTTTTTTGGGAATCATATATTATCGATACTTAACTAGTTTAAGATGATTGTAAGTATATCTCTCATTCCATTACTACGTTCATAGACAAACATAACACAAAGTTTGTGATCCAAGTTGTAGAAGATTTTGATTTTAAGGAAAACCTTATTAATAGATATATGTATTTGAATGAGTATTTTGTTGTTTTTCATATTGTGTGTTTCTTTTATAAGACAATAAGGTTAAAAATGGGTTTTACAGTCTGATGAAAACGCTAAGACGTGATTTTGTGTCGGAGCCGGGTACATGATAAGACAAGTTAGGAAAAATCCACATAATTCATAACAATCCTACTACACTTGGATAGTATTCGTACGTATGTTTGACGGAAACGAAAGCTTTTGTCTCGTTTTTACTTTCTAGTGAGCAAATAGGCAAATTCGCAAAGCTTCGAGCCGCATACATGTGTAGTCGGACATTATAGGTAGTATAGGTTTGCCACGGTAATATTATCTATCAGTATTGTAAATCGACCCTATTTTTGAAATACAGTCGCGTGGTACGTATAGGCGTGTGGACTGGGTATGAACAGGACATATCCATTTTGTCCACCAAATACTTAAAATGAAAATATAACTCGTATTTTTTCTTTTATGAAATCAATAAAAAATGAAAAAGTTAAAACGCTTTAAAGTGAGGGCTTGTAACGTCACGTCTTGGTAAAAATTGTAGCTAGAAGTGACGTCACGCGACATTTCCTTTTACTGTATCTTCCTCATTATTTGTTAAGTAAAAAGGAAAAAATACGTGTTTAATATTTTTTAATAGTATATGTGACGAGTAAGTAAAAAAAAATGTCCACATACTTCGAGTTTCTATCTAGTTTAGTGAATGTATTTTGTGATTGTATTTTTTTATTTAAACATCAAAATACGTTGTGAATTAAATAGATAGTGTTCAATAAAAATGCATGTTCTTTTTTTATCAGTAGAATTAATTTGAAAACCATGCTTATTATATGCTTAATTTAGGACTAAATAACAAATCATTTTGATAAATTTGCGACCGAAAAATATTTGCGCTTCGACTGAGACGTACGATGTACGAAAATCCACATTAAAATATAAAGCTTAATTCAAAACTTTTAATTGTAATTGTACAGCAAAAAATGTTCTACAATTGCTCCTTGCAATATTAATAAGATTTTTTTGATTAAAATAAGTACTTGTATTTATTTTGTTTAAAAAACAAACACCGTCTGTTCGTCTCGGGGCTGGTTATATATTCGCGACTGGTTGCATGCCGAGCGCATGTTGAGATACGAGGCCCGTAGGTAGCTCGCGCTTCGTCCGTTTTTATATCTAAGATTAGGCCCAAACATACTCTCTCCTGCCATCTGCTTCTCCAAGAAGCATTCGAGTTAGCTACCAGTAGCAATACAAAACACAACCGCCGTATATTACGTCCTCGCCGGCGAGTCACGTCGACTCGGTATAAATAATTGTAACGTAAATGTTACCCCAAGTCCCTAGATCAAGCTGGCCCGAGCCGGCCAAACTAGCAATAAAAATATGTCCTTAAATAATAAAAACTTAGATCCAGCCCTCCCTTGCTATTTTTACCTTATTAAGATTGTTAGCAACGCACAAGTCGAGGTCTGCCCTAAGTGAACGTTGCTAACGTAGTTAGTTTTTCTATTGCTCTAGCTGGAGGCCCTTAAGGTTCTCCCGAAAAGTCCAGTGAAGCAGTCAAAGCCTGCGCTCAGGCTAACTGCGTTAATCTCTTCCAGAAAAAAATGTTTATATGAAGTTACAATACTGATAAATACCATTACCGTGCTAATTAAATGCCATCTGTCGATCGATATACATTGCATTCGGTACACAACGAATTTAAATAGTTTACTTGGGGCCCTAGTTTCATTTTTGCCCCAGGGCCTTTGGTTACCTAGCTACGCCACTGGTTTTAAAATAGAACTAATTTTCTAAGCAAACTACGTTTATTTTCCGCGTAGTAAAGTGAAATGATATATAATATAATGATAAGAAGTCGGTAAACCACCGTGATATAAACAATTTATTCGTATCAAATTAAAAGCCAATAGCTTGACTAATCGCAAGCCTAGCTGAACTAGCTCCTACATTAAAATATGAGTAGAAAATCAAATCACGAATAAAAAATACTTACGGCTTGAAATGTCACATATAGGTATTTCATAATTTAAAATAAATCTTACGCCCAGAATAACGAATAACACAAATGTAATCTTCTGTTTTTGCGAAAGCCATTAAAACAATTACTTAGACATCTTTAATATTACCTACTTATTTTAATGCTCCAACTTAATATCTTTTGTAACCCAAATGCCTAATTTTACACAAAGCGTCATAAACGTTAATTCTGTAATTATGTCGACGTGAACAATGCCAAGGTATTCATTAGGAACATGAATGTTTTATGAAATGTCTAGCCGAGGGGAACGTAGCTCAATCTTCTTAGGAATGATGATTGATATCTCACTAGTACCTACCTACTCACTACCAATAAATTACATTTCCCAACTAAAACACACCAGTTTATTTTCTCCATCGCACGACGATATTTTCTCATAATGTGCTCAAAGGTCACAATCTCTTATATTTATCTAGATGGCAAGGGATGTTCTGTAAAATGTTTTTGAAATTTCTAATAAAATACTACTTAAACTTGCATTTTATCTTTGATTCAATAGTCCATTCGACCTAGATGTAGTATCTAAGTAGGATGCATGCGAAGCTTACTTATCAGGTACGTTGGTAAACTAACCCATCACTATTACAATAAAAAAACAATTTGAATGTTATTTAATTTAATCATTAACTGATACGGAATGGTACCTAATTGTCTTATAACAAAATAGAGTCAGTAGGTACAAATTAACTATCGGAAAATAAGTAGGTGTAATAAGAATAATAATTAGGTGATGTGTCGACAATCTGAATTTCGTAGGTAACCATGAAACCTTCCCGAAGACAGTACACAAGGAGAAGGTATAGGTATTCTTCAAAGTTTGCGTTTACAATTTGAAAGCTCCGCATATTCATAAGCTCTAAAACTTTCCGCCGTGCACTGCATGAGTTGCATAGGCGTTAAGAAGGTGTTAAATATTGTATAATATGGGATTATACTATATTTAACACTTTCCTGCGTATTTTCGAAGTATGTTGTACTTCCACATTTGATATATTTGTTATTACCAACCCATTCTAAAGTAATAAGTTATTAATAACTAATTACTTTAGAATAGAATAGAATATAATTTATCTTTATTCACTAGAGACATGGTATGTACAAAAGGCAAAAAATTTAGCTAATATATATAATGTAACGGTCCGGAATTAGCGCGGACATACATAAATACCTTTATCCTGGACGTTTCGACCAGGTTACACCAGCCGTGGTCGCAAGCAGACTGGAGATGCGGTGCATGATAGCGCTAATTCCCGTTAATATGATAGTATAAGTTAGTAAAAATATAGTTCTTGCTACATCTCGCCTTAAGAAAGTAATGAATACTTTCTTTAAATTACACATTAGGTTTCCGTGAAAAGGATATTGAGAGAAGTGATATTAAGATATCAGTGTTTATAAGTAGCTTACAGAAGAATCGCCTTGCAGTATTAAAAGTCTGGAGAAGCAGTCAAAATTTGCGATCAAGCTAGTAGCAGCTCTACAAAACCCTTACTTAGTAACCTTAGTTAGTAGTACGCTTTAATTTTTGAGTAGGCATATAATAAAGTTACGAATACATCGAACAAAGTGTTTGTATATAACATACTTTAAGATGTTTTAGATAAGTTATGTTATTGGAAAGAAGCAAAGTTTTAACACCGTGCATTCGATACCACTAGAGTATGGAAGCCACCAAAAGACCAAAACTTAAGAACAAATGGATATGAGAAAGTTTGGGCATGAGTAAAGGGTATTCAATTTCTTTAACGACCATCATTTTTGTCGGGACTTGCCATGAATCTCGAAGATAAGCGTTTAATGGAAATAACAGCTCGGCGAAGAACATTATGGTCATACGCGAACTATCGCCAGGCCATAACCTTAAAAGGGTAATATTTCTGCATAAACAAACTAGGTGTATTTGTTTCTTGTTCGTGTTTTTATGAAAATCCTTTGTCTTTTTTTGTGACTTGGTTATGTGCTTTGTAATGTATAAATCAGATAAGCAAACAGTTTTTCAAGCAGGCTGGGACACACAGACTACCTACACTTTTGAAATATTTTGTGTTTCGTGTATAAAAGTTCAAGTTTAATGATATAAACTATCAGATTTAACTAAAATCTATCATCATAGTTCGATGATAGATTTTAGTTAAATCTGATAGTTTTAATAAACTAGTTTAAAAGGTCACTAAAAGGTTATCAAAATAGTTTATAGTAAAGAAAAATGTATACCCCAAAAGTTATCATTGATATTCAATTTGAGAATATTACGTAGGTATATTTTGACCAAAATAGGCATTATACACGAAATTTGTAATACTAACGTAAACTTTTGTTTTACATAAATGTATGTAAAAATCTGTATACCAAACCTTTATTTTGTGACGTAAATGTCAAACGTAAACGTAAATTGAAAATGGAAAGCCTTTAGTGTAGTTTAATTTTACAATCTCTGAGTTAAATAGAAAGGAGGTTCAAATTATGTATTTTCGTGGTAAACTTCATAGAAGTTTAGACGAAAATACATAAATTGAAATGATGGTCATAATTACTTCTAATATTTTAAGAACGTAGAAATTCATGATGAAGTACCTACTATTAAACGTCGGTAGATACTCACCATTTCACACTTTAAATATTTAATGGACGTACAATTATGAAAATAAGCGTAAACGATTAGTTAATGAACTAGCCTCTTGGTTAATAGCCGGGTAAATAAAAGTATCTAGAAAAAACTTTCAAAACTTTAGTACTAGTACTAAAGTTTTGAAAGTTTTTCTAGATACAAACTGGAGAAAAATGATCTATCATAAAAATACACCTGACAAAAATATACTTATACCTAGGCATGTAACAGTATACATTCACCTGTTTCTAAGCACTTTATTTAAGAACTGATGTTATTGAACAAATTTTTCATCCGAGGTTTACTGTTTTTAGTTACTTTGCAATATAAATAAATAAGTAAGTAAACGGTTTTGTGTAAGTTTACACTTTAATTTTAGTGTTTTGCGATATTCTATAGGGGTTTCATAGTAAACATACAAGTAAAAAAACATAAAAATAATACCAAATCGCAAAGTTGTACGTTAATAAAATCTATGATATTTATCTACACGAGTAAAATCTATGTACTCATAAGTTTATACAAAATATATTTTAGGTATCAATTGGCAGTTGTTGCCTTAGAAAAAATACAAACAAAGTTCAAACGCACCTAAAAGGATTCCAGTGTAAACAATGTCGAATCAACACGATGAATTTATCTAAAGGGAAATCTCTTCAGCGAAAAGCAAACACGTCTCGAGCAAAGACTACGGAGGGATGAGTGATTCACTGGGCTAGAAAATGTTAGTTGATTTTTGAATTTCACACTTCAATACCCGCTTTAACGTGGGGACGGCGTGCGCGATTGTGTTTACACGGTTTCGAGTGATCATCCACAATCAAAAATGTGTGGAGAATATATTTTTTAACAAAACATCTAAACAACCCTTTTTACAGGTAAATGCGTTCTAATGTGTAGATATGAAACAAATGTAGGCATGATCAAACGTTTTGTGAACAAACGAATGCGACGATATAATATGGTTATGTATATATAACCTTTTAATGTTTGCTCAAACATGCTGCTTCATAGAAAAGCGTCAGTTGACAGATGTTGTGTTTAAATGTGTATTTAATACTCAATGCTTTGTAAAATATACTTACACGCGTAGTAAATGTTTCTCGTACTATCACAGAAATAATTTCTAAAGTTACAAATTTACGTCCTTTTTCGTCTTTATGTCTTTCCTTGAATAAGAATAATGTCGGAAATGGAATAGAATTTAATGAAAGTTTTGAGTTTCCGGAATTCCCAATCAATGCTGCGATCTTGACTATTCCGACGTTAACAAGAATAAAACATTTCATTAACTAAACGTATAAGGTAAATGGAAGGACAAGTTTTAAAGTAATTAGTGAAGAAATGTAAGCTATTTCTTTCCCTCTGGATGATGTCGTCCTAGGAATAATCTAACTCAAAAGTTGAATTGTTGCTTGTTTTTATTTTGTTTTTCTTTATATCGTAAGTGTTATGCTCACATTAAACAAATTCTTCCGCATCTTGGAACGGTACCAATAAGCTCAGTGTCTCTGCTACAATATTAATACTAAAAGCTCATAAACATAAATGGCAAAATGGGGTTTTAACAAAAGACAAATCCTTACATTGTTGTTACTGTTAGCATCCGCTATTAATGGAGGCGAGAAAAAAACCGGATAATTGGAGTAAAGCCAATTTCTGTGGGTGACAGGAAACTTTGTTAAATGTTATAACAGCGGAATTTATGATTAGAAGTTGGAGTAGTGCAGCAGGCTCCAACAGTTCCAAGTTCAGAATTCAATTAGGTACCGACGATTATGGAAACTCTTTTTATACTGACATTGTTCTAGAACTACGTTTCTGGTGATTCTTCGTCTGAAACCATACTTAACCCTTTGACTTACAGTTTTTTTTTAATATTTTCTATTTAAATAATATGTATTTAAACTTCTGTTATTCCTATGTAATTAATTTATTTATATAGAATACGAGCGATAAAGGTTTGGATTATCCTGTGAGTAACGTAGGGTTGTCAAAACAAACAAGCATCTTTTGATTTTAAATATTATTTCTTTTTGTGCATATTGATATGTTTTTATTATTTTAGTGTCTTTTATCATATAATATTTCATACTTTAATAAAAATGCCAATCAATAACTATTATTAGGTTCACAGAATATGATCTTCATTTATATAATGATTTGTGGTAAGTTTTGGATTTATTTATCTAATAAATGTCTAATAGCTGTCTAGGTATTACTTAAATTGTTTAGATACCTAGAAGATTGAAGATCTAGATAAAAAAAAGACGATGTTATTATCGCTTGTCTGACACGTTTGATTGTAGTTTCTATTTATCGTTTTCGATTTTCAATATATACACTATGCACTTACCTAATTAGATTAAATTAATTTTAATTTTTGAGTAAATAAAAAAAATAATCTAAAGATTTTTTTTTACAGTTATCGAAAATAAGTAACTCAAAGAATGCTTACAACCTGCAATTAACATGCCTATTAGGATATTTGGTCGCGGTCAAGTCGAGCACTTGACCGCTGCCAGATATCCTAAAGATTGAGGTAGGAAACCCTAAATTGAAGTGAAGTTTTCTCATTAATTTGATTACGTCGATCCCAGGGCCCGACCCGTGTCACAAGTTACTTCATTAGTTACGCAACTTGCTGAAAGTAATCCGAGCGAATTAGGTTTTGTAAGACACGAATCATCAAAATTATACTGACGTTAGAACACTTTTTATGTGTCACAGATATAATTGTGACAAACGAGCCCCACTCCCCGTATTCGCATGCGAGTTTTGTTTATTATAAATTAGCAACCATTAATAAAGGACGGGCTACACATTCGAGTCATTTTAACCAAAATATGCTGTGATATGCAAACTAGACGATTCATAAAATTAGAATTTAAAATCAAAGCTCCGTTTCAGAGGTGGTTTTGTCTGTGAACAGGGCGACACAGCGCCCATAAGTTACTCCGAATATTTATGTTGGGTGATGCCACCTACAGGCTCACGCTCATATTTACCGCCAAGATCTCGTTTACTGCACTCCTATATTTGCATTTTACAAGTATTATTTTTGTTTACGCATATATTATTTCTGTTACGAACGATTTGAGTGTATTCAGTAGCAGAGTTGGTTAGAGCGAAACAGTTAGTTAGATTTTGTAAGCGGTGAATTTTTTTCTGTGATTTCTCTCAAAACTGATTAAGAAGTAAAATGACTTAATTTAATAATGGCTATATTTAATGAGCCTTCTGACATAACAATAAGATGAAGATAGCATTAGACGTCTTATTCTCGTGTAGGGAACATTAGGTGGCGGCCGAGCCCGGGTTTAATTGATCTAGGCAGGATGATGGATGGTTGCCGCTAGATGCGGTGGGCTTCGGTCTGCGGCGGGTAAAGACGAATCTAAGTGCCGCTTCCGGAAGACGCTTTCGATGTTCACAAACCACACTAGGATAATTATATGTATCTATTCATATAAACGATAGATGGCTTATGTAGCACTTTATCAATATTCTACGAAAATATATATCTACTCACATAATATAGGTACCTATTCTAATATTATGTGTATATATGTTATAGAAAGTACCTATATAAGTAAACAATTATATTTCGGTACAAAACAATAGTAAATTCAAGATACTATTTTAGTTTGTAATTTTAAACCTATTTTGCGGTTGCCATTTAAATAAACATTTCACTGCTGTCAGTCAGTATAAAAGGTAACGTATACAAAATAATATGACTGGGCCGACTTTTCATTTACCTCTCAGGTTGTTTTATGTTCGTAAAATATTGTTTCTAAAATTAATTAATTTTAATAACTGGGCTCGGTTTTTACTGAATCGCCATTAATTAAATTTGAAGTAAGCTCTCTAAAAGAGCTCGTTAAGAGGATATAATACTGTGTAGTGTTGTAGTTTGCGTTTTAAGAGCTTAAAGTATTAAGCAACGAGGCTGCGTTGCTGGTGACAAGCGACTTAATTAACTGAATACAAACATAATAAAAAATTGTTAAAAACTGTCTGCGCCGACCGAGTTATGCGAAGTACTGGACACTGCCGGTGAATTTCACGTATTACTACTAACAACATAATTTGCAAGTTTGCAAAAAAAAAACTATTCGATAATAAAAGGTCCTACAATTTAGTTTCAGGCGTCGCAGCGAAGCGACGCCTGCGGAATTTAAATTTTTCCTTTACGCTCTACCGAAGATAATCAAACAGCTGGCGGCTACTCCATGTTTTGTTTATTAATAATTTTAATCACGCCTCATATTCTAGTATACAACTGGTACTGAAACAGAATAAAGGTGTCTTTAATGAGTTCTACCCGTAGTCGTACCATTTAACCAGTTTAATTGTACCTTTTAAAATACACTAAGTTATTCAAATCTTTTTCTTTCTAATTCCACTTAATTTTCTCTTTCTTTCTGTTATTTCGTTGTTCCAACGGTTGTTTCTATAATAAGAGCCTTGGTTAACATAAACATCACTTTGTATTTACCACGAGATCGCACAGTTGAACCACTAACACTCAACTACCCCTATAATAAATTAGTTGTTTTAGCGGAAATAGCATCGTCTTAGCTGGGGCCATAAAGACATTTAGGATTGAGTTCTACTGTGGCTGTGTGCCGGGCTCGTAGGTACGTAAACCCGTTATAATAATGCGCATAAAATTCTCCGCCGAGAGCAGTGAGCGAGCGAAGTTGCCGGTATTACAGCTCTGAGTTATTCAACGTCACGTACCCCGGGACTGGTCGCAGTTGCGCCCGTGTCCTCGTCGGTACTCTGTGTAAAGTCAGCCGTTCCAAAACCGTTACAACCTACAACTCGCTGCGATTTCGAAACTTATGACAGAAACAATCGAACGTCGCGAACAGTTTTCCCAACTTGTTTTTCCGACCGGCCTACGATAAAGGTTGCCAACTGTCTCGATTTAATCGGAATGTTCGATTTTATTTCGCTGGTATTCTTATTTATAATTAACTTTTGTCCGCCAATTCAAGCGTGTAAGTTTGTTCAAAATCTTTTTATAAATTAAGTTTATCAGAATGCACAGTTTCAAAGAGTGATTCAATGTTCAAACCCGCTCATGACAAGCCAACTTTGTGCGTGACATGTAATTTATGTTTGAGCATAGATATTATGTAGATATACTATACTATATTTTGTTCGAAAATTTTGCTAAAAAATAAAAAAATGCAAACTTTTGGTCCCAAAAATATTGTTAGTACAGTCCTTTTATTTCTGCAGCAAAATTTCCTTATAACAGGGCCCTGGTTGCAACAACGTGTTGAATGTTGATTTTTTATGCTTTTCACATTTGAGTCACATGTGCCACTCTTTGTAACATTGAAGTATTTGCCTGCACTGTTTGTTCATATGAATTTTTGAGTCACGACAGCAACTGAAGTTTTACTGTATAATTGAATTGCATTTTTTTCTTGTGCAGAACTTTTTTGAATGGAATAGTATTTGGAAAGTATTGTAGCGTATTCTAATATGTGTTATTTGTATTTTGGCGCCCGGGCCGCGGCGCTTAAGTGAACAGTGCTCGATATTTCAGGCTTTCAGGGGCTCCGGTATGCGTAGACACGTTCTTACACATTGTTCTCATTGCAGTTATAAGCTAGTTGACACAAGGGGTTCGCTCTCACGTTCTTCTTTAATTTCTTACAAGCAAACATGGACTTAATTGAAAATGTCTTGTAATTTTAGGTTAATATATGTAATGTTTCTTTACACATATATGATATAAGCAGTGAATGGTGGTGTTATGATAAAATTTGTATAAAATGCGGTCCTAAGGAAAAGGTAATTAAAAATAACACATTAGATTAGTACAATCATTTTTATTTTACTTTTCAAATGTGATAAAGTAATAACAGGGAAGTCATACTAAAATTATATAATTTTATACACATTTATGTATGTTAAAGGTCGACGAAAGCCGTAGCTTGAAGTAAGTGTCTCTTGGAAGCCGTACAAACGGAATACGTCGTTTGTTTTACTATACGACAAAAGTTTAAATGTGCCACATCTTCTAATTACGTCCGATCATTTCTAACCCTTGTGGGTGAACCGAGGCTTACAAGTTGTGTTTGTTATATACGACCCGAATTTGCTGCGACATTGACGTTAAGGCGTTGCCACACTTGCTTATTCAGAGCTTGGTATGTTAAATAGTGTTAGTAATTTGGCTCACGCGAGTCTTTAACATACGCAAAAGATTTTGTTTTATTTGGTGGTTATTAAAAGTTTATGAAACATGAACTTCAGTAAGCGAGAGATTTGTATTTGTTATTTTATGTGGTATGAAAAACCAAGTATTTATTGAAAAGGTTTTCATGTACTTAATCTTTTAAATCAACTAGGCTCAAGGTACTAGTGTAGACAAATCAAAACAAACTCAAACACAATGGGATTGTGTAGTTTCGTTACAGAGTTCCGATGGCCACCTTCTTAATCCATCGTCAGACCAGCTCGATAGTACCATAATATTGTATTTTAACCAAGTTTACATAAGTATGCAAAATTGCATTTTAATCGGATGTCGAGAAGTGGTTTTATTTTAGCTTGCAAGATTTACCTAAACATACAAAAAAATACACATATATTTTACGTTAAAGAAAAGCTTGTATAAGTTATTATTATTAACATGCAGATGAACACAGAGAAAAACATTAATTACAAAGTTTTTCTATATATATATTTTTTTTTATTTAATTTTGTAATATTTGTAATATTTTGTAATATTCTATATTATAAAAAGTAAAGTTTGTGTGTTTGTATATTTGTTAAATTGTAAGAGGTAATCTCGGGATCTACTGAACCGATTTTAAAAATTCTTTCACCAATAGAAAGCCACATTATTGCTGAGTGTCATGGGTTATATAAAAAACCGAAAAATAAAAAGGCTTTTACGTGGTAGTCCGTTTTGCAAAGTGAATCGGAGAAAAAACGGTCGAATGAAAGCGTTTCTTACGAACGCTGCCTTAAAGATGCCTATGAAAGATATATTTTTGAGTTCTAGAGAAAAGATGTGGAGCTTGAAAATGCCTACAAAAAAGTCAATGACAGCATATGTAATATAATTTTATATTTAAGTTACAAAAAGTAGTTTTTTTAATATTAGTATAGATAATTTAATTTTTAATATTAATAAAATAATTTAAATCGTTAGTTCATATATTATGTACTAAAAAGGATTATTAACATTATGCCCAACGAAGTGGGCACGGGTCAGCTAGTTTACTTATAAAAGTAATAAAATTTAACTTTTACAAGTATTTTTTTATAAAATGATTAACAAGTTTAATATTGAGCAGTGTATTTCTTTTCTTAATGTTTCGTCTCAGTAGCATAGCAGTGATCTGGATGAAAATAGTTCTCTCTGTCTCGCCGTGATTATGAGAACTGGTTTACACAAATCCTCTACCATTAGCATCTTTACAGTACCTGATCCAACATGACCTTAATGTTTAATGACGGCTATACTGTGGTATATACACACTTGCATACTTCGTGTCTTTGTGAACTAGTTAATACTTCTCGGTCGACATTAAGGTATACGCAGATAGACTGATGTTTGTAAGTCAGTGGTAAAAATTAAATGAGATATGGTATGATGATAAAGCAAAGGCACGAAGGTAAAATGGCTGTTTGTTTTTTAAAATTAAAAGACAACATACTGCTAACGAGCCCACAACAGATTACATACCCATAAATGTTAATAGCACCGTAAAAACTTTATGTGATACAAAAATAAATATTATGTAGTATTTAAATGAAGTTTAACCAGATACCAAAAATCCACATATTTAAATTGAATAATTTATGTAATAGTTATTTTTCTTAATAAATTATTTCCAAGTAACTCTATTTTCGTAAATTATAAAAAAAAATAAACAGTAATGAGGTCATTAGCGTTACAATTACGTATTCCTCGATTACAAAGAGAAGCTATGTTAGCAATCATACAATACAGAATCAGCAGAATATTCAGTGAGAATCACAAGTTTTACCCAAGTAATCACATTAACCCATCACACATGAAATCGTCTATAACGAGACTCAAATTTGCATTGCATTGTGTTTAGTCGCTGTTATGTTTCCGTACCCGGTAGTTAGGCAAAGCCGACAGTTAGAGAATGTAATTGAATCGAAGTAGGATTCGAGTTCGTGTTTAAATTCGATAGCCGAGTTGAACGTGATTAAGCGTTGACCGCAATTCGTTGATAATATTTCGATTCAACATAATTTTACATGACAAAAACTCATTATATAAGCCGGTGAGTTAGACCTTCTATTTAACTGTCGTAGTTTCAGATAAGATATCTTTAATACTGGATTGGAATGTCTGTTAGTAGATAGATAGTTGTATAAGTCGGCAAAGGTCAATGACAGCTCCGATGCACGGCGGGTTCTCCAAGTATAAATATTAAACAGCAACCTCTTGAGAATTTAGCGTGGCAGGAGTTAACTATCCTCGTAGATTGAGTCCTTGCGTTTTGTGTGCAATTTTTACGTGTTCATTATTCTCCAATCTCCATACACAATCACGCCAATATATCCAGAAAGGGTAAAGGAGAAAGGGTAGTTCAGGGTCATTCCATCATAGTAATCACCTTTTGCCTAGTCTTTCCGGACTCATTTTCTGGTCTCACAGAATTCAGCTGAACATCGTATTTTACATAGAACGATGGCCTACGGTAGTAATTTTATATATAGGAAATGAAAAAGTAATAGAATTATGTTTTAATTCGATCGTCGAGTTAAAGTTGATGAAGCGGTCACGTTCGCTAATTCTTCGAAATATTAATGTAGTTCACGTGGGTGTAATCTAGAGTCGCGGCACGTTGCGGGCATTCCGCCTTTGAAATCACTTCCCGGCCCCACTCTCCACTCTGACAGTGACGTATTGTTGCTCTTCTTTAACATTAATGTAATGGATTTTGTTTCATGTTGCGGAAGTTATCGCATATTTTACGATCTGCTTAATTTATCCATTAAAATATTTTGTTGATCTTTCTTTCGGTTAAATGACTTGTTTGTGATGGGCCGCAAAGTATTAAACGTGCAAAATAATTAATGAGATGACCCTCAAGTTTACCAACAAAAATATTTTAATTAATTTTCCTCACGAGGAAAATTTTACTCTTTGTTTATTTTACACTTTTATGTAATGATAACTTAGCTAAAATAGTCGCTTTTACAGATTTTGTAGGTACCTAAGACTGCCCGCAAACAGTGTAGAACATAATAAACCGCTTCATATTACGGGCTACAACGTCACACTTGACGTAGTAGCTCTACGTCGTAGCACATTCGTAGCACCTAAGAGATAATGTGTTAAATGTATGTTACTCACTGAAAACAGAATTTCTTAATATTGTTAATAGTTTTTGCCGAAAATTATATAGTTAATTAGTGTTATTAGGTTTAGATGGCCGTTGATTTTGAAGTAACATAACTTAGTTTTATGTAATTTAAGTTGGTAGCTGTAATATGCACCACTGAATACATCATGTTTCTTTCAGTTTGCGTTTGTGGAACGCTGTAATACGACGACCTAATAAAATCACAGCGCATTGAATAAGTACAGTTCTCAAGGAAAGAAGCTTAAATACAAATAATAGAAGGAAAAACTTAAACCTCAGGCAGGACTCGAACCTGCGACCACTGGCTTGACGCGCCAGTCGCTTTACCAACTAAGCTACCGAGGCCACTGCCTGGAAGTTTAAATTTTGCCTTCTATTTTATTACGTCTTTTAGGGCGACGTATGCGACATCTAGTGAACCAACCTTACGGTTTGCAGGCAGTGGCCTCGGTAGCTTAGTTGGTAAAGCGACTGGCGCGTCAAGCCAGTGGTCGCAGGTTCGAGTCCTGCCTGAGGTTTAAGTTTTTCCTTCTATTATTTGTATTTAATTACAAATATTCGCTCCGCATGCGTTAATGCGTAACAAATAATTAAAATAGAAAGAAGCTTACTTTATTTGAGATCTGTATAAATACGTAGCTTTAGTGTAAAACTTTAAATTCACAGTTTCCTGAAACATCTCAACATAATAGTTTGGGTGCTTGAACACCAATTCCATTGTGAAGTTACGTTGTATGCAGGTGGACGTCAGAATGCTTCTTGCTTTGTGTAACACACCACCTGAAAATCTTGAACTAAGTGTTTCTAAGAGGTGCCTTGTGAATATACAGACTAATACCTAATATACATGTGTGGGCTCTCATGTACTCAAAGGCTTCTGCATGCCTTTACTTACATATTTTATCTCACAGCACTTATGTCTTATGCGCTTATTGCACTATCCTGAATTTAGGATCCTAAATTAAATAGGTTCTGAATTATTAGGAATATTGTTTGCTTAACAAATTTCTTTTTAACTTCTTTAAATGACTTAAAACTGTATTTACGTAGAGTTAATTCAATCAAAACAATAACAGATAAGATTTGGTTGATAAAATCACGGCATCTTTTCTCACGTTTCTCTTTAATAAGCGAGGAGGGCTAATATCACTTCTTGATCGTGTGTATAAATTGTGCGGAGGCGAAATGAGAGGTAAATCCGTTTTAAACCGCAGCAGACGGGGCAGGACGCGCAGAGCTCTCGATCCGTCACGCGTCGCGCAAACTTAATCCCTCATCAAATCCAGATTAATTAAACTGGAGCCGACCACGATCCCCGCCGAGCCACTCACGCATATCGTAACACATGTGTAAACCGAGACTTACATCACGACAACATTCTTAACTTACTAATTATGTAGTTCCTAAATTGTTGTCACTTAACGCTCACTTTGTAAGCAACCGTTTAATTGTTAAGTGGATTCGATATTGTAAATCGTTGATACGTAATAAAATATTAAAAAATCGTTACAACCATATTAAAACAGTGTCGTGTAAAAGATTAGGACCCATTTAAAAAAATATACATGTATAATATTTTTATATTTCACCTATTATTCATATTCTTCAAGATCTCTGAATTATTTTTAAAAGTTTCGCCAAGTTTGTTCGGTGACAGTCGCGTCAAAAGTTTCAAAAAAGGATACACCAAAAGCGACACCGAAAGATTAACAAGCATTCGGGGCGGAGTGTACGTAATACAATCAAAACTTTTGATGAATTTCTTCAAAACTGTCTTTGTTTCCCCTTTCTGTCCAAGTTAAATAATAAAATCCGCACCGGACTCTATCCGAGTCTCTCAAGAACTTGGTCTAGCAAAAGTAACATCGACCACAAGTTATATTTTTAAGTACCTAACCAGGTACGAACGACGTGTAAGCTGATCACAACATTGAAATTTACTTAGCGAACTTCAATAGTCTAGACTGTCAAAGATCTTTTTAGCATTACTTTGTAAAGGAGTTGATAGGTAAGCCCGAATAAAACCTTATTAGGTACTCAATGGACCTTATTATCAATGCGGGGTTTTATGTACTTCTGAGTTCAGTACTATCAGAATAACATATAGAGGGATAAACAAAATATAATCAGAATGATAAAATTGGAGTATAATAAAGTTCTATTATAAATATTCATATGTTGCTTATCAAATTCTTCCATCGTGTTCAGTGGCTTTAAGTGTTAAGCGGACCAACGTCGAACACAATACTGGGTACGCCCACTAGAAAAGTTTGGTGGTTTCCGGGATGAAAGTATTCTGTACATTAAGTCGGAATACATTCACCCACGCACGAAAACCAAAATCTGTTCAAGTATGTTGAATATGTTCAAATATTAGTGCGATGAATTAAACTTAAAGGAAAATAGGACGTTGTCCGTAAAATACATAGCTTAACCATTTTGTGCGGTACATTATATATCTATTGTAGTATATACTGTATAGTCGGTCGCCCGTACGATGTTGAGCGTCAGCAGATTTGTGTGTCACGCGGTTAAACTGCCGTAGTCGCGTTCTCAAAGTATCGGGAAAATATGTTCGTCCATCAGATTTACAACACGCCACTTTAATTATCATATTAGTACATTGTGCTTGTATTTTATAACGAGGCAAGAAGAGGTAATGTCTACTCTGTATGATCAGAGGCCTTTCCATGCAGGATAGTGATATGACGTGGTAAAATATTTCATCATAAGAGTAAGGGTAGTATTGCTACTGAAAATGTATTAAATATATAACAATGTCGTGATTCTCTTGCATTTGTATAAATTTAATAAAAACCGGTTGAAGTTCAACCTTTAAAATAAAACCAAGATCAATACTCCAAACTGACAGCGATAACTAACTTTGAATTAGTTATGATTATCTTCCGTGGGAATATAAAAAGAAAAATACTTTAAAAGTTGTTTAGACGAGAATTTATGTGAGGTATTTTTTAAGGGTGCTATAAAATGAACAGTTCATGTCTGGTGATTTATACGGTGGCAGTGAGCGATGCTGGTGGCGACGGCGTCGGGCTCGAATCACGGGTCCTTCCCGAACACACGCCACGTACTCTAACCCCCTATTTTCATACGTTACAAGGGTTCATCCTCGGATCAACGTGAAGAATTTATTGAGACTGTTTACGCAAGAAAGGAAATAAGCGATGTTGGATTCTTTGTACATTTCATTTTTGAATCTTCTTCGGACACTGGTATTTGATAAAATAATTTTAAGAAATACTACTTACCATTAAAATTATGTATAATATAATCAGTTAAAATTACCAATGCTAGGAATCGATAAATATGGAGCGTGTTACGGAAATTTTCCCCTATACACCTTCTATAAGTACTACCCGAGAACCAGGTGTAATCACAAAACCATGTTCCTGTTTATATAATATGGGGGCGTTTTAAATTGAACAGTTAAAACTCTCTTTATTTTCAACCCACGATCGTGAAAATGCTAAAGCTTATCGAAAAGAGTATCACACAAAATTGCTTCATTTTTTATTCAATATCGTATAAAATAATGTAATACGCAAGAGACCTTTCTCAGCTCGCCATATACTAAATACATTTATTATCTGTGGTATACTATACTTATAGAAATGTAGTAGTACATTTACTATAATAACTAATATCAATCTACATATGTTGATATCTACCTCAGTGATCGTGCAATCAAAGCTTATGGAAGATTCCTCATAAAATTTTACGAGAAGCATTATAGAGCTGGAATAAGCTGAATAGTACGTACTATAACAAACTATAATATCTGTAATTCGTATCTACTATGTACCATATTACGTAACTGCGCAGATTTGAATAATAACTTTAGTACTCAGTACTCGTAATCGTATATTTGCGTGTATAGATGAGCTGTGAATACATTACCGAATCAATAGCGTTCTAATTTTCAGTTATAACAGAGCAAACAAAGTTAATTGACTCAAGTCTTGGTTGGAGGCTGGGTTAGACTAACATAATCTAAGAACTTGTGTGGAGCGTTCTCATGAAAGTGTAGTATCAGCTGAATGGCGCGGCCAGCGGGGGTCCTTCCACTGAACAAATTAAACCCTATTCAGTCGCTCGCATCTTTAGGTAAAGATAGCGATGTGAGATACGATCGTATCTACCGAGATGGCTATGAACATAGGACCGCGGGTCAGGCTTATATTTTATAATAACATATTTTTGAACGTGAATGGTATTGCGAATAATTTTACATGCTACACTGTTAAAGTTTTAGATTTGGATAACTTAAATTTATAAATGTTGCTATGTTATTTAACATTGAAGGTAGTGATTGCGAAGTTCTTTTGAAGTAAAGTATACTTATATAAAGGTAAGTAGGTATCAGACAGATTAAAAAATATACAAACCTAAATTATGTTTATCACGTCGGACGAAATAATTTTTTACAAGTATCGATTTATCTATCTTTTGCTCGATCTTTTAACTTAACAATATACATAATATTCCTAACTAAAAATACAATGAGCAAAATGCGCGTTCTGTACAAGAAATCCATTAAACATTAGCTAAACATCTTACATTGCTTCTCTAATCACATACAGTGCGGGTTCGTTGGCTTCAAGCTGTTCAATGCATTTCATGTGGAACGACTTAGTGTCTTGCGAGTTGCGTGACACAACAGTATATAGTGACTGTAAGGCACTTGTGAGCGACGGCATTGTTCAAGAATGAGGAGGTGTTTCAATAGAGATAACTCATTACAATGCTTTTATTAATGCCAGTCCATAGCTAGGGTATAAATCCGCCCTTTAAAAAAATCTACGTCAAGATAATAGTAATGCAATGGCGATCGAACACCCAACTCCTTAAAAACTTTAACGTAGATGTGAAAATCTTCCTGAAAGAAAATACTTAGGTATCTTCTAATGAAACACGACGAAACATGTAAGATAGTAGGTACGTAGAATAATAATATAAACAAATAGTTATAGATATACTTTAAACGAGCTTCGTTATAGTACAAAAATTGCGGATAACAAAACTTCAGGAAATTAATTAAATGCAAGTAGAACACGATAAAAAAGCTCGCCCCATTCTAGATGTATTAACGGAACGGTGAGAATTGAGTTAGCTTGTAGATTCCCACCACGTTCGTTCGCCTTCATTCACGCGACTCTAACGGCGTAGATAATAGAGACTTACTGCGCACTTTACTCTGCCATACCTACAGCAATAACTCTCTCCGAGTAGTTTTCACGCGAAAAGTAAAAGACGAGATCGAGGGAATCGACCTGTGGACGATACCAAAAAAGTTTTGACGGGGCTTTTTATGAACTTTCATAACGGAACATTTAACGAGGGCTGGGCGATGACGGCAGACCTTTGCCCCGCCGTCCCTAAAGACGTAAAAAGTTAAACTTTGCGATTATTGTTTAAGTTAGGCGCACTGTCCATTGAGGCGTGTCCTCATAGACCGCGTTATATCAAACGCTTGAACGCGGAATCCGAGCCATTCCTTCATTCCTCCTTTGTAGTTACATGTTTTATGATTTTCTCAGGAAAATAAGTATTCTTTTCCACATTACACTTTTGTGCTTCTCCGCAAATTCTTTTTCGTTCAGACTATTAGTGTTTCTATTGTAGCGAACTTGGCTTTTGCCTTTTATAAAACTTTAAGTTGTGAATGGTAAACCAGATAAAATGAATGTAATTCGTACTACCGGTTTTAATGTTCTTGAGCCTTATCGTGCCAGAATCATCATCATCAGTTTGAAAAATATGGATTGTCCCCACTAGTTCCACTGTCTATTAGTATGTTTTCCGAGAAAAACTTCAGTCAGTTACTATACTCAATTAAAGTTTTTTTTTAAATAGAACATTTTCCGTTTCGTAGCAGTATTACAAAACTGTCCTACAGCATGCTTTAGTAGTTTATGGCGGTGGAACAACATCATTGTCCTCTACGAACAGCAAACTGAGATCCATCACTTAAACCGCCGTTCAGATTGGTCTGTCAATTACGTCACTGCTTTCCCATCCTTAATCTGTCATCTAGACACCAATTAAGGGGAAACTGCCACTACGAGGAGTTGTTATAATTTGTCTTACAAAAAATAAATCTCAGTACAAGGAAAAAATTATCCCTGAATTATTCAATAGAAAATTCAAAGGCAAACATAATTTATTATTATTCTGACATAACTACACAGACATACGGTTATTTCAGCTATATTCTGGTTGGAAATAGCATTATTAAAACATGACCAATAAGTACTTCTATTATTCTCATGATTCTCAATGTAAAACGAGACGCGAATATGAAGCCTGTGTATGTTTGGAACATTTGTTATTGTCATAGTAAATATAACGTAAATAAAGAGATATGTTACCTTTCCTCAGTCGTTTGGGATTAAGCCAAGTCGAGTCCGTTGACAAAGACACGACTGTTGTGTTGTCACGCAGCGCTATTCGCTTTCACGAATAACCGTACCTATTGGTAGGTAGGGAAGCGTGAAATGCTGGAATCGAATGTACGAGGCTGCTTTAGAATGGACCGGGTTAAAACGAGACTCAATGAGATTCTGGTGCGTGCTTATTTTTTGGACATCTTTTAAACATACTGAAAAGCTAAGACGGTTAGATGGCCCTGCGATATTATGCTCTATTGACCGCTTAAGGGTGTATATATTCAAGCGATTGTAATACTAGCAGTGGCGCATTGCCAATCTCAAGTACTCTCTAACGGGTAACTGTGACAATAACTGTCCATATATTTTTATAAGGTGTTGGTTTTCACTAGTTTAATTGTATTCCTACCACCCAGCCATTTGGTAAGCCTTATATTGTCGAAATGAAAATATAAACATTTATTCCACAACAAGAGCTAAAACTTTACGACAGATTATAGATTTTTTTTTATCGCAATTATATCTCAATCTAAATGCATATTTAGTAGATAAAGTATGAATCGTCGTGGTACCTAAATTACTTTTTTTTTATTCATAATCTATTGAATCTGTTCAAATTATATGGTTGTATAATAATTTCAACTATAGTTATTTCCTATAATCGTTTTTTTAAATAATATATATCTTATGAAGGTAGGAAAGTACTTAGTTTACCGTTTTTATTAATTCCGTTAACTATTTACAAAATTCGCAAAATAATAAACGCAAGTGCAACTTATAGAAGCTGAATGTTCAACATATATTAACATATAGTAAGCAATTTCTTTTGCATGTATCGTAGGCACATTTTTTTTTATATATTTTTTTTTTAGTTTTAATTAAAATAGAATAAGTGGTTTTTATTATCATGGCTATATGCAGAAAATTAATAATAGCATGACTGATCAATCCCTTAAAAACACAGAAGTGCCAGATTGATATTAAACAGAAGTTTCACTTCGAATTTACATTATAGTTAATTCAAAACATCGCGGATAACGCGGCAATATAAAACCCATGTAAAGCTTTAATGGGTATTTCCAAAAAGTGCAGGAAATTCAGATTTGTTTATAATATAGCGCTGTGCCGCATGATTGGATGGCGGCGAAACAAAAGTTCCTCGGCTTTGTTTTGTTTGCTTTTTAACTTAATTAATTCGCTTGCTACCAACAGCAACGCGCTTGCAATATTATTATATTATAATAACTTTAAAATATCAAACGGCGGACACATTTGCATGATTTAATCAAGCCTTTGTCATAATGAAGCGTAGATTTAATTGACTCCAAAACGTTAATTCGATTTGCATGTTGCGGTCACCTGTTTGCCAGAATAAAAACAAGAGTTTTATACCGACGAGGGTTGTGTATTGGCTATATAATCATGGGATACGCAGCTTCTCTTTTTTTAGTGGCTAATAAAACTCGGACAACGTTTACGAAGACAATACCATAAAAATTGGCATAAAATCACGGCGCCGAAAATTTTATATCGCGATACTATTACGTTCATAAAGCGTGGAGGGGAAATGATCGGCCAAGTATGGCGAATGTTACGAACAGATCTGTCTCCTTTCACGTTTATATTATTCGAACGAATTTTACTGTAATCATTCGAATGATGTTTATTTTTATTAGCATTTAAACAAGCCTAAACATGACCTAATTTTGATATTATTGTTGTTATATTGCCTGCTTTGTGTCGGATTTTGGACTTCAGACTGGTCCGCTAGGCTAATTGAGACCTAATTACATCGTTTGAGCAGCTTAGGTTAAATATCCTATTTGTGGTTCTGACTTGGCTTTTAAAGAGCTCTAGCTAAATAGTTTAAGGATAAGGAGTCATTTATAAACGATAATGTTGAAATCTTGATTGGGTTATAAGTTAAGAGTGTGTCATTTTAAAATTCGACCGGAATGGATTAATTTTAATAAATCGGTTATCTCAATTTACGATATTCCATAAAAATCTCATAGCAACACCGACAGAACGCCACCGAATGTTGTCGTTCGAAACGAAAAATATATCCGTAAATCATATGTTTATTTGTACGTGAAAGGCGGTACCTGGCAATACCGGGTCTCGGTGGCTTTATTGAAAACTCCGGACAATTCTATGACACAAAGACCTTAATTTATTCTTGAATTGGATTTATTCTTTCCATGTGTTGGGAGCTGGTGACAGAGGGCCCTTAAGGTTAATGTAGGTCTTGTCATCGGAAATTGGAGCGGCCAAAACCGTGCGATTTGTCAGCTGTCATGTGGAATTGAATCCTAAAGGTGGGTGTAGGAAGCGTGTACGTGTAAGAAAGAGGGTGAAGTATGTTATTTAATTAGGTTTCAATTTAAATAAACTGGTATGTTTTCCTGTTTTATTACACAATCATTTTATGAATATTTTATTCTTGGGATGTATATCCAGCAGTGAACCACGATAAGGCTGAGTTGGTTGAGTTATTTATTGCTCAAGAATTCTCATTCACTAATTGTGAATGACATCAAAATGAATAAATTGTAGGTGATAATGTTATGGCATTATTATTTAATAATAATTCTAGACGTAGTCAAGATACGGTCACAGTGAATAAGTTCCTAGATAGTCCTTACATTGTGTTGGCGTTTAAGAAATATATATATTAATAGTTAAAAACGGTCAAAGGTTAATGTAAGAAGTCCATAAGACGAAAGTTACCACTTTCGTCTTGTAAGTGGGAATCCGTGGCTTCTGCGTGTCACTCCAGGAAACATAATGAGTTCACGGCGGTCACTATAGGACAAAAGACTCTGCATATTTTGCAAACAGAATAGTAACAAATTTTGATTACTACGACTTAGCAATATGTGCGACCATAAATAATCTGAATTTATCGACTGTTCATATTTATTGTTAATTAAGGTAATATCGTTGATATATTAAATTTCGGTATAGAGTATGAATATAAATTGTTTGCTACTGTCAAAGTTGCATTGGTAGGTCAGTGTAAGATTTATAAAAACAAACGTGGGTCTAAAATAAATCAGTTTGATAATCATTTATATTGTAATAATTAAACGAAGAAACCGAGTTCATTATTCACTAGTTAAGAGAACAGGGTGAAATCAGAGATTATTCAGGATAGTATATTATTTTACCCAATAAAACGCGTCGACAATATCAAAGATGCTATGTGACACTTTGTCTTAAACGAGCCCTTTGATGCTGCGACTTCCTGAACAATTTTCATTTCCTCTGTTGAAATCCTCCACTCAAGTTCCAGCATGCCAATTTTAACTCGAAATCTGTTTCTAAGTCTGTTTCAAATGAGTTCACATCATATAATACCAACGTATTTTGGTACCTATACATATCTTTTGTTAAAATAAAATTAATCTTTAAACTTTATATTTAAAAACTTCTTCACTTAAGTTTGTAAAATCAAAGTATTTTAAGAGGATTGTCATAATTTTAATAATTTCAACCACTTTCCAATAGAGATTTTAAAATATTCGTCACGATGTATTAATTTTTGAAAATAAGAATATAGACAAACAAAATCACACTGCGAACAATACTATTAAAATTTTCTTTGGTAAACAAGTAAACACGATAAATGACGCCAGCTACCAGCAAAAAATAAGAAACAAGAAGTAATTAATATTCATAGCAATCAAAAGTATTCAAGACCCTAACAATTTACGCCCGCTTTGGAAAACATTCACAGAGAGAGAGACAGAGTTCACTAGCAAAATAACAACGTCCATTTGTAACAAAAAGTCCATTCATCAAACGAGATAACAATGTCACGGCGTTATCAAAACATGACCCGTGAAGCGATCACAATGTTTTGCTACGCGAATTCCGGCCCGCAGCAAAAAGTTAACACAATGGAAAAGTTCGCGCTTCCAAATAAATCGTTTCGTTTATTTATTATTACCCTCGTTTTGCCTATAACGAGCACATTTGAAACAAATACCCTTTGTAAGCAACTTTTGACAATGAGTTGCATTTAAAATATGTGTTGTGATTGTGAACCTTAGCTTAGAATCACAAATTTTATCCCAAGGGCGTCGTTAAAGTCCACTAAGGGATTAAATCAGGTAAATGCACTGAAGCATTTTACCGTACATAAATAACATCGTTCTGCCAAAATATGGTTCCCTTGAGAGATGCAAAGGTCAGACGGCATTCACGAGAATAATATTGGAATACCTTGGAATTATAAAATATCGTAGACAAGAAATTTTATCGTTTAGGTTTTTTTGCTGTTATTTAAGGTAGCTCAATTAACAGATTTAGTAATGTATTAGAAAGTCATTTTTTTTAAGTTATTTGTAAGAAAGAATACAAATAAAATATCCAAATACATACCTACAGCAACTACAAAACAACATATTGGATTACTTTCTGTGGTACAGTTGCACGTTATTGAAACATAAAGCACAATCGAACGCAGCATTTTCGCGGCGCCACGTAGCAATAAGGCGATCGTGTATACCCGTGTATACTATATATCGCGCGAAGTTTAGCAGCGCGGAGCAAGCGGTGTCAGGGAGAGTGTAACAAGTGCAATACAAAACAATATTCCGGAGTAATTTCCTCAGAGGAGGCAGGGACCGCCCGCCGTTCGACGCTCGACGCTAGACGCTCGCTTGCTGTTGCACTCACAGACAACGCTTTGTCATTTTCTTTACTTCAACCTCTTTGAGGTCATTAATCCTTTTGAATTTATCGTCCATTTTAATGTTGGCATAGAATGAAAATCCTATAATTATAAATGTTTTGACATGAAAGAGATGTTTGGATACGAGACGCTTAGGGAAGCGTCTTAAATGGAAGTTCTATAAGATATACAGAGGAACCTATTTCACGTTCAAAAATTGGCTTTTGTACATTCATAGATGAAGATGTAGGAAACATGCCGTTTTTTTCGTATGATGGTAGGTTTGTCTTTTTTTTTATGATTTTATATTTACTTAAATTTCACCAATGTCGAATAGACCTAAAAATTACTGCCGTGATTAAAATATGCCTTGGAATTACTTATTGAAAATTTAAATTACAAGAATCTTATAATTTAAGGAAAAAGTCGAAATCCTTTCGGCTTCCCTTCAATTGGCCTCGGAACTTGTCCTTATTTCAAAAATATAATTGAGGCAACGAAGAATAAAACAAGCTTGAAAAGAATCTTTGCCAAATCATCTTTTTATTAACACTAAAATCGGTGAAACGATATGGTGCTCACGCTTCCGATAAGCAGGGGAAACAAATCAAAGCCGAAAGCGCGTTCAATTTTTTAAAGTGTTCGAATTAAGGTGCCTTTCCCTGTGAATAGTAGTTGGCACTGTTCCAAGTGCACGACTGCAATTAGCCAAAATTATGCTCAAAAACAAGTTCGGAAGCAATTAGCAGATGTAGACTCAACTCAAGGACCACGCTAAACCAGTTTACTGAAGTCTTTCGAATGAGATTTGTTTTATTAGGTATTGAGTTAAAACTCCGTGGGTGCTCTTTGTATATAATAATATTTGTATATATGTAACAAAATACCCACCTACGATGATTATGTGTTTGAACATTCATGCTGCGTTGCTATATGCAGTTTTATTTTGAACAGAGAATATAATCAATAATAATAATAAAACTCCTTATTTTCTCATCATCACAAGAACAGGTACAAAGTTAAATTATTTGCACATTATATAGACTGGATTACCAGGTTAGGCTCTTCTTAGGATCGTCTTGAACGTTAAGGGGAATGACAGACTCATCTCAACTAGCTTCTTCTTTTCTTTTACGGGGGGCCACACGATATGAATTTACACTGTACCACGGAAAAAAATATACTGATATATGATAGATAGATAGATAAATATATGAGCCTTGTCGTGTATTATTAAAATAAAGTACAATGACTATTGTATAGATGTTAATATTTTTTCTTCTAGAAAACAGCCCCTCATACTTCTATTATATAGAAAATCGTTATTAATAGCAAAGGCTATTAATATCGATTATCGCGATATCTAAATGTAGAAGTAAACAGAGCAGTAAATATCTATTGTGTGCACCATTAGTGCGTGTCAATAAATGAACCGGACCGGACGCAAGGGCGACGCGACGCGGCTATACACGACCTCCATACAGACACGAGAATTCAAAGTTGAAGAAAGAAAACTTGAGTATTTATTTAGATTTTAAGTTTGCGAAAACTAATTCTGATACACAGAAACAAAAGCTATTAATTTGAAGAAATATACATATTAATTTAGCACTAGGATGGAACAGTTGACAATATTATTCAAACATTGTATTTACTCATACGGAAATGTGGTTAAGAAACTATGTGTACAGGAGGAGGAGTAGCAATCAAAATCTAAAGATACATATATTTTGTGAAGCTACATAGGTAATACGAAACACTAGAGACAGCTTAGTGGGCTATCGGCGGCAGCCCCCTGTCCCGTTACCGGAGCGATAGCTTGCGACCACTACATTAACCTATTTCGCTATTCGATACTCACAACTTGAGAAGGATCACAAACACCCTAACAGTGTATATGTAACTGTAATTTCCAGAGCAACATGAATTATATGGATAATATATATTTTTTATTCGTGTTTACGACTAGAATTATGTTTCCTATCTGACAATAACTCATGATATATTAGTTTTACAACTCTTTTTTCATTAGGTTGGCTAAATCAATTTTTTTGTGTCAACCCCGTACTGGACTGGGACAATTTTACGTCCAAACTTTTACGATATCGTTTGAATATTTTATTCCAGTCTCTTTATGAGAGTATACAACTTTTCAAAATAATGTCGAAAGCTGTTACATCACTGATCGTAAAATTAATGAGCATTAATGCAGCATCAACGTTTGTTCACCTTGCCTGTATTTTGGTTGACGAAATATGAATGAGAGTAATTAATAATGAGTACAACTTGTTAAAATTAAAACGATTCGGTTCGTAAGGTTTTATTATGCAACGTTATTAGTCAAGATAAACTTACATTTACAAGCATGTGCTAGAATATCAAGTAGGTAGAAGTACTAACGCTAGACAGAGGCACTCAGCTTTTAACATATTTGTCTAATATTTATCTATCCATTAACAGCTAACCTACGCAGATTCGGTTCTCATAAAATAGTTTAAGAGTTATTTCTATCTCTTGATTATATAGAACCAAGGATTATGAATGTTCAATTACTATGAAACACATTAAACATTGTATGCTTAGGACTAATATTTGACTTCTGTTCGATATAAATTAATGTATGAGAGTTTTCTAATAATATCTGTAATTGAAATATTTACTTAAAATTACGTTCATAAGCTTTAAGATAAAATCATTTTCATGTGCCTATTTGGCATAATATTAATCTTTTTGACGTAAAATGTTTTTATTTCTTGACGTCGCATTGTGTCAGTTGATAGTTGGACAGCAAAGCACTTGCAGGGTGCAGGTAGCGTCAACAGCAAGTCTCACTTTGCACGGGTGTGTGCAGCTGCTCCCTGATTGCGTCGGTGTCTCGATCAATATGATGGAATAGTTGGTTAACTAAGACATGCGAATATGAAAACCTGATTTTAGAGACTAGGTATAACGGGCCTTATCTGTAGTAAATTATGTTGGCATAGTATATGTGATAAAAGGAGTAATAGGTTTAAAGAATTTATTTCTTAACGATATCTATGTAAATATTGTTTTATTAATCAGGTTATTCTTATCCTTTTTATTGAGCTCACTCTGTTGGGAAATGATAATGGTTTGAGTACTCTTTCGAATTTCAGCATATTACCTAAACAAAATGCATAAAAAAGTCTTGGTTTTTGATTATGTCATCCAAAAGCTCAGATATTTTTCCTCATAGTATACAATTCTAGTATAACTCACATTCATTAAGTACGTGTACGGCGTGGGGAGTGCGCGTTTTTATCGTTTTAAAAGGATATTTGAATACAGTGCACGCTGCGCGATCAGCGCGTTACATATGAGTGTAGGCTCAGCTTAACATGTATCATAAATGAATACTATCTAGGTTATCCTTTAATTGAAAGACCAGTTAACACATAACAGCATATTTATTTAAAATAATTGACTGACTACTGAATTCAGGACAATGAAATGCGCGTGGTACATCCCTAATTGTGTTAATTATAAATTCACAAATGCACAATAAAATATTAAAATGAAAATATCACATTAATGGTTTATTGGCTCATTCATCTGAATGAGCATTAAAATTCTCGGCTAAGTATTTTGACATTTTGCTGTGAAATTCATCGATAAGTGTTTGGGTGTTAGTATCATCGAGTTCTTTACGTTATTCGTGATCATTGAGGTGAAGTAAATCTTTCAGGGCGCTTAGAAGATAAAACAAATTAATCACGGTTAGATAAGTGTGTCTGGAGGAGGCATAATGCGAGGTCGGAGTGGCTTGCCTCCGGGGACACATCCTGTACCTGCGAGTTGCCTATAAAATTTTACGAGCACGCCGTATGAGCCATTATAGCTCTTGTCGATGTCACTTATGAGTGTCTGACGTAGTTTGTAACTTGAATTTAGTTTTAAAGTGAAAATTCAAATCGGAAACTTTACCGTGAAAATCAATACACACTCTATTTTATACTCTTTTTTTATTAAAACCTATTGATGTCTTATAAGTACTGAGTTCTATGTATATGAACCGTATTGATTATTTGGTTGCATATTTTTGTTTTTACGTATGTCAATTTCTTAATATCATACATCTGGTATATACTTATTTTAATTAAAGTACTTTATGTTCTAGAAATTATCTTCCTGTTTTCG
Organism: Diachrysia chrysitis; assembly: GCA_932294365.1. Taxonomy (NCBI): domain Eukaryota; kingdom Metazoa; phylum Arthropoda; class Insecta; order Lepidoptera; family Noctuidae; genus Diachrysia; species Diachrysia chrysitis. The sequence goes on from OW028645.1 coordinate 6,015,686, forward strand.
TTAACTAAACATAACGTAACTAGATACAAGTAAATTTAATTACATATAATACATTATCTGTATTGTTATGAAAAACAAGCTTTCAAGTTGTATCAAACTATCCAAAATTAGTTATTACTATTTAGCATAATTGAGAAATAATGTTGAACATATTCAACATATAACTAATACTTAGTTGCCATGTACTGAAGTACACGTACGCTTGAGAAACGCGTTTGCCTCAGGGTAATCATTGCGAGCAGAGTTAACGAACTCTGAATACAAATCGAATGTAGGTGACGTGTATTACATAGGTACGCACCGTACAGATTCCTTACTCCTTATTCAACGCTGTCTGATACATTCCGTGTATATACAACTGTGTTTATTGATATTCGATATGCGTTACTCGAATAATATTACATTGATAATAAAATGTGCGTGGAAGTGTGTTTTAGGAGTCTTTATTTGCCGGCTTTGTCAAGGTGTTCTCGTTTTATATGCGTCAATGAAATAGGCAGAGTAGGCATCAGGCAACATTGTTTTGGTTATAGGTGTCGTAAGCTGATATGTTTATTTTTTGTACTTCATTTATTTCTAGAACTTTTTAGCATTGCCAATATAAATGAAACTGAAATAGAAAGCTACAGGTAGATTTTCCATGTGTAAAATACATACATATTTTATAATTATAATCTCATAATACACACTATTTGTAATTTCAAATATCATTATTTGTGTATTCCAAATATTATTTGAAATTACAAATAGTTTTAACTTGAATTCAAACACAATTTCTGAGTATAATGTATGTCAATAGGAATATTAATAATAACGCAGTTCTGTGACCTGTCATGATATCAATTGATCCTCTGTGAGACTGAAATACTTTATAAAAAAATGGAATATTTATGAATTTCTATTTACAGACTTAGGTGGTAGGTAGTTTAGAAATTATATAGTTACTAGCTACCTATTTAATTTTTACACTAAATTGCGGATTTGTTTCACATTAAAAATAATGTAGAGTTAGTTTTCAGCATTGACAAGTTTAATCAGTAAGGACCGATTTTTGTCACCAGATAATTATTATTCGTGGAACATAATTGACGTCTGACAAATTTTATATGGAAGAACTGACAAACATTCAAAATTATTCCTCGGATATTATATAGCGTTTAAAAAATTTGTCTTTAATTGATAATAACTATATAAAAACTAATACGTGATGGTAAAGATGTATAAAACAAAATTGGTTTCAATTAAATCACGTGTTGAGCAAAGCACAGTGTTTACATAGACTGTTCTAGCAAATGATTTCTTCTGTATGAATAAAATACTTTGAAACTGAACTCCGTCGGGGCCCACTGGAAATGCCGTTCAGTAGCAATTAAAACTTTCTTACTGATCAAACTTTTACAGTCACATCTTCACGAGGACAAGTTGGCCGCGGAGTCTGAAGGAGCGTAAATGTGACTACAGTTACCTAGCGAAGTGCCATCACTAACATAACTTGGTCCGCGTATGCGCAACACCTAACGGTTCCTAGCACTCCTCGTAGGTGAAATAACCATACTTCGCGGGAAGCCATTTTAATTACAATGCTTTATTTATAATTGAAAATTGTATTCCTTTCATTCTTTACTTTCGAATAAAAGTCGGTTAAATAAAATTTTATATGTTTTAAATGGTATAGTAATTTCTGATAATAATTTTTTACCGTATAAATATAAACTAGTTACCTACCAACTAAAACCACCTTTTATATATTTTTATTTTATTTTTTTTCTTTTATCCAAAAGTACGATTATAATACGATACGTTCAACGATTAGATTATTGCCATCTTTCTTTTAAATTGACGACCTCTGTGGTCGAGTGGCGTACACACCGGTTTTCAAGGTGTCGCCAGCTCTGAGGTCCCGGGTTCGATCCCCGGTCGGGTCAGTGTAGAAAACCAATTTTCTACATTGTCTCGGGTCTGGGTGTTTGTGGTACGGTCGTTGTCTCTAAATTCCATAACACAAGTGCTTTAGCTACTAACTTTGGGTTCATAGCAATGTGTATTAAAATACGTGCAGATGTTTTATCTTCTGTTAAATTTATTCCGATGATGCCTTTTAAGTCAAGGTGATAAATAAAGCAAATTATAACTCACTAATAAAGCTGAGGCGGTCAGAAACAGTCTTCACAAATATTCTTATCTCGTTACATATCCATTATATTATGTAAAGCTGTTTTGTTTATAACATATTTCAAATTTTTTTATAAAAGTAAATTTTGTATGAGCATAATAATACTCTCACGTAGACACAAATAAATCTTTATTACAAAATTTAAATACATTGTTTGCAGCAAAATCATCTAAAAAATAATAAAATTATGGTTTTAAATATGTACTAGGGGTACATAAGATACTTAGAGGACTAATCGGTGGTTGCTCTGAAAAATAAGCAAGATTTATAATGTTGTTTGAGGACATTTCAATTTCATGAAAAAATTATGTAGTTGCTCGTTTATGAACACGGCAAAACAAATGTGGTCATCAAATCTATCTGACCTTATAGATAATAAATTAAACCCATATACTTAATACAGTTTTTTCAACGAATAGACGTGCTATAAATTGAATTTATTCATTGCGACATTGTTTATGCTACAGTTATAAAATACGTATGACAATGGCTGAAACTAGTAGGAACTTTAGTTTTACGAACTTCTTTATTATGTGTGAATACCGGTACCTACACTTCATGCGTGCATGCCAATGAAAATAAACACTTCTTCATGCATGAGAATTCGTTGAAGATAATAGAGTCGCATAAAATGCTTGGATTTTACGGCAGCGTTGTTTTCAAATCATGTTTTATTCGGTGAAACGTGAGCTCGTTAAAACTTATATAAAATATTCGCTTACCATAACTGAGGTAAAAATTCGTTGCGTTTTGAGGACGTAATAAACATTAGATGACCTCTTGGCTAGATAGCATGATGGAAGGTTCGGAACCGTAACGATACGAACATTTTAGTACTACATAATAATTATAATTAATTTAATTTAATCAAAATAAGTACGTAAGTGTATGCTGAAATACATCTTAAAGTTCTGTAACTCAAAACTCAGAGGTTCTGCTTTTACAGACTAGGACAGGAGCAGAAACTTTGCAACCCATTAGCGCGTAACTAAGGAGAAACTAAAAATACTAATGTAAGGTAATAAATAACATGCCGTTAATCGGCTAGTCACCAACTTAATTAAACGGTAGAAGAATGGCGCATCAGTCAAGTGCGGCGGAGACGGTAACCCCCTGAAATCCGTGTAAGCCCGACGTCGCTATAAGACGCGGCCACAGCCACTGACAGATCACTTGTCAGTGTCCCCTGTTCACTCGCTGCAATAACAATCCCATCTTTTATGCAGTCCTTTTGATTCTTTTTTACATTATTCGTTGTTATATCTTTTACTCTACTTTGCTTCATTCGTAGTTCATGTTCTTTTTGTCAATAAATCTATTGGTAGAGTAACAATCTGTTTCTATTAAAGAGAAATAAGAGTATACAAAACAAACAACTCAATAATTAAATACAATTTATATTATACACAATAACTGAAATGCAATGGAGCCCGCTATCGGTTCAGCTTATGCAGTATCTAGGCTGTTAATTAAGCAGTCTGCATGCAATTTGCATCTAGGCGGATTGGAGTCGCGAACTTCTGATTATTTGAATAAGATTTCGCAGAGCAATATTAAGGAAATTATTCGTGCCACGGAGCACTAAGTAGATTCGGCGCAGAATAAAGTAAGGTGCCTACTGTCGGAACAATTTAACAAAGACGTTAAGTGCTCCGTTGTCAGCAGTGTATTGAAATAATACATGTTGAACTGTACACAAATACGTTTAGCTGTTTCTGCAATAGGAATGATTGTCATTGATTGTACTTTATGTATAGTTGTTATGCGCATTGGTTAGCTGTTCCCTTGATTTATTCATATCGAAAATGTTGTTCTGTATAAATAATTTTATTTAACATAAATATTGAAGACGTAGTCAAAAGGCCGGCCAAAACACGATACATATTATCCCGGTCACAATCAAACGCTTATCTTTGTTTTACGAGTGGGCGCCGTTCCTATGTTTCATGTGAGCTCTCGTCTCATTTCGCTTAGCTTGACATTTTGAGTGCCCCTGACCATTCTCTTCTTAGATATAGGTCGTCATAAATATAATCTTACTTAGGGTGACATTGTGTGTTCTTTTTTCACTTAATATTTTTCCTGCTAAAGGTCCCCGGCGGCGATTACATAAACAGGATTCAACCGCGACCTTAATGCGCCTAATAAAGTTTTACGATGGACCCTTGGCAAAAACGTGAACGTTTCAAGGCGACAATGCTTTTATCTTTTCTGTTTTACTGATTGTTTTGTTCTTTACAATTAGGATTAGACATAGTATATTACACATAACATATAATACATGCCAAGATACAAAGTTTTCAAGGTCTTAAAAAAGAACTTCTAATACAGTTTATACAGGCTGCCCCTGCCCCTGTTCTATGCTTTGAATATCTTTGTTTAAAGTTAAGTCCGAAACTTTTCATGGCTTAGACTATATTGTTGTTTGTCAATCGAGGCTCAAAGCTGCAATCAATTGTCTTTCGAGCTGACTTCAATCAATGTGACTGTTGTGGGACACACTTCATCAACAAATGTCTACAACTGCACGTCTGCAGAGCGAATAAAGAATTTTCCAAGCTTTGTCCTAACAATTCCTAGAATGTAAACTGGCTCTGCACAAAGGACATTTTTAAGGCTTTGTATATTCTATTTTATTAGATTTTTCCATAACACGAATCAACTTAAAGTTTTTTTCTTACTTACCTTGTGTACTATATATATCTATGTATTTCTAAAATGTAGGTTAATCAGAAATAAAAAAACAATAGCATTATTTCTGCTAAAACAGTGATTTACATAATAAAGTTGATTATTATATAAATTTTGGTATGTTATAGTGTGTTCTCGTGTTACGTAACTTACAGTAATTAGTTGTTACACCTCTCCGATGAGCGTGTCCCGATCGCAGTCTCGCCCAACATTCCTGAACGGCGAGGTTTATTTGGAAATCACTTCTTAGCTTCCCTGCAATGCTGACGTTGATGTATGGTCCATTTCTTTCGCCAAAGTTAATGTCATCGATTTACTTTGCACGCAATAAGAACGTGTAAAACATTTTAACAATATAAACACCAAATAGGTCTGAAAGCAATATTAACGAGGTGTAGAATAAAAAACAATTTTATAGAACGCAAGCGAAGGTATTTAAATCACACAATTTCTGCGTTAATACGAAATTAAGTAAATGCCTCGCTAAAACACTTTTAACAAATGAGACGTCTACGCATTTAATAAACATTTGCTACAGTTTATACTTTATTTATGCAATTCACAGCGGTAAACAATTTTATTTACTTAAGTGATTTATGTAAACACTTGTTTCTAAATGATTATGGCCTGGAGTCTGGAATTAATGTAATAAATCAATGTCAGGACATGTTTACGAGCTAACAGAGTTAATTCCACTGTGACATGACGTTTATATTCGTGAATAATTGTTGATTGCTTGTACCGTGATGCCACATCTAATGCAATAAACTTAATATAATTGTCATAATTATGTTTATCAGCGTATTGTCAGCGATGTGCCCTTAATTATAAATTTACACGATTGTTCGTAGAAATAAAAATAGGTTTAATGATGTAAGGTCGATATGTAGTCTTTACAGTAAGAGTTCTTGTCCAGCTCTTAGAGGTAGGCTTTATAAATAAGTAAACTATAGAGCGCGCATATCGAGTATGAACTGTTGGCAGGTTTGTAGTATCGGAACCGTCGATATTTTTTGCAAATAAATCAGTAAACGAGCGTGGTACAATGAGCTAAAAATTAATTACATTACTCAACAATTACACAAAATTAAATTACATAATATAATAAATAAAGTTATTTTGTCAGGCCGCTGAACCTAGGTTTACGTATTACTTAGGTATGTATTTAAGGTATTTTTTTTTTAAGTTCTTGTTAGTGATTTTCTTTTGAGGGTGATTTTAGAATACAAAATAATAATAATTTTGTCTGGGTCGCCTATGAACACCCAGGTTTTATTTGTGGTTGGATTATATTCGCGGGTGATCGAAGGACACTAAGGGGTCGCATTCAGTTCTAACTGGCTTTTTTATCTACTTATTACGTTCCTACTTAATCAGCTACATTGTGTTATGTTTCCAACGTGGAACAACTAGTGCTAGCCACTATAATAATATACAAAAGCGTATCTGTCATCGATATGAACGCAATTAATTGAAATTAAATTAATTATATTGATTAATGAGCAGGAACCGGTACTCCTCTCGCTGGGGACTATATTGTTGAATGAGGCATATCATCAGAATGTCGGGGAATGTTTAATGAATGTAATGGAAAATTATTGGTTAAAAAAAGATTTATTATGCATGAAATCAGACTAACAATAAAATGTAATGCATTGTTTGTTTGAATGGGCAATTGATGATGATTATCAACAAATTGATGACTGGACATTGCGTATTTCCGCCTATTTCAGTAGAGTACTTAATTGTTTTTTCACCTTTGCAACTGTCTTTTAGGGCGAGGAGAACAATATCTATGTAAAGATATTTATCGAGCCTTTTCGTTATTCTAAGAACTACATTCATCCATTTTACCTATGTTTCAGCGCGCAATCACAAATCTTAAACTTGTGATATTTTCAAGATATGCTCTCAGGTAAGTATATGTTTTTTTACTGGCGTCGTCACCTTGCCTTTTTTATAACTAAAATACTTCGGTAAAAATACTTAGTGATTTTTATATTCTCTTTGAGTGTGGAAATTTTGTTAGCTTCACGTTTTACACTATTTAAAACGTACAAAAGCCTAACGCTGTTACCATCACTTACTATGACAAAAAAAGTTGTCAGTCAAAGTTATAAAATTGACAGCAAATTATATTGATCTTATCCAATATCAGGTCTTCTAAAGTGGTATTTTTTTAAATTTTATTAGTCTTTAAGGAGACGTTACGATCCAAACAAATTATGGAGCAGTTTATGTTAAAAATAAAAGTTGTAAAACTTTTCAAGTACACCATAAATTAGTATTAATTATTAGCGGACAAAGATGTGGTTAAAAAAATAGCAATATGAATATAAATATTTCAACATAATGATATATTCCAATATAATAAAAAATACCAATTCTTTACAATATATATTCTTATAAAACGTATATGCGGCCACCACGAAAAACTACCATAAGCAAAAAAAATAGTCTTGTTTGAAGCTGGTTCACAATTTTAGGAGATATCGGATCACAAACATACAAAAAAAAACAGATGAGATGAGAAACTCCTAAAACCTTTTAAAGTCGGTTAAAAAGCAACAGCTACATCTAATAGGATAGTTCCATTAATATAAGGTATCAACTTGTAGTACCCCAATACTACCTATTTATACTAGTGAGCAGACAGTCGGTCTTTCTTTCAAACTTTAGTTTCTGTAGTTTCAGAATAATGATATTTAACATTAGTTTAAAACCTGATCGCGTGGTCACTTCCTGATTAGTCACACCAGTGTGAATGTCAGGATTTTTTTTCCTAATAGTCACACCGCTAACATTTCTACACCTTGTATCATGAACATAGTGCGGTGATAAACGCTATACTTTGTCGAGAAGTTTAACCGACAAATACAAGAAAGATTCTTAAATCGACGGCGTATATTTTTTTGCGGGTTACTTAGTCTCAACTCCAAATAATCTTAATCTTTACAAAGCTGAATCGCCTGACGATCGCGTTGGTATTGTCAAAATGTTGTCAAGTTGCATTAACGAATAGTACAAAAGATAGGATAAGCACGTAACTAAAAGAGATCTTTAATTACGTGAAAACTTTCTAATTAGGAGGTTTTCGAGTTCTCAAAAGTCGAACGCATAACATATCTGCCCCATTTTTGTATAATATCATTGTTTCAGTACTTTCAATTTTTTTTCATTGACAATGTAAAAATCTGTTGAAAATTGGTTAATAATTTAATTTCATCACAATTTCAACAGCTCGACGGTGCCGACGAAACAAGGAAAAGAACTTAATTTCCTTCAGTATACAGTAATAATTAGACTTAATACAATTTATTAGTCTACGTTTCACTTTCCCATTTTAAAAAGGAATTAAAACGTCTCTTTTTGTTTGTAGAAACAAAATGAGATTTCAGTGATGTTTGAAGGTACCGTTTAATTAATTTAATAAACGTTGTGCCGTAACGGGTCTCTCGAAGATTCAATTAGTTTTAAACTTAAATACTTAAATTGAATTAATTTCATCTAATTACGTGGTGTAAAGGTTGTAACACATTCAGTCAAATAAATATTGAGTTTTAGGTCAGGAAGATAATTAAATTCTTTAATAATTCATTTATTTTATGGCTACAAAAGCTCCGCTTACTAAACTGCACCTAACCATTTTCTTTTAACTAACCACGTATGCGATTTTTTCAACTAATAGCAGTTTAAGATTTTCTCCGTTTGACAACTAAATATATATTTTTTAATTTCTATTCAATAATCCAAACAACTTATAAAACATATAAATGCAAAAGTGACTAACTGTCTTTATGTCTGTCAGTTACGCTTTTACAGCTTAACCACTAAACCGATTTTGATGAAACTTTGTATGTGGTAAGTTTGGTTCCCAAGAAATGACATAGGCTACTGTTTGCCGCGATAACCGACACCAACGCGGGGGAATCCGCGGTCAAAAGCTAGTCTATAAAAGCTTAGTTTTTATGTATCCTTATAATTAGGTATATAAGTAGCAGCAAGTTTGTAACATGAAATTACCAACTGAGAAAATAATTACTATATAAAGATTCTTAGAAAATTGGTCAGCGTTTCACATTATATCCAGTTCAGAGCACTTTAAAGTAAAAGCAGATGATATTGGACATCATGTTTTTAATTTAAAAACATTATATCATTTTAAAACTGACCAAAAATAGGTGCTAAGGTTGTGAATAGATGATTTAAAGGTTAGCTTTAGTAAAGTATATGTGTCTGTTTGCTTAAATTTTAAATTTAGTTTTATATTCGTCAGGTGCATTAAAAGTTACCATTATGATTGACAGTCTTTTTATTTTGTTTTCTTTATCATCTGTTTTAAAACTACCCACTAGTGCTGTAAGTGTTATTTCTGAACAATTAATGTAATTTTATTATTGTTATAATTTGTATTTGCATGCTGTGTCTATCGTATCATATTGTACACTATGCTTGTATATTGCTTGTATTATAAGGATAAACAGTGTAATAATTGTAGGTAGGCCTATAAATAAATAAATTAATAAAAATATTTAGTTGGAGTTGTTTTTGTATATTTGTTTGTGGTTGATATGTGTGCGAATGAATCCGCTTTTAACTATCACCATTAAAAGAGATGCTTTTCGTGTGATACGTAGGTTCAGGATAACACACCTAGTATATAAGATTACATCAAACAGCTTATGCTTATGTTACTCATCTGGTTTCTTTAAAAAATACCTTCACAATCACATTGACGGGTGGGCGGGCCTGCTGGTCTAGTGGTTAGTGAACCTGGCTGCTAAACCGGTTGTCGTGGGTTCGATTCCCACCCAGGACAAATCTTTGTGTGATGAGCACGTACATTTGTTCTGTGTCTGTGTGTATATCTATATCTATATCTATATCTATATCTATATATATATATATATAAATTTAGAAATATTTATGTATGTTTATCAGTTGTCGTGTGTGAATTGTCTTAAGATTATATTATTGAAACGGTTTTAACGATGCATCAGCATAAATAGCTGATACATTAAGGTAAAGTGTAAGCTCCAATGTCGCCCGAGGCTATGTTGTATTAAATTCCCTGAATGATATAAGCGTTTTCGGTGTCACTTTCCGAAATGTGGTTCACAAATTAATGGACCTCTTTATAATGTTTACATTGCATGATACCTTTTCTTATACAGAGAAGGAAAGAACACTGATCATCTGTTGGCAATATTACTGTAACGTTAATATGCCGTGCATACATAAATACTTGTATATAATACTAGTCAAATTTCCCAGAACGGTAGAGTCGACGTATTTTTTATTAAAAACAATAAGTCTGATACCTACCTTTTTTCTATCAAATTACCACATGAAGGCTCGCGTTACATGATTTTCTAAGTGACAATTCTGTTTTTCCCTTTCACTTCGCGCTTCAAAATAAATCATGCTTGAACTAATTGCTAATTCATCTCACCTGCAAACTTATCTCAACAACATTGGTGACATTATTATGGTTCATTAGCAATGTAGTGTAACCATATCTTAAGCTCCAAAAGAGAGATGAACCTATTTACGTAAGGTAAAACAGTTAGTGGATAATCCCGTTTTCTAGGCACTCCGTCTAATTCGTTTGTAGAAGTTTACGAAGCGTCGCCCGAGGCTCGCGAGGGGATCAGGTGCTTCTTAGAGCCCAGCGTTGATCCTGCTGAGGCTCCCACTGGCACGATTAACACTCTTTATTGCTTTGGTGATAAAACTATCCGATGGCTAAGCTTATAAGTACATATAATTTTAACTCTTATTTCGATCATAATATTTTTATATTTAACATACTCAATAAGTTCCCTTTTAACTTGTAGGATTGTAATCAAAATTTGAAAATATATATTAACTTGTGTATAGATTTTAAGCTCTCAGGTGATTAATAATAAAATTAGGTACCGAAAAGATATGAGTTCCACTTCTGTAAAGTTATTTAGTCAACACTCTTTTGAGTCAAATCTTAAAAAAATACATATATTTTTCAAAACCACACTCGATGTCATTGCACCTGCCATACTTAACTCTACACCACCCTTGGTTAACTGGTAGCCTGTAGAGAATACCTCTGCTATTTTACTTTTTTGTGCATAAAGATTAAACAAATAAATAAACTTATCTCATAATAACTTATTTTTTCAACACATTTCATTTAAAAAACATCTTTAACTTCAAGGTTCTTGAAAATTGTTTAAAATGGATGACTAACAGTCAATGAGTTGATAATAGTAAACGTCAACATAAAAAAAGTTCACATTATTTACTACGGCACAACGACGTGATACGTTTTAAAATGAAAATGTTTTACTAGCTAGTCAATAATGTGAAAGCTATCAAAGTATTTTATTGAATGTTAAAAAGTACTACTCGATAGTTTTGATAGCTATCAATTGAAAGAGCGACTCTCGTTTTATGACGATTTGAATGAATTTTATTGACTACTACGTACACGGACTTTCTACTTGACTACACAGTCTGTGAACTATTGTTCGCATGCACGGCTCCTGTCGCACAATCCTTTCAATAAGTAGTACAATAAAACTTCAGTACGTCGTACTTCTCTAAGCAAAGATTTATCTATTGTACGTGTCTTTGATAGTTCTCTACATAGTAATGAGTTGATTGTTTTGCCTCTATCAGATCTGGAAACATAGATTTCGTATTATTTTATCCAATTAAACTGTAATAAATAGACAGTAATAAACAAACCGACTACTAAATCACAGAATTTTACTTAGGTGTGTTCGATGTGTTTGTACCTATTAAATAGCATTAAACAAGTTATCTAAAAATAAAAGGTAAGTCAAATACAGTAGTTAATAAAGTTGCATATTATCGCAACAACTCAATACAAAACTACTACATTTTAAAATACATAGTTATACAACTTCACGTTTAAAAAAGTATTTTATTTCTCTTACACTGCTTCTAGAAACTTCAGTGGCGCTGTATACGAGCATTTTCTCAATTTCAGTTTGCAACAAAATCAGTTTATTTTCCAACTGACAAATTGCATTGAAGTAACAAAGTACAATTTTCCTTTGAGAATAACCTGACGAAGTTTGGGAGCGCACAATTAATAATATGGACTAATATTTAGATGCGAACCCTCATCTGTCTTTTCGAAGTGAAATCGAAAGATTACTCGTGAAATAAGTATTTAGGAAAATTTCCGGTGTACGTAATCGGTTTCCGTGGAGTAATTTAGTTGTGCTCGGCGGGTCGCGGTGTTTCAGTGGCGGAGGCGGCTCGCCGGACGTCATTATTTCCTGCACATGCTGAGTCCCGCGCCAGCCCCGGCCGCCAGCCACCGCTCGCAAACATGCACCCATTTTCTACCTTCTAACATTTCCACCTTCTGAATATTATGGACGCAGAATTAAAATTATTTTACGTATTCTAAAACGAGATTCTTGAGACTTTATGATCATTTAAAGAAAAAGTATGAATAAAGTGCTGACGTGTTTCTGGCGTTTGTGACCAATGAAATATATAATATATAGTGGTATAGGTGCTTTCAGGAGTTTTGCAAATAAAACAAATAATACCTGTTTTTTAATTGATTTGAGTATATTTTACAAGACGCGTATGAAACACGAAACCGTAAAAGCATTGTAAATTGAATAACCATTATTCTTTTCGTTCGTTTTTATTTGGAGGGTTACGTAATCGTTTTAACTTTTTCTTAAAATTGTTAAATAACATCCTTTGTACAATAACAAAGGTGTTAAACAAAAAAAGTGTGTTTTGTTTTAAAGAAAGAATTATTTATTCTGAAATTAAAAGAAAAGTTAAAGCAGTGACGTGACTCTAGGTAAAATGCAGCGAGCCGTTCCAATTACAGAGCGGCAGTCATTATTTCCGGTGGCATGCAATGCCTCCTCCGTCTACCCTCGCAGCTTCGCTGACCTGCCGAAATTCACCTACAAAATAACCACCATAACTTGACCCCTATAATAGCTGCTAACAAAAGGGACTTAGACGCAGAACCCCAGCTATGAGGGCTCACTATTCTACCTATCTAGCACATCGAATGTAGTATTAGGTTAGATGTGTTGGAAATAGCTTTTAACTATTTAGTTTTGAATATATGACTTATAGGTATGTGTATGTATATAGTTTTATAAGAATCTTTATTCTTCGATATTTCTGATTGACATCACATAGATCTAGAATTACATCTTAACTTAACATAGCAAAATGTATTCGTGTAAGAAAAAAACAACAAATGTTTTTGTTTAGAAATTGATATTTATTGTAGATTTATTTCCTGCAAAATAAAGTAAAGTATAAATAGGAGATTCATACTACTAACTTTATTTTAAAATTAAAAATAATATTATTTTATAGGTCGCATTCACGGTTTATGCATGTGTACTTTCTCATATACATTTTATATAGCATTTCTCATTAGACAGTTGCGGTGAAAAATTTATAATGACGTCGTTGGGCGTTAAACAAAAGAGTCACAATACGAGCTCACACACGCCATTGTTCATGCTTTTATTGAATTTGATGCTCATTAAAAACTTTATTTTCGAATATTATGATTTGAACGCTCACCTGGTTTTTCATTTCGAGACAGTACTTACAGTTGAATGGGTAAAATGAATGTAATTAAATTAGGGCCCGTTTAATGGCAGCCTGTTATCAACTATGAAAATTTCGTTACGGCGTAATTGCAGTACACTAATTATGCTTCATCCAGTATCGATATTACCGACTGTTTTATAGACCTAGATAATAATGCTTAAATTCCATTAACTCCAATTATTTTTCGGTCATTTGTGGTGGATTGGCGCCTTTGTCATCGTAATTTAGAAGAAAGCGCAGTAACTCGTATTTGAAGTTAAATAAAGCTAAACTTAGCAATTCAAAATTGTAGGTGTCTGCATCTCTTCCGTATATCTCTAGTAATCACGCGAGTTTACCTTGAGGTTATTTATCTGAAAACAATATTATGTAACTTAGAAACACATAAAGAATTTAATTCATCGTAGCTGATATTAGACAGAAAACTAAACAAAAAAAAACAGAATTAATGTTAAGGCGTAGTTTTTATTGAGTTTATTACTGCAGTAAAATAAAATAGTTTTTGATGGATCACCAAAACAACGATTAAGTATTTGATACGCTAAGTATTATAAAACCATTTTAATTTCTGTTTAACTTTCCTAAAACCAATGGTGTTTAGACGACTTTTTGCTCAGCTCGAATATTCTGTTGTTTGTTTTACGGAATGAATTGTATTCAGTTTAAATTAGAGAAGTATTTCGTGTTTATATAAATTAGGGTAATCTAATACACTTCTAAACATATGGTGTAACGTGTAAGTTGTGTACACGTCACATATATCCAGCTGCGGCGAGCGTGAGGTGGGATCGTTATGTGGTCGTGAGCCACCGCGAGCGCTGCAGATCGACACTCGTTCCGCTCTACCCATGGCTCATTACACCGACCGCGGCCCCAGATCCAAGAACATTTGACGTTGGCACAATAATGTCAACAACTAACCCGTGAAATTGCGACCTTTGTACTTTATAAAAATAAATAGGCGAAAATGTGAAATCCACCATGTAATTGCAACAAATAGAAACCACGTTAGTTCGCATTTTATACGAATCACTTGGCAATAGATAGTAATTTCAGATTGATCTCTTAGGTCTTATTTATATGATTCGGCAAAGTCATGTAACGCGTGCCAATTACATAACTTTACTACGCAACAAATTATTAGTTTAAGATAATGTAACACATGGTGAACAAGTTCTATAAATGGGTTTCATGTGTACTGTACATAACGCCTTTCTACGCTTAGTTTGTTAAAAGATAAATCTTTGTTATCAAAAAACAGGGCGAGGTTGCTGAAGGGTCCAGACGCGGATTATTAGGCGCTTCTCGTCGCCTCACAATATCAAGCCCTGATGCGTCGCGTGTTTCTCAAATACTTTGACGTGTTACGCCTACGTAATTAGAGCTCACTTCTTTTCAAATGCTCTACTTTGAAAGTGCGCAAACGACGGCTTTAGAGGAAATATTTGCTTACGTGTCGTCTCGCAGAACATATATTTATTTATATATTCTGCTGGTTTCTTTGATTTAATCCTAGGCTTGGTTTGGTTTCTTTGCTTTACATAAAGCATTGGTTGCCCGAATGCTTTATTGTAAGTTAGTATCTAAAAATGCTGAAGTGTTGAAGTATTAGAAGCATAAAAATTTAAAATGATACTTAAACTCGCTAAACGTTTGTAGCCAACACACATTAAGTTCTTAAAATGATTAAATTTTAATGCAACAAAAGCGCTTATGTTATGTATTGCACCGGGGGCACATTCTGTTGCAAGCTTTTCTATAGTTAACTTAGTCAGGGACGCATAAAGAGGCGTTGAATTTAATGATGGAGGCTTTTAGGTATGGTAGACATGTGCAGCTAAACACAGGGCCGGCTTTGTTCTTTGCACTGCGCTTGTTAAATATTTTAGCTTTACAACGCCACGCCACGGAGCGAGAGCTCTCTTCCGTAACCACTGTAGGCTGCGTCGGTTGGTATTTCATGTGTATTATAAATATACTGAAAATAATAATTATTTTTAAAATAATATCAATTCCCATAAAAAACGTTTGTGTAAAAAATAAATAATGGATTAAATAAATTTTTGTACCGCTTTGGAATAGTTAGGCCGACGGATAATGTTTAGGAATTCAGTACCGTCCGCGGTTTGTATTCTCCCGTTGCACTGTTACTGATTACTTTGGGTTGAGGGCGCTCTTATCCCTAATTTTATCCCTCCCTCTCCCTTCTAATTTAGTAATCAATAAGGACACAAATTTCTTATACGAAAATGTACTTTGTTTTAGTAAATCGGTTCTGTGGAAACTGAAATCTGGATCCCACTGGTTTAGGGTGAGGAAGCTAAATATTTTTAGGCGATAAACTTCCAGCTGTATACCTATACCTCTTTTTATAAATAATTCGATAATTCGCATAACTCTGTGAGTTAAGGAGCGAGACGGATTTTGCACAACTATTTAAACTCGCAAGAGACAGGACAATCATAGCAGGCCGGCAGTAATCTCTGCTGATTCAAATGCGCTTTAAGGATAAAACTGAAGATTATTTCCTCAGCTGTCTAATCAGAAGGTATGTACACACTCTAGACTATATACTACTTATTATATTATGCTTTATACTGGTTACAATTTAAATTAAACTTGATATTAGTTTATATTTATAATTTTATGCTAATATTATAAATGCGAAAGTTACTTTATCTGTTCGTCTGTTACGCTGTCACGGCTAAACCACTGAATCGATTTTAATGAAACTTGGTATGGGGTAAGCTTGGAACCCAAGGAAGGTCATAGGCTATAGCCCGACAAGCACGCGGGCGGAGCCGCGGGGAACCTCTAGTACGGAATATTTATAGCCGACTTTACGTATGTCACAAGGGGCTATCTAAATACACATTCACTCTCGCTCACAATAATAGTACTCGTTAGGCTGGGTCAAGGGCCTGATATAGAATGCGATACTTGACACGGCACGCATTGCGCGAAGGTTCTTCCCTCTTGCCCTATTACGGTTCAACCTTATACACGGATTTCAGTGTATGATGTCTATTGCTGTAAAAAAATGTGATATTATTAGCATTTTAATTTATCAGGGGTTCGAAAAGTGTTGTTTTGTTCACAGAGTGTAACGTATTGTATCGGCAGAGATTTGTGGCTACTACTATCGAGATGCGGGCTCCGGGCTCGCGTGGTGATGATGCGGCGCCCGCCTCGTCTAGCGACGGACAGATTATCTTTTTCATCTCCATAGCATTTCGTTACCCTTAATGAAATCCAGCCAAAGGAAAGAAAGAATTTAATTTAAGACGAATCAGAAAATATTCAGCTGCCGCTCGCTAGTTATAAATCATTTGAATGCTAATAAATTCGACTAGCCCGAGCCCCAGGTGGGAACAGACTTTCTTCCTGCTCCATCTTTGTTTTCAGGAAAAAATTGAATAATATTCTGCTCCTTATTATTAAATTCTTTCATAAAGCCACCGACGGCTTTGGGGATTTTCTTTAATATCGTAATGGAATTTCATTTGTCTTGCGGTTCAACCTCACGACGAAGATGAACATAGTCATATTTCCATTTGTTCGAAGTTATTACCTTTACATCCCTTCATAATTGCCTATCACTCTTGTGTAAACATTGTGACAGCGCTTCAAACTCTACAGGGAATCGATTCGGCTTTTAGTGAAAAAGCGAAATCTGTTGACTTAAATAGTAAATGGGTGAATCGTAAAATTTTTGCATAAGCCGCGCGGGAATCGGATCTGTTAACATTCGTTAATCTGATTGCGATGCGATTGTTTTTTAATTAATCGTTAACGTATTTAATAATGCATAAAAATAACAAAGCCTTACGAAATAAAACCGCTTAAATCCAAGTCAATAAGTCGTAGATAATTCTATTCATTTCAAGATTTCATTAGCAAATAAAATGAGCGTTTTCTCAAACGCTAAAGGGTAAAAACACAGCGAGTACAAACGGTCACGCTAGTTACTAAGAATCAAAAAGGATATCGAAGCACGTTTGCATCCGGGCGCTAGACCGAGCGATGCAGCGGTCGCGCTCAGTTGTTCGCGGGATCCCATCACGCTTGCTCGTCTACACGTCTACGACGGTTACGCCGTAGCGAGCGCTCGGCTACGAACCATACAAGTGTTTATTGAACTAGCTTCTTATTGAAAAAGTGATTCGACTGTAGCGTGTTAAATTTACTGTGTCCGTAAAATTGTGTTTACGTAACTAAAAATTATTGGATTATTTATATCAGAGGTAAGTTAATTACAAAAGTATTTATTAAAGTTCTATTTATTGTAAAAATACTTCTTAACGGCCTATTAATTTTTTTATTATGTACTTTAAATTATTTACTACCTGAAGAAACTTTATGTGTATAAGTAAATTAATAGTAGGTAGTTAAAAAACCCCTAACTCGATGGTATACCAATTACGAGGCTTAATTAAGATCAAATTGTTGAACCAAGATTGAAGGTTCTCGGCAAAATGTTTCTTTATTACAATGTGTGGGAGAAACTTTGAGCCATTTATAATATAAATGGGGTTTGTTATATCATAAATTTGTAATATAAACGAATGAATATGAAGTGGGGTGTTGTGTGCTCTTCTGTTTATGGAGGGCGACTATTTATATATCTTTACCGTATTACACATGAAGTAGGTTGCTCTACGTACGATTAATGAAGGAAAATATTGAATATAATTTTATTGTTCTTACAAAACTGGTACATGCTATGTCAACGACTGAAGGATCAAACACATTCTTCTAATGGGTGTTTATTTTAGTTTGTTAACTGTTAGTATATATTTATAATTATAATAAAACCAACATCCAGGAGCCCATACATTTCTTTTCATACTGCGTAGAATTGTACCAAACATGTTAACTAATACATTGATTCCACCACACTTTAGACTCATTTCCACTTATTTAAACGTTTAAGAAATATTTTACGGGTCGAGAACGAGGAACCTGGAAACTCTAAGCCTACTTGAGTTTATAAGTAGGCATAGACCTATTAGATACTTACTCAAGCATGTGTTAATAGGACCAATATTTTTTTAATCGGATAAAATTGTTTTAATAAAACTGTAATTGGAAGATTATTATACCAAATAATTTTAAAACAATACGGTATACATGCATATGTTCATTATAAAATAATTAAATGCTATCTGCCCTATTTAGGAACATTTATAATCTAAAAAAGACATTTAATTATTTTAGTTATTTAATATTAAGTAAATATATTAATTTGAATCATTAAATTTATTTATATATATTAATTTAACATAGAGCCGATGAATGTAGGGGTAGTACAGTTTGACACCGCATCGAAAATAAAACACGGATTCTGTAGACTATACGTCACATATTATGCTCATATACACGCCACATATTATGCTCATATACATTCAACCAGCGGTTAACTTCAACCAAAATCCACATAATGGTTATAGTAGCTGTATATTACATTAATTAAAACAATATTTAATTCAAGTTAAATACTAAACCAATAATACATCGATTTAAATGATATTTGTGTCAATAGTTACACAATGGATCCGGAGTGTGGAAAATAACTAGTTAACAAGCAATTTACATTTATTTTTAATTATACGAAACCTGATATTGCATGGAATTAATGTTTATTGTTAAATACCCCCAATTAATGAAATATATTTAATAAAAGTAGCACTGCGGAATCAGTAAACATATAAGGTTAAACCAGGATAGTTGCTCCAGGGATATAGTTGCCTCGATTGTAATTACTCTAGTTTCAAGTATGAATCACATTTCATTTCATTTCTTAATTGAAAGAGTCTACAACTACCACCAAGTGTGTCGTGTTGCATGTCTCAGTGCGATTGCATGGGAAGGCAAGGTGCGATCACAGTTTTTGCGGCATAAATATCTTCTTTCTCGACGGGGCATCTATCCTAAACGTAGTTCATATGGATTAGGCAACTATATAAATATATGGGATTGTCCCAAAATTTCGAGGTCGGTAACAATCGTCAATACTCTGAAAATATAGAATACAATTTTTAGAACTTTTATGAAAATTAAAGTAGGTACATATCCGTTTCACAAATAAAGCAGTTTGATTTTAATACTGATAGATGTGCAGTCCAAAATTTACAATAACTATTTAATACTTTAGTAACTATTTTGTTAGTAAAACATTAATTCGATTTGTTTCAAGTACTATTTGTGTTTGATATGAAAATATTAATTAAAACATTTTGAGCATACTCGTAAAGTTTCAATATTTGGATTATTGGTTAAGCTACGTACGGGTCGATTGTACAGTTATAAGAATGGTACAGACAACGCGATTATTGAAAGTTGTAAATAATAATGTAATTGATTGGCGGGCCTGTTGGTCTAGTGGCTAGTGACCCTGACTGCTAAACCAGAGGTCGTGGGTTCGATTCCAGATCGATTCAGAACAAATCTTTGTGTGATGAGCACGATCATTTGTTCTGTGTCTGGGTGTAATTTATCTATAATATGTAATGTATGTATTTAAAAATATATTATTTAATAATATATATGTATGTTTGTCAGTTGTCTGGTTGCCATAATACAGGCTCTGCCTAGGTTGGGATTAGATGGCCGTGTGTGAGTTTTCCCAAAATATTATTATTATATCGGCATTTTTTTTGTTCGCCTTTGCAACATTATAATAAACAATAATGTTGTTCTACATATGATATTTCAATCTTTAGAATTAGAAGTTGTAATACTGAATACTGCTTAATAACTACGTACTGCCAAACATTTGATGTTTTAAGGTATAAATAAAAAACAACCGTTTTAAAAGCAAATGCAGTAAAGCAAATTGAGTTGCACTTATAGTATGACTGTATTCTATTGTGCCGCTAATATTTAGCACCAAATTTCAATGTCATGCACCTTACTCAAAGGGATACCTTCACTGGATAGGACCTTAATACCTACATCCGGTTCACTGGCTCATGCGATTAGCTGGCATACCTTTTAGACAATGAGTAACGATTATTTCTTCACATTTTACAAGTTTATGTTTATCACGAAATATTTGTTCGAAATTGTGTTCCGAAATTACTTTAACGTTCAGTTCTTTTTAAATGGAAAATTACAAGTACCAACTTAGCAGAATATTTTTAAAAGTAGGATTAGCTTATGGAGTACACAACTCTTTTCGAAAATATTACTTTTTAATTCTTAATGCGAAATTTTTCTTTTTATTAGTGATGCTTGAAACTTACCCTTATGGGTAATTTTGATCCAAAAAAAACTAATTTAAGATAAGAACTGAGACCTATCGGCCCGCCGCTAGCCTATCTAAGTATAATTAGATTATGTATGATGGTAGTGATTGAACAAACCTACGAATTATCTGATGCCGCAATATCTGACTTATGTAAATTAATCACTCATTAATGCTAATAGTCGATCATTAGATAATATATATACTATACATATCTCACTACTGAAACTAAGATTTACATGTTTAAACAGGTTATTATTTTTTAAAGTAATCACTATTTACGCATAAACACGACCTGTATTAGTATAACAAGATTAAAAAAAAATACGAAATGAAGTTGAAAATATCAGCTCCGTTCTATAAACCAATCTTTAATTAAGACCGTGCTATGCTAGCGATTGTAAAATATAAAAACGAAATCTTGTATATTGAGTAATATAATTATTGAAGGATATAGAATAATAATAGAGTCGTATTGAAGGATATTGATATCTACAACTGATAGGGTTGAGAGGGTTACTTGGAAATTGTTCTGTATGAAATCTGATAACCTGCGCCTATATATACGGCGCAAGAGGTTAGAACAAATTAATCTCGTGTATGATAGAGATTGTTATGTTGGTTGTGTATGATAAATTGACATTAGGATCAATAGGTAAGGGTATACTACAGACTATTTTTCATTTATTATTTTTGTTATATTTATCACTAAAATAAAATTAAATAAACAAAAATAATCATTTCATAAGTTCAGTTTACAATGGGTACCTTTATAAGATCTTTATAAATTATTTAATTTTAATAAGATTTTTGTAAATGCATGGATTTTTTACACAGCTCTGTTTTAATTGCTGTCTTTGTAGGTATAAATACGTTGCCTTCAAATTACATTATTATCTTCGCAGAAATCTTAGGTGCATGCGACCACGGATTAAGTTCTAAGAAGATATTACGTCTACCTGTGACGTAATTGTGTTGCCATTCTAAAGCCATTGTGCATGATCATGTAAGCATAATTACTTTATATTGTGCACTTATGAATATATAAATATCGATCGCAACAATACGTTTACTATCTGCCACCACAATATGCATCCGAGTATGGGTTATTTAGTGGCATATAAGTCGTAATTACTCATGAGAAGAACAGTCTAATTATGCGTATTTTTTCGGGAATATCCGACTGATACCGGTTGATTTCGAAAGCCTTAGCGAAAATTGACATTTCCTTACAAAGTATTACCTTACTGGGTGTTACGAGTTCAAGTAAAGTCGAACCCTAGATCATTTTTCGTGCAACAATTTCAACAAGTTCGACAACAATGCCTGTCTTAGTCAGCGTTAAGTCAGTGTCTAGTGGATAATTGATATAAGATTGTGAATAAGTATGAGACAAAAACGTATTTAACATGAACAGTTAGGCGTTAATTAGATCTTTTTTATCAAAATAAATGTTTTTTGTATCGATAGAACGAGAGATTAAGAGATTGTTCATACAAGCGTGTTCTAAAAATAAATATAAATAACATGCTTGAAGTTTTAAAATATTAACAAATCTAGTGAAAATATACTTTATCAAGAGCCCCCAACAACGCCTACGTACATATCAAAGAAGTTAGTAATCCGTGCGCGTAGAAGGTTTATTTTCAAAAATATATACTGAACAGAATAATTAAAATATTGGTCGGAGGCAAAATCTGTTTGAATCATGCTGGAAAGGACGCATCATTACGCGTCTATTGTTCTAGAAAATAACATTTATTGCGAGCTATTATACAAGCAAAATTATTGTTTGCTTGTTCTATTATAAAGGTCGTTGAGAGTCCTTTGTGGCATCATGCTTCATCACAAACCGCCTTAGGTCACTGCTTCGAGTCAATGACCGAGTGTTTGACGATATCACTTGAAGATTCTATAAGGCCATCCTCCTTTCCGTGTGTAGAAGTTATAGAAATTAACCTATTTATTATTACAGTGCTTTTATCTGTAAAGCAAAGTATCCATTTCACATTGCTTTTAAAATAAATGTACTCGAATTATGGGATTCGATTCCTTGTGATTAACATAGATCATTCGTACGCAATTCTATCGCGAATGATGAGTTTGTAGACATGCATACACTCGGAGAATCAATAAACATAGAATATTTGGCTAATTTGTTTTTCGACTAAGTTGCAATAATTATTATAGATAATTAAGATAGCAATAGCCACTAACAACTGAAAAAGTGTTAAGGCAATATTAAATTTAAGGACCATGGGTTTTAGTTAATTGTTTGTTTATCTGATGCGGTATGTATAGATGTATAGCACTCGACATAACATTTTCTATTCCTAATTTCTAATACATAACATTAAATGGATTCAGACGCAAGATTATTTAGTAAACTTGGGTAACACTTGCCGTCTAACTATCGCGCTCCAGTGACTAAGTGGACTTACCATGCACATTCGAGGAGTTTCATGTTGGTGCTGGATTCGCACAACTTTGAATGCTTTACTTACCTTATTGTTAAATCCTAATTTGTATTTGTTAGCCGAATTATACAACTGGTAAAGTTCCTGGTGGATTTGAGATTACCAGATATGATTTATACATTTATATTTTTATTTCCTTTGTAATAAAACTGTCTAATGTCAACTGTCTAATGCCAACCGAGCCAACAGCTCTTCGCCTATAAGAAATAGTTATGAGCTGTGATTGCCACAAACACCGTCATTGGCGAACATTACGAATATCAATGTGGAATCTGCGTTTCAATGTGCACATTAATTATAGTGTATTTTTAATTCAAACCGTGACGTTTTGATATGTCCTCTGTCGAGGCTGTATGATTTGACTAAATATTGCTATTTATATATATATATATTTAGTCAAATATGTAAAAAATATTAATATATGTCTCAGTATCATTAAGTGACTGCATGCTTCAAATGGTATATATTTTAAAGGGGGTTTACAGACTTATCAGATCACAAATCAACAATGTGCTATCGGTCTTTATTATACATGTATTCCATTTACATTGGTCCCAGACTAAAATAAATATATATTTTTTAACTTAATTGAATTTAAATCCGCTACTTTGTGAATACGGGTTTAAAACCTTTGAATTAAACAAAACTAAGAGTAATTTTTAGATAGAGCTCTTTTTAACTTTAGGATTAGTTGGAGTAACGACGTACGTACCGACATAAGTTTGTTGCACTCTGTATTTTGTTGGAATCTTGGTGACTGGTTAATTACGTTCACTAATCATCATTATGCAAGTAAAGCACCAATGTGTTTGCTCATCGGGAAAAATTGCTATTTAAAATTTGTATAAACAAAGTTGAGTTATAAAGAACTGTGGATTAAAAGTTTGCATTATAGGATGGAATGAGTATAGACTAGAGTACCCATACGTGTATTGTAAAGTTTTTACTTCTATAACATGGTATTTTTAGCGTTCTGTTCTTCAAAAGGTAAATACGAAATCCTTATAGTATCACTACTGTGCCTGTCCGTCTATCAAAGCAAATTTGCTCCGAAACTACTAGATTGATCGAGTTAAAATTACACATATTAATATTCACAAGTCGGTCCCAAAGACGGACCTATGACGTAAATAAATGAATTATGAACATGAGGACTGCTTTTGGAAGGTAAATAAAATAAAGGTGTGACATATAAAGTGAAAGAGCTCGTTGTGAGGATCCCACACGAAAAAACGTGAAATTTCACCATTCCCATCCTTATACCAAGTTTCATCAAAATCAGTCCAGCTGTTTCGCTGTGAAAGAATAACAGACAGACAGACGAACAAAATGACAGACAAACATCATTACTTTACTTTTGGATAATATGTACTTATTCTGTTTGATGTTTACAGTAAGCCAATAGATTGACCAGCGATAAATGTGCATTTAATTAGCATCAATATTCCAGTGAGTGCATCTAATACTATAGAGGCAGTCATTAATTTACCGCAAAATTACCAATGTAAATAATACAATGGATAAACATCAAATTTGGGAAATGTTTGTATGAAATAATTTATTGTTACAGGTAGGTATTATAAAAACTTCCAATGTCGATATGATATTATTTGTAGTCCAACTATTACCTATCAAATACATATTGACCTATGAAAACAGTCTACGCAGATTGGGTTGGTTTGATGTATGGTAGCAATCTACAGGTAGAAAAAGGATCGGAGGTTATTATTCAAGGAAATACGATCGAAGAAGGAAACGGAATATGTAACCTGATTATTTCCCCGCTCGAAACGTAGGAGTCAACTGACCGAAATGGGAGCACTGACGTTGCAATCTTTAATACCAATACGCTTCACGTAACCCCAGCTAGTGATTATTCGAATTACACTGGTAGAGCTTTCGATATGTCCATGTCAAGTATACGTCTGCCATTATCGTGCGATTGACATAAATGTGACATTACCTCCTGCCATTAATACCGTATTGTATCGGAATTATAAGACAACATAAGCAAGGAATATTTACTTAAAATATTATTAACTAAGCGATCATCATGATCGCTTTTTTAATGCATTTAGAATGGCTCACAATAATAAAATAGGTAGATTATTTTGTTTGTGTTACTGAAATTAAGTAAAAATAAATTATAATGTTATTCTTTACTCTATCTATAAAAATAGAAGCAATTGGCGAGGGATTTGTGAAATTATATCTTGATGTTATTCAGTAAGATTAGATGGACGTAATTTGATTTTGAGTTTTTTTTTTGTATACAAAAACCTAATAGGCAGCTTTATATTCCATTCTCAGTGTTCCCAACTAAGCCTACGACTCGAAAGGTCTATTTTTTACCTAAAGAAAAAAGTGCGGGACGTCTTAGGACCTTTTCTCGACGCTATCAGTGTCCTGTCCTGACCATGCGAGTGTATATTTCAGACTTCGTACTTGGGTTTCAGTAATAGGATTTATTGCTATGACCAAGTACAACTAGGCTTCGTTTTCAGAACTCTTAAGGACACTTACCCAAGGAGGACAGTTTGACGTTGAAGTAGTCTTTATAAGATTTGAAGGTCCATTTACTTTTGGATAGAATTTACTTTTTCTTGACAACTTCGATTTAACAACTTCGATATTATTACACAAATAGAAATTGACAATATAATTTGACTCTGACTTTCAATTTCCTAATAACGATAATACAATGTACAGTGTTAAACAGAATTTTTATTTTCATCTTAATATACCCTAACCGAAGCAAATAACTCAAATTATTTACTTTTTACAAAAAAATTGTAATAACTGTAAAATCAACAAAAAGCTGATATGTCTATATTATAAATTTCAATCAAAGTTACGGGAAACTAATCAAAGAAATTAGCATTGGCATAATTAGACGCAAATTAAAATGGGACAAATAACGGCAGGCGTGTTGGCGTTAATTTAATTCCATTCCATAATGACAGATTATGCACATAACTTAAAGACGAAGCCCACAGTTGTGTACGCACACGACACAAAAACAAATTGAAGAATCGATTACTTGATTACTCGTGATTATAAATTTTGCTTTTATATGATATTTTGAATAATGCCGTTAGATATATTGAGAAAATAAAACATTACAAAATAACAACATAATCATTGACTTTAATGTCTTCATCAGTACTTAAATTAATTTATTACGCGTGTAAAACGTAGGTCAACAAAAAATGAACGGGCACAATTTAAAAAAATATATACTTGATTTGGAGACGAGAAGACATCACATTTGCAAAAATTTTGTAATACATAAATTGTAGTTATATCTACATACTTAGATGGTTTTATAAAACGTGTACATATTCCAGAGAAAAACATTTCTACCTAATGTGAAATAGCTAATTAGGACCATCCTGGTAAGACTCTTCTCAGATAGACGGAGCGAGCTGGTATTTGCAGAAAATCGAGTTTTAATTGCCTTCTTGTGTATCTGACCTGCGTTTTAGAATTCAGAAAAATAAAGGTAGTATTTGTTTTGTACGAGGTGCATTGCGGCAGATACATTGTAAGTCAGACTTGCGAGAGGAGACTTAGTAGTAGTAAAAAGTGTATACTAAGTATCAAGACATGACTAAGATAATTTGTTAAAAAATGTACAAGTAAAATGAATATAAAATAAAAATTGATAAAACAAAATACATTGATTACCTTCTTTGTGGCATAGCCTAACCTTATAAGATGTTCACCGGTTGGTAAGTCAACACTGTTCCTCATTATCACCATCTATCAGCACTACTCTATCACCACCCTAGTAGGTCATGAAGATGCGTTGTCGGCCTTTAAAAGCCATTTAAGTCTTTTCTAAAATACCCAAACGACCGTTTTAATCTTTCCAAAATTTCCATAGACTTTATTCAATGGGACCTAAAAGAAAAATGTGGGTGTGCCTTGTCCTTTATATAGACGATTTTTTCAAATACAAAGTTTAGCAAACCTATAAATAGAAGACCACAAAGACCATTCTTTTGTATCGGAGTTGTATGAGTCAGTTTTATTTATTTGTTAACAAAAGTTTAATAGAATGCCGAATCTACGTAATAAGCCATTTAACTACGTATTTTATCGACCTTCAAACATAACATGCCCTTTAAAACAAGTTTGTGGTAATCCTCTGTTTATACGTTTATTCATACTCAATACAAATATTTTTGTTTTTTTTTAACTACATAACAAAATTATTAATTAACTCAAAGTGTAAAACGATTACATATTCATTGTTCGCAGACACATGATTTTCTAAAGCTACAACAATAATCTATTTATGTAGAACTAGCTGTTGCACGCGGCTTCGCCCGTGATTGTCGGTTATTGCGGCAAAAAGTATCAATTCTTGGGTTCGAGTGGGATCAAGCTTATTACATACCAAGTTCATCAATATCAGTTCAACGGTATTGCTGTGTAAGCGTAACAGACAGAATTACTTTCGCATTTATAACATTAGGTATGGTATGAATGGATAAGTTAAACTAAACGATTACAAATATACTGAACACTACTAAATAAAATTGTAATAGGAAGGCATTCAGTTAGCCACAAGCAAATGTTTGCACACGATTGGAATGATTGGATCTGATAATACAAATTGAACCGACCAAATTTCAGAGTTCATCAGAGTATTGCGTTCTAGGATTAGGGAATGCTTTAACAAAATAAATATTGAGTCGTGGTAAAGGGTTCAAAACAATTATTACTTTGTATTATGTATTAATTATATCTTTTATTTAATACTGTCATGAAATTACACGTGAGTTTTTGTCTTTAGTTAAAACCTGGACAGTAAAAGTACTAGCCACAAATACTTTAGTTCCTGCATATTTGGTAAAATCGGATTCATACGTCGGTAAAATTGTATCCAACCCTATTCTCGATTGAAATTGCTTTGAAACTGTTCGAAAATAGCGATAGGTTTACACTCTATCATAGCGGGATCGGAAACCGTTATTGCAAAAGGTGGGCTTCATATTACAAACGTGATATGTTTTTCAAATTGATTTTAGAAGATTAATTTAATAGATGTTATAGTATTAACTGATAAAATGTCATTGGTAGGGCCTAAAGTAAAGATTTATTTAGTAACCATTTTACTTTGTTGACAGCCACGTCGAATTTATTTGTGGAAACATGTCCAACATGTTTGAAAGTTGCAAAGGAAACGTGTCAAGAAAGTCAAGATACGCCCAAGTTGCGTGAACTCGTAATAAAATAAAGTTAACCGCTGACGTGGATGGCGCGCGCCGGAGCCGTTTAGTGGCTCCGCATTCCGCGACGACTCCAGCTTATGAGCCACTGATGACTAGCTTTTTACTTGTAAATGACCCAGTTTGTCAAGTACCGACCTAATACTACGACGTAATCCTTTCAAAAGTTTCCTCTAACTAACACTAACTTCACAATTTATTTTATCTTTGTTTTCCCGGTCGTTCGCTCAAGATCGAATAAGGCCTGCTTAAAAGTTTCCGAATTCGTCTTATCCCGACTTCAGTCGACATCGTAGAGATTAGGCTAGTTCGTATTGATATCGCCAATTAAATGTTTATATATTAGTAAACCAAATGTTTCTCTATCTCGGCATAAACTGTGTACGAGAAAATAAATGTGAATAATTCAATTCAAGAGTAAAACATTTAATTTCTATAGACTCATCTACTTTATTATTATTTTTGAAGTAAACGTAATAGAATAAAAGCAATATTTCTAAAAGCCACATTCGTACACTCGACTTAGATTGATACAAAGAAATTCTCTGTATAATCTTATAAAAGTGATGTGTATTACGTCGACTAGCGCCTAGTACATTCTGGGCGACCTACAATATCGCGAAGTACTCGTCGATTTCGAAGACAATCATCTATTCGGTGAAGCGTGAATGGACCAATAAAATGAAGTGTCAAAGGAAAGGCGCAGTGTCGGCACGGTGTCGCGCGCTGACGTATCGGCGCCGCGCGAGGGGTCGCACTCTAAGGATATTTCTCTAACACTGACAGTCGTACTATTGCGCCATACCAAGGAAAAAGAAACCATTAATATTAGGCACTGGTTCATGCTGTCGGCGACGAGTACTTTGTGAATTACTGCATCGAGAGTCCTGAGTCGGCTGTTGGGAGTTGGGTGGGAGTTTTTGTTATTTTAGCTACATATATTTGTTACACCATTTTAAATGGGTTTTGGGAGTATTTGAACCTTATAAACGGACTGGCTTTATTAGTGCTGGTTCCAAGTATATGTCTTTGGGCTATGTGTTTACTTTGTATACCAGCATTTCTGCGAACGCAAAAGTATAAAGCAAAACTGTAAAGTAGTTTAAAAAACATATTTATGTTTGAAAATGTTTATTAATTCAGGTCTATTTATGAAAATATTGGGTCAATCCATTAATTAAGTATAAAATAAACTAAACAATAAAAGTTATAACAAAACGTTAATGGAAACTCGCCCGGCTTTGAAAGCGGTGGGACAATTTAATTATTAAACTAACTAAATTTTAAAACGAAACCAACAGTTTAATCGGAATTCTGACCCAGTAAGAGCAACAATAAAATACAACAGAAGCATGAGTTTTATTAAAACTTCCCCCACGGAATCAGTTAAACTCCGAGATAAAATAAACTAAGGCTGCGAATATATAC
Source organism: Diachrysia chrysitis (assembly GCA_932294365.1). Lineage (NCBI taxonomy): Eukaryota > Metazoa > Arthropoda > Insecta > Lepidoptera > Noctuidae > Diachrysia > Diachrysia chrysitis. Next base: position 6,045,548 of record OW028645.1, read on the forward strand.
ATATTGAGCAGGAACTGATTCATAAGTAATGGTTATAGGAATGATAGTGGGACGGCGCACAATAATGTAAAATTGTTGATTAAAAAAATCGAAAGTATGGTGATGCCCTAAAAAATACTTCCGATGTCATCAATCATTAACAAAAACAAGAAATATTTTCTAGATAATATAATAAGCATACCTCTACTGACTAGCAATAAACTCTAGAATATTTTACTATAATTTAAAAGCTGTTATAAGTAATATAAGACCCTTCAAAATGAATCTCATACGAGTAAAATACACAGTTCCCTGAGATATATTTAACTACTTTACACACTTTACACAAGTTTCAAACGTTACCAACCTGGATCCCATAAACAACGGGGCGGAGTGGAGCGCCGGTAACGTGGCAATTAGTTAGACAGCTTGCCAAACAAGCCCGGGCTTGCAGCCTGCCGCTTGGATGTTTGCCTGCATCTCACACGCTCCCCGCAACCTATGAATCTAGGTGACTCGAATTGCATCCGTTTATAACTTCACCTCTATCTAATGCGATTCATAGACGGATTGACATTCTCTTAAGCGCAAACTCCATCTTTCCTTATTCGCTTTCGTTGTCACCTCCGTTCTTATGAACAGTCCCGGGTAATATACATTAAATATATTTCGAGTGCTGAAGTAGATTATTTTGTAAGAGATAGATATTTATAAGGGCTCGTAATTAGCTGGCCCATGTAAGTTACGGTACAGAGGGATTTATGTTAGTGAGTAAAGCTTGCTTTATTGAATTTAGGTTAATTAATATATGAAGCATAATAGGGATGTTGACTGAATATTTTATGTCCGCCGTGTTGAATAAAAAATATTAGATACGTCTTCTTTTTTTTTGTTTACGTAACCAAAAGCGCACGTCAATACATTCATTTAAAATTGCGAATGTGACGTCATTAGTCCTCACCCCTGAACTTTGATTGGCTTTTATCTCCTTAGATTTATGTATATTGAAAAAGAAAAAAAACACGTCTCTTAATTTTGTTTTTGTCTCATATCCAGTCAACATGCCTTTGGTAGGCACCTGTCAACTTATGGATAGTTTACTACGAATAGAAGTTCACCATAATTATGGTATGTACGTTAAATATAATACTTGAATGAATGGGCAAGATAGTCATCTCATTAAGTACGGTCTTGTGTGTTTTGTAGTTACGGCAAAGACTAGGCCGTGTTTCTTTTCCCGAGCGTGATATAAAGAGTTTATTAATGTAATTACACAAGCAAGGGGCAGTGTCAACATTACAGCGATCTTCGTGCAAACGGTGATCGACCGATCTTAAGAAATAATAAATATTTTTCTTATTGTTCTTGTAGTAATTGAGAACTGTATAAAATACTAATAAATAAGTAGGTATTATAAAATGTTATAATTTTGCCTAAACAATAGAATTATGGCCTACTTATGTCAGCCTCATGTTCTCGTATCTGGGACTTTTAGTCGACATACATTTTTACTTTTACAATATTATCGTTAAAAGTGTATCTATATCTAATCCAGAGTTCAACCACTTTTAATCCGCGAGTTGTATTAAAAATAATATAGAACAGATACACTTAAAACGGTAGCGAATTTTATTGTACATATCATACGTATTCATCTGTTTTATTAAATAATTCCAAAACACAAACCAAAGTTACATTCTAATAAACTACAATTGAAACCAAACATGCAATAAAATTTAAATGCTGAGAAACGCAAATTTATTTTAAACTTAGATTTAGAATTAAATTAAATGTGAAGTCGAAAACGAAAAAGAAAATTATGAGTCGAATAGATTAGGCAGTGGGAAGGCGCGAGCGATGCGGGCGGGCTGGCTTGCGCCGTCGACGCGGCGACGGGTGCACGCGGCCCGACCATTTATTGAAAGTCGGAGGCCAGCGCGTGAAGCCATTAGTCCTCTACACGCCTGAAAAAGTGTCGCTTTCGCTGAAACATTGCGCCAGGGCGCGCTATTCAATTGGCGAATGTATTTTATTCGGAGCCAATCGATCTTCAGACAACAAAACGCATACCGTGAATAGAGTGTCTCGCGAGGCGATAAATCACCGACGTCTACGATACGTTTAATGAAAAGATCTTTCTGCTATCGCCCTGTTTTATTACTATCGAACGAGACTTTGTTCGTTTCTCAAAGAAATATATAAACGTACATAATAGCGTCTGCAAGAGTGCCGATTCCGAAGCGCTGCAACTGCAAAACTTTGCTTCGAACACGCCGTTTGATTTGTAGTTCTGTCCGTCGTTCGAGTTCTAAAGAAAATATAGAGCGGATAATGGGAAAATATTACCCCACTGAGTGACGAATGGGTCAAATCTCATACTCAATACGGAAATCCACCTTTCCGCACATCGTTTTTAAATGCACATTTTTGTAGTTTAAATTTTCAAATAAGTTTTACTTTGTTTCAGAATGGTTTATGGTCACTTGAAATTATGTGAAGACCTTAGAAAATGGTAACCAGGTTCAGAGGTAACTCAATTTAGATGTGACTAAGAGGAGTACAATATTAGGAAAGTGTGTTTAAAAATGAAGGAGAGTATGGGGAAGGCACGCAAGAGCCGTCAGGAGGCGGTCGTGACATGACGTGTGGGCGACACAACGCTCGCTCCACCAACATGGCTTCTCAGCTCGCCGCAATCATATTGTGGCTCGGAGGAAGTGAGTATTAACTTAGCTTTGACGACAAACACACTCTGTTACTTTAAAAATTAATAATACAGCACAATACTGTTATTCACCAAAATCAATTTAAAATGGTTTTGATATTAGTTACTACATTTTTTGTAGGTTGAATACGGACAAGACGTATTAGTATACCTACTTAAGTATAGTTTCATGCAGAAAAAACACTATTGCCATGCTTGTTTTCAACTACTTGATAATGACACAAATGTCATTCACTATCACAAACATTGTTTCTAAACACATTTTCACTTTGCACTCTCACTTTCCACTCCTCCATCCTTATTAGTATTCATTATATAAGCACAAAATTTCCTCAAAACCGGTTTTTTTATGTTTTTAAACAACAACCTTATTCAAATATACGACATATTTGAATGAGGGTCGCCTATATATATACCTACATTTAATTTATTATTATATATACAATAAAAAATGAAAGATATTTAAGAGTCTAATCTCAGTAAGATATCTAATCTCAGATCATCTTAGATCATAACGAAGCAGCATTTAATTTTGTAAACATTTCTTTTATGTCGCCAGCCAATTGTAATCGGCCTATAAGCCTCTGTCACGGTGAACGATTGACCTTGGCAATACCCACTTTTATTTTAGCGCCGTTTTTATTACTCTAAGCCATTCTTTAGACTTATGAATTTCCTCATCGTTTGTATTATTGCTATTGCCAATACTTTTTCCTCTTGAATTTTTCTATTCTTCCTTTATCCTTCAATGGAGTAGTCATTTAATTAAAATTCCAATTTTATTTCCGCGTTCATTTTTACTGTTCGGGAAAATTACAGATACATGGAATATATGAGATTATGTAAATTATTCGAAACCGTCAGATTTCCGCATTCATCAAAGAAAATATACGTATTGAATAAGATCTTTCATATCCTAACATGGAATAACTGTACGGAGTGATGAATTATTAAAATCACTCCAGATACAATCGAGTTTCGAATCCAATCCCTTAAGTAAAGCTGATTATCGGGATCCTCCGAAGACCGGGCGATCCTCGAAAAATTCTGTAAAGTGCCAATCTCTTTCGGTATGGAAGATGGGTAAAATTATTGGCTCGGAACACGCAGCATTCATTTATTATAAAGCGTAAGTCGAGCGGGTCCGAGGCACGGCGCGACGCTAGCACATCCCTGCGTACTACCTTAACTAACTTCGCAAAACTTCCCGTAAATTATTCGCCTCCTTGACATTTATGGCTAACTAAGAGAAATGTATTTGAAAATTAAGTAACCAGATTACGACATCGGTATTGTTGATGAGACGGGAAGTTCCGCCCCATAAACCTATTTTTTCGGATTAAATTTATGTAGAGAAGGTTGGGGTTGGAACTTTATACCTTCATCGCCGACACTTTATTATCATTACAATAAAGTTAGTTATTCATGAAAATTTTAAATAAAAACATGGTAAAAACCTTTGCTCTTGAATTAATTTTCAATTCTGTCAGTTATTAACCTTTTTGCAAAAGTCAGTTATCATCAAATCATATATAATATCAAATTTCTCACAAATAATCGTTATTTACCTACAGTTGGAGTTTCCAAAATACGCAAGTTTTCTTTACATTAAATTCGTGATTGCATAGGGCTATGTTATGTAATCGGCAGATTAGAAGCAATTCAAACTTATTTTTATTTGGACTACCTACTTTAGTAGGTTAGGTAGGTTGTAACTTACGTCAAATCTTCTGTTTAGTCTGGTCCCAAGCAGTGATGGGATTGGCTTCCAGTCTTTCCGGATTCAGCTACCGTATTGAACATAGAACAACTGCCTATCTGACCTCTACGACCCATTTTACTGGGTAACACGGTACCCCATTATAAGACTGGTAATCACAAGGACTGTCAAAGATCAAGGTGTGACAGCTGTGAGAAGTCTCGGTATGTTTACAAATGGTCACCCACGGATCAACCACGGCGAGCGCGGCCTTACCTTTAATGCTGATCAAACCGTACGGAAGCCATGAAACTCTCTAACCAACATTTACGTCAAATGATATATTTCATATTTGGCTGATTGAAAAGTATAATAGACATTATTCAGTCAAAATTTCTGTGAAAACGTTCATAATTATATTTCTATAATATATATTTATTATATTAATTCGTATTAATAATGTAAAATGTTTTAATAATGTAGCTCAAGTCTCATCAATCGAATTTGTTACAGTTTGTTAAAGTAAACCATATATTATAATCGATCCAATAAACAAGGGTCAAGACATTGATAACATACAATATTTTATCTAGACGTAAACTGATACTTAGTCCTTACATTAAATTGTACGTCAGAAATGGATCGAGTAATATCCATTCTAAGAACAATATGATATCAATCAGAAATATGGTCATTTGAAAGCATACCTATTTACCGAATATGAATATGGTATGATTCTTCGTTTAAACTTGGAAGAAAATGGTAGTCTCATCATGAGAAGTGTGTTCCAGTGCACAGTCCAGAGCGGAGATAGCAGAATGAGTTGGGCTCCTTCCAAAAGATTACCCTAATATTGTACAAACGGACGGACCTACTTGAAGGGTATGCAGGGGGAAATTAATAGGACATTCATTTTTGAATTCAAATCACAAGTAATTCTAGTAAAAAGACAATCACAATGATTAGTAAACTTGGCTGTTTCTGTGTTCTCTGTTCGGCTATAAAAATTACAATATGTATGAGTCTGCCATATGCATGACAATGATAGTATAGCAGATGAAAACGAGGGACGTTAAAATCAATCTATGCGGAAATATAAAAGCAAGCGTTGACCTAGCTTTTGTCTTTTATTCGTGCTAATCTTAAGGCCGACTGGTCTGGCTCAATTGTTTTAGTATTCAATGGAGTATTTGTAAAGGGAAATTTACAAGTAACATAATGTGTTAAGTAAAAATGTACTTATTATTGTTGGGTTGATAACTTTTGATAGTGTTATTGTTATATCTATGTAATAAATTAGTGAGTTGAGATTAATCAATGGGAGGTCGTTCCTTTAGGTCTATACCTACCTATAAATAAAGCAGTAATAATAAAAAAATGCTAATCTTGTATTTTCTCGTTTGAGTACCTAATATCTCTACCATGTAGTTGAGGAGCTTGTTGCATTTATTATTCATTGCATATTACGCTAAGTAGTTAAAGGAAAACATACTATACTATACCAGTAATAAAATATGGATAGTCCAATTTATTTTCGTAAAAAAAAACCTTACAAAACCTCTGCGACAAATGAAAGAGTGTTATTAAAATACCAGAGAATTTTCAGTATACATTTCTTTATATAAAACTTTCTAATTAGTGTTCATAAAAACGCTCGTCATTCGTGCAAATATTTCAGATTTGCGAACCCCACCGAGAACAGCTTAACATACTCCAGTAAATCGAAAATTAAACCCGCATTATTTACCGCAAAAACATACGCTTGCCAAACACCTAAATACACTTTTATTCTTATTTAAACATAGGTCAAAGGTGAAATGAATTCATCTCATATAAATATTAACTCGCACCGAGATGAAATATTATGATGTGGCTGGAACCGTAAATTGAATTTGGTTACATTGTAATGAGTTCATGTCGACGGGAATTGTGTATTGGCTTGATCTTGAATTCGATCACGTACCGTTCACTTGATTTATGTATTCCGACCACCTTTAGTATAGCTGAAGGCCAAGATTTGATTACTTACGTCGAGCTGAAATTCTGCTCGGCAAACCTCTAACGGATCGACCGCAAAGTTACCTACTTATAAGAAATAGGGACCGTAGAAATAAAATTGCTTTAAGGTGCACGTTTCACAAATAAATGGTTCCTTTCGTGCTGCAATTAATGACGTAGAGAAAGGTGAAACAAGGCTAGCTTCAGACCTTTCCCCACCATCTCTGAGTTCCACGTACTACTCTGAATTAGTTTATTTGTGTGAAATACAAGTACATAACAGTTTACAAAATGCAATTTGTTAGCACTTGTGAGAAAATAAATGTTCTTGGTATCATATGACATTCTTAGATTAGATTTACCTAATACGGATTTTTTGAATATATAATATGGATAAAAATAATTGTTTAATAATAACTTGGTCCGCTTACGGTTTGCATAAATATAGCCTACAATATTCAATTGTCCTAAAAGGCTAATAAGCTATTATTATGTTAATGGGACTATCAGTATTGTCTTCAACCTTAATATTATACATAATATCTTTGACTAAGTTTGATAGAGGATAAGAGAACCTAATATTCTCCACTATTATTCAGGTTACATGGTAAGCAGTCGACGTTTACCGACTATTGTGTTCCTGATCTATATACCTGTGTGAATATCGTTGTATGTATAGAGGTGATGATAGGATTTTGCTCTCAGGACCGAAAAGCAGTACAGCCGTAACGCCTTAATATATTATTACAACGAATAATAGACTTAAACTGCTATTTTATTTAAAACTAAATAGTTAAATGATTGACAGTTTTTTGTTTATTCATAATGTTTAAAGTAATTATAAGTGACCAAAAGTGAGTGGTTTGACCAATATTAAAGTTTAAGCCGCGTTTGCCACGGTTGGTCCGTGGATGGGCTTTTAAAAATATACCGAGACCCCTCCGTGCCTCGGCAAACACGTTAAATCGTTGACCCCGACTGTCATACGTTGATTTTTGGCACTCGTGAAGTCATTATAATTCTGACAACCATTCTTGCCATGGGATTCTGTGTTACCCCGTAAAATGGGTTGTGAAGGTCAGATAGGCAGTCACTCCATGTAAAATACGTAATTTAGCTGAATCCGGTAAGACTTGAAGCCGACCCCAACGTAGCTTGGTAGAATGCTAGGCAGAAGATAGTGATTTTTCACGCAAACATGTAACGAATAAATAAAGCATAATTAGAAATATATTTGCTGATTACTATCCTCATAACAATGGTAAATTTATATCTTCGAATGAAGCGATTCATATAATAATTATTGAACTTCACTTGAAAGTTCGTTTGATCATATTTTATCCACCCATAGAATATAGCAAATACAAAATCGAATTCGATAATAATTATCGATAGAAATAAGTAATGCTACATCACTAGTAGAGTATGGAACGCGGCGTGCAGCGCTCGTAAGATAAAGTTTTCACAGTACTACGGTATCGTAAACTGTACATTACATTACCTCGAGATAGTCCACAAGTTATGCGCAAAAAGATGTATAAAATCCATTCAAACCATTATTTCAAGGCAAAATAATATTGACCCTGATTCAGATAAGAAAAGTACTGTTGTTATTGGTACAATATACAAATCGGTTGGTATAACAATTAAAATAAGGTCAAAACTTTTGTTAATGTTCTGTCTTTTGTTAGTAACGAGCTTTCATTTATCCTAAAGTTTTGAACCACTGAATATTTTTCCATTTTCAAACCACGAAATTCATTCGTACTTAAAAAAATCTACTACGTATTTGGTAAACCTACTATACGATATACGTAAAAAAAACGTGAACATACGCATTAACGCATGCAAAGCGAATAACTACTTGTAATTAAATACAGACATAGAGTTTGAAGATCAGTCAGCGACCTCTATAGCTTATTTGGTAAAGCGACTTGTGCGTCTAACAGTAGTCGCTGGGTTGTGTTCTGCCTTAAGTTTCAAATGTTTCCTTTCTACTATATTAGTACTACCTTTTTTTATTGTTACGGGATGAAAATCTTATGACTTCAACCCACGCCGAGGGCACAACGCGAAATGCGGATATGTCGGACTTGCACTGACTAAAAACACCCTGGTCCTGTCCTTGCCTTTGCCGGAGTCCCTGGTTCGCTAAAGCATGCTCGGCGGGGTTCCGGCGATATTTTTACTAGCTTACCCTGCAAACGTTGTTTTGCTATATAAATTTGTCCAAAAAATATAAATTTTGAAGAGACCCACTATTATCAGCTGGGGTATAAAAATAGCCTACGATCTATTCTTAGACATACATTTCATAAAAATCAGTCAAGCTGTTTCGGAGAAGTTCCATAAAAACACTTTCTGTGCTCGAGATTTATAAATATTAGAAGATTGAATTTAAATAAACACAGTTACTTGGTCAAACATAAATATATAAATTATTTGTATTTAATTATAAATATATAATTTAAACAATAATGCGAACGATAGCATTCATTCTTTCACAATTTATTACTGCTGATTAATTTTAATAAGTTCATATTCAAGTTTTGATTCTATTTTTGTAGCAAAGACAAATTTTAGATGAATGACGTCGTAACCCCGATTTTGTAAGAGTTCGTAGCTCCAAAATAACCGAATATATATAAATAACATTTTGTTTGTAACATAATTCGAGTACATTTCTAGCTAACAATGTGCTTGTGGCTATTCGGGAAAAAGGTTCGGTACTATTTAATATGTATGTCCACCAATGTCAACCTATCGACATATAAAGGGTAGTTAAACGTGGATTTTCTGAACCGTACTATGAATGCCTTACGTAGGTATGGAACTTGGGATAGATGTACGCAACGTGATTTTTAAGTCCTTTACTGGATACTTTTGACCATTCTTCCGATCCCTTCAGTGCTTACAACACCCACAGGATGGGATTGGGTATATTCTGATAACAGACAACATTGAAGCTAGTTTGAATACACCTGTGATCGTTATCCTACGTCAAATTGCGGTAGCTTTGATCGTTACACCACAACCTTTATAAACTCTTTGTGAGGTAAAAATAGTGATACGCATGACATAGTCGTTTAGATAATATTTATAGAGACCTAAATGTCTCGTATGGATTTATCGGTTCTCGTAAGTCACTACGCCGGAAAATTGACGTATTACCCTACAAATATACACAATTCCTTGATAACGTACACCAATACAAGAGAATAATTAATGTAAACATTGGCTGATAATTTTACACCAAAACCGATTTTCGTAAAATATTAGAATGGATCTAAGCGTTGTTATTGTATTATGTATTGTAGTTAAGTGTTATATATTAAAAAAAAATTAAACCTTGACATTATCATTTGGATTTAAATTTAAATGGAAAATAAGAACATGCTCCTGGTTTTAATCACCGAAATCTTTCTAGTTTAAGGAGTGTAGCTTTTTCATGTTATTTTTTTTTTTGAGCTAGTGGTATCTGTTCTTGTTGGCCAAGGACAAAAACCATATACGTTGAAATATCTAAAACTAAACCAAATAATTAATGTCTAGATGTTCCCATATTTACACTTATTAATTAATGTATAACCACGTTTTTTTTGTTTTTGGCCTTACATTTGAAGTAACTATGTTAATAGGAAAACTATATGGACAACTATCATGTTACCTTTTCAAATGATGTGTTTTAATGCGAAGTATTGCATGCAGGCGTGTTAGGTCTGCGTGACATCCAGCTGAGTGTGCCCGAGGCGGTGGGGGTCGGCGCCAGCGCCACGCTCGGCTGCCGCTGGGCGCTGGACGTGGGGGAGGCGCTCTACACCGTCAAGTGGTACCACGGAGCGCAGGAGTTCTTCCGCTTCGTTCCCAAGGAGCTGCCCAACACGCGCGTCTTTTCACAAACAGGCATTAGTGTAGATGTAAGTTAACCAAACCACTCAACTAATCTATTTATAAGTATAAGAGTAAAAAGTTTGAAAATACATTCAATCCATCACATAACTAACCCTAAACTTGCACTTTACATTTTATTATTATCCTTGTATAAACGATAATAATAAAATGTAAAGTGCACGTCACAATATTCGCCTTTAATTTTCATTAAGTGCTTAACAGAGTAAAATAGGGCAATAAGGTGACTTTTCTACGCAAATGGCTTGGTGGTGGCGAAACTATAAACAACGTCATAAGTGTTTATTATAATAATAAATATAGGCCAATGGCTTCGCGACATCTTAGTAGTTCGTTAACTGCCTTCGTAAAGAGGGTTAAAAAATCACTTACGAATCTCGACGAGCGGCCGCCACGTTAAACCTTTAGCTTCTGGCACATCGCCATATCTGAACTATTACATTGTGCCAAAATAATACATTAAAAACCCTTTCAGAGAATAACGTATAGTCAAAGTTTGCATCGAAGCTTCATCGGGTGTAAGTCGCAACACTCGCGCCTCAAAATGCGACATAGCCCTTGAAAATCGGGTCAGACGTCTCTTGAGCGTGGGACAGGCATGATTTAGTTCGGCGGTTTCTCAAAGTGGACCGAGTTTCCGTAAGATAGATCGAAGCTTTTAGCTCAATTTGACTTCCTACCAGCTGCGTACGGTAAAGAGCACACGGCTCCTTGTAATAGGATTACTCGCAGATTCACGTATAAATTACGCATGAACACATTCCCTCGGCCACTATCCGAAATCAATGAAGTACTTATCATTTTGACGCGAAAACTATATTTCTAAAACGAACAGATTTGTCTGAATGTGAAATATAATATGGTCTCTGTAATCCTTCTCATAAAATTTAGCTTTATAAATAAAACGTACGATAAACCCTACATCCCCTTTCAATAAAATATACTCGTGAACATCCTTTGTTTACAGTCTAAAACTTCATCTTCAAGTTTTTCAGAGTATCTTGTGAACAGAACAGGACTAATATAATTTAGGCGAAGAGTTTGTGTGTGGTTAAAAGCTTCTCCAAAATAAGGAAATCGAACTCCCGAAACTTTGTTACGAAAGTATCACAGGTTTATAAAACATTTTCCGCGACACGGCACCCTTATCGCGAGCTTATTTGGAAACATCATATTCGTATCAGCGAGCGCTCGCATACTTTTTACCATATTCTAGTGTCTTGTACGAATACTGTGAAAGCCCATTTCAGTAGATCATTTCGATTCAATATTTATTGAGAATCATGCTTGAATAGAGAAGTAGGTACTTGTTGGCATTTATGTACATTATTTTTAACGTAATAAAATTGCTTATTCATTATTCAACCGGGGTAAAGGACTATTTTATTTATCAAATGAATCTTTCCATTCAATTGATAACATTTATGAAAATAAGTTATACTTGTTTGGAAAAAAGTAAGGGAGAAAATAATTACAGTTTTACATCAATAATAACTATCATTACCTATTGCAATTCCGAAGAAGAATATAAATTCTTATCATGTAACTTAAACAAACAAAATAGTAGTTAATTTTTACCATATTTTTTTTGTCGAACAAAGTTTCTGTATTTCATTTTTTTTGTAGTGTTTAAACCTTAGGGTTTATTTTATGAACATACACAAGATACTATACCTTACCTACACTACAACGAAAGGTAAAAATAGAAGGAAGCACTTGACTTATCAAAACGGCTGATAAACTTGATGTACATTTTTGAGAGTGTCTATTAAAATCCAAAGTACAAACTCCATATTATTATACACAATGTATTATGTGGTGCAGGTGTCGCGGTCTGGCGCGCAGCAGGTGGTGTTGCGGGGCGTGTCGCGGGGGCTCAGCGGACGCTACCGCTGCGAGGTGTCCGCGGATGCACCCTTCTTCCACACCGTCTACAAGAGCGCGTTCATGAGAGTTGTCGGTTTGTATAAATAATAATTCACACATATTAGAACCTGCCCCCAAATTTGTGTAACATGGTTTTTGTGTTGTGTCAGTGGAGTGCTAAATACATATAATAGTAATACCGTATTGGCACGCCGTGTAAAATATTTGTTATACTACTGGTCAGTCTAGAACATGACCTCAACACAATTACATATACCGGACGGCTACGCGGGACGTCGACGGCAGCAGACGGCAGACGGCAACGTCATAGCTGACGAAGTAAACATATTCATTTCTTGTACTCTGAGTGGACTCGCGAAGATAACAATACATTTATGGCCTTATTTATAAAAATCTCGACAGTGATCAGCAATAGATTAGCAGATTCTTATATACTTATATCAATTTTTCTATAGAGAATTGGAATTTAGAAGTTTCTTAGCAATCGCTTAACATCGTCCAGATTTTTATAAAAATACCATTATTTATTAACACTAATTAAAATTTAAGAAACCTTATAATATCAAATTTGATTTAGTCAGGATATTGTTGTTGATAAATAAATAAAACAGGAAATAAACGGTAAATAGAGAAATACCTTCTAATAAATGAAAATAAATAAATAAAATACCTCTTTCATTATTTGTTTAATGTTACTGCGGAAGCGAGCTTTTGCCCATCATAATATACTTACTCTACAGATGAGCGGTGTTAGACTACTAAAGGCAGAGTAGAAATGCGTCAAATTTACTTATGGCTTTTCTATCATAAAGCATAAGTCCTTGCTAAAATTAATAGAAAAAAAACCCCATCAAGCCAGAAATAAATGAATTCTTCATTCTCCTTTTTTTACAATATAAATTGCGTTAGCCGATAATTTAGTTTAACTATCTACGGTATACCTACGGATTTATATGCAGTAGCAATTTAGAATAATCTGTTCGTGTTGATTGCTAATATCGAAACTCCCAATGGATTTGTACTAACGATCTAATCGGCACCTCTCCTAAGCACTTAAGTTTCTTTGCTTCGCTTGGATTACGATTATGATAGCCTAATAGGTCGACTAGGAGTGCTTATGTATGAGATTCATGTAAACGCATACATTAAACAGATACTAATTACACCTATTACGTAAATGGTAACTGTTAGTTTTCGCGTACATTCTTGGCACAAGGTGTTAATTTATTTTGCCTAATTTGTTAATATTGTGTATATACATATGTGTCAGCATTCAGAATTATCCTTAATATCAAAATTAAAAAAAAAACCTTCTTAAAACCGTGCACATTATCTCCGCTCATGTAAGTCAAACTTAAAACAATTTAAATAAAATGGAATTTAGTCTAAATTTGAAAATGTTTTATTTGACAGTAAACTGAAACTTTGCTCTAATAACGATATCAAGTTTTCGCTACAGTTAATTGCAGTACTAAAATACAGTGGTATGTATACCTATGGTGTATGGCGTATACCTATACGTATACGTATTCGGGGCCTTTTTCCAAAGTTCATAATTGAGTTAGTAGTCAGTGTAATAGTTATATTGAATTTTATTTATACTGCCCGCATCTCGCTAGCCTACCAACGCCACTAACTGAATACGCACCACAACATATAAAAACCTCTTTTTTTGTTTATTCTGTTTGCAGATTGAGTTCTGTTGACGTAATAGGACAAACCTTGTTATTGTTATTTTATAAAATCTTTCTACCATTCGAAATCCGTTTTATGTGCTGCGAGAATGAAGTGTCCTAAAAACTAAACCAAATTTGAACACCTACTAATATAATACTTAAACTACCAAGCATATTTAAAAAATAAAAGCTATTTGCACTCTTTCTCTATTTAATACTAGCTGTCCCCCGCGACTTTGTTCGCGTGTTTTAGTTTCAACGGTTTTTCATTATTGCAACATTTTTCATTTATGCTCCGCGCCTATTGGTCGTAGCGTGATGTTATATAGCCTATAGCCTTCCTCAATAAACGGACTATCCAATACAAAAATAATTTTTCAATTCGAATCAGTAGTTCCTGAGATTAGCGCGTTCAAACAAACAAACTAACTCTTCAGCTTTATAATATTAGTATATATTAATACTAATATTACATAATAAAATTTTCAAATTTTTTATTTATTTTTACTTCTTGTGTTTAATATTAAGATAGTTTTGCGAAATAAAAATAAAATCAATTTTCTCAATATGACAACAAACCAATATATTTATAATTTACATGCACTGTCATCATGCCTATTAGTCCTATTAAGCATGATAATAAGGTAGAAAAAATACACGTATTTTTTAATCAAATCAATAAAAAAATATAAAAGATAAAAAGTTCAGGAGCGGGGTCGTGTGACGTCACTTCTACTCGCTCCTTGATACATTTTTGTCACAGACACTTATTCCTATTCACTGTATCTTTGTAATTTTTTGTAAAAGATACGAAAGAAAAAGTACGTGTCTAATATTTTTATATTATCTAACTGTCGGGTATATGATATATTTTCGTGATTATTTGGCCTAGTTAGCCACTTCTAAAACAGAGTTAATACCATTTCACAACGTAACATGTTCAAACAAATTATTAAACCAATGTTCATAGATATTTTTCAATTTGGGATTCAAAACCAATTAGCGTTAATGCTTAATACCTACCCACTTGTAGAATATAATTAAAAAAATAATTACGGTTTTAAATAGGGCTATAAGTTATAATCTGTAAGAAATACTGAAGCCTTTCATTGCCCAACGTTCTTTCTGCCTTGACGTTCAATACATTCTAAACGTTGAATAAATGAGAAATTATTTATACACATTAAAGTAAACGATTTATATAGACTTAATAACCTCTTAGAACTCTTTATTCTTTTAAAAAAATGTATTACAAAAATTGTTAGCAATACAATATTTTATGAAGCGTCTTTGTTTTTTATAACGCCTAGAATTGAAATTCATTATTTTTAAGAAGCTTAGCCTAAAGTAAATTGCTAAGGTATTACGACTTCACAAGAGGTTATGATTGACTGAAGTATTTTCCAATCTTATATTTTTTAAGCTTATTTGGAGTGCAAGTGGAGATTTCCATGCGTCATTAACATATTGTCAGACCAATTTAAATAAGATATTTCTGATAAGCCGTCTGAACGTCACACATGAAATATTTTTATAGGTGAAGCCTAAATTTCTTCAGTACCAAACCTTTTAATTGTCATTAAAATAAGCAATCATACTTTGAAGGGAGACGTATATGACGTAATACAATAATCACACTGTGTCTTTGTTTTAACAATGGTATAAATAACACTAACAATCCCGGCGCGGCTCCGTGCACTCCCAAATCGTAAATCAGAACTATTGTTAGGCAATAAATGCGAGGAATCGAACACAAGGGATGTTTGATTAAGGTTTATCTTGGTTAATTTACGGTTATTGAGGAGCTTGGTTGTTCTCGAGTTCTATCTACAGGTACAACAACAAATCTAGCACGACTCGCGTCCGGACCTCATCCCTCATAACCCTTTATAATATGATTCGCGAAGTTGTTTCATCCTAACCATCTTACGATTTAATCAACACAAACAAACTTGCTGTTACTTGCTACTGACCTGGAAAAGGGAAAACATAAACTTTACCATTTCGGCTCTCAGGAATAATACGCCTTTGGGCTAAATAAAATAAACTCAATTAGCTTTCTCCCTCCTCGTAATTCGAAAACAGTCAAAAAGGTAACGAATTGTTATTTAAAAATTTAAGGTACCTACTACTCTAAATATTTTACTCTTATTTTATGTAATCCTGCAGATCTATAAAATATTTATTAAAATAATTCAACGTGAAAGCGTTAACAAAATTTCTATTTTTAGCAACGTTTTTCTACCGACCTTAAAAGGGACTACATTGCTGCTTTATTTGGGTACAATAAGCCTTTTTATTTCGATTAAACCAAATCTCTTTGAATACCAGTAGGTAACACAGAGTAAGTGACGTTAACCAGAATAATAGCAATTTTTAAGTCCGAAAGCTATCTGTCTGACTTTTAGGCCTTTGACTGTCAAGCGACTTATCTATTTTATTAACACAAATAAAGCGACCGACGTCTCATTTGATAAACCAAAAAGGATTTGATGTAAAAAAGAACGCTTTATAAAAGTATTTTTTTTACGAAGCTCTAAAATTTGACGACGATTCAGTTTAAATTTATGTTCCTTATTTTACCCTGGTGCTAGTTTAAATGTCAAATGGTTTTAATAGTATCTCTCATAGTATATTACCGGGATTGTAAGGCCACCTCCCGTGAAGTTTCACACCGGGTACCGCATTTATTATCGTCGAGCTCCTTGGTTTTGACGCCGAACTGTTTCACGGCGCTCCTGCTTCACGAGGCCAACGCTACGCAATCAAAGTCATAGTAGATTTGTGTTTTAAACCTTTACTTAAAATATTAATGATGTATAATATACATACCTAATAATATACATACCTAATATAAAATAACTATAGGTACCTATTCTAAATATACCGATTTATTAATCATTTGTTAGACTAATGATTTATAAGTAGGTACTTTATGATGTCATTGTTGCGAAGTCAATCAATAACATGCCTTAATAAACACGAATGTGAATGAAAATGTTTTACAATCATCACATCGGCCAAATTGAAACACAATTCAACTAACTACTCTCCCCGGCCCATTCTGAGAACAACGAATGTATGGAATACATTTCCACGAACTCCCCACCCGCATAAATAAACCATGCGCAGGATACAATACTGCTGACAACTGAGTAAGCAATATGCGTGTTGATACATTTCCGATGCATTCGTAAGTCTCGGGTTCGCTGCACTCATACAATGCCGGGGATTAATACGGTTATTGCGGTTTTAATAGCTCTACGCATGTTTCCTTTTTTGTCGCAACTTTTTCTATTGGTTTGTTTTTATTGGTTTACCAACAATTATTAATATGTTTTTAATTGATTGTTTTTTAATTTGAATTGACATCTACTCACACTTACTTGGAAGTCGGTTTTTTGCATTTATGGGTAATCAACGCAAAGTTTGTACAAAATAATAATTTTGTACATAAACATTTTTAGAATCTTAATCAATTTTCTACTCCAGAAGCATGTTTATGTTAATACTTAGTACCTACTAGTAATTAGTTTTCATTGTTACAGTAACACTTGTACAAACAAAACGAAAATAATTAATAAAAATTCTTATTCTTTAGGTGCCTATACAAACACTGTTTACCTAATGATCATTTTTCGAAAATATTAATAATGCTTTTAAGTATATCATAATTATAATCTGTCTTAATCAAAGCACGGGATTCAAATAATCAGTGTAACATTATAAAACCATTTGACGTTTAATATTTCACACTTAATTCATGTTCTTCGTTTTATTTGTAAGACACGGGATACTTGGCACGGCTCCGTTATTCGAAAATTTAAGAATTTCGTGCGTTTATACGTAAGGCTGTATGCTGTCAACTGTCGCTCTATTGAATATCCTTGTGACGTATTTTTGGATTGAAGCCATGTTGATGAAATTGCTATCCTTTGCATTTTGTATATTTTTGTATTTTAGATTAACACAATTCTAGTGTCAGCCCACTATATTATGATGATTTTTTACTGTCAAATCAACTACGTAAGCTAAACAAGTTTGTGAAGAACATTATAAATACGCCTTAGATCTACGATGATGACACCTAATTCTACCGTACGACTTATCTTTCACCAATAATCGTAAGTAGGTACTTCGAACTACATATAGAATGAAAACAAAATTTGTTTTCTCAACAAAGTAAGTCGGCTTTTAGCAAAATCTTGATGAATTAAATAAATACTAAAATACACCCACTGCGGCCAAATTAAACGAGGTGCTGGAAAACTCCTTGCGTCGCCATTAAGTAGAATTGGCAAAAAGCGACAGAACAGGAATGTAAACACTTAAAACTTTGCTCGGCGCGGAGTTCCACCGCCTCGTCGTAATAGAGGGCGCTGCTGGCAAACAAAAGCACGCCGAGTTTTAGTTTGAGCCGCCATTTTGTCCGTTCGGAGGTTTAACCGCTTTCTACGAAATTCGTGGGCAAAATGGAACTGGCGCGTATGGAAGATGAATATGCAACGTCGACGTCAACGCGCATTGAAACGCGTGCCGCCGCGACCTATGTAATTTATTGCCATCTATTAACTATTCCTTTGCTCTGTGCAGTATCCTTGTTTACAAGCCAGTTTCAGTGAACAAACGAACAATAATTCTGTTCAATTTTCATGTCGGAGTGGCAATTTAATTAGTCTGTAGAGTCAGCTGCGACGTAAATCACCTTGTGCAGTCGCAGCGCTCTCGGGATATACAGTAACAACCGGCAGGAGCAAAATTTGTGTGTGCCTCTGCGAGGTGCAAAAACAAAACAACAGCATTTTTGATAAATTAAATTAGCGATTGTACAAAGAGTAGCGAAAAACAAAATACGACTACATAATAAAAGTTGTGTAATATTATTGCTCCGTTTTACAACGGAAATTGCCGTTTCATAATTAGGAGAAAATATAGGTTCATTTAACAATAAATTATGTTCCTATTATATATTTGTGTGCCGACTTTGTTTGCCATATCGCTTTCAAGGGAAAATTTTCATTTAGCTGGACTTATTTATTTATTCATTTCCACGAACACAATTTGGACTAAACCTCGAAAGCTTCTATAGAGAAAATAGGTGCATATAAAACATGGCGTGTTTCATTTCAAATTTCAGGAATTCTAGGTACGGTGAAGTGCAAGTACGCTATTAAAACTATTCATTCATTAAAAAAATGTTTATTTTTCAAAAATTACAGGTTTATAAAAGGTGCATTTTGTATCTACCTATATAAAAAAAAAACTAGACCTCAATGGCGGAATAAATATCATAAATGTATTTTGTATGTAGCATTATTCATAACAAAAAATATTTCTTGATTATAGCTCTATTATTATCACTATAAATACTTCTGTTATCAAAGAAATTTTGATCTTTATAAAAAAATAATAATAAGAACCATTCGGGCTGATTTTTCTTACTCAACTTTCGAAAATATTTTTTATAAATAGGTATAACAAGTTATTATATTATCAACACTACAGTTATGTATCTCGGGACGTAATTTGTAGTGCTGCAACTAAATAACCAGTATTTCAGAGTTGCCGGAGGCGGGGCCGAGCGTGCGCGCCCAGAAGAGCTGGTACTCCATAGGCGACATGCTGCGCGCCAACTGTACGTCTCCACCCGCCGACCCACCTGCCAACCTCACGTGGCTCCTCAACGGTCAGGAGGTAAGGAAACTTAAATTGTTAATTATGTTGCATAAAACCACCAAAAGGTATGACATATTAAAATTGAAAATAATACTTTATAGTTATACCACCAAAATGTTATGACTTAAATTGTGGATAGAGGTGAAAGAAAAATGAAAAAAAAAGAGTATTGTCATTAATCTGAACAAAGAGAGGAGACCACAGATGATGAGGTTTTATTATAATTTATCCATAGTATGTTAAATCTTAGACACTAAGTCTCGTGCAAAACTTCCAAGTCTTAGCATCAAATTTTAAGATTTTTAGACATTTATCTTGACGAATCTCGCCAAGTCGAATTAGGAATGTATATAGAACTATGAAACTTCTAAAGCTGCCGCTGACGAAGTTGAGAAAGTTTTGCACCCAATCAGAGTTTATTATTATAAGACAAACGCGGCGTGGAAGCTATATAAATTTTAAACATCAAACATCTAGATATTTAAGTGTTGTATTATAATTTTATTTTCCATAGATATAAGCAAAACTCGTGATATTTTTATTGAAAACAGAATTCTAATATCAAAATTTTACTGTGATAGGTGAAAGGCTTGGATATCCCACTGCACGACACGTCATACGCGCGAAGAAAACCTGTGATAACCGACTCGTCGCTCGAAGATGCAAATAGAATTATATTCAGTCCGTGGGACGCAATCTCGGGGTACGAGGAACCCGTGACCGACAATGTAATAGACATTCCCGGCAATATCGGCGGCGTGGGCATTCCCCGCACTGATAGCAATCGAAAAAACAAGGACGAAAGCACTACCCGCCTTGCACCCAGACTAGAGCAAATAGCAAATAAATTGAACATTAGTACTGAGGAAGAGAAATCCAATAAATCATCGTCGTTCAGCCAGCTTGTTATAAGAGTACAGTCAGTACACTTTCGCAAAGTGAGTTACGCTCGTTGTTGTTCTTTTATTTTACATTTTTACCAAATATGTTACTTTTACTATCGAAAATGGTAGTTCGGGTTTCGGTTACAGCCACAATAATATATATAGAACTTTTTTATTCTTTTTAATGTAGCTGTGTGATTTTCACTAACTATTATTTCAGTTTTCCGAGTAAAATAGAAATATATTCTAGCAAAGTCATATCACACAGAAGCCATAGTATATTTTATATTTAAATCTCCTAAATCTACGACAGCCAAAATCCTTTAGTAGAAATATAACTGACAGTTTGGTAGTCATTACTATCAAGTTACTATCATTATCATTACTATCATTAATCTACTATGCTTAATTGACACTCATTAACAAAAGTTCCGTAAGAATAATAGTGAATAGCGCATAGTAACACAGTGGATATACGCACAGTACGCACGGTAACATAGTGGATACACGATCGAGGGGTGCTAATGGCGGCTGATAATTAGTGGCGTTTGTCACAGGGGCGGGTGAACGTGACGTGTGTGGCGCACGTGCTGTCCGTGTGGTCGAACAGCGGCGTGCTCATCCTCGACGAGGAAAGGCCGCAGATAGCTCCTGTTATGGGCAGCCGGGACTCTAACTCAGGTAACATAACAAAACTATAAGTAAAACACGTTCAGTTCAGTTCAGTTCTTGTTTTTTATGGCTCCGTCGTCGGGGTGACAACGAGCGAAATACGTTATTGTAGGATAACGAATTAGGTTTTATTTAAAAAAAAAACACTTGACATTGACAGTTTAGCTTACATAATTGTCAACAAATGTCTCTATGTAGGTATTATTTGATTCTTAGATAAAGTCCCTATTTGATATCATAATACATATAAATCATTCTTTGCAACAAAAACATTATGTCAAAGATCTTGAAATTGTTACATGGAAGTAATATGGAATGAGGAATAAGAGAATCTTATTTCTATTCCCTTTATTTATTTTCGAAATGTGGTTTTGAATATAAATAAAGGGAATGTGAATTTGAATAGAAATTTTAGCAAACTCTTGCATCCTTTCAAGCGTTCTGAAATCTGTATTCATCTTAACGAGTCATTGTTTAATGAGATCGATCAAATAAATTCACAATATAAAATTATTGTAAAATATATATTTTTTGGAAGAAATGAAACCAATGAAAAGAAAGAACGATCATCATGAATGGATTAAGTACAAATTGATTTATTTTTGATGTACATAAGTATTATTTTTATTTTTACTGTCTATTTTAAAGGTACCAATATTTTCATGCAGCAAAATGTCACGTCTGCATCGATACAGTCGGGCTAATTAAATAATTTACAAACCAAACGCACTACGATGCATTGATTCAATTGCCACTGTTATGCGTTAACATCAGTTTAAAAACGTTAAGTACTAAATATACCTAAAAACTCTTGAATCAAACGATATTTTTTTTAAGCAGAGAAATGGGGCGGGCATTTGTTTGCCTATGAAAATTAAATCCCCAATTAATTTATGTATGTAAATAAGATTGAACTAACTAGAAATGCGAAGAATATTTCGTATGAACTTTTGAGATGGCCAGAGTTGATGTAGCAATTTGTTCCCGTACAATTTAAAATGGTGATGCAGCAAAATGTAGCGATCGACTTGTCATCGTTTCCAAGAACAGGGGAAGAAACTCACGAAGAAATCACAAGAGTTTTTTTCTTTAGATCGTTAAGGGAAACAAGTGTATTTAAAAGTGTCCTTACGGAGTTGCATCTAATGAGGTTTTAAGTACAAATTCTTATTTCATTTCCACAAGATTTCACCAACAGTGTATGAATTGATGTATAAAATCACTTTTTTTTTTGTAATAATTATTTTATTTTTGTAGAGGTTAATAAGCAAACCCTACTATTAAGAAGTATTTTTTTAAAAAACCAAGACCATAATGCAACATGGCTTCTTCATATAAAAAATAACAGCGAACTAATGTCTAAAAAACAACCTTTATCACAATACTATCTTATAATCCAAAGTAACTAAATGAGTTTTGAAATGTAATATGTAAATACATAATAATATACATACGTACTTAAATATTGGACGTAACGGAGCCGCGGTAAAGAGATAAATCGATGGAATCCCGCCAATGAATATTCATTTCACGTATTCTCCATGACCATCGAGGAGCCGGATGTGCTAGTGCTTTAGCCACCATATTGTTATGCATCAAATCTAGATTAGAGGCGATTGGTCCAGACATCCAGGTTGTGTTTATTTGGGTTCGTTAACGTCACAATCTCAGCAGTGTTCATTAGTTTAATATTTAATGTAACTTACACATGACGTAGAATTCCCAGTTGCAGAAGTTAGAAAAATAGTTTTTTTAAGTACACGTTTTATCTGAAGCCTCAAAAAGTTCTTAAGCGGATAATTTTGAGGGTCACATTGAGGATACACAATCCAAATGAACAAAACATATTTAGAATATACCTTTAAATAATAGTGTAGTCTAAATATATATTTCTAGGTAAGATAGCCCTAAACCAAGCTAAGGTCGATCCCAATTAAACGACTTATTTATAAAGTTAAAATTCCGTAGAATAATTAAACCCGTTCAAGGTATTTCGTAGCCTACCGGTAGGTAGAGCTCTGCGTTGAAACCAACTCATATAGGAATTGAACTTAGTTGCGCTGTTTCTCCGTTGTATTTACTTTTTAAGCTTGACTGGAGACCTTTGAGTATTCGCCAATTCGACGGCTTTGAACTGGTGCTGTACGGTTCCTCTCAGGTGTAAACAGCACCTAACTCGTCCTTTTCCATAGCACTCGTATTGAAAACTTTTACTTATAAAGTAGATAGCAACTAGTAAACGGATTGAATACTCAACGACTTCATAAATAGTATGAAGATAGCGCCCACGCGTATCATATATCGTGTACATGCAAAGCTCAGCACTTATCTACATAAAGGATCATAAATAGAAACAATCAATAACTTGTTTCTTCTGCAAATTCACGAGCTGATGACAAATCTTATCAGTCTTACGTCATCAGTCCTTTGATCTTTGTGATAATCTCAAAACCTCATTTTGCGGGCAACTTTTTTTAAGATACATAAGGGCGATATAATTGTTGTAAGTTGAAGCTTCGGCAAATATTTAGTTTACGAATCTTGGTCATCGTTATCCCATCGCTGCGGCCATCGTTTCCCTCTGTTGACTTTTCCAACTTCAGAAACTAAAAGGAAGCTACCGTAACTCTATTTTTCTTTCACTCAAATTTTAACAAGAAGTTACATTAATTAGGTAATTATAGTTAAGCACCATCCAAATGTAAATAGTATTCTAGGACTAATAATTTAAATAAAATCATCAACATTTTTATTTATGGTTCATAAAATATAGCTTGATACCTGCGACGTTAGCGACTCTGTTTTAAAGACAGCTTTACTAAATTTATTTCTGAAAAAGTTCAAGTTTTTAAATATGAATACGACATTTGTGTATAAAAATAGAACACATTTTTTAAAACAATCATGTTATTATAAAGATACCAGTAAAAACAAGGGTAATTTAAATAATTTCTTATTTTTCTTAAATATTTTTTGTTTGTTAGCTTATTTTATAAACGCGTTTTGAAGACTGGTAGGGACGTGTAACTGACTGACAGACGAATATCGATAAAATAATAGTATGAAAATTTCACTAGTATTTAAATGGATAAAATTATTAAATAAAATAATGTTTTAACTATAGATTCGTATTTTTTTTAGTCTGGCAATAATGGTTTCGCGTGCAGGAAACAAGCGGGCGCCATTTTTTTTGAGTCAGTACGAGTGCCGACGTGACGGCAAAATAAACCGATAGTGGGGAGTTTTCTAAAGAAAACATTTATTTTCACCTTATTATGATTTAAACTTAGGTACATCTTTAATTCTTTCTTTCAATGTCGTTACAATGTCATTTTTTATAAAACTCATTTCGACATAGATAAAATAATCGATAAAATACGAAAGACGCTCCCATCCCTAGTAATGTCATTCTGACAAACGTCGCAGGTATCAAGCTATATTTTATGAACTATAGTAGTGTTATTTTTGTTTATATAATACCATAGCAATAAAGCCGAGGTTATTGCGTATTTTGACGTTTTCATAGGCATTCTTAAGAATATTCGTCACAGAACAGTTACAATGTTTCTTATAAATAGGGTCATATTTCGTTGAGATGTTAAGGCTCGATACAAACTTAGGACAGAGAGTTCTCCGATTGAATGTTTCGCACAGACATATTGGATTGCATGCGTTATAACGACCCATTGGGATCTTTACTTTGAATTTATATACGTACTTACAATAATTGAAATAGAAAATTTGGGAAGTATTTTACTTATTTCAGAGCTTTAACGGCTCAGTAATTACTGAACATTTCGTAAATTCTAGTGCCGCGCGCCTGTAAGTGCTAGGGATGCCACTAATACTATGGTCATAATATTATATGTAGGTATATAAAAATAAATCTCTATTTCCCTTGGTCAACGCATCACGCGTGAACTGACGGAACAATTTCGCTAATGCTTTTTTATTGTGTTAAGAAGAAAGTTTCCATAAGAGAAAAAAAAACAAAAAACGATACGGCGGAATATGCTTAATACTTATAAATTCCTGTTCAATTAGTCATGGTGACGGAAATTTAATAATACACTTTTACATATATGTAAAGTACATGAATGACCCTAATTTTTCAAATAATGCTGAAATAAGACTCATGCTTTTAATAAAGAGTAATTTATTTCAAAAATCCAAAAGGCAAAGACATAATATTTAAAATACTGTGTGTATTTTGAATACTATTTAAAAGAAAATCTGATACAGAATCTATCATATTTTCTTAATAGCGACACTGGTGTATCTAAAAATTTGGATTAGCAAATATTTTTGTACCAAATCAGATATCTTCAGTTTCTAAGTAATTCGTTTCTCAGAATTCTAACTGACCTTTCTGAATCTTTTTCAGGCTAATAACAAGCAATGTGACCTAAATAACGTACATGCTAGACAGTCTGACTACAGTAACTCGAGGCCATCTTTGTCAGTTATTTGAGATCCTACATAGAATTATTTAATAATAATTTTCCTTGACTCTGAATAGGTTCACACTACACTCACACTCTCAATCCACAAATGATCGTTTTGCAAAAACCATAAAAAAAGTACAATACAGTTAAGCAACATTGATTTATAAAAAATATACCGTATTTATATATTTCGTAACTATACCATGTAAACATAAATTTAAAATCGACCAGTAGATGGAAAAGTAAAGTATTTATTAATGAACGTCATTGGCACATATTTTATTAATTAGCAGAAATTTCAGCGAATAACAATATTATTAAATTAATAAAGTTGACTTAATTCTCCAAAATGTATGTTGACAAAAGATATACATATTGTTTTAATGACGATAACTGTGACAGTGTCTCCATGTTATGTTATGTGATGTTATAAATCCAAACTCCGGTTCAATACTCAATTTATGAAGTTATTATTATTCTATAAGAGAAATCATGCTCAAAACATACCCCATTCTTTCTTGTTTCATTACATGCTTACTACTATCTTAGTGTATCAAGTCTGTTTTAACCCCAAAATGCAGGTGTGCTCGATAAATAGCTACGGGCCTTTATTGCATAGGGACGTAATACTGTCTAGTGAATACAGAGAGTACCTTACCTCGCCTTGTCGGCTGTGTACGTAAACTCGTCTTCACGCTCCCGCGTGGATTAATCAAAAGCACATTTGTTTGAGTTCTTTGTTGTGTTTAGTTCCTGTTGCTTTAAATGATACCCGGAGAAAATGTTTGTAAACAAATGCTCTAGCTTATGTTTTGGTATTTACAACCCAGTTTTGACTCTTAATTGAGGTAATAATTGCGTAGCGGATCATTGTTTAAGTTGTAAGTTATATGTTAAGGGTGAATCAGTAACGTTTTTCTGGTAGAATCAGGAACTTCTATTCTATCTAGTAACGATTCTAATTTAAATTAATGACTCATTATGTTTTTAATTATTTTACCTATACAAAACTCATTTCAGACTTAAGCAACATTAATTCCATAGTATTGCAGCATTCAAACTTTATGATAACTATAAAAAGGTCATGATTACGTTAATTTGGAGCAAGTACTTCTGGTAACGTTTCGCTTTGTTACAGGGCTGCGGCGCTCGACGTCGCACGTCGGCGTACTCGCGATATTCAACTGTTTGTTGTACAGATACTGGTAAGATTTTACATAGGACAAACTAATCAACCGTAGAGTTAGAATTAGTTCTACTATAAAATGCATTTTCTGGAAAAAATATCAACCTTATTTATTAGACAGATATTTCTCAAATAGGTATGGTAGTTTACGTACAGGTTAAATGTATGATAAACATGTCAGAAAATACATTTTTGGATTTGATTTGTAACAAAAAATATTAAATATTCAGACGCAACGATTTCAATTTTATGTTGGGAATTCGAATTTATATCAGTCACCGTTTTTACTATTATTCGTTTGTACCTTTTACATTGTTATTCACAAAACAAATTATGATTCGAAATCATTTATTTTATAATATGAATCTCGTTCACGTTGCCCTGTCGATGCGCGGAGTAATTGGGAATGGATTGAATATGTCGCATCGTGGTCAACATTGTGGAAATATTCACATCGAAATATGAATGCAAAACGCCATTGTTGTCATTGTTTTGAACGCTAACACTATCCACGTGAATTCAATGAAGAGCTTAAAATGTATATGCTTGAACATTTAATATATTATTGATATAATTAATGATGTAAAATTTAATCGCATTCAATATTCATATAATAGGTTGTAAATTATATTGAATACCTACACCCACACTGGATATAAGTATTCAATATTATTAAATAAATATGAATTTTTATATTTATTTTTATTTTTATTCGCAATTGTTTTGATTGTAATATTTTACAATTAATTTAAAGTTTTTTATTTTATTTACAGGACTGTCCGATGATCAGAAGACTAAGGAAATATGAACTTGTCATTTTCTCATCTAAAATCAGTGTTAGACTTTAGTGATTGAAAAATTACATGAAAATGATGCAGGTAACATTATTTTATCGACAACGTGAGTTGAACGTAGTGAATTTTATACTTGTAAATAATTAGTCTTGTATTTAGTACTTTTAAGATGATAGTGATGTTTCGCTTCGACGAACCTTATGTACGTAACTGTTACTTTAAAATAAGAACTTTAAAATAAAGGAGATCCCTGTTTTTATTCTGTTTTATCAATTCAATCAGAAACAATGTTTTATTCAGTCAAGAAAAACCAGCGATCGAGTTTTTTTTTATCGATCACTACTGCGAGAATTACTACAAATAACAAATGCAAGAGTTACGAGAATTAATTATTTTATTTTATTATTATATTATATTTTATTACTTTAGTTATAACGAAACTACACTTTCTTTTATTATATTTTATTGATATTAATTTAGATATAATTAATTAGGCAAGACCAGGCAGGTGCAAACGAATAGGTGAAGAAGGATGCGACTGCGTGCTGATCCGTTACGAAATATTATTTCGTTCTTCAAAATAAAACATCGTTTAAGTCCGCTGGAGTCCGTGCAACAAATGAAATGGTTTGTTGGTAAATAAACGAGAATATCGTACTCTCTATTAATACTTCAAGGTATCTAAGTATATAAGTAAGTATCAGAACTAAATACTAAGTACTTGCGGTTTAATTAAAATACCAGTTTCTAGTAACATGTCATTGATTGATATGTTAGTTATAGAAAATAATTATTTATTTATTTATTTATTTCGGGAAAACAAACAGATACACATTATGTCTTAATAATAAATATTACAGATACTAATGTATAAATGTGTAAATCACAACGTTATCCACATCTTAATTATATATTGCCAAACATGTCCTTTATTGGAAACCAAATACAACCATACCAACCTTTATCATAATCAGTTCAGCGGTATAGCCGTGAAAGCATAACAGACAGAGAGACAAAATTACTTTCGAATTTATAATATTAGTAAGGAAATACCTATAGATGAAATTTGGAAATAATGACAGTTTAAAGGTATATAACAGTCTACCTCAAAAAGAGTAATTTCTATATATACGTATATTACTATGGATGTTAGATAAACATGATATTTAAAGTAAAGATTCTGTTTCCAAGTAAGCAGTTAAAAATAACGTAACTAACTGGAATTCATTATGTGCCGACATCAGGTATCTTTTCAATATAACAACAGTAAAAGTAATTATCTTGAAATTATTTCATTTTACTAAAACGTATTTTATTTATATCTCTCTGGAATAAATAACTGGCCTTCAATGAGTAGTGTAGGTAACTACAAATCGGTGCTAATACTTTGGCCTAAAAACAGCTCTATTTCGAAGCAATAAAGTTGAAATATAAATACTAACGGCCGACAATCGGACCTACACTTCCAAGAATAGTATTATTTTATCGAAGGATTATTAGAATGTCTATTTACGTCATTATTATTTTTGGAATTGCGAAGCCCTGTGGATAACTATCCGGGCTATTACTAAAATATTATTGTATCAGTAAAATGTGTCTGTATTTCTAAAATGTCTTATTAGTTAAGAACGTTTCCCCATAAAAAATATATCCCCATATCAACTGTTTATTGAATATATGTATTATAGGGTTTCAGTTAAAATTATTTGTTTAACCTTACTTCGGTAAACAAACACAGTTATTAAAACTGTTCGTAGATCCTTCGTTTTACGTTGACATAAAATGATCTAATTAAGATAATTCTAATCGTCTCTCAAAGTTTAATTATAAAACACAAACAACTTTTAATAGCCCACAAAATTTTAAACGATTAATGTCTTTTGGATATTTCTGAGTTAAATAAAAGGCGCTTTGATTAACTGTGTTAGTGTTAATGTTTTATAGTCTACAGCCAATATATTACATACCAGTGCCCTTACTCTCAAATTTAATTTTAATTCTAAAACAAAGCCAATGCAAAATTTTATTAATTTAGCGGGCGCACAAACAACGCGCAGTACAAAAAAATACCCTCGATGATTAGATTCCAGTCAGTTTTAGACAGCATTTTTTTTAAGAAATCTTTATCTCCTGCCTGTTAAAGTAATATTAATTTTGCATTGGCATTTCACTAGAATTAAAAATATATATATATAATAAGTAATATGATCTAAAAGATTCTCTTGTGTTTTATGGTGTTCTTTTTAATAGTCCCAACTATTAAAAAAAATCAAACAAACACAAACAACAAGAGAAGTCTGAGTATCCCGAAATATACGAGAATTATATGGTCGTAACAAGAAACTGACCGCTTCTCGAGTAAAAGAATTAGTGTACCTGCTAAACAACGGATGGCCAGACTTTTAACAAAAAGCCTCTGGCATTAAGCCAGTATACGCTCGGCTAAAGACAAAACTAACACATTTTTAGAACGACTGGTGTTTCACATCCATCTTTTCAATTTGCACGGAATCATAAAACGAGTGTGAAGTGTAGAATTTATCTCAACATTATCCAGATAAGTAAGTTTATATCCGTCGAGGGTTGTGCATGCACGCCGAGTAAATTGAAAACGATGAAACTTCCTCTCAACACATCGCATTCTAACTAGAGCAAATAAATGAGTACAAAATATTTTATAAAACCTTACCTTTGCATAGAATGAAACGAATATTGAAGCGATTACTATTGCGTATCCCTAGTATTCCCCGAAGACCTGTGTTTCATTTTTGATGAAATTACACAACGAAACTTTTATATAGTTTTTTCATATAAACGTCGTGATGGAATTGCTGTTTAATCGAATCTGAAACAATAATAAATATTGTAAGTTTGTTTTCGTGGTTTGTGGTAGGTAAGTGTACAATATAATATACCTTTATTTATACCTACCTATATTTATTCCCCTTTAAGTTTTTTCTCTTTACATTAAAGTGATGAGACTCAACAACTATTCGTAATATTATCAAAAATAATTACTTACTTGCAAACTACTTGGAATACCTAAGACTACTAAATAACCAGCAAAAACTAAGAAGCACAGTGCTACCGGTATAATATAAAATGCATGAAACCTCAATGAATGCAAGCAAAAAATGTATGAAAAGAAAACCATGTGTCGTTCTTTAGTGCTTGCCTACCCGCATGTAAAGACGCGTTGGTCTTATGTTAATTTTGATTCCTTGAATTTTATATTACATACATTCCTAATTTTATACATTTACGAGGGTGGACATGAAAATGGGGTGAATGAAATGAAGGCAGTAAAAAGATAAGTGTAAAAAAAAGAAAGGTAGAGGAACTGGCACATAATTATATAAAAATAAAATCTTAAAAAAAACGCTGTTGTTTTTTTGGAAAGTTTTATACTATAAACCATTCAGAATATCATCAAGTGAACTAGGCGTATATTTGAGCCATGACTTACAAAATACATATATATACACGTAATTTGAAATCACCTATCTTCTTCGTCTACCTTTTCTTTGGTGCAGTCAGAGTACTTAGTTACTCGCTTAAATGCTTAGAGAAAACATAAATAAACTATAGAGTGCGCATATCGAGTATGAACTGTAGGCACTAGTATGAACAAGTAAAATCGTAAACTTAGTGGAAAAACAGAGCGCGCCGTTTTATGAAAATTATCTCAAACCTAATATTACCCTAATAATATCGATACTTCGCATAAACGTCACTTAAATCAGTAAACGAGCGTAGTACTTTTAGCTAAATATTTGCTTACGCTTGGCACAAGAGGCTAATAGCGATGCGCGGACTCCATGCTTGTCTATACTAATTATGTTACAATATTTAATATACTGCTGTTTGTTATCCCTATCTAAAAACATAAATATACTCTAACCTCAAATGACATTAAATGTATGAAAATGATATTTCATATCGATAAGTCACGTGACCTAGCTAGGCTTGTCACTTCCATACATTTGAGCGATTCGAGCAGCGTTAGCTTGTAGAAAAGTCACTTGGCTTAAGGGGCAGTATTATTGGAATTGTTTATCGTCACTTTATTGTTGTAAAAGTTGACCTAGTCCAAAGGTTGTTCAAATTACAGATTATTTTTAGCTGCGTACAATCAAAACAAGCAATACTTTTAAGTATTGCTTTGTTTTGGAAATCATGATTTAAATTTATATTACTTAAAGAGTGAGAGTTGCTTCGAGATATATCGTTATTACAAAATAATGTCGTTTTAAGTAAGTAACCTTTCCTACCTGTCTTACTTATTTTTTACTTAAATGTTTTTGTAGCAAATTTCTTGAGATACATTAACGTAACGTTATACTTAGGTTTACGTACAATGTAAACCTAAGTATAACTTCTTAGAGGGAACACTTGCTAGAAAATATAAATAGTATCAAAGGAAAAAGTTTTAACCCACGTCAGCTTACAAAAACAACTCGAGAATATAGCCATGTTGGGGTTAACCTTCATTTTCGCTTTGTATTGTAGGTAATTACTTCTAGTAGGTGTTTAACTTAAATAAGTACCACATAATTTAACACACATTTATTTTAGATTGTGTTTCAAGCATCTTGTGTATTTTGACGTGACAACGTCTTATAAATTGGTTTGCCGGGTGACACTTCAAGAAACTGGGTAACGCTCCGCTCACGTTATGCGCTCACAATGAGAGCGAGTGAGAGGCACGCGTCGCATGGTTAGCCCGCCTAAGAGCGAGAGAGACAGACATTGACATTGACAGTCGTTGTCACGTAAAACTTTCGCCCGTATACCGACTTTACAGGCAACCAATTTTTTTATATTGAAAACGTATTTTGAACGAACCTAATCCTTATTACCGATGAAATCTTGAACTGTTTATACAAAATGTTCGTAATGTACAATATGAAAAATAATATCACAGAAACAAATACGCATTTGTTTAACATAAAACCTTCTACTAAAAATTATGTTCTTGTGTACGTAATACGAGATTATCTAGGTTAAGTACGCATTAAAATATGTTCATACGTTTACCATGTTGACGAACTCGTAGCCATATGTAACCTAGGAGTACAATACATAAATTAATGTAAGTATGTATTCGTAATAACAACGATTTACGAAAACTAACTTTATTACTTCGACATAAAGTCGCTGTCAAAAACAGTGTTACAACTCTTTTCTTTTTTAGACATTCTAAGACATCCGTTTAATAAACCAGAAATCGAAAACCTGCATTGTGGGGTTTAAAATCAAATGATATTATACGTTTTACTAAAGGTTTTTCCTTGCAGCAAACATCATTTTAAAATGAAATTATCTTAAAAATAATTAATGAACTGCATTTCATTATTTATATTTGAAGGTGCTCGCTATAGCTTATCTACTATTACTCAACTCCAAATCAAACATCAAACATTGAGTTCAAACTTCAAATAATAAAATAGAATTTCCCTTTAATTAATTGAAACTCATTCTGCATTCCGTAAAATATTTATGATGTCTGACTACGATACGATAATAACATGAAAGATTAGTTAGTTATTAATTAAATACAATTATTTATTGGAAATATTGTTTACTTTAGCTAAACTTTCAATGTTTTCGATGAACTTATCCTCATGGCGATTTATTTTAACTTATATCGATTTAAATTTAAGCGAAATCTATACTTTTTTTTTTTTTAGGATGAGATTTACGCAGTTAGCCTGAGCGCAGGCTTTGACTGCTTCACCGGACTTTCGAAAAATATATATACTACGTGTCATTTAACCTACGTCGTTCGTAGATTATTGGCAACTCATAAGTAAAAATGTATTTTATAAAATATAAACATTTTAGGGCAAGTTCATATGATTCTTCCAACCGTAAATGGCCAAACAAAATATTAACTTACTTTGACGCACCAACGATCTGACGCATAGCTGCTACGGCGTAACTAGCGTAGCAGTTTTGTAGGCGTAGTTCTACAAACTATGTAAACATACTTAGGTTTTGACCATAAATTGAAGAGTGAAGCACTTATTCCTTTATATTATATTGGTTGAAATGCTTGATGGGATGCTTAAGACAGAAAGACCAAGTCAATTAACATAAAATAACAGCACTCCTTGTTAGCTTGTGACGGCAACAAAGTTGTATAAACTAAGCCAACTTACTTAGCGCATACATTAAATGAGTTTTTTTTATTCAAGACTTGGGTATTTATTTTTATGCATAAATAAGGTATATTGTTTTATTTGTTTGTTAAAAGTCTCTGATAGGGTAGCGATAATTATAACATATACCAATAATAAAGGGTATAATAATTTTTTTTTAACTGGCGGTTTCCCGTGGCTCCGGTCGCGTGGATGTCGGTTATGTCTTATCTCAGGCTCTAGACTATCTATGAACCAAATTTCATTTAAATCGAATCAGTAGTTTTGGCGTGAAGGCTGACAGACAGACAGGGTTACTTTCGCATTTATAATATTAGTAAGGATTTCTCCTGTATGAACCTGTACTTTATTAATAATCTTCTACCACTCTCTTCTACTACTAAACAAAAAAAAACAATTTACAGTGTCTATTCCTGTCCTCCATCCATAATCCACAACCACAGAACAATATCACCATGCAAATTATCATAATTGATTTGACGACTATAATAATTGCTATTACACATTACGTATTAGCGTCGTATAATTAATATGTAGGTATGTATATCATTAGTATTTGCTCATGGCTCCGCCCGCTAGGATGTCGATTACGCAAAAAGTTGGCCATATCTTTTTTGGAGTTCAATCTAACGCAATATAAAATTTTAACAAAATCGGTATTGAAAGCAGAAAGATAGAGTTACTTTCGCAATTATAATATGTTTAGTACGGATGTATAGTCAAGTATATAGTCTTAATGTCTTGGCTTCTATCTAAACTATTCTCTGTGACGCTGCATCTGAGCGTAAAAACTACATTAAGGTTCCAGTCACAAAGCTCAGTAAACCCGCTCAAGACTAAAGTCTTTTAAGTAAAATCCTATAAAAATATGACATCCGTTTCTGTGAGAATATTACGAATTCAATGTTCCGAGTGTAAAGAAGTTTTAAATGTATGTTGATAAAGCACTTCACTTGCATTCAGCTTAAGCTGAACCTACTTGTGCCACTGCGGATTTAAAAAATAAAAATGAAATTATATAAAAAGAGTATGTTTGTTTTTATAAATATTTCTGGCAAGAGAACGAAGACGCGCGATACCTACAAGCAAAAAGTACCCAGTATATATTTCCTGGAATTACAAATAGTCTCAAGATCTTTAGTACGTATTATAAGTAGAAAATAATAAAAAAAAAAAGAAAAGATTTGTTTTCTTGCCACTTGTACAAAAATGTATTACTTTTAAGCACCTCTTTTCTCAACGAATAGCAATTTAATTGTAACCTGATTTAATCCTTTATTTTCATTAAACATTTTCCTTTTAATTTTATTTCCCATAGTATCATCTCCTGGCTTGTCGGCAAGAAGTTAATTTTTTTCGTTCTTTATTATTTAACCAGTTTAAATTGTTATTTTTTCATTTTTTCGTTTGGTTTATGTATATCTTTAATCATTTATTTTCCTGTAAATTTTTAACCGACTTATTAAAACTGAGCTTCTCTCCCTGGGTCTCTCTCACGTTCTCAATTCGTCGGAATCTTTTTTCTCTTACATACTTAAAGTCGGTTTTTAGATTTATGTGTAATTAATTTTAGAGTATATAAATGTGGTTATTTTGAAATGTCTTGAGTAAAGTCATGAACAATCCATCTTTAGTTTTACTCAAGTAGAGCTTAAGCAAAGCTTAATTCAATTTATTTGTAAAAACATTCTAACAAGAATTTATTCTAACTGTAAGTTACGAAACATCTGAACAGTACGTTAATATCAATCCTGAACATTGACCCATTTACAGACTTCCTGAAAAACAGTCACGTTTTGGAATAAACAGTTCACAAAGGACTATTCCATTAGGTTTCAACTGTTACAGCCTGCACGAAATGCTCACAAACTTACACAAAGACCAAATCATTTTTAGATATAACTACAGACTCTTAGTTATTTTAAGCTACCAATGACTGATAAAATGTGAAGAAATGTGTCTTTAACCCGTAAGTATGCAAGCGTGGTGATTAATACTTATTATCTCTCTACGAGAGAGGGGCGATTGACCAGTAGTGGGATATTTGTAGGCGATAAATAACATGGTCTTTTTAAAATGTCTGTTTTTCTCTTATCATCGCTTATAACTTATTCATTAGACTTTCTCTTCTAGTTGTCTATATAGTTTTAAACTAACAGTACAATATAGGTATGAAAATCAAGTAATATTTATTAAGTTACTAGCTTTTGCCCACGGCACCGCACACGTGGTTGTCGGTTATCGCGGCAAAAAGTAGGTTTCTAGGTATTCAAGCTTACTCCATACCTATAAGTATCATCAAAATCGGTTTAGCGGTTTAGCCGTAAAAGCGTAACAGACAAATAGACAGAGTTACTTTCGTATTTATAATATTGTATGGATTAGTACGAATTGTATGGATTTTATATATTTAACATACTTATTCATTGTTGTGTTGTAAGTAAGCTTAAAGTATCTCCCTACTCAATCCTAGATTAGGCTAATTAATTTAGGTCTTTCGTACTTACAGACGATAGCCCACAGCTCGCTACTTAATTATGGACATGTACATAACGTGAGGCAAACAACTGTTCCAGCAAAGAGGAATAAGAAACGTTCATTATTGCAGCTTAAAGCTCTTACTAGAACCTAATTCTACTAAATACTATTTAAAAACACAACTTTTTAAGCTGATTTTTAAGTACATTTTATAAATACTCGCAAATTTACATCTTTAATTCCTTTTGTTCCCCAAAGGTAGCTTTTGTGTACATTTAGTGTTTGCCTACAAAAAAAGGAATGGAACAAATTAAATCGTAATGCCAAGTTGGATTGGCTCGAAAACTATTTTAGTTTTGTTCCAGTTATCTGCAACTCTCAT
The DNA here is from genome assembly GCA_932294365.1 of Diachrysia chrysitis. Classification (NCBI taxonomy): domain Eukaryota; kingdom Metazoa; phylum Arthropoda; class Insecta; order Lepidoptera; family Noctuidae; genus Diachrysia; species Diachrysia chrysitis. Next base: position 6,082,099 of record OW028645.1, read on the forward strand.
ACCTCTGCAAGTGTTAGAATGGCAAACACGATAACATTAATGAATTTGGGTTCGGTTGGCTTTCATTTCCTAAGTCTGACGGTGAGTTGTGTCGGTGAGGATTACAGTTTTCTGTCTCTTTCACACATGCCACATGCTGTACATCTGTCCCTTTTCCTCTCACACCTTATTCTGCTGGTCTTAGGTAGCAGCTGTATCTGTTTTAGCGAACAGGATTGAACTAGATTACATTCCTTAACAAATACCTACGTACTTACTCATAATACACTCATTCCATGAGATCTCCTATCCATAGGTAAATAAATTGTAATACGAAATTAAATCCATTGTATTTTTCACACAAATATAAAAGAGACGGAACCGTAAGATCTTTTTTATATCGTCATAAAAATATACGTTCAAGTTTTTTTTATAAATTTAAATGTTTTAATATCACGAATTTATGAATCGTCATCTCTTGTAACGCATTTCAGAATAAAAGCTTCATTTTTCTATGTAAATGAAATGTTTGATTGCGGCGAGGAGTGCGACAAAAATGCTGTAATAAACGACCCTCGCCGCGTAAAATGTTTCCGCGTTTTTAGAGTTTTGTAGACACTATAATTTGGTAATGTCAGAAGCCTTGATAATTTTGTCATGTCCGTCCGGCCGTGGCTCTCTGCCACTTCCGTCAATTTGCCACTGATTTAATAGAATTACACACGAGCTGCGTTTAAAATACCCTAAGGCTACGATATCATATCAACAGTACAGGCTGTCATCATCGTTAAGTCGACAGGAAAATACTTTTTTTAGTATTAAAATTGTAATGATGGATGGATAGATGCGGAGATGACATATAAAGTAGAAATCTCATCCCTATAATTTTTTCTTTATCCTAGGTATACATAATATAGATAATTAGTTAAATACGTGTAGAAAAGTAGATTATTGTAAAATGTTAGTTGTGATTTTATATAAATCTTTTTGTACTTTTTGTGCACATATAATCAGTATTTTAAAATTTATACTTCTCTTAAAAAGATACTATTATTTTACGGCCTCTATCATAAAAACCTTTTAAAGGCCTTATAAATTAAATTCTTATAAAACCCATATGACTCTTATTGTGGGCAATAAAAATCTAACATTTTTATAACAGAATAGGGATGTTGACTAGGTATGAAATTAAAAATCTATTTAGTCCGTAATTTATATGATAAAAAAAACCTTAGACACGTATTTTTTGCTTTGCCGAAATAACAAAAAACTATGAGGGCTCGTTACTTTACATACCGGTACTTTTTGTAAAGGTTAGTGACGTCATGCGACATTTCAAACCAATGTGTCGTCGTAAGGTTTTAATTACGTAAAAAAAGAAAAAAATGCATGTCCAATATTTTTAAAAAATTTACCTGACGGACAATAAATAAAAACTTGTCAACATCCTTACTTAATATACAATAAAATTAAATTAATCAAATTATACACACATTTAAATTACAGAAAGCTAACCTGAGCAGAAATTACTACAGATGATAATAAATTCTAAGCTAATTTCAGATCGAGCAATTCGATACAGGCCGATACTCGTAAACCTATCTGTAAGTAAAACGAGTCCTGAACATAATTGCCTTGGGAATAATAGATACCTACTTATGACACTCCGTTAACGGCTGCTCAGTGAAAACGCTCTTAGAAATCGTTCAATATTCATCAACTAACCTCAAAATAACCAATAAACTGTTTGTGTTGATTGCATTGAAGCCAGGCAAGCACAAATCATATTTGGTACCTTAAAAAGCAGGAGGCATTAAGAAAATAAACATAGCTTTAGAGAATTTTAATTTTAGTTTGATATTTCACACAAAAACATATTTTTTCATTACAGACCAAAAATAACGTTCCCGTTTTTGTTCAATCTGATTGAAAATTAAAATATACAAAATGTTAATAGTTTGCTAAATTAAACAACAACGTTAAAATAAACAAATCAATTCGGAATGAAAATCGTTATAATATTGAGTTACAGAACTAAATTGTTATCACGACAGCAACAATTTTCAGGTTAGATACTATTTACCTGTTCAAAATATTTACCTATTGTTAAAGTGATATCTGCTATCTACTGTTAACTCAAAACTTCCAAAGCTAAAGTTGCGAAAAGTATCTACCTAATTAATTAAAATACTAGGTAAGACTGGACAAAATATGATTCAACCACACTTTAATCATAATTGCAAGATTTTTTGACATACAGACCATAAGTTTAGCAAGTTTTAATGACGCAACTTTTTACACTAGTTTCAACCAATATTTTTTTAATTTAACAAGTTTCCTAGTTCGGTTTGAATTAAGGGATTATACTAACGGTCTGATGGATTTATCTCAATATCAAAACAGTAATTTATAAATATTTTTCCTCAGCATTATCTACTTAAATTCATTAAACTTTTTTATTTATGACAAATTATTTTTAAACTGTCGGTGAAGTACTGTTTTTGCCAAATACTAATATGTAGCTTTTATATATTGTTACAATGAAAACGAATATACATATTTATCAAAAGAAACTAACATAACTCACAGCAAATAAAAGAGCTCTTTCACAAATTGTTAGAATCACAATAAGGAGAGGTTAAATGGGGTTTCGTTTCAAATAACTACAGTGAAGTCACGATAGTAGAGACTATCGCTAAATAGAGATAAAGAACAATAAAGGTACAGGTGGTGGGTAGTGGGAGGCCTTTGTGCGTGGCTTTGAAGTGGCACCGCTAACGAGGGTGCCGACTGTACATTTTCACAAAGGGCAGCCCGTGAGACTATCATTGCCATTCGTTCAAACGAAAACTATTCCACGTAGGACGCGCGACCTATTAATTAGATACCTTTACGACCTCTCACCGTACATGCGAGCCTTGTGTGAGATAAAATCGATGACTCAATATTTGTGGCGCTATTTATGTAGGTTGTCTTTGACACTCGATTTTTTTTTTACATTATAGTATGGAGAAAAAAAAACGTAATTACTGTTAATAGGCTTGAAATACGTGTTCCTAAACATAAGTTTGCCAGAAATTATCGTAATATGCAGTCATACAATGCTATTATATTAATATTAACATAAAATTAAAAACATACACAAACTAAAGTTGGAACGTTTAAGTAGTTACTCTCTAGCTAAACTGACGAAAACCTTTGTTTTATAAGTCTATAGGGAAACGCCTCCGCACATCAGACACAAATATATACAAAAAATTAAACTCCGACCTACATTTATCATTTATGAGTTGTTTATTTATGTCAACCCTAAAAAATAATTCTCTTCTCCGAAGAGAAATAGTGAGTGCAGATAATTCAAGTAGGGCTGGCATAGTCGGTAAGCATTTCTCAAGAAGCGAGCGTGGGGCAGCAAGTTCTCAAGTCGCAGTCGACTCGAGGGGCGAGGCCCCGCATCTGTTATCGTGCAGACTTCAAAACTGAGCTCCTTCAGTAAACGTGCTCCGTTGCTCAGCACTGCAACTCCTGCAGACAACCTCGCTAAAGATTCTTAGTTTTCTAAGAAGTGTCGCAGAAATGGACACACAATATATATCGTTTATTTTACATATTATGTAAAAGTTCTCCTCCCAAGAATTCGAAGCACCCGGTATGTTTTATTAGGTGAGTAAAAATAAAATAACATTATAACAACTTTATTATCTGATGATACTTGTTTAATAATATTGTAGGTATTAGTAAAATGTTAAATTAAAAGCATTCATAAACTACAGCAACGCTAACAATCATCAAACAAAGGTACTATCTCAGAAAAAACCGCTGTTCTAGTTAAAAAAAAAAAAGATTTAAAAAAACAAAGAATGGAAATTGCTTTCAAATATTACGACAGTCGCGAATTAATTTCAAGGATTTATTGTTTTAACAAAATTTGAGACCAGTCGTAATGAACCTTCATTTTTCTAAAAGAATAAAGAGGGAAAACAAAAGAAATCCACGTCACAATTTACTGGGTAAACACACAGATTGCTCCCTTTACCGAAGAAAATACTAGTTACGGTGCATTTGTGGGAAAAGTTGTGAGCATCGGGCGCAAGTTGCGAGGACTCTTGTCACCCGCGCACTTGTTATCTCAAACACTTGGCGAACTGCGCGAGACTTGCGACCAGCGCTGCCGCGCCACGCCGTGCTGAGGCGACAGCGGACCACAAAAAATATGAATAATTAAGGCTTCATTGGATTAAAAGCCTATTTTATTTACCACTTTGATAGTTCAAACAAAACCGCACCAAATTCATATTTCCAAATCTTTTTTTTTTTTAATCTAAATCTTTTCATAGACAGTACTCGACATAATAGGCTTCGTACATTAATATCGATCGGTGTAACTACGAAGTACATTGGCACAGATAACTCTTATCCATGTCATTTGTCAACTTCGTAATCTGATCAAACTAACCGCTTAATCTATTAGAGGTACATCTTAATCTGTCGCTAAAGCGCTTTACTTGTAGTTGGGAGTTGCTCTGCTGTCTCTACCTTGTCTCACGTCGAACTGCCTCCACTCGCCGTCGCTCCGGCTACTTGCTCATTCTCATAGTTTTGATAGTTATTGCAAACTACGACCGCATTTCAGTTCGATACAAACAGTTACCAAATTAACACACTATCTTATGAAAATATCGAATTTCTAATTTAGATAGTTTGCCGAAGGATCGAGTCATTAACGCAGAGGTCTACGCAGTCCCAGGATACTTCCTGGGTTTAAATGAACATCTATGTTCGGTTCTTCGTTTATTGGCTACATGCATATTAGGAGATTGAAAGTTTGTAACAAAAACTTAAGAGGTTTCTGTGAGCATAAAAAGTTTTCTCCGTATGTCAGTCTTCGTTAAGATTAGCGAATCATTAATTACAAAGTTTCGAGCATCATTAATTCCCGATAAGTTTTTGTTTTTAGGTCACGAACTCGAAATTAATAAATGCATTAGCTATATTTTAAAACAAAAGTAAAATTATAATCCCGCATCCTTAATGACTTTATTCTTCATAAACTTTGATTACTTCGGTGCTCTTGACTGCCTGTTGAGTGGGATGTCTCTCACAACAACGAACTTTGCATAAAACAAATAATATATATATAATGTTTAACTATAGTGAACTATATAATGTTTAACTATAGCAATAAAAACATAACGACTCAAGCTTATTGACTGAATGTTTTAATGCTTGTAATAAACCAATCAGCGAGTATCGTTCACTTAATCAGAAAAGATGACAAAATTTTCTCGCGGCGTATTGAATAAACCCAAAACTTTATGTATTTTTCTTGCTTCTTCGTAAATGCTCTCAAGTCGTAGGCTATTCGCAAAAGCCCTTTATCCGCAGCCTAATGTAGGTGGGATTAGTATTTCGTCTCTGCTTTTATTGTATTTTAGAAACGCAAACAAAACAAAGTAAAACTTAATCCATCAATTACAGACGCATTGCATTCGGCTTAAATGTTTAAGCTTTGGTTTTGAAACATTTAACCCCTAAACTTTTTAATACGCAGACATAAAAAGATAAAGTTTTATTTGTTTATGTAGCTATAAACACATGCATATAAAATGAAGGGAAACGTATATGAAATAATAGAGCATATTTGCATTTTATGTATTGCAGTTATACATCAGTTGCTATAAAAGATGGAAAATAATATGTCAGTACTTTGCAGTTTTACTGAGACTACTATCAAATCGCCTGTATTTGTCAGAGTGATGGATAGATTGTATTGAATATACAAGGAAACACTCTTACACTTTTCAAATGGTTTCCAGTCGTCGAAGGCCCGTCGCCTAGCAACTGTTGAGTCGTCTATTGATGATAGGTACGGCTTGACTACCCCCGTCCAACATGATCCCACATCAACACCCCCGTCAATCATACACTTGTCAATTTACAACATGCACAAGTGTTTACAATTACGCTGTGACAGCCGTCACGGTTAACGCTAAAACGGTCACACAAGGTCGTGACATAATTTGGGTCATTTCTGGTGCGTCCCTATAATATATTTAATCTGTACCTCCAAGGTGTTACTGTTATCTCAAGCGTAGCAGAAGAATGTAGCGATTTTGTTAGGCCTTATAATATTTAAACGAAAAAAGGCTTGATTTAGACCTAACAAAGCCCTATTCTAGTGCCAGGGAGATAAAAGATAAAGTGCATACTGTAGGAATGTAATTTAATATTTAACTAAGTAATTTTAAAAGGTTATTAATATGAACAATACTTACGAGTGGGAAGGCTAAACTGCAGTCGTCTAGTCTGCTCTTAGAGGAATGCTACTTAAACGTATTTCATAATACAAAAGTTCTGGTGGAGTTTCTATACCCATATAAATAGGTATATTATTTTTAGAAATAAGAATGAACTATCAATGGTGTTTAGGTTTTGTATCGTTTACAAGCATCGATATTCTACAGGTTTCATAAAGTCATGTTAATGTATGTCATGTTTACAAGGACACAGGTACCCCATTTATCTTTTAGGTCATAAAGTATGGAGACGACGTTGATTCATCGAGTGTCAAGTGTTCAGCACACCACGATTGACAGACGATTAAGTATCCTGGCTCGAGCCCGCTAGACCTAAACCTTTCAATCTGTTAACTGCGACATTCTGTAAGAAAATGTCTCAGGTTTTACAAATTGTTCTACAAGCAGATGTCAATAATAAATATTCCTTAAACTGAAATTCAGCAGTGCGTGTTATCAATAAGGCAGACCCTTACCGCCATTTCTTTTGAGAGGTGGTCATGTAGAACTAACACATGTCTACTCAACTATTACATCGACCTACAACAAATTATTTTGGATTTATTATTCCGTAAACATTTTTGTTGAGACGATTTTTTTATTTTTTTTATTAATAAACTTTAGTAATATAAGCAGAATTTTATACTCATATTATATTTTAAACATAGTCTCGCCTAATAATCCGGAAAGACAGAACCCTACACTAGCCCAAACTGTAATATTCATTACGGAAGGCTAAGAACTTTTTGCGCTCACTACCTATGTACCCAAAATAATAAAACAAATGAACCCTCTCTTTATCTCAGTTACTTAATACGGGTTGCGTAAGTACGCAAACTCCTGTGCAAAATAAGTAGGGAACTCAAACCGCAAGTCATCCTTTAATCACACGCAAGGTTAAAGTTCGTCTTATAACATCCGAAGTGGTCTGTCCTCTTACTAATTCAAAGCGGTTTCTGTACGCGTTCACGCATGTTTTATATATCCTTCGTTATGTTTTAATATGTAACTTAACTAAGTAATCTTGCAAACACTGTGCTAGATTTAAATAAGTAACCGGTCAGATTTGAATTTTCCTGGTTTCTTTAAGTTTTTTAGCACCTTTTTCCATTCCAAACCAAGAGACAAATTCCTCAACAAAAAAAAACTGTTTTTCAACATGTCTCTTATTTGGTTTGTAGTTTTGGGTATAATTATATTAGTAGAAACTGTTCCCAGTTCAGATATTGTGAGATGTTATGAACCTAAAGTATTTTAAAATCGACAAAAGAAAAATAACTTTAATTTGCATGTTGAAGTTTTCAAAATTACATAGAAAAATACTTCTAACATTTTTTGGTTTCTCTTTTATTTAATCTTATAAGTAAGTATTTTGTTGCTACTACGATTTAAGATATTAAAATAAAATTAATTCTATTGTTTATATTTTTTTCTTAATTATAATATTATATTCACATTTTAATAAAAAAAAAAATCATTCATAAATAATATTCCTATATGAAATCAACATAAGACCTAATCGTTTTTCAAAATTTAGGGTTTTACGCTTTGACAGGTCATGTCAGTACTAACGGTCAGGCAAAAAAGGATTTAAACTAACAGGTTGCGTATCAAAGCTTATCGCGAGCCGATCAGCAGCATCAGCAAGGAGTACAAGTTATGTCTGATGACGTTCGAAGTCAAGCTGCATTGTTTCTACATTAATAGAATGCCCTACATAAGTAAGTTTTGACTTAACTAGTTTAGTATCGAAGAATGTTGATCAATTTACTTATCACCTGTTTAGTATTTCATGTAATTTAAAATACGTTTCAAAGATACAAATCTAATATTGCTGGTTAACGATAGATGGTTTTATGGACCCTTAATGAAATATATGTGCTATTAAAAACTATGTTTCTACAAACCATATTACCTATATTTATCTACTACATACTATCCGATTATAATTAATTTGTAGAGCTCGAGTGAAATCTTATATAGTTGATAGAGTGAAGCCAAATTTTAGATCAAAACTATTATAGCGAGCGTAAGTGAAAACTGGAGCACACCTCTCGATACCAGGGTCATATCCTAAGCCTCGGAAATTCCAGGCTTCGGTTATCCGCAATAAATATTCATTCACAAACACAAAGTTAATCTTTTCTAACGCCGACCACGATGGACCCATCGGAAACCCAAATCGGTTTACGCTTTATACCTTCGCTGCCGTTCGGTAGAGAGGCACAATACTTTGCAATCGAGAAAAACATGAATTATTGCTTTTTTTGGCCTTGAATAATTCTTGCAATCGACGTCGCCGCGCGGTTAGTCGTACCCTCGATATGAATTTCATACAAACCGCGAATATTACGTACAATGGGCTCTGAGGCGGTGCGATTGTCGGTAACATTTCTTATCTCCCGCTACGTATTGGCGCACTTACCGCTCTCCACGGCTGAATGTAAAACGTTATTGAGCCTTCACGACGCTGATATTGGACTTCGAACGTTGATATTCCTTGTGGAACCGCCGGGGTCCGGAAACACGTCAGTAAGTTAATATTCACATCTAGAACCCAATATTGACTTTGCCGGATAATGGTTTGTACGAGCTAGCTCAATACCAACGGCTATCGCAGATGAGCTGAGAGCTTTATAATTTAATTATGTTTAACTAGATTTTTACATGGAATTTCTTGAATCAGAAGCCGTGTCAACTAATTCCCAATACCAATAGAAACAAAGGTTTAAGATTCATATAACGTTTTACCTGAGAGCGAGTTATATTACAATTAAAGCAAAATAATGCCACAGCACAGTTTTGTTACCATAAATTTAATAAATCACCTTTGTTAAGTAAAACCACATTAAAACACTACGCGTAGGTATTAGTCTAAAATTGAAAAGCAGTAAATAAAAGAGAGAAAAAAATAAAGTGTTCCTGATGAATGGTTTTGATTAAAAGTTTATAAAACACGGCACGTCTAGAAACAACAATAGTAGTAACAGTAAATCCACTCGGCTAAATAAACAGTACGAGCTCACATTAATACACCCTACGCAAAGGTTGTTCCGCAACCAGTAACATTTTAAATTACATTTGAAGTCGTGTGAAAATGGTCGTGGTATACACGGTGGGTTTATCTAAACGAGGTGGCGTCACCGCCGCCGCTCGCTTCCCGCACACCTTACTGACCTAACTCTATGTTAGCTCCTAAAACAAATGACATTCAATTTATACACATTTTATTCCCAGAGAAACCTGGCGCAAGTATTAAAATATAACCACCCATACTCCAACAAACAGGTTTTTAAAACACCATAGATTTTAAACAAATTTTATAACATTTCGGAGTACCTGCCGTTGAACGCAGATTTAACCTCTATCACATCACTCGTTTCAGTCCTGGACCACTGCCATGAAATCATTTTGGTGGAAGGTTTCAAAACATACCAGTACAGCCATGTTCTATGCTACGTAATATTTTATTGTTTTAAATAAATGAAAACTAAATTTTCGCAAATTGTTTTCTACTCGCAATTTGATAATATCTGAGAGATTAAATATTTAAGTTGTACTATCAAATATTTCAATTTATATCCGGTAGTCCCTTACAATTTAGAAGGATTATCCCAAACTCAAAATTTGTCCCAGATTTAAATAAAATTTTGCATTATGTGACATCGTTTTATTAGCTTTTGAACCCCGAGAGCCTCTGGGAGCTCAGAGGAAGTCATAAATATCTCGCGCGTCCCCGATTCCTACCAAAGTTTGCTTGCAATGTACCCACTCTACATTTTCACTGTACTTATATCTTTATTGTTGTAGCAGCGCACAATGGGTAACTTTTAAACACTTATAGAGTACAGTTCTGTAGTCGCACGTGTAAACATTCGTATTTAGCAGTGAATCGTAAGACTTAAAGGAAAAGTTGTATGAATATTTTTTCAATGAAAGCCTTAAATTGAAATTGTTTCCTGAGAAAGGAAGGAAGTGAGAACGACAGTGAAGTCACTTAGACGGGGGCGGGCGAGAGAATAATGAGTCCCGGGCCGCGACTCGCGAGCGCGACCTGTGTTACTTACCTACCCTCGCCGAGATTATTTCAACTTATTTGTCTCCGAATGAACATTCTAATGGGACATTAGGCGTAATTCCGACTTTTTTATTTTCCTTCCTGAAACAAAAATGAAACGGAATATCTAACGGGGAGAAAGCCACAGGTAACATAACGGTCCGAGGCAAATCCGTGTGACGTTTTGATCTTTATTGACGGTTAAATCAACGCTCGAAAGTTGTTATTTATTATTCATTGTTATGAAGTGCAATTTATGGAGTAATTTCCTTTCACGAAGCGATAAATAAAACTCGGTAGATACCTAAGCTTATTGAACAGTGAGAACCGGCAAAATTGCTATTACGTAAAGAATAATTTGTACCTGACACATAACAAATGTTCACATTTATAATGAAATTATAATGATCGTCTTTATCGTGGCGTTTCCTTGGCCGCTCGCCAACTTATATTCTGCTTACAGGAATTGGATCGGAGCTGGATATTGGGCACACAACCAGTACGTTCATTCAAGATGTAGCGAGTTTTTGGATTTACGCGGAGCGATTGCTTTCGGAGTACGCAAACCTAATATATTTGTTTATGAAAATTCTATCTAACTGCAAACAAGTTACTCTCTTTATAACTTTTGGTATTAATTCTGCAACCAATAGCAATACGTTTTTATTAAATAAGTTGAAAGGGTCATACAAATTGTTATATCATTCGGCCTTGTTTATGACAAAGGTACTCAAATAGACCTATATTGATCGCTTTATTATTAAACAATCAAGGTGGCAAAAATATTATAATATACATTAACATGCTTAAGTTTTAGTATTACTAATATTTTTTGCAAAATCAAATCTAAATTAAATAAATAATTTTAATTACATAACGTTACAGTAGACTTCATTTAGATTCGGTTTTCGCAGAACCCGGGAATGTGCGAGTCTTTATCACTTTAAACGTTCATTATTTGAAAACTTGTTCCTTTAAAGGAAAACTTTTCAAATAATAAGAGGAACGTCAATGAGGAGTAAATTTGTATTTAGCCGTTTCTATACTTCTTATTATCAAAAGTAAATACATATCTAAAATATTTATTTATGTATTTATTTACATTTATAGAGTACTGAGATATACTTCTCTCTAAAAAAATTCATAAATAACGTAACTAAAGAAATATTTTGAGTACCTAGCTAAATCCAAACCAATGAGTGTATCATGTCATAATGTATTAAGGTTTTGTATTGTACCAGTAATGTAAATTACAATAATATTCGGGAGTGTGGAAATTTAAACGCATACATTGATGTTTATGCTGTATTTGAAAGAACATAGGACTTAGACAATGATATTTGTCAACACATTGGTAGTGCCATTATCATGTATTATTTAAAAGCAAAACGGTTTACTCACGCATATTCTCGGTATCGCCCGACTAGTTTCAGACTCAATAGGAGTCCCTAATCATGAGCTGACGCGGCGGCGGCGGTGTGGTGTTGCGAGTCGAACTCTCGTACTAACTAGTCGGGCGATCCCGAGATATTCGTGAGTAAACCGTTCTGTTTTAAATAATTATGAATACTCGTCACGAAAGTTAGTATACATTATCATGTAGTTGTCACATTAAAGACAATCTAATGAGAAGCAATAGAATGTCCGTGAACGCGTTTAGTTTACGAACATGAATGTAATGTCGCACTTACGTAAAACATATTTCACCGCACCACACCCATTAGTCACCGCAGCTCGACCCGGACTCGAACCCGCACTACTCGAGACCTAAGTAACGACCGAACCTAATGCGCGCACATTCCTCGCGTATTTTTCAAGTCAAGCTACTGAGAGAAATAAGATGTTTCCACTGGCTTTGGACTGTTGAAATGGCGCGATCATTTAGTTCCGAGTTAGGTAACGTACGCTTCTGTAAGTGAAGTATTGCTCTAAACCGAGCGCATAACACGTGCCTACTTACATCACTATAGCTTTTGGACATCTGAAATATTTTTAGTATTAAGCTATGAAGTAGGGCTCCTGGCTTAGAGTAAGCCGTGGTTTGACCGATAATTGTCGGATAATTTGACCGATAAGTTGGTTGGTGGATCTGAAACATACATTATTGAAACGTACCGAGATCTTTTAGGTGCTTTAGAAAGCACGTTAAGCCGTTAGTCCCAACTGTCATATAGTTAATATTTGGTCAGTCGTTAAGTCATTACAATTCTGACAACAATCTTAGTGAAGGAAATCGTGTTACCCTTCTTCCATCCTTAGTCGCTTCATGTTAAATATAGTATTTAGCTGAATCCGGTAACACTGCAAACGACCCCAACATAGCTATGAAGTATCGTAAACCAAAACCTTAAGAAAACCCTTTACAGTGTAAAATGTATTTATTACATAAGTATGTATTTATTGTTATGAAGGAGTAAAGAGTAGCTTCAAATGATTAGTGTTAAAAAACTAAGTGACTGTGGGTCGCTCGCTTCTTACGAACCTGACAAAGAGCTGTCTTAATGTGACAATTTTAAGGACCTATACATAAATGTAGGTAGATAATACAGACATAGTACTTACCTACTACAAACTTGGAAAAGAGGACGTCATACGAGTAGTCCTAAAAAATAAAACCAAAACAAATATTAACCAACCATAAATTTGTCCCACCAGTCCAGTCTGCATTTAGGATGCGCAAAATAAATAAAAAGTTTTCGTCGCTAAAGCCAAAAAGGACATTAGGAGGAAAAATGTTGCCGCAATATAGTAATTGAGGTGCATTTATCCGCCAATTGGCCGCGTCCCCTGCGTTTCCGTTCGTTAGCCCGCTCGGAAATGTGCCGGAAAATTGTTGCGATTCTCACGGAGTTGCTCGGCACTATGTAAAGTAGAACTAAGGTGCACCAAGCCATCGCCTGCCGCTGCAGGAAGACTTTCATTAACTTCAAACAATTGCTAATTTCAGACGCTAACGGTCGCCAATTGATGTCTTTTATTTACAGTTCTATTTCGATCGATTTGAAATTACTTTGATTGAAATGCTCTTTAACCTCATTGATTTATTTGAATATAGACCATACCTTTTTTTTCAGTTTGAAACGCCAATTTTGAGGCTATGTTGGACTTGTACCGACTAAAAACAACCCGGTCCCTGAAGTACATAATTTAAGTGTCAATAGAATTTAGCTCCTTAAATACGATGCTACTATTTATTTATTCGTTTTATTAGTTGCTAAATTCTAACCGAAAGATCAAAGAGAAATGTAATATTTTTTTATTTGTAATTAATATATATTTGTGTATTGTTATTGAACCTTTAATTATCACCAAAAACATAAACGCAAGCTATAAATACTGACAATCGTTTCCCAAATAATGTGTTTGTGTGTTCTCGTAACAATAATTGTCGTGTTAGTAACGAGGCCAGCAGATGTTGCTATTTAATTAAAACTTTGAGCCACCGTTATCCAACCCTTCGACATTATTTGACCTTCCCATAGCTCTCGCTCGTAAGCCCCCTATAAACTTTTAGAATTACTTCGATTTCATGGTAACAATTCACGATTTTCAATAATACAGGTCGTATTCCCGTACATTTAGGCCGTAACTCGTTACCGTGTTCAATTAACAAGTATCTGTGAAGATTCGTGGTACAATCGCTGCGAGGTTTACAGCTCACCTCAATTCATCTGTTTGGCGGTGAATGTTTACGTCAGCGGCAGGCTTCGGGCCGAGGAAGCGACCCAACTATTATGGATAACAATTACGAGGGATCTGCCGACCCTCGTTACAGAGATCACTTGGAAACGACTGCGATTCTTTTCTCGTTGTAGTCACACCAAGCGCTCTAATTTGAATACATTTATCGTGTTTTGCGTAAAAAAACACTAAAAGTGACCCTTTTCAGATTTTTTTACACATGTGTATGTATTTACTTACATATAATAAAACCTGTTCACTGTATTAAGAGTTTATATTATATGAAAACACGAGTGAAATATAAATGTACGGGTTTTATCATATTAAAAATTTAGGGCTGAATATTTTCGTTTAACTGACTACAAAAAAGGAGATTTATCAGTTCAATTAAGGTTTGGTAGGTACTCGGAATTCATTGAAAATATATTATTATTGTATATTTTTAACAGAATTATACCATTGTATCTGTACCTTTAGTGTATAATATTATCAAGATCAAAGAGCTTAGACGACATTCTAAGAAAGTTCTGTATTGAATCAACTACTTAGGTACAAGCATAGATTTAGAGATTATATCGAGTTACTATAGAGATATATATTTTCAAGAGTATTCAAAGAAATAAATGTTAAGCAAGAATAAAATATTTTAATGTTATGCAAAATTTTCTCGAAATTACCTTAAACTTAAAAGATCTGAAAATTCTAGAATTCTAGAGTAGTACGACAGACAAAGGTCGAGTAATGCGACCGTGTGACTGTTTGCTCTAGCATCCATTGTTGTTCAATGAAACAGCAACCAACTCTGCATATTATTATACTGTAAAGCGAAGCTGCAATGCAACACAGAGAATTTTATATGAATACCTAGTACTCAAGATTTGTTCGTATAACTGTAATAGTGATAATATCTAAGAATGCTGTTGTTATGAATATTTTGATATCATGCCAACGTTAGAATTCAAATAGTGTCTTATTTAATTTATTTATTCTATATGAAATTTTCATTTTCAGTAACGTATGTGTCGACATTTTTTTTAAATAATAACAATATTTTTATACAATAACTAGCTGACCCGGCGAACTTCGTACCGCCTAACAGTCGATTCTTTAATTATTTTCTTTTAATTTTTCTCTCAGTACAAAATCATCCTCGTACTTCAAGGAATAAAAAAAAAGAATTAGCAAAATCGTTTCAGCTGCTCTCGAGATTTGCGCTTAGTAACACATTCAGCGATTAATTTTTATATTATAGATTATGTGTTATATATATATTACATCATATTATATATAATATTACATAATAGTATTATGTCATTTCGTAAATATTTTTAAATGTATTTAATTTCAGTTTGAAACAAAATATCTTGCAACAATAATGAACATTATTACCTACACGAAACAGAATTTCTCTCCGGCCACCAATCTCAATGGAGCCAGCCAACGCAAGAGTAATTATAATGTACAAGTTTACCTTGTGTTCAAACAAAGGTGCACTCTCCATTCCTTTATTCACTTAGTAAATACTTAAACAGTTAATTCTTAACTGAGGTATCCATCAACATTTTCGAAGATTGTTAATGTTCTTGCCTTATTTATTATTGCAGATAAAATGTATATTTATTCTCATTGATATACCTATTAATAGATGCTAAATTCAATAAGTGCTGATTTTTCCTACGCCAGATAATTTTTATTCATGGAATAAAATTGACATCTGACAGATTTTGTATGGAAGAACTGTCAAAAATTCAAAATTATTTCTGTTGAAATTATCTGGCAATGGAAAAATTAGCTCTAAGTCAAATTAATTCAAACTACGTACATACCTATCGTAGTACATTCATAGCTCGTGTACACTGTACTGACAGCCCAAGTTTTTACATAAGTATAATACGACCTAATATATATACTTATATTTAATAAGTAAGTTACATGGGTGTGATATATAGGTTTGGTTCTCAGATATGGTAGGTACATAGATACGGCGATATATAAATCTAGAAGCCATTCGTCATTTCATTTTGATATTTAATAACGCTTTACTTATCTCTGTTGAAATGAAGTCTTCACGTAAGCCTACCAATAGAATAAGGTTTCCCTTTGTAGCATCGAATTAGATACTTTAAGCTACAAAATTGATACTGAATTACAGACACGACTACAACAGCACGTGGTGTGACTTAAAACTTTGATTAATTATATATCTCAGTAAATAATCTAACAAATGTTTCATTAAAATAACCAATTAGAACACTTGTTTACAATCAAACGTAACTAAACTCCAACGCTTTCTTCGTATTAAGAGATACGTTAATTTACTTCGAAGGTGTGTTTGAAATAAATTAATTTATTTGTTTCTCTTTAAAAGAGCAGCCTATAAATAAATGTGTGTGGATTGTGTGCCGTGGGCTGTCATTAAATACTTTTATGAGCTCATTTAAGTTTATTCAGTATTACTGTTAGAGTCAGAATACAAATTACTTTGAGTACTCTTGTAGTTCGATAATATCCATAGTTAAATGAATTCTAAAGCGCCACATTGATGGTACCGCAAAGGCACCTGAGCCGAAAAACAGGGATGCAAAGTCCAGTAAATCTCACTAAAGTAAAATAGTTGTAAACTCATTAGCGCGTCAAACCTACATAATATATGCAAGCGGTAACATGACTTACATTTAATTATACAATAGGCTTCTGGAATAATAATAATTCTGACCTGTAGTTACTGTTATTACTCGGAAAGCACGTTAAGACATTGGTTCGGCTGTCATACTTTGATCTTTGACAGTCGTTAAGTTATTGAAATTCTGAACCAGTCTTTCTACGGGATACAGTGTTGTCCAGCAAATTAGATTGTGTTGTTCAGATAGGCAGACGTTCCATGTAAAATATGGTATTCAGCTGAACCCGATAACACTCCAGTGTTATCGGGTTCAGCTGCCAACCCCAACATAGCTCGGGAAATGGCCTAGCAAAAGTATTAACCTTAACAAACATTGATAACCACACTTTCTCACTTGTGGATTTTCGAACAATATTATTCTTAATTTTTAGTGGTGGCTAAAAATGGCTGATACAGAAATAATTAATTATATTTCGATCAACTACCCACCACCCATCTACTACAGGGTTTAAAACCATAGCAATCTTTACACACACAACAGCCTGAAGTGACGAAACAGTAAACTTTAAGTTCTACCAACAAATTCAGCGGAAGAAGCCGAGCCGCGCGTCTAATATCTACGTTACCCGATTTTATAAACACTTTACGTTTATAATTAGGTAATGCAAAAGTAATTAAATTCCCCTACCTACTATGCCCTCTAGGTGTTCGTAATATGCCGTAAATCCCCAAGGAGCTATCTCTCAGTGTTTCGTCGCGTTGAATTTGATTTTATTTGCATAAATAAATTAACTTTTTTGCATTGACGATGTTTTTACACTGTCGCTAAGGTTATTTTAGCTAGCAATATTATGCTCCCGTGACTCCATTAATAGCATAGAAGCAATTACTTCAAGAATTATAAAGTCAGAAAGAGTAATGTAAACAATCGAGTTGCAACCAACCAATAGGGATGTTGTTTTTTTTTTACTGTCTTGTTCATTACCACATATGTTACGCACGTATTTTTATAGTCACCAAAAACTTACAACGAAACATTGATCTATTGATCAGAAAAGTCGCGTGACGTCACCATGTCGTACGTTTTGTGTAACATCGCTTTATCTCCTTAGTTTTTAGATTTAAAAAAAAAGGAAAATTTTTTAATATCTAATTTACGGCCTAAATAGTTTTTTTTTACTTTTCATACCCAGTCAACAACTTTATTCACTATACACAGACACACTTTCTAGATAGACCGAACCGATGGGCGGATATTTAATGATTAAATAGGGGAAAGGTTGCAGTAATTATTCGAACAACTGAAAATGCCGTACTAAACCCAGCTAGGTAACAAATATGATTTAAATTATCAAGTTTATTCATTTTATTCATTGTACGCCGAAATAAGAGAACTAATTGCGATAAACAAATTTTTAAACAAAATATATTTAGTAATGGTCGCAATTACATGTTACTATAGAACAGGCATGTTAATCTGCAGCTTAATATTTTGTTTATTATTCATAGTCCGTTTGCGATGCGGTCCAATATTTTATCGGAAGCCAGGCAGCGAATTAAGAGCAATTCACATCGGCCGATTTCGTCGTTGGACTCGGTACGTGGTACGACAATCCAATTAATAAGCAAACCTTTCGTATTCACAGTGAATATCAAATGTTTGCACGACAGGACAGCCAATTGGTGATTCAAATAAAATATTCATATTCGGACATTGTCGGCCATGATTGCAACACGCGACCCGCGACTTGTGTTGTAAATGCTTTTCGATCGTCCACCAACATCGACTGTGATCGACAAAAAGCTATGTGTGGCTGTAGGCTGGTTCAACTGTTTTGTTTTTTCTACTTTAGCAGTACTTTTGTGCACAGTACCTAAACCAACATTGATTTGAATTTAATGATAGATCGTCATAATATTAATGGATGCGTGTAGATTAAACCAATTGCTTAAAAAATAATTTTGGGTCCGATTTAATCATAAAGGTTGTTATGAAAAATAACTAATTTCTAAATACCTAATGAAATTCGCTTAAAATATATTTTAATCTTATTTAATTAGAGTAAATATATTTTAAGCGAATTTCATTAAATGTGATTAAATATATTTTAGGCGAACTTAATTATTAAAGGGATATTAGAAAAGGGTTTTTTTAATTCTAGGCAAGAGGTATTTAATTATTTTTTCAACGAATAAATTGGCTTATATTCGATGCCTTCTAAAATTAATCAATATGAAGAAGTTTTATTCATAAAAATAAAAAAAAAAAATCCACATGTATGACGGAATATCATTTACGAACGTCTCGACTGATGTGGCTGTTTTTGTTTTGTTGTTTGTAATTGGACGAGGTTTGTATGAAAATTACAAAAAATCCGCGAGAAATGACAAAAATTTAGATTTAAATTTTTGTATAAATTGGCAGGACGACTATCGAGTCAGCTAGTATTATATAAAATACAACAGTAGGTAATAGGAGTAATTATTATTTTAATCGACGGTACACAACAAACCCATTGTATTGTGTACTCACTATAATTAGTTAACAAGCATTCGGTAAACAACGTGAACGCTACTCAATTGTTTCTATATTGCTTCGATACCGAATAATGTTCCAATCGCATTACTGCTATTCGCTGACATGTGGTAATTTGTATGACAATACTAAGTTATTTGTTCATATCCGACTATTTAGCACCAGTTTTCATCCGAATGTACGGCATAATATATAATGTACATCAATATTCCGACCACAACATTGTGAGCTGCGGCCTAAGACAAGTTCTGCGGGCAATCATGACAATTGCAGGGTTCTCATTCCAACGGTTTTGTCGGAGAAATAACAGATTGCTCGGTCGCGGGTGCCTTGATTTCCCACAAGATTACCTCAATGAGGGTAAGAAGTCAACCGCACGCCCGCCATGTTTCTTCTTCTGTGTTTATAATTTTCTGTCTCGGCTCATCAATCTCGTGATGTATGGCTTGAATATTTAATTAGTTGAGTTTTCTGCAACGCAGTAATAAGTTTTCGGTAACTCGAATATTTTAGGAGGGTTTACCAGATTTTTCTCGGAAGTAAGGTTCGGCGGTAATTCATTGTTTTGTAATGGTGAATAATCATGCGTTTGGGTAGCTCGAGGCAGAATATAGACCCTTGTGTGGACCCCTGAACACGAGTAATGTTAGGCCCATAACAAGCGGCCTTCCTGGATATCGCATGTAACTGGGCCATGTTGTTGATATGTAAAGTTCCAAACCTCAATGGTTTTCCTTAAAACTCGGTTATACGAAGCACGTGCAAAAACATCCGTTGTAAGAATATACCCGTACGTCATACAAACATCGTCCGGACGCGAGACCCAAACATACGACCCCGATCGCCCAAGGCAAAACTTCGCTAGCCTTCAGACTTCATTCTTTTAAATGTCTTTAAATGAACATTGGCTTTCAATGGTATGAACTCAACTAAAACTTATTGCGGAATTTATAAAAACCATATCCATTTTTTAACATTTATACTTTTATGAAGAATAAACTGAATGCTATTTTCGAAGATTGGAAAACACTAGTTAGATATTTTCTTAGTAAAATGTTGCAAGTGATTTACTTGCAGCCTTCAGTATTCCCAAGGGAATATCTCGTATAGTAATCATTCTAGTAATTCACATTGACTACAGCGCTCCCTATACAGGAAAACCGGGTAAGTGCGAGTAACTTAGTACAAATTGAATAAAAGAAAAAATATTACATGCCATTATTTGCTGTTCTTTCATTAATGTTGATCTGAAACCATTCAGGGGTTCGGTAAAGTAGCTATTAAAGATTTTTGCTTTCGGAAGGAAAATTTGTACGATGAATTCTACCCACGTCACCGCCCACATACCATACAAGTAAATCAAACCACTGCGGCAGCTCACAAAATACTTTTCGTACCCACACGGTAAGTGGAATGAGTTCAATGTTAAGACGTAATGTTTAAATGTTTGAAACACACACACAGGCACAGTTGCTAATATTTAGTTAAGCATAGGTAAGAATTTAAAACATTAAATATTACAAAAATAAATATAAATTAAGCCACCGTAGACACGATTGGATTAATTTATAAAAATCTCGACGGTGTTTAGCAAATGCTAAGCAGATTCTAAATTCAAATTCTCTATACAAAACTTACATTTATATAATTTGCTAAGCAATTGCTAAGCACCGTCAAAATATTTACAAATTAGGCTAATCGTATCTACGGTAGTAATCTTTTAAATTCTTAAGTATACTTCTTATATTTATAATTCAAATTAAAAATCAATAAAACAACAAGTCTTTTTTTACAGCTAAAAAACATATTTAATTGAAGTCCAATGAAAGTGAAAAAATCACGTATGATACGTGTTTTTTTTTTCTAAAAAATATTTTCGGTTTCCCGCCCATAGCTTAAACTCACAACTTTCAAGACGACTAACGACCTTTCAATGGCATAGAAAGCACTTTACTCTATATTAATTATCCTATCCACTATTGCCCTTACATCAAGGGTAACATCGTAATCACTTGAAGGGTAGCTAGCTTAGCGAGACGGAATAATATGTCTTCATCTGTTAGTCCGGAGTGGAATGCTTACGTAATAAAAATTCCATGTTGACGCGTCCCCTTACTAAATTACTTTTATTAACGTCTGCGAGGTTTAATCCGAAACCTTTTTGATGTTGTTCTTATTTAAACGATTTTATTATAATGATGGCTCAATTGTTAGTCTTCGTTCTATTGTTATGAGAATTACGAGGATAATAAAGAGTGGGTTAAGTGACCGGTATTCCCCTTTGGATTTGCTCTTCTTTTTATTATAATAACGATAAAAATTGAACTGCCCAATTAAAAAAGCCAAGACAGACATTTTATTATTATTGAAAGATATTTATTAATTATTGTTGTAACTTGAATAATTATAATAAATAATTTGAATAATTAATCAAAATCTTAGAAAAATATAAATTTTATTAAATCTACCTTCTAAGGAAAGAATAATGTTTCCAGCTTTTCTTACACTTGGAGGGCCTTTATTTTCCCTAAACCGTGATTTAGGTTGAAGAAACCTTTAAGAAATCTAGTATTTTTTCTTATTAAGATGTTTTTTCGTATATAAAAGCTGCCTATTCTTTAGGTATTAACATAAACTACCTGAGCAGAAAAAGGGCTCCATAGAATTACAGTAACTATGTAGAGAGGATCGTGACAAATTACTATTATAACACTTATTTTTCGCTTGACACGTGAGGAAATGTTACTCAGAATAATGATGCCAGTCTTGGTGTTACACTCACGAGTACAATATACTTTAGTGTAGTTTTATTAACAAAGTAACTTATTGACATTGAAGGCTGTTCTAACACGTATTAACTATTACACGTAGGTATTTTACCTTCTTACAGAAAGTTTAAAGGTGAATATCCTTAGTCTATGATTATGGAAAACATGACTAGTATTTAAGCCTCAAATCATAGTTCTTAATAAGTTCTATTATATTATACTATTTGCATGCTATTTTAATATACTTTCGACAACCTAGCAATAGTTATCATCCTTGTAAAGAAGGTACTTTGATTGATTATTTTCTTCTGTTAAAAAACAAATAAAGGCAAAATGCCAAAACGTAAAGACATAATAAACAAACGACGAAACCATAAACTACTCAAAATACGAAAATACGTCACTGCATAAACAGTCGTCTTTTGTTTCACATATATCTTCCATTTTCGTTCATCTTATAGATGGTCATTATCTTCTACTCACGTAATATAATTACTTTACGACTTCATACGACTCCCTTAGGACCGCCCGCTGTAGTCTATTAGTTGGATACCACTAGGCACACGGGTCTCATCAAACCAAGAAAAGTCAATAAACAAAAGACTGTCAAGAGAGAGAGTCAAGTCGTTGAATATGTACTTGAATAACATTTTTAGAAAATGTTTAACTAAATTATACGAACATTATTTCCTACTTTCCTAATTAAAGCTGGTACTATTTACCTACATCAGTGTTCGACATCAGCACATTTTTCTTAATTCATTAGAAAAACTTTTCCATTAGCTATTTGGCGTTCTTTTTCTACCAGATCAGAATTGATACGAGTTTTATTTACTGCTGAATCAGTTACATTCGTTGTGTTGTAACAACGGGTCACCCTTTCCTTCCCATCTAAATAGAACATCTCTTTGTGAAACTAGTCTATAAATCAAAAACAATTGGATCGTTCTTTGCAGCTTTTTTCTTTGTAGGGAGAAAGCTGCTGCGTATGATAAGCGCCCGTTCATAAAATTAGGTTTGTTTTCAAAGACAACAATAAAATGCAGACGCATATTATATATAATTTCGTATGAGTACTTGAGTATTTATGTATATGCGCGAAATATTGGGAATAATGGATGCTTCCTTCGGTTCTGTGTCTCTCTACCTAATTATTCAATCAGAATATGGCCACTCGTCCGACCTCCGTACACCCTCAGGAATATCTCCCGATCTTTTCTGCTCTTTCGTAACGGCACACATAAATTAACGCTGTTTCGATTAAGCACCTTTAGACTGCAATAAAATAAATTCACCCTTCTGCCATCCAAAGCTCAATGAAATTAAAATATTGATTACGATGCGATTTCAATAAACTTTACACAAATTGCAAAGAAAATAAATTGCATAAACTTGCAACTAAGTACTGTAAAAGGTGAATAGCTTTATAAATACAAATAAAACTTTAAACCAGAAATGTTATACTAAGGGCTACGAATACAAAAACCCAAAGTGTAAAAACGGTACCGAGAAACGTAAATAGCTAAAGCTGCATTTAAGATTTTTCCAAACAGAACAAACAGCTCAACATTTGTGGAAACGTTTCTATAAATATTTAAAAATCCTCTTCACCGTAGCGACTCGTAAGACGATTTGGCGTCCCTCTATCGGACCAGGCAGCGGGTACTGTTACTCGAACGCATTCTGAGCCCTTAATACTCGAGTTATAATCGTTTAGTGTTCAAATACTACACAGCGCTGATTGCTTGTTAATTAGGTAAATAATTATTTTCTGAAACATACTGATAAATTGCATTACCTTTAACTCTAATGGCTCTGCAATACTATGTGCTCATCACATCATCACATCACAGATATTTGAGTGAGTGTAATTTAATATTTTGATATACCTACAAGAATGAGTGTGGATTTTAATACCGCATATACAGTATTACGAACTAACTTATGAAAACAATACCGTATTATATAATTTAAGATTTCTTTAAATAAAATTGATTAACATCAATCATTTAAGTTAGTGTCCCTTTATGAATAATGCGGATAAATAAAACATTACAGTGTTCAGGTTATAAGTAGGGTTAATGTAGCCCCAGAGCTGGTCTGAGTAAGTTTAAGCACTCTCCTCCGGTTGTCGCTATCCTGCTAGTACAAGTCTCGGCAACTTTTTAATTGGCCAGCCTTACAGATTGAAAAAAAGTCAAGAGCCCTTTCGACTTAATTAAATTTACTCTTTAGCCAGTGAAACAAAATGGACCCCGTTTCATTCAATGTTGTCTATTCGAAAGCGGACGTAAACAAAAACTTAATTAGACGAATGAGTTTGACAACCGGGTCACTTTGTTATTATGAATAGCGGCTATCTTTGTTTTATCTTTTTAGAACCACTCTGATAGTAGATATTTTTCGGTCGTTTTTTGTTTCAATTCTGAACGTCCTTCGAGCGAAATGATTACTCTGACAGCTAACATTATAAAGCCCTCACTAATCCGCCTTTACAATATCCGCGTTCATTTAATTTCTAAAAACGTAGTCAGGATTCTATTCAGAGCCACTTAAACTAAAATTTCGTTGAGTTAAATATCACAAATTTAATCCGTGGTGAGGCACCCTCCCGGGGATTCATAAATGTAGAAATGAAAGCTTATTTGAATTAAATCCTTTTGATACAAGCTTCCGAATCAGGGCGGTAATGAACTTTGATGAGAAATGCGGTTCGGCATGATAACAATTATTATTATTGGTCGTAAAATCAACGTCTTGTGCTATTGATAGCAGAAGGAGATTGGACTTAATGGGATTTAAAATTACTGATTCTTATCGAATTGACTTTACTAGTTACTTATTGTTTAGTGAAACCGATAAAACTAGTTTATTTCTTTAATTTAGTTTCGTTCGGAAATCCATTAAAAGTAGTAGTTCAGTCGCCTTGTATGTGTTTAATAGCTGTGCGGGCTATTACGACACGGAAGCATGTTGTTTGCAAATGACAAGCTGATTTTGTTAGGTAACCTGATTCATTGTCAGCTTGTATTGTAGGTGTTACATAAAATTTAATCCTCTGGCACCTCTGATACCCGTGTTCTCGTATAGAGAACTTAAATAAAATAAAGAATGCAAAAAGATTTCAGATTAAATTAAGATCAGTTATATTATTATGGAATAATATTTAATATTGTTTTTTAGCTATCGAAATTATTTAAATAACTTATTTAATTATTAAATAATAAATAAATATCTTCATCAAAGACAATGAAATCTTCATTGGATGTCAAAACTTCTCACTAAGTTAGAACAGTTCACTTAATTATACAGCATTAGACAAACCTTGTAAGTGCCGGTAAAATGGGACTGTTTGAGAACCACAGGGTTAATTGGAATTCCATGAAGCAATAATTAGGAAATTATTTAAGCATCGATAATTGAATATTGGATTTTAGACCATTAAGCTCTCAATTGTTTAGTGGTTATGACTGAAAAGATCATTTTGAAAGGTGACAGTAGAACAATAAAAAACCTCATGTTAAATCCTTACGAATATTAGAAATGCGAAAGTAACTCTGTCTGTCTGTCGGGCTTTCACGCCAAAACTACTGAAACGATGTAAATGAAATTTGGTAAACAGATGGTCTAGAGACTGAGAAAGGTCATAGGCTACTTTTTACACGCGAGTAAAGTCACGGGAAACAGCTAGTACTGATATAAACGATAAATTTTAATCGTTAGTACGTTTTACTTATCCTTGTTTTTCTCATTTAATACAATCATTCAAGGAACATAAAAAGAGCAACACAAATCCAGAGACTTTTTACACCGCTTTGTTAAAGTAAATAAACAAAATTCCAGAAACCGATTCTAAGTAAGCACTTCATTTTATTAAAAATAGCTCGGAGATACCGAGGTTAAACAATGCAACCTCAAAGTGAAATGTTACCTAATAAAAAACTCAGTAAGGCTGAAAACTACGAGCACTACCGGTCTCAAAGCGAAACGTTCGCACTTCTACTGAATATCCTAATACTTCTTCCTGACGACTTTTGTTACACCTATTTATCTATACTAATATTATAAAGAGGAAAAATTTGATTGTTTGTTTGCATTGAATAGGCTCCGAAACTACTGATCCGATTTAAAAAAATTTTTCAATGGAAGCTACACTATCCCTGGGTGACATTGGCTTTATTATATTTTTTTATGCTAAAGTTTTTTTTATAAACCAATGCGAAGCCGGTGCAGGCTGCTAGTATTATTATAATATGTTAATAATACGGACAAAATGAAGTTGAGTGAGGTATGGACGTTTAAACACAGAATTAGGTTTCTTAACAGGTGTTATTTAATTTAAATATTCAATATAATCCACATAATACAGTCTATTTAACGAGTTATATTTTTATAGTATATATTATGTTACTTACACCTACAAAAAGTAAAACAGGGAGAACATTTATTCAAATTTAAATTCAAATATAATTTATTTAAAATAGGCTACAAAGTAGCAATTTTTTTAAAGTAAAAATAATAAAATGTACATCAGCCTGATTCGCGCACCCTACACCCATCTACAAAATCATACCATCTAAATAAAAGAATGTCGCTCTTAAAAATAATAATAAATTCAACATTTATATCAAAGCTAGTCTTTTGCATGAAAAAATATTCATATTGTGGCATTGTACAACGTCAACTGACCCCCCAAGAGTTTCAGATAGGTTATAAACAAAATAAGAATACTTTTACGACATTAATTTTGTAAGAATATCATAATTCATTTAACTGCTCTGGCTCCAACTCATAGCTATTCCGGTGACATCTTTGTTGAGGTGTGAACGCGGCGAAACTCTCCACGGAGAAGCTAAGTGAAAGAATATGAAAATCCTATTCTTTTATGAATTATTTATGTACGCTGCGATATTATATTTTAAGGGAGTAAAGGGCAGATATTATTCAAGGAATAATAAACCTTACGGACCATAACTAGAGACCTTGTATCCTCGACTTAACACTGTAAGTGTTTACTTGATTTGCGTTTTCGTAAAATGAGTCTTAAATAGGTTTAATGAACACCTCTACCGGCTACTCTACGTTTAACAAAGAGATTTTAACAACAGAAGATAGATTTATGCGGGAAGTGGATACTCTGTATTAATTATATGGCGGGTTTGAGGTTTATCGCGGCTCTGCCGCTCGGGCTTAGGCTCAATATCCGGGCCGCGGGCTGCTCGCGATCGAACGCCTTTATATGCCAAACCCATGAAGAGAATGAGCCACATACTTAAGTGATCTTAATCGGCCGGATTAAGTAGACATAATATAGAAATCTCAATTCTATTTAAATAATGTTCAATGTATAGAAAATAAATCTTTTATCCGCCTTCAGTCACTTTCCAAAACGCGAGATTCGTTTAATTACATGAATATGAGCGTGAACTACATTTAGATAAGGTTAATATTTTCAACAAACTATTTAATAACAGCATCAGGCGCTGAACTGACATAATGAAAAGATTTTCAACAAATATACTCCATGTCAGTCTTCTGAAATCTAAAACACCTTAAACAATTTTCAAGAAATGCTGTGCAACAAGGGGTACACAATAGGGTGATTATACGATAGAAAGGTACGCGCACTGCTCGAGCGGTTGCATAAAATGTATTCCTCCTGCTACCAACAAAGACAACCCTTTTATTCTTTTCTGTCGTCGCGGTTGTAATTCTCGTCTTTTAACAAATGGAAGACATTATCGCTATGTCTGGCTTTTGTATAAATTCATGTAGAAATAAAAGTTAGTAAAAAAGTTTAAGCGCTTTACGTAGCACTCGCATTTCAAACGTAACGGATATTTTAAACTGGACAAAAACTTTGCGCCGAGCGATATGTGAACACTGGAAACTTTTTCTATGAGAAACTGAGTTTTTGATGTCATTTTTCGTAATAAAGCGACATGAAAGTATATAGGAGCGAAATTCCGTTTGGAGGCCGGTGTAAATGGGGACGCCGTAATACGGTGTGGTAAGGACTTTGTTCTCGAGAACGAACCTGCTCTATCGACATCTTGCAGGCGCGCGTTCAATCACGACCTCTTCGGCAGTCATCGACTCCTCTCCATGCCGGGCTCTTGAAGCCAGCTAATAGTTCACAGGCCCTCATTAAAATTACACGAGTGGCTGGAATAATATGATTCTTGCTAAGAGCCAGTTTACTCAGTAATGAAAGCAGATAGAATGTTTAATGGTTCATTTAAATTTCCAAATAATTATGGATTTCACGTATTTTGTTATAAGTTAGATGGAAACATACAAAACGTTTTACGCGGTTGTTTATTACAAGCGTCAGAAAATAATAGTAAAATATCTTTATCAGCACAAGTTTCCAGAAGTTGGGGCAAGCTAACGTCCGATAACACAACCCTCGGTGCGTAGTTATCCGGCAGCGCGGGCGCGGGGTTCAATTATAACAAAGCGTAAAAGTCGCTAACAAAGAGAGTGAGCCTGCAAGTTTTGACGTTTCTGAATACGGCCCTTATTTATCGTTTCCCGTGAGATTACCATACTAGCGCATAAACAACGACACAGATTACCTATAATACTTTTGGACGCGTAAAATTTCACGCTTTGCCCATCCTTATCGGGATGAAAAGTGTATACAGAGAGATGTTTGGTAGTAAAAAATATATATTAAGGAGCATAAAAATAACGCAGGGCGAGGTAGGCTGGGATTTTATAGGGGTTTACTAATAGCATTGCGATATAGACTTATACAATTTTATCAAAGAAATTCGTATTTTAAATACTCTCATATACTCAGATCTACTGAAACTGGTAGCTCAATATTTAGCGAGTTTTACAAGTTGCCACACATTATCGGAACTCATATTATTTGCGATATCAAATTCAATAGATATTGTTTTGTATTCTTACTTTGATGATACTATTTGTAAGATAGGTATGGGTATACCTACCTTACAAATAGTAGCATCAAAGTGTTCGGTAAATCAAAGGAAGTACAAGTCTGGGACACGAATGTACAAACCGAGTAACAGGGAAACGGAACTGTTTGCGGATGTATATATCTGTGTGTTTTTGAACTTATCGAACACATTAAAGCACCGTACTTGGGTTATAAATGTTTTTGATAGGGTGGTTAGTAAAATTATTTGAATAAACAGCTTTCTTGCATGTACCTGTGACTGAATTATGGACGCAACGATTAAATTTGAAACCGATGCGGTTTTGATATTTTGTATCTGGTTTTTCGTTTTGTAACTGAAACAATATAGAGGGAATTTAAGAATTTTAAAGAGAACACAATATAAGAAGCTATCAATGAGTTAGTAGTATTCACACGTAATTAATAAAATTTTAATTTAATTTAATAAAATAACTCGTGTACATTTTGTTTTGTTTGATATAAGCCATTAAAGGACTACTTTGCGAGAATAAAAGGATAACCAATATTAATAATATACAGAAGATGGTGGTAGGAAATCGATATGAAAGTCGCGAGCGGACTAAGTGCCCCGCGGCGATGCCCAAAAAAACATCGTCGATTCTGTCCTCAGATTCAATTTTAGCGTCGTGTAAAACAACACACGTTCTTGTAAAAATATACGAGACTACAAACTGCAATCGAAAATAAATAAAATGAACCGCAATTTAATAATGTTTAATAAATTCTGCCTAGAGGGTAAACCGTCACATTCAACTCAATTTTACGAATATTTGATGGAGTCTGCAATTATTTTTTGTAACGTTTTTGTGGCTGAAGTGTCACATTCTGAACACGTGTGTGAGTGTGATTTTAAAACCATATATCTGTGTACAAAATGTTAAGTTGCTTAAATTTTAAGTTTGGATACAATAAAAAAAAATAAACAGCAAAGAATAAAACCCGCATCTAATCTAATAAAGGTTTCCGTATAATAGGCACTTGCTTCCAAAACACGCCATTTTATTTATAAAAAGATAATAGTCCCGCGTTCTCTAATGAACCCGCTATGGTTCATTTATGCAAAGCAAGCCCTGGGTAAGGTTGGGTAACCGCCACGGTGAAGAATATTAAACATAAACAAAACATTTAACTTATAATGCACAAATACACAACATTTTACTTAAAACGAAGTTATGAATGTTCGCAGCATTGCTAAAAGGTTTCAACATAGCAACGTAAGTAGGAAATTTGCCTCGTTTAAGCATTAAACTATAAGCCGGGAATTTTTGCTCCATAACCAGGGCTTTTATTAACGAACTCGGGCTTGCATTACACGTATAGGTAATTCACTCAACTATTAATGAAAAACATATGCACCGGCAGAAAATATACCCGTTATCGGATATTTAATATTAAAATATCGCTATTCTTAAACAGTGTTCGAGTTTTCACAAACATCAGATTTTTTTATTTTTTTATTATTTTTAATAAATTTTTACTAGGCATTTATAAAAGGTTTTGGACATCGATGTTTAATTATGTCAATTGGTTTTTGTTACTTCATGTCTGACTATAAATTTAGGGATTCAAGTTCTACTCGCGACACCACCGCCGCCGCGTCAGCTCATGATTAGGGACTCCTATTGAGTCCGAAACTAGTCGGGCGATCCCGAGAATGTGCGTGAGTAAACCGTTAATATTCCCAAACAATTATGAATACTCCTCATGAAAGTTATACAAATTCATGTCTGACTATTTTTATTTTTAATATACACTTAATTTTATACTCGATTTTATTTTTTGTTCCGCTAATTCTGCCGGTGTGTGTATATTATGAAACTTTAACGAACATGGAGTATTATTGGCCGGAATATGAATTAAATTACCATAAACATTAAAGTAGCGCCCTTAATTGCGCATTTGAACAAAGCCGGTAGTTATGCATGTTAAGTGCGTAGTAAATTTTCGTACAAATCTTGATCTTTCGTACACGGAGAGTAACTAATTGGGGTGTAATCCATCCTACTCATACCGTTACTGAAGTCATTCGGGGGTCAGCGGCACATCCCCTAATTTGTAACACAACCCGGCGAAGACATAAACTTTACGTAAGTATATCAATGTTTACGAACTTGTAGATAGTTCATATTGTAAGTTTTATACAGGCTTGACGGCAGTAAATTTTAAAAGCAAAACCATTAAAAAGTTTATAGATTAATTTATGTTTCAATTTTGAGTACATAATACGTCCTTCAGATTTAATCTTAATTGTTTTGGCCATTCGATTAGTTAGTGCCGCATTGTTAGACCTTAAGGTTAAAGGCCTACTGAGGATTTATATATTTATACATGTTTTATTTTTTATTTTGATAATAAACAATATTGACGTTCCGTACCATAAAAATTTATGAATGGAACACAAAAACCTTATAATTACATACTATCGTAATGCTCAAAATTTTATCAATGCAATGTGCGGTATTATTTTCGAAAATTTCCAAATATATTTCATAATAAACTCGGCGGTAGTTATAAACACGATATTGCTACGTTCATTTCAATAACAATCATAACTGAATTCCTCACAACAGAGGCAGTAAACATAATTTCTCTTGATTTAATTTTAGGTAATGTGTTCAAAATGTATTCAGAATTGCTAAATGTATGGTGAACTATGTTTCGTGAATAGCATGTGTCGTGTAACCGCGTATTTCACATTTAATCGTTGCGGTCTCATGTCGTCCATAAACAAAAGTCTCGCTGAAACGTCGACTCGTTAAACTTTTAAGCGACTCCTAACTTCCGCATTATAATCACGAGCAGAATTGTAACATGTATCCGTTATGCTACAGTTACGTACGGTAACGCAATTAAAGGAATGCATAAAGACATTGTTTATACGTTGTAGGTACAAAGAATGCCAAATTTTCATGCATTTCTTTTTTTTTTCTTTATTTTCAAAATACTGGGTATGTATTACAGTTTTGAATTTTATATTGCACCGTTAAACCACAATTGCTTAGTATTGGTACTTATATTCACTAATTAACTACTAGTGAAGATTAATTAATTAAGCCGTAAACATGTGTTCGCAAAAAGAAATACCTATGTTATAAATATTTGCGGGTATTTCTGAAAGTATACAACTACGTTTGTATTATTACAATGTTTCTGTAATGTTTTATGAATAAGAAGCATTCTTAAAGCCAGTCAGTGAAGGTCTACAAAAATAAAGTTACCTCATGGGCCATTTGCTTAGTGGGCACTATTTTTCTATTCTTTTTTTTACATTGATAAATATTTAGAACCCGAACACTTGATTTTGAACAACCACATATTTTACAAAATACAAAGAGCAAGCCGTTACTTTGAAGACAAAAACAATCACCACAAGTTTTTAACAAGCTTTATTATGTATTTTGTGTAACAAAGAATTGTTACTAAACTTATAAACAATGCCACAAACTTGACGGGTCACACTTAATTTTGTTCCAAAGATAATATAATTACTGTTTGAGCCTAACTCCAAGAGATTAGACCATAATTTAATTTGTCCACTAATGTTCTTAGATTTCTTTTTATTTTTGTCGTAGATAAGTCGAATAAGTCGGCCTTTGGCATAGGTCAAACGTAAATCTTTCTAGTCAAGTAATGAATTTATTTAATTACAATCCCCGGTAGGTTATTTGACACATTCTTTAATTTAGTATTCATTCACAACAGCATTCATTGAGCAAAACTTTGGGTATTACATATAACTAGCGACTCGCCCCGGCTGCACACGGGTTATTTATAAAACAAACCTCTCCCTTGAAATACTCTATCTGTTGATGAAAACAGTATGAAGATACGTTTGGTAATTTTTGAGTTTATCTCTTTCAAACAGACAGACAGACAGACCCCGTAGGGGACTTTGTTTCATAATATGTATAGATAT
This sequence comes from Diachrysia chrysitis, assembly GCA_932294365.1. Lineage (NCBI taxonomy): Eukaryota > Metazoa > Arthropoda > Insecta > Lepidoptera > Noctuidae > Diachrysia > Diachrysia chrysitis. Next base: position 6,114,904 of record OW028645.1, read on the forward strand.
AGAAGATACCGTATTAAAGAGAGGACAGTTCATACACATTTTATTAATTTTAAGCGATTTAAGGTCTTATTACGCTGTTTTATAAGACCAGGCAGCAGAGTAGTTTAATTTTCCAAATAATATGAAGATGTAATAATATACATACTTATATGTGAAATGGATATTCATATTAAATTCATTTTAAGTACTGTAATAAGTATTTAACAAGTCAATTTGCAAAGAAACATCTGCTCACCCTCCTTCCTAATCGACGAAATACATGAAGGTATACCTACCTCGTACATAATCACGAGTAATATTTTATGCCCGTTGTAAGATTTATAGGACATTAATGGACCAACCTTGCCCTGTACCAAGTTGTCAAAATTAATGCCTCGACCTCATTCAAGAAGTTCCAAACTATTTATTAAACAAAGTTTGGTTGCGAATGTTAGAAAGTCCACTCATTAATGAGAAAACTTTTGTTCAACGACATGGAAATTAAAAATAAATTTTGAACAAGATATGTCCTGGAAATTCCGATATTCAAGGAATTTTAGATAAGCCGAAAAAATATTAAAACTAAGCTAGTAATAAAATGTGTATACAATAAAAAATCTATATAAAAATATAATAAATAATGGACATTTAGCTTATCATCATTATATCTAGTGTTTGAAAAAACAACCATCTAATAAGTATAATCTTTAAATCCAATATCTATATTATACATAAAATACACCCAGACACAGAACAAATGATCATGCTAATCACACAAAGATTTGTTTTGGGAGAGAATCGAACCTACGACATCCGGTTAACCAGTAAAAAAACAGGCCAGTCTAACCATAGTTATAGTAAACAAACACAGTCAATGTTGTTTACATTCCACATGCCCCAGTCGTTAACGTGGCCGACGACATTTTTGTCGGCGATTAAACATTATTACACGGTATCATTGTAAATAATAGTCACATTACCTCGCTAGAAAATAGTGTTACATCGTTATGTATGTGTTAAACTCACATTTATGAGTCTTAAAACGCATACAACAGTCCCACAAATGTTTTGCCTTCGTACCCACCAAAGACGAGGAAACTCGGTTAGTTTACTTCAAAGAACAGTACATATATAGTCTTAACCGAGCACATCTTAAATTACAAACGTAAAAGAAAGAATAAAAATTATGTGTTATTGTCGATGCAGTTACACTTTTAACTATCTACTGCAATTATGTGGAATCAGACAATTGATAGGTTGACATTGTGTTCATTCAATCTACACACCGTTATTTTTAAATCCTTGCTGATATTATAAATAGGAAAGTAACTCTGTCTGTCTGTCTATCGCGCTTACACGCCAAAACAACTGAACCGATTTAAATGAAATTTGGTACACAGATAGTCTAGAGCCTGAGAAAGGACATAGGCTATTTTTGCCGCGCTAACCGACATCCACGCGGGCGGAGCTGCGGGAAACAGCTAGTACATTATAATTCTCAACTTAATTCTAAAATATTTGTAAAAGGTCTTGTCTACTTCAAGACGCATAAAACTAGTAAATATTTCAGTTAGTTATCTGTACCTATAACTTTTAGTATAGGTACCTAATAGTGGTACAATATGTAGAAAATGATGACAGTAAATTCTTCACTGTAATATATTTTATTCTCAATTTCCATGAACCGTCATAGTCCCTTGTCTAACAAATGTTTTATTTGAATGATATCTTTTTGTAGATGATTTGGATGTAATTCTAAGGCTCTTGACAAAGGCCATGTCAAAATAAACCTCGGGCGAAACAGATATTGATGAAGGGGACCTCCCACTAGCCACTGCTCTGTACAAAATAACATCTCAATATTTATAATAATAAAAACCGGACAAGTGCGAGTTTGGCTCGCGCACCGCGGGTTCCGTAAAACAACAAACTTAACTGTGCGGTTGAAGGATGCTTTCTCGTACATCGGTATGACACCATATATATAAGAAAGATGTTTTTAATATTTCTATATAAGTATTAGTAATTTTGTATGTACAATCAAACTTCCAAATGTAGGTAATATTAATATTATAAGTTACTTAATATTGCTTATGCTTATTGCTTTGAGGTCAGACCTAGCATCATACCTTCCGGTCCATATTTTTCATTCCGTATTTGATATTTATTTTACCATGATACCACCACATAGCTCCTGAGATGAAAAATCTTAACAGAGAAACAGACAGACAACAAAGAGATCCTATAAGGGTTCCTTTTTCCCTTTTGAGGCACAGAACCCTAAAAATAGAACCTAAACTGTGTTTTTGAGAAAAACCTATCTAGTGGTTTCTCTTTAATCACATGAAACCTACGCTAAACATTGTAGGTTTGTATAGGAACTCAATCAAACTACAGAAAATTATTTCAATGACGGTTGTTACATGAACCCTATCTAGACATAGCTAAACGTTTGTTCTAATTAAGTACAGAAAATGGGTCTACTACTCTACCACACCTGGAGATAACTAGTTAATTATTATAAATTAATATAGTAATTTTATTATTATAGGTATATACATCATCATCAATTTGACTTAGCTCATAAAGCTGCCAGCCAGTGGCTTTTTTAACGCAGATGATAAACCTATCCCGCAACCACAGGAATATCAATAATTTTAGGTTTTTTTCACAGTGCGTTATGAAAGGAATAAAAAATTTAATGCGGCCTAAAAAAATACTAAAATAAGAACGTCAAAAAAAGAGTATCTAAAGTTACTTCTCTACTCAAAAATACTATATTTTATCTTAACTCGTAAGTCCCTGAAAAAAGGCGATAATTGACAGGGTGTTGTTACTTTATTTTTAACATATAAAACCATTTTAAGTCAGTTTGGATAAATCTCATTAACTCTATTCAGCTGTTTTCAAAAGGATGTATACATCTCTGCCTATCCGTTCTATGAAAGCATACTTTAAATTATAAAAATGAAACATTCAAAAACTTGGAAATATTACGAGAAGAGGAGTTCGAACAAGTTTTCTTTTGTTACTTTAACACTCAAATCTTTTGTAACTATTTTTATACGAAATGCTCACAGACTTCTTATCAAAAGGAAGTCTTTTTATATCTTTAGGAAATGTCTACGTTTACTAAAAGCGCAGTAGTTCTTACATTATTTCGCGGTTCAGTTTACGATTCAACGCAAAGCGACCGCCATGACACCTCCGCAACGCTTAGAGAAACCGAGTTATCGCAAAATTGGGTTACCTATCAGTAATAGGGGAATGCTGTTACCTAACTGCTATCGAGAGAGAACGGTTGATGATTTATTAACCAGATACTGCGAGGTAACCGAGGAGTGGCTTAATATTAATACAAATAATCGGTATCGATAAACCTTTTTAAACGGCTAGGGTCTTAATAGTTTTCAGTGTTTTTAGTAAAAATTATTTTCTACCGTTAGCCCACTTTTTTAGCTGTATCTCGACCATAAACCGTGTTTACATTTTTTATAGTATCTAGGGAAGTAGATAGAACCTTTTAATTATTGTTTAATTCCAATTTTCAATGATACATTTGGTTTGAATAAAGACACACTTATGATTAAACACATATAACATGCTGTGAGGGTAACTACATCAATGTATCTATGTCGTACATCTGTATTAACTAAGGCGCGTGTACCGACGCTTACCGCTACGTACATGCCCAGTAATTATTCGCATTGCGAAGATAACAATTACCATTTCGGTACATAATTTAACAATTCCCATTATGATAAATATTCGGTAATATATGTATTTACTTAGACACTAAACGCAAAGCTTTTGTTTTTTCAGTTTAGACGACAAACCTTTTTAATATCCAAATAAAGTTTAGGTTAAGAACATCTACGCATGCTTACGAGATTATTCATAGCGTAATTTAAAATGTCCGCTTAGGTATTAGGCGGGATCATGATCGTGTAACAGCGCGGAGAAGAGTCCTGCTGATGGTGTCATGTTTCCGCTCGCTCCACGCGTCTGTCGGACTGACACGACAAATTGCCGGCTAGTAATTGGCGGCGAGCTGTCGCGATGTAAAGCCGCTGAATTGGGTTATATTACTTTTATAGTGAAAAATTGCACGTGCTTCACATTCAGCCTTTTGTGGAGTGTCGTTATTACTGAAAAGCGTTTTTAATTTATCCCACAGTGACATCGAATGTTATATGCGGCTGACGATAATGTATGCACAAGTAGTTACACATTTTGTTCAACGTCGGTTTTTCCTTATTTCGTGTTTTACAGGAACAGTTTACGCGCAGTTTTTAGGAACACTTTGTGAATTAAAAATAAACAGAGCGCTTGCTGTTGTTAGCCTTTTAACGGGTTTAGTAAATATAGTTTGAATACACCCAATTTATATAACATCGCATAAATAGGTACACCTAAGGGGTAGGCAGAGTTAAAGCTTTTGTTTGTACAAAAAAAAGAAAAACATTCTATCTCATGTTTGCTGTTTGTTTTATTCTCTGTTCTAAGTGTACCTAAGTGTAATTTCTTGAGCCTGTAAAAAGCTAATTTTATACGTATTTTGCAGATGTTAGAATAATTTTAAATTGAAAATGCTGTTTCTAGCCTACATCACTCATGTTAATGTCGAATTCAGTGAGTATTTCGATTTTGGAACACAGTTGAATTTCAATTTATAGTTAAAATATGCATATCAATTACAATAATATACTGAGAACGCCTTAAGTTATTGGAATTTGAAAGCATAACTAAACTACGATAATAATCACAATAGCTTAATGTTTTGGCTTTAAAAACTCTTTTGACGGCTACATAGTTTTTAAATAACATAATTATGTATTTAGCTTAATAGCTACTGACTTGTTGTTCATTACAAATAGAGTTTTAACAGTTTCGTAACAATATTATTAGTATAGAGTTTAAGTATATTTGGATTCGCATTTCCTTAAAAAGGTTGAAAGAACCGCGGAGGTAAACGGTGTAACACAAATAAAATGTTCAAGTGAACTGACAGGTTTAACCCACATCGTACGTACCCACGTTATTTACCTCGCACAAATCTGAGAAAAGACGACGCTAAGAAATTGAAACCACATTGAAAATCTGCAGCAAGCATCTGCGCTCCAAGTGTTTCGGCCATATTATGTAGAAGTGAGCGGAATAAGCCGTACTTTGTTACAAATCCGGGACTTGGGTTGGATTTGCCGGTGTCCGTTTTGTGCTTGTTATTCCAACGCTGCCAGACCGGGCGCAAGCTTAAGTGTAGCTCATACAGAGTAGAAACTCTCCCTACTGAGTGAACTAAATCGAATAGGTACAGATAGGGACACTTTTTGTATGGCAACAAAACACCGATCATTCCTACCCGTAGGCGTAAGTACCTTTAATAATATATTTGGATAAATCGTGAGATTTATTTACATAGAATATTAACATCAAAGAGGACATCAAACGTGGCTTTAGAAAACCTCGCAAATAAATAATCCTAAATTCTAAGCCCTTTGACTGTATTTTGGAAACCTAGGTACCTATCTAAACTACGATTTCTTAGTATGCTGTACGTACATAATTATATTAAACTGTGCTGTACCTACTTAAACCAATCATGTATTCAGTAAATGCGTACTGAGACTGAGGATTGCCTCGTAGGTCCAGTGGTTGCAAGCGGGCTGCCGTGAACGAGGTCTCAGATTCTAATCCCAGGTCGGGCCAAAAAGGATTTATCTGTTAAAAAATAAACAGTAGACCTCGGAGTCAGGAAGTCTGGCTGTGACTCCATGTCTCAGAAACCACATAAATCTGTTGGTCCCGACTGTCATAAGTTAATCTTTGACAATCGCACCGTAGGCAGAAGAAGAGGTCTTTATTTAATGTAGAAGTTTGACAATCAGGTTGAAAAAGTGGTGACCAAATTGTAGACTGTGGAAGTACCTAAGTAAATGTCTAAAAAAGGAACTTTTCCATTGTTTCCACAAAATATCAAATTGGTACTTAAATGTCAATATAATCAGAACACCACAAGTATCTACAAATTTTGCAAACATAATTTTCAGCTTACATTTACATGTTTTATCATTTGTAGTAAATACCTTTACCTACTTTTATAAAAAATTCCATAGTTTCAATGTGCAAAAGTTATACTAGTTTCGTAAAACGTAACTGTTGAAAAAGGAAACTCGCTGACTGAATCACTCAAGGGAAAAAATAAAACGAGGAGCCGGCCCTAACGACCGTCAAGGGATGTCATTAGCTGATGTCCACTGCCGCATGATTCGAATTAGACTCATCTCGAATGTAACCGGGTAAGTGTCATAGACACGACTGCGTAAGCCACTCACTTAGCTACACTTTTGAAGCACTTTAAAGGATTGATAAATCAAAAAACTAATATAAATTATTAAATTGCTTTCAAATTCAGTTATCAGAAAATTAAGAACAATGTTGTTTTTATTTGTTTTTTTATTTTTATTTATATTACGTGCTCTACAATTTGCCCAAGATTCTGAGATATCCCTTTGACTCCACATCCATATAGCTCGTTTCAATAAGCTAGACCGTTGCACTTGTACGACGGCATTAGGAATCTTGAAAACTACTAAACCAATTTTGATTAAGCGTGCTCTGTAAGCGAATAAAAATTGTCACAACAGGTAGGTAAGAAAATCTATTTATTTTATATCTTACGGACGAAAGATATAAAATAAAAAAATATTAGACACGTATTTTTTGCTTTTTCAAAATAAGTAAAAACTAAGGAGACAAAGTTAATCAAAGTTCAGAAGTATATCTTGGCTAATGACGTCACACGTTTCCAGAAAACGTGCGAACGTTTGACATCATGCGACGAAATTTTTGGTTATGTCAAAAAAAGAAAAAGTAATTGTCTATTTTTTATTAATTTTCATGACAAACATTAAAATATATTGTCAACATTGACTTACGGAGTTTGTAGACAAACATACATAATTACACGTATAAACTTTTGCATATCTATTTGCTTGGAAGATGATCATTATATGAATATATTATATTGCAGTTCCATTACATAGTACATACCTAGGTGTTGAAGGGAGCTCTTTTTTTCAAGTCGCTTAAGTAGATTGTGTCATGCTTAGTCTGCATTTAGCTTTACTTATGACAGATATGAAAATGAACAAAAAATTATGTTTTTCGTGGTGGGTAGGGACCTTTAGGTACCTCCAAGGTAGGTACTGTGGTTGTAAATGCTACTACGGGTTTCATGTTGAACGATGACACTGATGGATGCCAGAAAATATTGGTTATGCCAGTTTTGCGTTTTCAGTAGTTGGCAGCATAAATAACTACTTTAATCATTGATTTTTATAACTAAACCTGCCATTGCAACGTATTTACAAAGTCGTAAACTTTCCTTTCGTAGAATTCATTCTTAACATAAAAACCGTAAGTAGCTATTCGGCATCTGTGTAAAGAAAGTTAGATGGGTATCAATCCATTACGGTCGATGTTTTTACTAAGGTTCTGCATCAGGAATTCATTACCTCGTACAACCTAAACTTTTTCATGACCGCACACTATGAAAGAACAAATTATATTGTTAACGTATTCTTATCACGGCCAGCAATTTATTACAGAAGTATTTGGCTCAATTCCAATTGCGGCAGCCCTTGCAAACTTTTAATTGGCTACTCTAACAAACAATTAAGGAGTGTATTTCCGTCATTGCATTTATACGAATGAGAAATACCTTCTCTGTACACCTTAATTGGGCCCGACTTCCAGGTAGTGCTTAATCATTAAAGGTACTTGACAGAAAATAATATAAAAGGGAACGGTTACACTAGGCACCTGTTAATTAAATCAAGCTTTATTTGTAAAGTAAGACAAATCTAAAATGTAAACACGAATACGAAACATCAAAACTACGTTTACCTTATTAGTAGATAAAATTGAATTAGTAAAGTGAGACATTAAAACGGGTTTTAGAAGTTCGTCGGTGAAGCTTTATTTCGAAACGTTATCTAAATCACCAACACCAACGTATTTTATAAAGCTAAACTTTACTTCACTATTTTTCCGTGTCGAATATAAAAATTCCATTCTACTTAATATAAAGTGCAGCGAACATTGATACCGTTTAAGTCACGTACGGCAAATAACGTATTGAGTTCGGATAATAGTGCAAAATAGCCCATTACCTTGGCGCACTTACAACTCACGCGGGAAAACAAATAACCTAGTCTGAAGTTAAATTTTCTTTTCCTCACAAGAAAAGACATGATTTTGCTCTACCACTTTATCGATTGAACTTCCTTATACGTTTGAATAGCTACCTAAAGAAATAACGCGATAGAAAGAAGAAGTTTTTTCGAAAGTTATTTTTAAAGAAATAATCTACGAGTTAATGAGATCCTTGACGACGTCCGTGGTCGAGTGGCGCGCACAAAGGTTTTCAAGGTATCGCCAGCTCTGAGGTCCCGGGTTCGACCCCCGGACGAGTCAATGTAGAAAACTACTTTGCTGCATTGTCACGGGTCTGGGTGTGTGTGGTACTACCTTCGTTGTCTCTAATTCCATAACACAAGTGCTTTAACTACTTACTTTGGGTTCAAAGCAATGTATGTTTTGTTGTCCTCACTTAACCTCAACCAATAGCTACCTAGTTAGTAACAAAATCTAACCTATAAAGTGTTATTGTATTGTACTTACTATCTCGCCAATTCAAAGCATCACATTTCTAAGGGTGCGTTTCGCGTCAGTGTAATCGCATCAGTGGAAACGCAGGGCGCGTTTCGGCTGAAGCTATTATTCGAGAACCAAGATACCTACATAATGTCTACTTAGGAATACTCGTTGTGATCATAGATATCGACTTTTATTTTTTTTTGTTTTTTTTTTTTTATTACTATCATATACACTCTTTTTATTTTATTTTTTTTCATTGTTGTACTAATGATAGTAAGTGTATAGTTGTTCAAAACATAGTTATTGCGATACCTTACGTTTTCTACGTAAACACCAATTACGGTTGTAATAAGGCCAAGCAATAGTTAGATATATACTTAGTGCAAACATTAACATAATAGAAGGAACAGGTAACGCCCGCAGGTATGCAAAATCAGCACAGTCTGCGTGACTGTTGACTTTGCACAGAGCCTTAGACTAAGACATGTTTAGCCAAGTTTACTCGGGTTGACATAAGACTATAAACGTAATGTCAACCCGGGTTTACTCGGGTTGACATTACGTTTATAGTCTGGTGATACATAGTGAACTGAAATGTCAACTTTTAACCTCGAATCCCGTATTTTCAATACAGTTGTCCTGTAAAACAGAAAGTCAGATCTGGTCACCATAGGCACACAAACATTACACAGTACAAAAAAATACTTAGGTACTGTCAATGTTTGGATTCTAGTTAGTTCTTTCCACTAAGTTCGTTTTCTTTTTTCATGAAAATTGAATCACGTGTCCACTAAACTAATATAAATTTAAAATTGCCTGGGCGTTCTTGTAAATTAAGTTTTACATAAATTTATACTACTGAATACTGTAGGTTTATTAAGGTAAGTAGGTACCTATCTCACTTAAATTCTTTACTGTAGAATGCTCGATGAATACCTAAAAGAAAGGTCGAGAAACCGCAACGTTTTAAAATTAGTCTTTCAAAATATTGTTGTACCTATAACCTACCTAACTATTTTCATATTATAACTATGATACCTACTTGTGTAGGTAGGTACAATTTGATCATCGCACACACGAAAAAAAAATAGTGATACAAACAACATACACAAATGAACACGTTCTGAACAGCTGTTTATACTTAGTTATCATTTAAGCCGATACTGAATTGCCCAGGGTCGTCGACCCGACCAATCTATATTTCACGGGACAGACACCACAACTACTTTAATTCAAAGTCAAAGTTTCATTTCAATAATATAGGTAGGTAGGTATTATTTCAAAGTGAAAAACAAGTAGGTAAATAGGACTTATAAAAAATGTTGAATGCCGCTCAATCGCAACATTACCGTAATCACGGCACGGCAATTACTTAATATTATGGTCAAAACAATAGGTATCTATCTACCTAATTATTATTTTGTCAAAAATAAATAGTAGAATAAAAGCTACCTAAGAGCTACGTAACACTTTTTTGCCTGCAGCGACATCTAGTAGTACCTATGAAGGTGGCAAAGTGTTTGTTGTGTATGTAAATATAATCAATCTTATGATTGGATTTATAAGAATAGATGGTAGAGTAATTTATGTAAATACTACCTAGAATATTATTCATTGTAAAGATGACGGAGTAATATAGTTTGAATATAACATAAACAAGAGACATCTGTTGACGAAGCCTTATATTACGTAAGGCAATTGTAGTCAAGGCGGGGAAGGCGGTGTGCACAAAAACTAACCCTGTACTTCCAAATCAGAATCACGATTATATTGTACTATCTATGAAGATATTATAAAAGAGAATACTACTACATTTAGATATTATAATAAAAATATATCCAAATGTTCAACTGTACTTTCAATATAAAATAAAACGAGGCTCAATTACCGGTTTTAGATAAGAACTTAACTTTTTCAGACACGTGTTGTCAGCGCATGGCAACGGCATGCCGCCGCACATTCCCGGCCGGCTGGCCTCAACATCTTGCTTTGCAGGCCGATTATGTAACTCTAGTGGGTACTACTAGGTAGGTAAAGTATTACTTAACAGCTCGTTATTACGCCCAGTTATATAATCGTGACCTTACTCATTTATTTACGTAACTATGAACAAAAACAACTTGCGAATGAGGTGAACCTAAACAAAGAAACTATTGATTTCTTCACATGTATATTTAATGAGTTTACAATAATTTATGAAAAAATTTAGGTATAGACAAATTTTGGTATAAGAGTTGGTATCGAAGTTCTAGGTACAACCTAGAAATAAGACTACATTATACATTTAAGTAGAATAGAAGTATAAGATAAGACTTAACACTAATGGTCAGCTTATTGATAACCTGATTTACAGAATTACAATAGCAATTATTAATGAGATAATTAATTCATTTAGTTATTTGATTTAGTGTCCTTATTTTCTTCAGCTGGTGTGGTCACCGCATCACTCTTAAACTTCTTAGCTTGGGTTTCCTCAGAATCATTAGATGATTCATCTTTACACAGCTCATTTATATTATATTTTTTATACGTAAAGTAATTGTCCACAATGCTTAACAAGCAAATTCCCTTAATAATTTCAACAATTATACAGAGCCTCGGGTTTTTCAAATCAGCTTTATTATTTACATTCTTCATAACAACCATCTCTGCCAGTTCCTTGATGATCAACTCTCTACTGACACTGCTGTTGAACCGTTTATTAAAGATAACAGCAAAGGAAGATGCCTCATTCAAGAAGTATTTATCAAACAGTTTGCCGGCGCACTCCATGATATCCGGGAGGTTGGCCTTGCAGGTTGCCATAATTGGAAGCAAACGTAATACATGCCGTGTCTTCTGTAGTCTTGTTGAAACTAAGTCTTTTATTATGGCTGCAGTCAACTCTTCTGGACTAGGTAAGTTTGTTTTGACGAAAATGCAATTGGATGCTCCAGTTTCCACTACCTGGAACCTCTTATGCCTGAGCGATTTCTGTGAATCCTTTTTCATAGACTCCACCTCACGTTTCAGCAAGTCGCCAATGTCTGTATCATCCTCGGACTCACTGTCCGACCGGTCGTCGGGTGCATCAGACACGGGTGCCGGAGGCGGCGGCTCGAGCCCCAGGTCCGGATACAACTTTCCAGCATACTCGTTCAACAGATTGTAAACTTCTTTCACGCAGTCTTTTTCTCTGAAGTTACATGTGCAGAAGAAACCTCTGAAGCCGGGTTCCAAGAAATATTTATTTCTGCGTTTACGAAAGTAAAACTTTTTCTTTTTACGAGAATCTCCCATGATGTAAAATTACCGGTACAGTATGCAGTTACAATATGGTTATGATGGCGGACTATGATGATATAACGAAATATTATGTGTTACGTATTGAGTCGAATTAATATGATTGAATTCAATAACACAACAGTACACATCCGTAACCCTTGCTGTCATCGAATCGAAATGTCAAGTAAATTACCGCTGTATCTAGTCTGGCATAGCACTGTTAACAATCGACTAATTTTGAATATAACTTACTAATTTTAAATATTTAAAAATATTAATTAGCTACAAATTGAATTCGCCTAATTATGAAAAATAACCTATTCGCAGGCTCATCGTTTTACCGACGTGAATTACTTTAAGGACTTAATATACAAATGGTGACTCAAATTATTCTTGCAAACAAAACTGTAAGGACGCAGCACAGCTACTATTTGAAAAGTACTTGGAAACTAAGCTGCAGCGAGTATTATATACTAACTTTACTGAGAACTGATGTGCCAAAATCGACTAATTGAAGAGTATGATTTCTTTAATTAATAAGAGTACTACCCCATTTTTATATATGACAAACTATGCCCGCGGCTCCCATTAATTACCTTTTTTTTGTTTTTAACCTTCCCTGTATTCTGGGAAAACAAAACAAAAAACAATAATATTCAAATCAGCCCAGCCGTTCTCGAGTTTTAACCAGACCGACGAACAGCAATTGATTTTAATATATTTTTATTTTGTGGATAGATGCTGGATTAGTGCAGATTTAAATTACGTTAGTGTGGGAATATATATCATTACAGGATATCATTGAGCACTAAAGCTGGGGTCATACATAACGAATACTCGCAACGACAATACGCTGCCCTTTTTACACACAGCTAGTCCCAGTTTCCTCACAAAAAAAAACAGTCTGTTAGTCAGGCTGGAGCACCGCACTGAGCGGAATGGCTACTCGCAGCGAGTACCCTGTAACACAAAGCGAATATTCGCGACGAGTAAAATCGCAGCGATTATTTGCTGTGTGACCCCAGCTTTAAAAGTCCGGTAAAGCAGTCAAAGCCTGCGCTCGCCTTAGCGCAATTTTTTTTTTTAAAGAGATTTACGCATTTAGCCTTAACTGCGTAAATCTCTTTATAAAAAAAGAACTGTGATATGTGGGTTTGATTTGAACATTTGAACATGTTATTGTAAGGAAAAAAAACTTAATTAACCATTTATTTAACTTTATTTAGGTAACAAAAAGCTTACATGTACAATAATGTTATTATAACTTATTTTATTACCATTTAAAAATGGCAATAAATATTTTACTCTAAATTAACAGTTAAAATTAATTAAAATACTATTAGAATACTTTTTGTAGACGTTTTGCATTGTCTTAAGTGCATTGTCCGAATTATAGCACCGTAACAGCTTACGGTAAAAAAGAGTAGGTATCAAATTTCTTTATTTTCTAAATTTACAATATTTAGTTTTCATTACAGTTGGCAGATTGGCGACTACTGGTTTATTCCGTTTTGGGCAAACTGTGATGCTGTAAAAAAAAAATTGTTAAATAACAAAAAGTGTTTGACAAAAAAGCTATTCTCTCACAAAAAGGCCGCTTTCTGATTGGACCGAGGGATCGTTTGGGTTTACGGCGGTTTGAGATGCGAGTCCAGGAGCTGCTCGGAATTTAACTTACATGGACGCGTATTTCAAGCAAACAAAATGGCAAAAGTAAATATTCACTTGGTTTTGGATAATGGCACCAAACGGTACTGCAGGATCTTATACCGTATAGTATGTAGTTGAAGGCAACACTGAAACGTTTCGTTACAGAACTTCCCAATCCTGCACCGCTGCAGCATTAATAAATCAGAAAGCGTTTTTCCTAAATACATTATTACGTACATTGGCTATAAGTACTAACACATAGGGAATAAAATAATGACAAGTAGGTACTTACTCTGTGTTATATTCAATAGATGATAACTTTAGATACTCGACGTAAATGCTAGGACTCTTAAGAAGTCGCCACGTCATAGGGTTGAACAAATTCGTTTCGTACTTCCATTCTACGATAACAAATATTGGCGGGTGACCAGTGTCTTTGACAGCCACCATTTTCGTCTCAGTCACGCCTGGTTTGTAGAATTTTCTGCAAACGAAGAAAATATAATACTTATTATATCTTCGTTTCAGAGGACAGTAGTACAATTTTTTTATTTTCTTATCCATATAATACAGACAGAATTTGCTGTAGGTATCGCTCCTATAATATTAATACTTGATAATTTAGTGTCTTCTTAATCTAAGACACAATCTTGTATATTAAGGATTTTTTGGAGGACATAATAGCAAATAAAAACGAATATTTAAAAATAATATTTTGGACTTACTGTTCGTCTTCCAGAAACATGTGATCGCTCTTATTATTGTTTCTGTCTACTAATGTAATTGAGAGCTTTCCCGACTCTGGTCCGTGCGTTATGCTCTCTGTTGAATTGGCTACTTTAATTACCACTTCGTAGTGTACACCTGAAATATAAAAGATGCATTTATGATTTCCGCTCCAATAATAATTTAGCTTTAATACTTAATATTCAAATTGTCACTGGACCTTCTGAAATATATTGTTTTTATATGACGTCATATTGCGTTACAGCAAAGCCTCTGTATGTTCGAATCAATCAATTCATAAATAAATTATTTGATAAACTTACGGCAATATGGTTTTGAGCTGCCCGTCATTGCATACAAAGCAATATTTGAGTTGGTATCGACTAGGCCGCCGACTTGCAATCGTTTGTAGATATTGTATGAATGATACCCCATCGGTATACAGTAGTGATGCTTGTCACAGCTCGTACAGTTGCTGGCGAGAAAAGACTGAAAACATACTTTGGTCAGTATAACTATAAAATATGGTATTGTAAGTAAAGATATTGTCAAAAGTTTGAGGCAAATCAGTTAAGTCATACATCATCACAGCTCAACTGATTACATTAGGAAATTAAATAACTAAATTGTTCTGTTGCATCACAAATCTCGAGATAAATTACATTACACAATCTATTTTATCAAACGCCTCCATACAATGACGTCAAAGAACTCTAAACTCATAAAAAAATTGCGGATCATTATGCATAAAAAGCTTGATAAACAGACATATCAATAGTTTAATTAGAATGACCTCCAAGGTTAAATGGCGTACTTACTTCATAAGAATCGCATTGCACTGCTATGAAGGGGCAAGATGGCGATATACTCTCTGTAAAGTACTCATAACTCCTCTCGTGGTTACAACCGACGTACTTAGCGAATTGCTGGTAGGATAAGTCGTTGGCCGCACCACTTGGAGAGCTGGTTTGCTTACAGCCCGGTTGCGTCGACCCACCATTAGGATAAAAGTCCACATGACCTATGGGTTCGGTTATACCAAAACCTGTAATCATACAATAATAAAGATTAAACAATTTGAAAGAGTAAGGACAGCCATCATTATCAACTCAACCAATCACTAAGCTTCTCCCAATCACAGCGCAAATAGAAAATAATAAGGGCGTAACGATAAACATTTAATAATTTGTGCTGAAATCATGCCTATGCTGTAAAGGCTACTCCGCATATAAGCTCGAAATGGTTAAACACTATTAAAAATTATGATTTATTAAGCGTTATTTAGTGCCTATGCTGTGCATTTTTGCGTCTTATTTGTTATACGAGCCGTTCAGCGACGTACGCAACTAATTTGCTGTTGACAAACAAGGTCAATTAGGAGCAATGCCATCGAATCGAACACTACGTACGATTAGACACGTTGACAATATGAAAAAAAAAAATGAAATACTTATATACAAGAAAAATACCCTTATGACTGCGCGAATATTATATTTTTCTCGCGTATGTTTTTGTATCTCATATAGACGTGATTTTTTTATTATTTCTCCCATATAATCCCAATAAATGAGATGTCTTTCATTGTAGTTGAATAAATAGAAATAGCTACCTGAAAAGTACAACGGCATCGCGTTGCTGTGAATGATGTCCACATATTTAGCGTCTGATCTATCCAGACGTACCAAGGTGACGGTCTTACTGAAGTAAGGAGCTGCTGGGTCCAAGCCTGTTATTCTTCCCAGTTTCAAATAAAATCTCTGTAATAGAAACAAGTAAACAATGAATACACCACACCTACCAAATAGAGTAAAAAGAGGTATTTTTTTTTTAATGACGACAACCGTAAGTTTAATGAATAATAACCTATTTATTTTTGAATATTTTAATGCTTACCTTTTGCAACGCGTGACCACAATAACCGCCCAAATGTGCTCCTAGAGAATGGCCAATGAAGTGAAAGTTGTCTATATGTGACAGTCCCAAGACTTCCTAAAATAAAAAAAAACACATCAATTATAATTTTTATTACGCTAAGGCAGGCCGAAAACACTGCTGTCCCGATTTATTTCGTGTTTTATAAAAATAAAATGGAAAGGAGATGAGTGATAGACCAAGTTACTTGCTATTACTAGAAAGAAAAATTAAGGTAAGTAATTTATTATGTTTTGTTCTTATTTTTGAAAGTTAAATCTCAAATTGCCAATACGCAAGTAAGCAACAATTTTACTAAACGAAGGATATTCTAAAGCAATGGGGAAAATAACAACAATACTTACATAGATGTTATGTATTAGATGCGCAGTCATAACACCAATAAGTCTAATGTTTGCTACCGCCTGTCCATAAGGCGGTTGCGACCCGCCTCGCCAGTCCACCACAATCACCGTTGCCCCTTCATTACCTTCCAAGTTGAGAAGAGCGTCGGCCATATTTTGTATCTATGAATATAAATCGTAATCTTAATACATTAAATCAAATCTAAACGGCTAGTCGTAAAAAAAAATCATAATAAACATATTTTTATCCAATACAACTATCACTGGTGAAATATTATGGTTGCGCCAACTTATACTTTCCTTTTTTGAAAGCAGTTCGTACCTATGGTAAAATAAAGCCGCAGTAGAGCTTCAGATATTTTTTATTTCGCAATAAGGTCGTGCGGCGGTTCCAAAAATATGCCCATGACAAGAAAACTACCAGGTACTTAAAGATAAAAGAATTGATATAATATTGATAATATGTAGGTATACATATTATCAATATATATAATAGTGTTATAAACAGATATTTACCCAAACTTTATGTCCACCTTCTAAAAAGCCATGAGATATAAAATAAAATGGTCCTCTTGGATCCAGGTTTGCGTTTGCTATTTTATCTTTATTATCTGCTTCAAAAATGACTGGTATCTTTCGGTTTCTTCTTGTAAAAGCAGGATATCTGAAATAAACAGAATGGGTTGTGATTACATAAATTACAAAAGTCTTATAAGGTATGTGTATGTTTCAAAACTAAAATAAAATGTGTGTGTGTGTGTGTGTGTGTGATTGGGTTTTCAAGTACCTAAGGAGGTACTAGTGTACTTTACTTTAGTGTAGTGTACTTTCAGGTTGTTTTATTTATATTACGCCTAGTTATGGATAACCTATCTAATTAAAGTTTAATGACATCGGCTATCACTTAAAACCTAAATGAAGCGCTAAATAAACATTATCAATCAATAATATTGATGTCCGAGTCCAGAACGTTCATAGGTCAATAGACCTCAAATAAACTATTTACAGTCGATAAAAGGTACATAGCAACAAAAAATAAACACATTGTTTATCAGAGTTTAAACGTCAATATGCAAATTATGGGACGTAAACATTTGTTTTGTCTCCGTACTTGATTGATTGATGTCATGGACGAGCCCCCTTCGTTATCATCCCGAGACGTGTGCATACAAATAAGATAGTAAATACGAAGCGGATCTTCTCATCAGTTTAAGTAGGTATTTTACTAATGAGGCCTTTAGATTTACTTTGCTTCGAATATGTTTACTCAAAACGATGACATAATTTGTTTTAGAAAGATTGATAGACCACGCCTACGAAACTTTCTCGATGTTTTATATCCAAACAATAAATATGTCAGTTCTGTCCATCGATAAGCCCACATACAAATGGTGAACGAGAACATAATAAAATTAGATTCGTATTTAATAGCCTTAAGAAAATGAATTATCAGAACAAAACAATTCTAGGTTGGTCTTAATAATCTTAGGAGAAAAGGCAACCAGCTATAATTCATTTATACGCCAAAGAGAGACCGAATCACCGAACTAGAGTATCCACAATTTTTTATTAAAAATGATGATTCAGTAGCTGATTACAAGTTACCCTGACCTCAAATTTGTCCTTCCTTGGGTTGCTGTTGTTCCTCCATTGTTGTTTACTTAACAGGAATAAATAAGCTAGTTATTATTTAGAAATTACCAAATTAAATTGTAAGAAATGGAAGCAGTTGACAAAATTTCATGTCCTTAATTATAATTTTACTAGTGAAATTAGAATTTCACTAGTTTAACAATATCCCTGCGACATAAATAATATAATTAAAGTTTATCAATATAAATGTCGTTCTAAATATAGACATTTGTAATGGACTTTGGAAGAAAGTCACAGCTAAATATGGGAACTTTAAATCTTCTATATCTATATAGGTACATCTTTACATAGTTTATAACAAAGTCGCTACTGTTGTTTGCACACTTAGATCTTTTAAAGTACGCAACGCATTTTAATGCCAATATTTTCCAGCAATAGACAGAGTGATTTAAGAGGAAGGTATTTGTTTATAATTTATTATTTTGTCTACCCGTGTGAAGCAGGATTCGCTAGTATATCTTTATATATAAAATACTTTGTCCTGAATTATTGACTGACGGATTAACGCGAAGCCTCAACCACTGATTGAGTTGAGTTGATTGATAGAGACCTCAAACTTGGAGGGCGAGTTCCTTGTATGACGTAGGCTCCGATAAGAAAGGATTTTCCGAAGTTCTACACCTAAGGGGGTGAACGGGAGCAAAGTTTGTATGGGAAAACGTGATTCCTTGGTCCAATTGGAAGTAGAATTTTGCATAAACATTCTTTAACAGAATTGATGAAAGATGTGTTTCGTATTTTATTGAAACTCATCTCACTCAACTAACGGGGTTAAAAATGGTTAGAAAGTTATTTTGGGGTTGATTTTCATTACACTACGTGCTACGTGCTTGTCATGTTTGATGAAAATCTTGATTGAATGCGTGTTTGTCAAGCAAGTTTGAATGTGTATGGTGGTGCTTGTCAAACCAAAATTAAGTAGTCGTCTTGGACTAGCAGTTCTACCTACCATCTTTCGACGCACCTGCAGACGTGCGGTGGGTATATACCTACTAAGTTGTACCTTATGTTTTTTTTTGCGCATTGCGCGCCCTTACATGTGGCATTAAATATTTTCTTTCTTTTGTAAATTTTAATTATTGATCACACATAAATGTAAAAAATACCGAATCTAAGGGCGAGTTTAGCAAATTTGCTTGATCGTCGGTTTGATCGTTTACCACCTTTGCTTGACAAAAACGTAAGGTTTAGCAAGCATACTTGACCAACAAGTTTGATAGTTTACAGGGCCTTTTAATCACCTAATAACCATCAGACCTACCAATCTCAATAAGTTACCATGTACTACACCGTATTTGAGATCTAGTTACAAAGATTCTTACTGCAATAGAGTTACACTCACCGCACTGCCATAGCTTCGGGCGGCACCGGGAAATAGTTATCAGGTCGATGTTCAGTCCATGGGTAAGCCTTCGAAAAGCATCCATATATATCGTAGCAACGTTCCAACTCCACATCATCTTAAAAACAACAAACATATTTAAATACCTACGCAACACTTAAATTAAATTCCAAAACAATACAGAAATATGATATGAATGATTATCACAGAAAACAACGAATAATCAATGTTATTTTGAATTTTTAGCGCACATGCCCTTTCAATAGGATATTATGATAATACTCTTTACAATGTTATGATTTCTATTTATACTAGGTAACGTTAAATAGGTAGGTACCTATTTAAAATAAAGCAGGTCTTTCATAACCTTAGATAAAAATAAAAACAATTCTAATATGAGTAAATAACACTGCACAAAGGTGTCAGATTTAAAAAAAAAATGAATACAATAGATATGTGAAATAAAATTGTACAGTGAAAAACTAACCATTAAAAGAGTTCGGGAAGTTGGTGACGTCAGTAGAATTTTGTTTATCCATCAACACCATTATCGTCTGCAGCATCAACGTTGCACTTGTCCTGTTATACATCGTTACGGCCGTTCACAAAAGTTCACAATAAGTTAATGTTACAAACGAAAAGTCGCATTCAACCGCAGCGCACGTGTAATATGTCCCTGCGTACGATTCGTGAAATATGATCAGTACGAGCAGTTGGCTGTGTGTCAGTTGTTGCTTTCAGAGTGTAGTATGAAATGACATATATGGAACTGTCCGGTGGTTTATATAGAGAGTAGTAAATGCACCCAACAATATCCGCCGTTGTTACCTAACGTATCCTCAACGCTCGAGCTACGAAGTTCGCAGACGTTCCGGGATACGGCGATAACAGAGGTTACAACGTTATCGTTCGGTTATTTGTTAAAAACGATTGACGCACGAACAGTCTCGCCGATTACATACCATAGTAGCTAGTACACGTTAACTAATTGTTATTATTAATATCGCACATAATTTAAAAGGGTAGGTTATTAGTATCTACCGAAGGTACAGATTTATTTTTTATAGTTATTTTAAAAACGTATACAATCATACAATGTTCTAATTGATTTCGAAGGAGAGTTAATGAAAATGGAATACTTATAAATTGAATTGGCAGGTTCCTTCTCCTATGCAGATAATTTAGTGACTTGACTGTTGATACCTAATGCATACTCGGTACTTATATGTACCTGCAGAAAATAAAATTACACCTGTTTTTTAGTGCAAAGTAAATCAAGATGTCAACAATAAAATGATGAAATAATAATGATTAAAAATTCAATGAAATTGAACTTCTCATTTTGTTGTGACATGTTTCCATCTACAGTTCAAATCCTGTTCAATAAAAAAACACTATGATAGAAGAATTAAGATAAAATAACATAAAAATAAGAGTGAACAAAACATGGACTTTGGAACAGCGGTGCTGATAATGCGCTCTAATGAAAAGCTAATTATTGGGTAAACATTTAAATTAATTAAGAAGTTAATTGCACGCGACGTAATGAAACAAACAAAAAAATAAGTTGATGTAGCAAAATAGCAAACATTATCTACACAGATATTGTTGCCTATTAATTAAAGAGGTCATAAGACAAATAGTTATGAAGTGTGATGGACATTTGTTGGTACATCGAGCAATTGTTCACGAGACTATTAATAGACGCAATTAAATATACAATTTTAAAAGAAACCATACACGTTTTTAATAATTTCAGTCTTGAAACTTTATTAAATTTTACTTGGCCCAAGTAAACACACATATCTCAAAAGTCACAAATATAATTATTTCATGCAAAAATGTTTTACTCCTTCATCATATCCCGTTTTACAAAATCAATTGATAATTCTATAAATCATCCACAATAATGGAGTAAAGTCAAAAATAACCTAGTAATTAAATATCTAGCTTTGTAAATGCATATAAAGTTCATAGTCTTACAAAAAACATCTTAAATTAACCAGATTATGAATGCACTTTTCGTGTCTTATTTTTAGATGGAGTGGATGAGAAATTGCAGTTAAAGGTCATGTCATCAGTGAAAATGTCAGACATAGACATGGCTTCATTTGTGTTGGTAGACTGAACGAAAAACTTGTCAAAGTCCTCGGTGGCCAAGTTTTCTTTATCATCCAATTTGGCCTCCGAAAAATGGAAGGTTGTCAACTTTTTCACTGAACTTTCTGGCGCGGGATAAAACTGTGTACAGTCGGAAGAATTTTCATCCTTAAAGCCACTATCAACTCTCATCCAATTAATATTAGATATTTCTTTCAAAGCATTCTTATTATTAGTCTTGGACATGTTTGTCACTGTCAGTTCTGAGGGTTTTATGGCACTTTCATAGTAACTAGAGGCGTTAGTGTAAAACGTATTCTCATTAAATCCACTGTCTACTCTCTTAAAACTAGTTGAGCTATCACCGGCCGCTTTGGTTACATTGTTAGCAGTATAGTCAAATTGCGATATATTTTCAGTCAATAATTTGAGATCAACCCTGTTAAAATCTATCTTCTTATCTTCCAAACTAAGGGGATTATCTAAACTATCTAAACTATTATCTAGTGACATGTGTAACGGACTCAATGTCATTGGCGCACGAATTTTACTAATTTCATGGGAGCGTATGTTGCTCTTGGATTTGCCTTTGATAGGCGTGTCATCTATGTTTGCGATTACGCTATGGATTTTAGTAGACGACTGCATCTCGTCAGACAGACACTTTGCCGTTTCCACTTTTACTAATTGTTGAATACTGGCCTCTTCTACGATGGACCAAGCCGCTTCTTTGCTTTGCGGTGAACTCGATTCGGAATCCGCTGGAAAATGTAACATGTAACAATTTTAATAATACAAAGTGGTAATATACACATCACATTTGACTCTTCTTGTTTAAATGTGTTTTATACATCACACTAACGATAGTTGTAGCAGTTTCATCATCACTCCATAGACTTAATTGACGTTAACAATATAAATTATCATAAACCCAATCCCTACAGCAATTGCAGAAATATATTTTTCAAGGTAGCTGCCAAAACTTTACATGTTATATATGCAGTATGTAACAAAAACCCTGTCCAAATCAATCAAGGCGTATTCCTGGTTTAACATAGGTACTAGATTAAAATGTGTCTCGCTCAGGCGGCCTCCTCTTTAATACAAAACTGTAGGTAGTATACGTGAACTTTGTCGAGCTATCAGTGTTGCCTTTGATCAGTTTTATTTTAATTTAATTATATTCACAGGGGAAAAATAATAATTTTAAATCCATTCAATAGTTACGTTAATGAGAACGCTTTACGATGCCGAATAACTCATAAGGATTGGACAGGGTTTATGTTGCATGCTGTATATAATATAATATGTATATATATAAAATATTATACCTTGCGACTGGTTGTGGAAGGATCCGTCAACACTCATATCCATACTAAAGTCTAGCTTCTGAACGGAGCGACTTCGATGCAGACTAGACATACTCAGACTGCGCTTCTCTGAAAACGAAAAGGAACTCTTCCTGCTTTTTTGTGGAGACTCTTTAAGTGACGTGCTCCGTTTTATTTTGTTTGGTGTCATTTTACAGAAACAAGGACCCTTTTTCTCGCTCTTTGGTGCCGCTGCAATACAGTCCAGACAAGTGGCCATTGCTTCGGATTCAGGCGATGTGAAATTGTTTTTCTAAGAAAAAGAGAATTAAATTTGTATAAAATATATTTGTACATCATCTCGAAAACAAATGAACCTCAGTCGAAATCATTACATGAAGCTGGACCAAACCAAAACATAATGAGAGATTAAATTACCTTCTATGAATGTAATTCGGGTTCAGTAATTGCTCAATATTAAACTAAATACCTAAAGTCAAGAATTCTGTAAAATCACGTTATTTCAAATCAATGGACATAATTACTAAACAATACTAATTACCTCTTCATCGCTGGAAGTAGCTTTAGTGACTGGTGAGATCGACGCTAAGGAAGACGACGTAGCAGACCCTTGCAGTGTACGGCGCGGCGTCCGAAACTCTATGGGACTGAAGCACGGCTCGCCGAAGTCCACGACATCCAGTATCTTGTTACGGTAGCATGGCTTACTGTTACTAGACGGGCCCTTCTTCAATGGGGTGCCAAAAGTGCGCTTCATGCCTTTTGTTATGTAATCGCGGCTCTAAAAGATTTAACATTTGTAAGAAAACCTATGGAAGTAATATGAAAATCTCACACGAAGTACGAAGCCGGGGTGGGCAGATATATTGAAATTTATGTAATAGGCATAGTGAATCTAAAGTCATATTATTGGGTTTTTCTATTAGGAGTTTACAGTTACTTGTTACATCTATTTTGTTGTTATTATTATAATTATTAAAAAATAACCAACTTCAATACACAGTGGAGTAGATAAGAACTGAAAGGTAACATTTTTAAACAACAGTACTTATACCTAACAAATTTAGGCTCGCCTCTGTTTTTACTTTTCAAAAAAAACACTGCGACACAACAGAAATCAACACTTATAACAAAACTAAAAGTACCTATATAATTTTTAATATAACTTACATCTATACATCTGAGTTGTGGTGGCCAAGCGGTTCACTGAATCCATTTGTGTTTAAAAGATCGTAGGTTTGAACCCATTACATACAATTACAAAAGTTTTATGTAGTTTTTTGATTTTCTAAGACGTCATTGACAATTGTTGAAGGAAAACTGGATTCAAAAGTGAGTAAGCATGGTGATCAATGCTTGTTTCTTCTCTACGTGTGAAGAGGCCTGTGCCCAGCAGTGAAGCATTTATAGGCCGGTATTATTATTATACATACATACTTTACATTTAAATTGATAAACTTGACTTTAGATGAATACAAAAATCGTACTAACCAGGTCAGGACTGAACACTACTGGAGTGTGAGCCTCATAACTTGAAGGTGGACGCTGCTCCACATGCAGCTCATCATCAGTCTGCTCAGAGTCATAGTGTTCCATGTCACTGTGCTCCTCGAAAAACAGCTTCCTTCGCAGGGATCCATTAGCTGTGATTTCATATTCACCTGATATATTTTGTTCCTGTAATTAACAAAAAAATATGTTATAAGACCAAAAGTCGGTGAACAACATAATTGCTCTGAACCCAAAGTAAATAGCTAAAGCGCTTGTAGTGTTATAGAATCAGAAACAACAAAGGTATCACTAAAACCCTGACCTGAGACAATGTAGAAAAGTGTGTTTTTCTACATTGCCTTTCTGGGGTTTGATCCTGGAGCTCAGAGCAACACGTAAAAAACCGGTGTCTAAGCCACTCGACCATGGAGGTCGTCTATGAGACAAGAATAAAATTATTTAACAACCACTAAATTATTAGAGTAAAAAACAGAACAGATTTTGATACTCAATTCGAATTATAATTATAATTTATTTTATTCTGATCAAGGTTTGTGAAGGTGTTTTACTAATGTTATATACAACTAAAAATACCCAACAGTTGTTTATTTTTTATGCATGTCTTTGTCTTCTGAAGGTTTTGTAAAAATAAAGCAATACCAAGTTATGGAGATTATTCACCTGGGTAAAAGTACAAAATGGCTGCAGTAGAAGTTCAAGTTCTGGAGGTAGCTCCGGTGGTAAAGTAAGAACTGTTTGTGCTGAAACTATAATGATTAGGTATAATAACTGAGATATTTTTATGCCTCTTTTTTTGTTTTAATTTTTGATAGTGTTCTTATGAATCCTGTTTCGATCATACTATATTCTTTGTGATATATAAGATTCTTTAAACACATAGTGTAGCAAAATTAGCCACCAACAACAAATCATTATTAGGAATAAAGATTTATAAACAGTTACATACAATATAAAGTATTTTTAATCAGCAGATTTTGTAGATACTATAGAAGAACATCTTGTGTTGAAAGAAGAAAGTTTTTACTATAATCTATTATTCAATCAAAAACTTAAATTTAACTATCTTTAACTTATTTAACAAGTTTCTCAATTTATGTAATAAACAGACCTTCTTTTGTTACAATAATCTTTTCTTTTATCAAGCTGTCAACATGCATACTAGCTTCAACAGAGGTTTGTAGCACTGGTTTCAACTTCTTAGATGATTCAATTAATGGACTTGGCATCACCATTTCTTGAGAGAAAAATCTGAAACTCATTCAAAGCAGCTTTATGCATAGTATGTTTACTCATTTAATTATTGCCCAGATTAAGACAAAAACAATTCTCCAATTTATATATGTATATCAAACAAACATAGGCCTAGAAAGGGGCTGAAGGCATTTACCCTTCATTGGTGGTGTCAGTCTAAAAACAATAAGTACCTAGCTCATAATAGCCACTTTTGAGGTATTATTATTACACCGTTTGCCATACATAAACTGGTACCCATTTTTTATTATTATTATTTTAAAGATAATGTTTTAATCAAGAACCAACCTATCAGAAACACCTTTCACATTAAGAGATTGAAATTTTAGTTTTACTAACATTTTTTAGGTATATTAAAAATATCTCTAAACTATCAAATAAATATTACAAAGCTTATTATTTTATACAGTCCAGAAATTTTTAACAATGCCATAGTATTGAAATATTTCTTTCTTGTCCTAAAATTTATTTAATTATAAACAATAATTATAAAAATAAATTGTTAGGTACTTTACATTAAGTTCTTATCCATCACAAATCAATACGCTTTTATGAATATATAAAGGATATTCAGAATCACCTATCCGTAGCTTCTTCAGCAATCTTCTCTAAAGCAGGATCAGGTGATGGCTCAAACTGACTGCTACAGGCAACAATGTCTGCAGGGACCAAGGTACACGCCTGATCTATATCCCAGCGGAAAGATCCATTACTTTTCTTCTTGTATATCTTGCACATACCCGGACTGTTCAGTAAAAATAATCATTGTAACATTATAAATCGATACTTGCCACATTCACTTATTCGAAAATGCGTAAAAAAACGAATGCTTATTTAACTAACCTGCATATAGGCTTGTGTAACTTATCAATCAAGGCTTTATCGAATGGATTTCGTACTTTTCTATTTGTTGGAGGCGGGGTCGATTTATAAATAATATTGGGGCAATCATTTTTGTCACCCATTTCGAAAATAACGTTATTTTTGTTGTTTCTGTTTCTTGACAGGCATGGCACAATGACCTCTGTCCGTAGGCCTCGTAGGGATGCCAGGATTATAGAGATTAGTAAGTTCAAATGAAAACCGCTACTTTTCATTCGATACTTTTTATAGGCGGACAGAGTTGGTAAATGTATCAGTTAAAAGTACTTGTATCGGGACTTGGCCAGTAAGAATAGACCGCATCGCATGATTTATTATTATCTGTTACCCGCAGCTCCACTGCGGTATCCGCGTGGGTGTAGGTTATCGCGGCAAGAAGTTTCCTATATCCTTTCTTAGGATCCAATCTTACCATACAAATTCTCTTTCAAATCGGTTCTTCGGATTAAAATATGTAGTCGTGCATTAAAATCTAACCCGTTAGTTAGAAGAATAGAACGATTTAAAAGCTGTGTTTCTGATCTCTATCAAGATTTATCTTTGACGAGAGATTTCTGATCTATTAGTGATCATGTATTTTAAACCTATGTTTATTAAACAAATTATTGCTAGCTATACACCTCTTAATTGTACAAGAAATCGTTTCTTACGAAAACGCTTACGAAATTTTAGTGAATGAATTGATTTGCATAATATTATCAAAACAAAGTTCTTATTTGTTATTTAAATTTACTTAATATCGTATACTTTAGTATTTTATTTACCTTTTTATCGTCATGGTCATGTTTAAGTACTCAATTAATATGAGGAAGAATCGATAGTTTTTCACCGAAACCGAGCAGTGATCGTGACCTTCATTCGATTCCAGTACTAAGAAAAAGAATAGATCCGAAGAAGTTTAGTTTTAGTAGGTCTTTAAAAGTTGGGAGTGTTGTTACTTTACTTGTGATCCCGTGATCCCTATTCAATCGTGATATGGCTTCAGGTCAGATAGATAGATCAAATAGCCGCGCCGCCCGCCGCCGTTCCGATGAAGAATGATTGATAAAAACTACCTATTTTAAAAGCACTTTCGACTTTTAAAATAATGAACAATTGACAGACAAGAAAAGATTATTCCATCAAAAATTTAAGCATAGTTTAATAAGGTAATTTATCTATACAATAATTTAATTAGGTCGGGCAAGGTGAAGAGGAATAATTGAAAAATAGTCGATTTTATACTTTAGTTCTGCGTGTTATTTCCTTTTTACTACTGGACGGAAACACAAACGTCTTAAACGCTTATGTCACTTGTCAGTGTCGTTTAGAAGTGTAGAATTTAATTTTGGTGGTTAAATTTAAAACTAAGACAAACCAGTGGATATTTATCTCTTAAATCAATGTCAAGGATTTTTTGAAGGCAGAAAATGATTATAAACAAGAACAGTAGTATGCGATAGTGTTTGTAGTTTTTGAGACACGAATAGACACGATGGAAAACCATAATTTAAGTTGTGAACCGATGGATATAGATCTAAGTGGTAATTCTGTGAAAGAAATGGATATTTCAGAGATTTCGCACAATGACTCAACTGACCAGGTCTTAAATAAGTTATATAGTCCTATTAAGAGAGAGATAAGGAATTCTGAGCCATCGACTCAAAACCTTCGAAATAGTCCTATCAGAAATCAAGAAATTTCATCAATAAAGAAATTCCATTTGAATAGAGAAAAACCAACAAGAAATTCTGAAGGAATTGCGCGACAAATTTTAACTATCGTAATTATAGCCCTTATTTCACTGTTCATTAGTTCTATCTATAATATTAAATGTTACGACGATTTCAATCTTGAGATCTTGAGTGAAACTTTTTCTAATAAATTATTTGGTCAGTCAGAAGCAATCAGGGTTATAATAAAAACATTAGAGTTAGAAGAAAGAAGTAAAATATTGTTTTTTTCTGGTGGCACTGGAGTTGGGAAAACATTTGCTTCTTCTATATTATTAGATACTGTAGGATTGTGCTCAAATGTATATCATTACACAATGCCAAGTTTTGAAAATTCATTTAGTACTGATTTCATGGTTGGTCTCACAATGTGTAAGAATTCATTAGTTATATTAGATGACTTAACTGAAGATGACATGCATATCAAGGAACAAATTAAAAAACTTATAGATAAAAGTCAACAATTAGATAAAGACATTACTGTGATACTAATTTTCAATTGTCATGAAGCAACAATGGATTTCATAAAAAAATGTGATGAGTCATTCCAATCTAAACTTTTGGAAAACTTTGCTGAAGTTAAAGCAATCAAGAGATTTGTGAATTTTAAGACTTTAAATGTATCACATTTGAAAGAATGTATAAAGCAAGAGCTCCAAGGACGAACATTAACTGAACATGAATTCAATGAAATATTAAAAAACTTCAATGTCACTGTTGATGGTTGTAAAGGTGTTCACTCAAAGATGAAATATTTGAATTTTGTATAAGGTATGTTTTGAAATTGAAAATGTATGTATAATGTAATTGGGTAACTTGCAGCATAGTAGAAATAGTGCCTATTAGATTTAATTGATGACATGTTTGTCAATAAATTTGAATTAGTGAGTTGATTGTTGTTTTATTATTAAGTACCGTAGATGCATTAGATGTAAAATAGTGAACAAGTTAAGGTTGATTAAAAGAAACATCACATTATTGTAGATCAAAAGAACTTTATTTTAGAGAATTTTACATGATAATCGGCAATGCAGAGGTCCAAGAAATTATGTTGATACAAATATACTGACAATTCTTTAATACATCTACACTTCCACAATTGGAAATTATTCTACCACAAACTTAGCCATCACAATAAAAAAGAGCATATCCCAAATAAATGTAGTAATTAGTGCATTAAAATACAAAATACTATGGTAATGTTTCTAACTATAAAACATAAATAATCTCAACCACATCTAGCCAAGGGTGCACTTTTTGGAATTTCGATTAAACACTGTTCATATGTCCTTAATTAAAACACCATTATTTTAATTGAATGCTGATACAGTCCTACAAATATTAATCTTGCAATATTGCGTTTGGCATCAAAACATACATTAAACACAATTCTAGCTGAATAGATGATAATGTTATTCTATTGTGAATTATCAGCAAATTTTCTACACAAGTAATTATTAATTGAAAATTAGGACACAAAAACGATTTTTAAATATCTAGTATTAAAAAATGTACCCATATTACAATGCACCCATATTATGGTTTTTACTTTTGTTAACATGAAACCAATTGAAACAATCTTAGGGTACCTATGTTAAATAGTATTATGGTGGAAAGTACCTACTCTTCTTTATTGTAACAAATGGTCACAAGGATCATCAATTTTAAGTACATCTTTAATGTAAATAATTTATTATTATTATATTATTATGATATATATTATGTATAAGTATTGTAAATGTAATAATAAAAAGCCGCCAATGGAAAAAGTTAATGTCATTTTAAAAGCCCCCCTAAATGTAAAAGCCCGTGAGATAAATGCATGCAAACAGGTAAATGTGCATTATTAACAATTTGCGGAGAGCAGATTAATTTTCGAAATAGAGAAACTATTAAATTTAAGCTGATAGTAGCTGGGAATAGGTATCCCTTTAACTTGGTGTCTAATTGGAGCACTGTCCAGGGAAGACTAAACATATACATAAATACTTAAAATATTCTTGTCCTCAAGAGATTTGTGAAATATACTGGAAGATAACCATGATTTGTGCATCTTAAACTGCATTATGTATTTTTACAACCTATTTTCAAATAGGTATTTGATTAAATTCTGACAAAAATTTAACAGTTTAATAGTAAATATCGTATTTCATTGAAATGTAACATATTATTCTATTCAATAAAATATAAAATAATTTAATACAATTTATATTGGTGTCTGATTTGGAGCTTTATTAATATTAATACTTTAAAAGTGTATTTGGTAATAATATTAGATACCCAAAAGGTCTTATTTGAATTAAGTAATTTTATTATATCCCAATGCAAACTTTCAGCTGTAGGTACACAATAAAAAGGGTTAAATAATATTATGTTAGCTGTTAGGCTACTACATCACATTAAAATTGAATTATTATTTTTAAACTTATAATAACATAGTAAAATACCGTGTGATGTTTTAAAACAGAGCTTAAAAACTAACAAGCTGTGTTATGCCTAAGTGTATCTTTTCCAATGTTGGATCAGCATAACTGATGTTTCAATATATCTATTTATGCCTTCTGGGGTCCAGCGAGCTCCGCGAGCTAGTTCTAGTCTTATAACAGTACATACTGGAGATTTTACCACTATTTATGTAGAAGTAAATTATCAAATAAATTTAACATGATCTAGATAACAAACCCTCATTAAATACTTTCAAAGAAAATATTTTACTTAGCTAATGACAAAGACGACACTTTGAAACATGCAATGTGCAAATCAATATCTATGTACACAATGTAAGTTTATGTACCTATGTATGTAATGTATAATATATATGTTCAAAATTATTTAAAAACGTTGATTATTTACTAAATATGCGTAGGTAACAATAAAGACTAGAATACATTTTAGTTATTACAGTTATTGGCACTAATTTCAATGTTAATGGCACAACTATGTACTCTGTATACAGTGAAAACATCAACATGATAGCTCGATCACTTAACCTGTGTAGATATTTTTCTTAATATTACAAGTCCAAACCACATGACGTGATAAATTAAGTTTTGCTAACTATACTAAAATATATTATAAAATTGTAAAAAACATGGATAAATGTCATTTATACCTAGATATTATTATAGGAAATACTGAATTTACGGGTGACTTACAGTAATAGATCCAATAGGTAGTTAAAGCACATTTCATAAGTGAAACTGTGCAAAAAACACTTTACATTCATTACATTAATATCACTGTTGACAAAGCTCCTCTTAGTTAATACAATTACCAACAAACAGACCATTCTCTTGCACAGTTATCACTTCAAAATTCTAAACTATCTCAAAAAGATTTGTTTTGTTATTCAGGTACAGAACTAATACATACATAAAGCAAACAATCAGTTTAGCTCAATTAATTGTAAGTAAATAAAGTAATATTTTTTGTCACTAATGCTGAAGACTAGTGGTGAAAGCCAAAAGCAGAATAATCTCATTTAAGTATATTAAAATCTAAAATTGACGAAATTGATATAATCCACTTAAAATACAACACGTAGGTACATTGATTCTGCACTAGCTAATACATATTTAAGTAGGTTTTAATTAATTAAAAAAAAGAAGAGCCACGTACATTTTCTAACAAGAGATGAAAGATAAATTTAAAACTACTTGTCCTCACTTTTTAGATATTTCTAAGTGCATAGTGCCAATAACTGCATTATTTATTAGTTACTTAAATCTTATTATCTAGGTATTTGATAACAAATAGAACACCATTTTTAAGCACGACAAAACATTCATAGTTAAAAATGTAGAGAGACTTACTGAGAAAGGTGCTAATAATTCTAAATCTTGAAAATTTTTGCTGATTTAGGTACTTATAATATAGATTCATTAGTATCAGATCTGTTGTTTTGTTGAGATTTCATTTAGATTGTTCATGAACAACACTGCTCGATATTCGTTGACATATCTTCGATTTAGTCAGAGATCAGAATTTTTTTGTACACTACTATAACTAGCACAAAGCATTGAATTTAACGGTATCACATTTTAGCCACATCGTAAATTTTATAGATTTTTTATAAAGTGACTAACGGATAAGAATTATCTTCCGAATCGCTTACACTGATGTCAATAACATTTACCTATAAGTAATTAACTTAATTTTTGGGATTACAAAGAATTCTAATAAAATTCGTGTAAGTTTTATAGCAGAATTGGATAGTAAATTTCATATTATACGACAAAGAGGATACATTAACGCGATCTCATTCAATACTTTGAATTGTTATAATTTATGCAACGGAATTACCTTTAGGTGATAATCTGAATTGCGAGACCATTATCCTCTGGCGTATAGAAGAGTTTCGAAGGGACTAGTTAGGAGCGATGGAAATGTATTGCTGTCCACTTGTTGTGGCGTTTGTGCCATATACGTGTTTCTTGTGACTGCTGTGTAGCTCGTCGGCCTTCAGCGTCCACACTTTGCGTTACGCATACGTAAGCAATTATAGCTACATCATCGCCGAGCAGATGTACTCTGGGATTTAGAATCGTCGTATTTGTTTTCACATGAGTAGGCGTATTATCAATGAAGAACTTATGAAATTCGACGCCTTCGACTAGGTTTCCTAGCGCATCAGGATCAAACGCTGTCACGTTGGGATCGCAAAGTTTGGAATAGGTATCGTAGTCACCGTTATTAATTGCATCTATGAGCACTTCAGTTACTTTAATTACTTCTGCCCGACGCAAAGAAGCGTTACTATCGCCGCGAGCTTTCCCGAACGAATCTGCTTTTGTCAAAGCTTCTTCATCATGCTCTTTGGAAATAACTGTACACGCTCTATCTACACCCTTCTTATCTTTGTCCAAATCGTCATCTTCCAAGGTCGTACTGCTGTCGGTCGACTCCTTAACTTGCGATCCATCTCCTTTCTTGTTTACCATTGATTTCCCGGAGAAGTTGCGTGTGGCCAGCATGGTCGTCAAAATGGCACCTTTCAGTTTGCGCCGTGCGTTGAATTTCTTCAAACAGTCCACAGTTTCTTGTCTGTGCATAACAGACGCAACACGTTCTCGGTGGCAGATCCATGGGTGCTTTAAAGCTTCAGATGCCGTTATTCTCTTGCTTGGGTTAACAGTTAACATCTGGTTAATCAGGCTTTTTGCTTCGGGCGTCACTGTATCCCATTCTGGAGAAGGGTAATCATACGCACCCGCCTTAATTTGTCCATACAATCGATGCTGGTCTTCATCCCAAAATGGGGGATACCCAACAAGCAGGATGTATAAAATAACACCGCATGCCCAGATATCGACTGGTTTTCCATATGGTTCCTTTTTAAGTACTTCAGGTGATAGGTAGCCTGGAGTACCAGCAAAACCAAACCAAGCTTGTTGATCGCCTTGCACTTCAATAGCTAATCCAAAATCGGCCAATTTAACAGCAGCACCTTTAGCTTTGCTGGCTAGTAAAAGATTTTCAGGCTTTAAGTCTCTATGCACTACTCCATTATGGTGGCAATGGTGTACAGATTCAAGAATTTGTTGTATACAATGAGAAGCATCAGCTTCAGAGTAAAATTCTCTGGCAACTATATCTTCAAACAATTCCCCGCCTGTTACTAAGTCGAAGACGAGGTAGTGAAAATGCTCCTCTTGAATTGAATCGTGAAGTCTTACAATATTAGGATGCTGGAGTTTCCGGCAAATTCGCGCCTCCCTTTCCAACTTCTGGAAGTCTCTAGCGGAGAGTTTTTTAGTGTTGATTATTTTGGCTGCAAACTCGAAACCAGTCGACTTTTGCACAGCTCGTCGTACAATCGAAAACGCTCCTTTTCCCAATTCTTCTTTCAAATCATAATTATCGGAGAATCTGGTACTAACACTTTCACGGTTTGGATTGGCCATTTTAAGCACAGTGTACTTACTTCACCGGGAGTTAATATTAACTTACTGCGCAAATTATATGCACGTATCTTCAATATTCCAGGATGTAACTAGAACAAAAAAGAAAGAAATTTTAAGTTAAAATGTGTTTTAACATATTTCTTAATAGACTTTTTTATGATCGGTTACTGAGGTGATTATGTATATACAATTATATTTATTTAGCAAAAAAAAAATGGTTATTCCGTAACTAGGGAAAAATAAATATACGCAACACACCCTTGATACCCATATTACTTAACTAAGAACCTACCTACACACCTTAAGAAAATTAACTGAACTATATCGCCGTAAAAAGGTGACCATATTTTATTTTGTGTAATGCGAATAACATAATAGCATCAACATGTTACTATCGTAATTACCTACGTACAGACATCAACTTATTAATTAAAAATAAAGAAACGAATAATACTGGATTGACATTATAATTCACTGAAATAAATATTTCTCATAACCTACGTACAGACATCAACTTAATGTTGAAAAAAAAAAATTAACGAATAAAACTGGATTGATATTATAATTCACTGAAATAAATATTTCTTATATATAGTACCTACATAATAACAATAAACACATTCAAAATATCTGTAAAAAAATCTTCTAGTTAAAGAAAAAACAAGATATCGTTGTTATATCTGAACAACAGGAAGTTATATATGAATAAATACAAAAACTACATAGGTCACATTAACTTACTGAAATTACATCCCACTCCCATAATTTACGTGCAATTTCATTAATGTGGATTACTAATGAACTAACAGATGCATTTATAAAATAATATGATTGAAGAAATAACTTTGATTTTCTTTTAATTTTGATTTTAATTTCATTAGAATTTTGATATTCTTAAACATCATAATGTCTTAAAACGCCTTATCATTTTGTTAATTAAGAATGATAGAATGTACCGACGGCAACATTAGGGAACTATTAATATTTTCTGTTATATCTTGCTGTTCTTATTCCACTCACGAAATGTTCAGAAAATAGATATTGTCAAGGAGCGAATGAATTTATCCGAATGAAAAACGACAGCACTATTTTGGTCACCCAAGCTAAATTGAAGTTCTGCATGCTTAATATAAAACGCGTAGATGCCTAGACAATAGTAATCGTGGTCACAAACATAGACTTCTAATATTAACACTACGACACCGGGATGACATTTAGTTAGCGCAAAATAATCGATACACCATTGTCTCAACACATTCACCAAAATCCCGAGGACATTATAATCTAACCAAATAATAAAAACGGAACTACTGGGTCACAGTTCCACAAATAGTTCAAAAATATATCACTGATGTTATTTTATTAAACTAATAAAATTATAATTTACGCGACTTATGCTGATATTCTTAGCATTACGAACTCGTATGAATGGCTCGCGATATATTTTAATGTTACAAATTAAAACTACCTTTAGAAAGGTAGACATAATTATTTGCAAAAAGGAGTTTTAAATATGTTATTTACCTATTATGTGCCCATTTTACACAATATTCGACAAGATGAAGATCAAAAACGAAGGGCCTAGCCCTACACCACACTCTCCTTCTGCTCCGGACACGAGCTTCGGGGTCAAATTCATAGACATTAATGTGTTGCCAGCTCGGTTCACTGAAAATTATACATGACTTGAATTTACAAAGACACGTTTTTTATATTAAACTAATAGTGATATAGATGTTCATGATCATTACGTACTTTATGCCAGATAATGCTTCCGAAATAAATTGCAGATTTGTAAAAAAACATTAATTTCTTTCGTCAATTTTTTGTTGCTGTGCATACTGACTGTTGTTTGTAAAATCGATACAATAGCGCAGCGCTAAACCAAAGAGAATTGACGAAACTGGTTTCAGCGCCATCTAGTATACTCCGGATTCAACAAGTTTATTCGTTCGGGAACAATTTCACTTTAACTAAATTAAACTGCTTTAATAGTGCGTAGTTACTTTGACGCTGAATTTATGACTTAATCTAACGATTTTACGCTCTGCAGTATACTAAACACCAAAGTTCCTTCGATTCTTTTCAGTAGTACCTATCTACTATTCTATTTGAAAAGCGTTTAGGCCTATTTATATAACAAGTAAACATTATTCGGACTTTAGAACTTAGAACGAGTTATAAATTACAACAGAAAACCTTCAATAATTTGGGACGCTATGTCGTTCACTGTTAAACTAATTAAATACGCGTGTTCGGTAATAAAATATTCGACGGTCGAGACCAATATTTAGCTAAATACGCATATTAAAAAAATATTAAAGCATGCCCAACATTCATCTCTTTTATTAATTAAGGGTAATATAAAAATGTTGGTCACGAGAACATAATAAAAGAATAATGGTGCATTTGTCAAAACTTTTAAAAAGTACTATGAAAGCATTTACTAACCATTCTAAACCAGTAATATGATGTATATTTGTGAGCGTCAAGATGGCGGGACCAAGTCACCAATTCAAAAAGTATTACATGTAAGTGTTTGTACTACATATGTACTATTTGTACCCGAAACAAAACATTTGTACCTCTAAAGGCAAAGGAAGTATATCAAGACGTCCCTGGTCCCGCCACTTTGACGTCAAAGTAGCGGGACCTTCTGAAAGCGCTACTCTGAGGCAAGTAATTTACACCCGAAGACTTAGTACTACATATGTACATATTTATACTCAGTTTTCAATACAATTGTAAGTGCCAAATTAATGTTATGGTATTGAAACATTGATCCTACCAATTTGATGATTGATGTTACCGCTGAACATATATGAAAAACGTTAGAAATCGTGCAAAATCTAATGTAAAAACTTAGTACGTCCTAAGTACATAAACATGGTGTAATTTTCATGTTAATAATCTAAGTACATCAAAAGTTATCAAGCATTCATCGTTTATCTCTGAAGGACACATTTATGCAGAAATGAAACATCCCAA
The DNA here is from genome assembly GCA_932294365.1 of Diachrysia chrysitis. Taxonomy (NCBI): domain Eukaryota; kingdom Metazoa; phylum Arthropoda; class Insecta; order Lepidoptera; family Noctuidae; genus Diachrysia; species Diachrysia chrysitis. The sequence goes on from OW028645.1 coordinate 6,152,134, forward strand.
AATTGCTTTCATAATTATTAAATATATTTTGATTCAACTCAAATTAAAACTGTTGCCTTTAGTGTTATCATTAGATAAATTTATTATTATAATAGAAATAAAGTTTGACAAGAGTTATTTTTGCGCATATAAGTATTAAACAGTTAGGCACAATGTACGTTTGACTCTTCGTAAATTTATTATCAATTTATATACATATATCAATTTATCATTAGAACACTAAAGGCAACAGTTTTAATTTGAGTTTCATCAAAATATATTTAATAATTATTATGAAAGCAATTTTGGGTTGTTTCATTTCTGCATAAATGTGTCCTTCAGAGATAAACGATGAATGCTTGATAACTTTTGATGTACTTAGATTATTAACATGAAAATTACACGATGTTTATGTACTTAGGACGTACTAAGTTTTTACATTAGATTTTGCACGATTTCTAACGTTTTTCATATATGTTCAGCGGTAACATCAATCATCAAATTGGTGGGATCAATGTTTCAATACCATAACATTAATTTGGCACTTACAATTGTATTGAAAATTGAGTATAAATATGTACATATGTAGTACTAAGTCTTCGGGTGTAAATTACTTGCCTCAGAGTAGCGCTTTCAGAAGGTCCCGCTACTTTGACGTCAAAGTGGCGGGACCAGGGAGGTCTTGATATACTTCCTTTGCCTTTAGAGGTACAAATGTTTTGTTTCGGGTACAAATAGTACATATGTAGTACAAACACTTACATGTAATACTTTTTGAATTGGTGACTTGGTCCCGCCATCTTGACGCTCACGTATATTTCTGTTTGGAATTAACTTCGAAACGATTAAACGTATTTTGAAGAAATTTTGCGTCTGCAGAATTTAAAATAATAGGGAAAAGTGTTAGGTGAGTACCATAAGTATTTAACTGTTGCAGGGTTGACTCTACAGGTTCTTTTCGTTTTGTACAAGTTCTACGGACGGTTGATCCACGTACATCATATATGATCTATATCATATCATAATGTTACAAACTATTTTAGATGCTTAGAATAGAATTTTGTAACTATGCGTTTTGATATCATGCAGTTCGTAGTATGCATTTAGGTTTGCTATGCAGGGAGCTTAATGAACGCTGGACGTATTATTTTTAGGGTTTCGTACCTCAAAAGGAAAAATGGAACACTTATTGTAGCAGTTTGTTGTCCGCCTGTAGTGGTATCATGTTGAAATTAATTTCAAATACATAGGTCTATGGAGCCTTAATGCATTAAAAAAAAACACGGTTCTATGTCAATGCAATTTAAAAATATATTCATTTATGTTGTTTTTTCAATACTTTTTTCTAGAAACATTTTTATCTATACCCTTAGCTTTCGTCTGAGAACCACTTGAACAAAATTATTCGTAGAAAAGATACATTAGATCTGTGTGTAAAAACTTTGTTTAAACAATCTAAAATAGTTTTCAACTGTATAATAAAAGATCCCCCAATATAGTTTCCTTCTGCACAATCGGATTGTAAATGATGAGAAAAGTTGCGACGAAAAGCTCGTTTAGTACTGCCGACCACTATGATTTTACAACATCTTAGGTAGCGTTTCGTTTAAATTCTTCAATGTAAATTTCTTTCAATGTTAAAATCACCGATTTACAGGAGATTTAAATGTGATCAAAGGAAAGGCAAACTAAATAATTTGGAATAGGTCAGAAGTAACATTATTCCGAACATTATTTCGATTAATCCAATATTAACATGTCGTTGTAGTGTTCAATGGTTCAATATATAGAATATGTATGTACGGTTTAAGGCTTATCGTAAAAACTTAAGGTTTTCTATATATGAAGGGCTTCCTCAAATTGTCTCAGAAAGCAACAGCAGTTATAAATATAAGGTAAAGATTAAATAAAAATGCAAGTCAAGTAAAGTTTAAATGCCGCTCGTTGTATATTTAAGGTTAGGTACATACAAGCTTAACTAAATGTTTGATGGGATCACAAAAATATCTCATGCGTAAAAAGGTTATGCTACTTTATGTGTCATCAACCACGAATGATTTTAAAGAATCGGTCGATACCGGTCTGTAACGGCACAACGGAATAAAAGACCCCTCATGAACGGGCTAACTCGACGAGTTGATTCACAAAAATCAAAACTGGTTCGCATCTTGCGCAAGTGCAGGGGGAACAAACAAGGGCTTTTAGAACGGGCCCTTCCGAAATTCGCCGGTGCACAATGCACCCTCCGTACCATCCCCACGCAAGCACTCTTATTATTACGCGACTCCGGTTCCTGTCCCCATATTGTTCATATTATTTTGGTATTCGCTAGACGCGTTACGAACTTTTCGTATCCCAGTGCCGTTACTTTTGAAAACTTTAAAAGACTTTCGTTTAGGTGTTAATAGTTAACTAGTACTATCGTCTTCTTAAAAAAAACTTTATAAAAGGATATCAGTTGTCTTGGCTTTGAATCGATGCAAATAATTTGCTGGCAGGTATTCGATTGGCTCAGTCTTCGATTCTGTCACCTAATATTTGCAGCGAAGGGAAGTATTAAGGTTTCGAACGCTGCGGTCGTCTCAAGTTGCTTTTCTCATGAGTGGACGTGCGTGTAAAATAATAACTTGAGAATAATATGTGTGGTAGGAGCGTCGGATGCACGGCGTGCCGCGTGCAGCGCCCGCTCGGCTTTGTAGTGAACGAGTATTATCGATCGTGGACTACTTTGCTATCCGTGAAATGCGTTCCGTGTATTCGGTGATCGCTTTAATTTGGCGGGAGTCGGGTCACGCGCTAAACCGTATGAGGCGCACATGGTAAGTTTATGAACATATCATAATTGTATTCCTTTTTATGAGCATCATATTTTTACTATGTTTTTACATATAGTCTTACCATAGTTTTGTGTGTGGGTAAGTTTCTAGTACTATACGATATATCTACTTCAAAGTAATATCATTTTAATACTGAACTGGAATTGAGTATACTTATTAACATTAACAATGTGTAGGTAATGACATATTAAAAGTATAATACCTATCTATTAATGATTATACATACCTAATACCTCCTGCACATAAGTACTTATCGTAAGTAGTGATCAATACATATGAGTGCTTTAATTGAAAATAATTGCTTACAGCGAATATGAGTTTATTAAAATAGTATATGTTCTAAAATGGATTTAAAAATGATTTTAAAATTTCGATTTAAAAATTTCAAAAAATTTATAAGCGCGCGTGCGTAAGGTCTTTAAACCCGCGACGCCGAAAATTACCCTCAAATTGTTTAGTAAAACAGTGTAAGGTAATCGGATAAGTAGTGAACGAAATAATATTTTTTTTAATTCCCTTATTCCGTTTATCTAATATTGTCTACTATTGAAAGCTAATGCGTCTGCTAATGGACGACGTCCCATTCATATTCATAAGAGAAACAAAAGTGATCAAAACTTAGGTTTTTAATTACAAATGAATTAGAAACCAACTAACTAAAGAACTGCTTAGTTATTACTGTAAGCGCAGTTCAGGTAATAAGAAAGTTAATTTTATAACTTTTGCTTTTCTCTTTTAAATCATAATATAATTTAATGAGATGAAAACATGAGTTAAGTTAATTAAGCAGTGATGCAACTCGACTGTAAAGTTTTTAGACATTCCTAGTACCCTTAGGAATAGTTTTATACGTATCTTGGGAGAATAATGACCTTATTTATAACAATCTTGAAGCTGTTTAGCAATTGCTAAGCGAGTTATAAATTCAAATTCTCTTTAGAAAAAAATAAATAAGGATCTGCTAATCAGGTGCTAATAACCGTTTGTAACACTTAGGTATCGTATATCTCCGTATTTTACTATATAAATACGATTGCCTTTAAGCACATAACTGCCTCATGATTTTCAGTAAAGTTCTCGATACACTGAAATTATACTCTGTTTCTAATAATATTAGAAAATATGTAACTACTTACATTTTTATAAAGAATAGCTGTCTCCCGCGACTTTGTCCGGGTGTTTTAGTTTTAACGGTTTTAAATTTTTGCTACATTTTTCATTTATGCTCCGCTCCTTTTGGTTGCAGCATAATGTTATATAACTTATAGCCTTCCTCAATAAATGGGCTATTCAACACTGAAATAATCAGTATCACAATATTTCAAATCGGACCAGTAGTCCGATTTGAAATATCATTTCAGTGTTTGATTGGTTTCTGAGATTAGCACGTTCAAACAAACAAACCAACAAACTCTTCAGCTTTATATATTAGTATAATAATAGTTACTTAGGTACTACTATTGATTGACGTAGAACAATAATTCTTTTTATGTTTCCACACCTCAAAAGGAACGCTTATGGGATCACTTCGCCTGTCTGTCAAGTTTTTTTTTTGGGAAAATTTTAATTATTATTATTAGTAGATTTGCAACATAAAAATTATGTTTTTGCAATTTAAAAATTATATTTACAGTTGTAAATTGTATAGTGACAAACATCGATGTATGAGAGAACAATTTTTCAACCTCAGATTTAAGCTTCTTTTTGGAGAATTAACCGTGACGATCACCAAATTTGTACAAAACCCGCGACGAGCTAGTCAAACTCTGCTTTTCCCGTTTTTATGTTATATATTATAGCTACAACTGCAAGGTTTTAAAGCCTGACGACAACAAAAACTTGACCGTAAATCTTAATACCTACGTCTACGTAACAGTCATGGCTCCTTTATTCTAAAATAAGGTTAATAAGACATGAAAAAAAAAAATGTGATGGGAAAAATACTCTAAATGCGGTTACCTACGAACAAGTATGTATATGAGATGTCCTAGTATACATACTATGTATACTAGGACATCTCAGTTTCTGGAAAACTTCCTTCTTGATTATATTTATTTGGTTACTGACTTGGCATCCGAAAGCGTCGAGCAGACTTCGGATGTAATAATTTAGATTCCAGTAACTTCGTAAATTTTCATGACATCTACACGTTTTCGCATAAAACTAGGAATATCGATATTTATGTCGCAAAATATATCGTATATGTAGGTTACAGGGTGGGTAGCACTATAGCTGAAATCATAATAGGTACATATTTGGCGTAGTTCTACTGTCTGGAACTATCCATCAATCACCAAATTCACTTACCTAATCTGTGTACAAATATACCTAAGGTGTGGGTCTACTTCTTTTCATATTGGTTTTCTTCGCAAAGTTCAACTTAATAACTTTGATGGTTACGAAACCAACTCACGTTTTTCGACCGTATTTAATAAATAAACTGAAATCCCACGTTTACGCAGTTACAAAAAAAAAGCAAAGTTAAACTTTTGATTGAGGAAATAATGGTTGGTAAATGCCATTACGGTCATGTAATGTAAATACAATTTTACCATTAAACGTGATAGGAAGCTAAGCGTTGACGTGTAAACCACGGGTCACGCCGCAGAGCCTTACACAAGTGTATTTGTGAAAGCTGACCGCTGAAACCATGTGGAAAACGGAAACAGTGCGAATGGCGGTAAGCTCGCCTACATGTTGATAAAATGTGTGTGTGTGTGTAGGTATAGCACAAAGTGTGAGGAAGCCGCGTGATCGTGGGGTAGAGCAGGGCAACGTCTGCCTTCGCTGACGTCATGAACTCATGACCCACGCTGTTTTGTATGGAACCTAATAATCATTCTAGCCTCTTGTGGAAAAATACTTATTATATAGTACGTGTATATCTATGAATGTATGGCATAGCTAATTCTTACATTATTTCATATCCATAAATTTAGTAGTAAATATGGTTGTAACAACAATCGCACATTTTACGAATCTAATTTATGAAATTTTGGTATAGGTATGGTAGTTTAATAATATGTGTGTAAATGATTCGCATAAAATTATAATAATTTTCTCCGTTGTTAGGCGTTACGCAACTAGGATAAGTCATGTCAGACAGATATGAAATGACATACAGTTGCAGGACGGGGCTGGTTCAATATAAATGCTAATTTGGAAGATATTTGCCATTTGATTTTTATGTAGGGCCAATTAGGTACCTATGTTACAAATGTATGATCATTTTATATTGTGACCTCAGGGCCTAAGCAATGTTATCGTTCAGTACTTGTACATTCTGCTTGAAACCATTCACAAGATCGAGTGATATTTTAGATGTTTCAACTATATCATATTCCATTCCTGCAAATACTTTGTACATGTAGGTTTATATACTTGACAACATTTCTGTATTTCTACAATATATTGGTTATTTGATATTCTATAGTTAGTTGTGTTAGTACTTGAAACACAGTTGTATGCGTAGGCCGGTTGGTCGTCATCGGACACCGCTTTGGCTCTGGTTACACACAATCCCTTGCTCGCATGCTACACAACAGCTGATTTGGACCAACTAATGAACATTATTATACAACTACAATAATGATCATTCTTTTTTAGTAAAACCTTTACCCATTTTACGTATTCCGTAGACAAAAAAGGCTTTGGTCAAATTACAAGTCGTCAATTTACCGCCAAAGCTTGAATAATGAAGATAAGGGATAAAATTGAAAGTTGTGTTTTACGTGATCAAAATCCTGATACGATAAAATAAAATCGAGCGTCGCAAACGTTCCACTAGCTTCTGCGGATCCTTCTAACAGATTTGTGTTTGAATTATTCATTTATAGTTTCTCTGTTTTATTTAGAAGAAGTACCTATATTATTTTGAAAGTGGAGTGAAATCCTCTTCCAGTCTATAAGTACGAGTTGCGATATATTTTGTAGTTAAGACTAAAACTTTTAAAGGAAACCTAAGAATAATATGTAAATGGAATTTGATTTGCGAAGATTGTGTTCGATAGCAGACGACGAAGATGTTGGTACGCACATCTAATTTGAGTTACGTATATTAGGTACGTATCTTACCTTACTCATCATACCATACGTCAATCATCAGAAATTCAGTTATTTTTTTATTAAATAAAAACAAATTTGGTATACGTACACATGTTGGTAGTATTGAATTACAGAAAACATACAATAGAAATTCTATTATCGAAATGTATGCGAGTCGTGAATTCGTAAAACAATCTAGACCCAGTAGGTAGCTTTTATATTGAGGAATTCCTCGTTCGCGTTATTGTCCCATATACAAATCGTTCAGTATATTCCAGACGGGTTGGGGATTTATTCTTTTATTTGTGACAGTACCTTCATAAAGTTTATCTGTACAATAAATAATGTTTAGAGAGAAATATAGTATCTACACAATAGTTTTATTATTTTAGGAAATTTGCCAAACATCAAAAGCCAAGCAGTAAAAACAATTTACCTATTGTTATGTAGTAGGTCTGTATCTACCATATAATATTCATAATAGTGCATTTTGAATGTATAATGTATATTTTTAAGTATTTTTGTTATAACTGTACTATAATCTAAACTATAATCTAAATAAAAACTAAACTATAATTATAAATTAAACTATAATCCTTAATTATAGTTAAGTTGTAAAAAAATATATTTATGAAATATAAAATAATTATTGCATAACTAGTATTTACTAGTAATTAATAAGTATTAGTTATGCTATAAAGTAACGTTACAGTATTTCATTATTTGAGTTTATATTAGTCGCAATACAACGGAACCTTCAATCATTGTGAGCGACCATTTTTATAAAAAGCGAACGTGATGTAACCATGTTTTTATTTTTCTACTTAAGTAAATAAAGTCGCAAACACGAGGGTCGTGATGAAATTCGCAGTGCCGTCCGTGCGTGCCTTATCTGCCAATGTGAAGGCTTTTACCTCCTCACAGCCTACCCCTTCCAGTTATACGATGCTTAGATGTACACGGATCATAACAATTATTTTTTGTAACTGATCAAGATATTTTTATAATATAAATCATAAAAATATCTGTTTTACAGGTTTTCAGTAAGTTTTACTACGTTGTACATAACTAAAAGATTTTAACTTAGTTTAAAGAGTATTTTGTTCAGCTTTGTCGTGAGTAGTTAGTTATTCGTAGCATCATGCTATCGTAAGTGACGTGAAAAAAACACTCTAAATCTAAAAAAAATTTGCAAAACAGCAATAAGCGAATTCTACATAAAGTGATTACAATTTCAAAGGAAAATTGAAACGAAGGACCGCGCTAGGGGGACGATGACCCGGCACAGGGACCTCTAAAGAGGATAGATGCGGAATTGCGTTTAATATTGGAGATTCCGCCCTCTTCACGAGATCATGTTCACTTTTAGCCTCAAAAGAAATTTCGGGGTGTCTGATGCTCGGTATTTTTCTTATTATCAACATGTGCCTATATTTGGGCTCAGAATTTTATAAAGAGTCAGTTAACGAAAAATTAGGTATTTAAATATAAATTAGAAATATAACCTTACTTCTGCAATTTCAACGTTACGTCTGCGAGCATGAAATATACATTTATTTTAAATGAATACGTTCCCAGGGGTCGTTCAGTGTCCGATTAATGTCACACAAATATGACGTCTAAAATCTGTACCTAAGTTGCCGACTTCATTGGTTCGTCGTAAACTAATCCCCTTTACGATTCTGCTTTTATATAGGTACATATTTCAGACTTACTGTATTTAATATGCCAATGCCCTGTGAAAGTGTATACCCAAAAGTCGTAAGTTGTTTTATGTAGATGGGTGTCGAATAGAAGGGTCGCAGACAGCGTGACGCCTAATGCTCACCTCTTCGTCTTGCCATAGAGACCATTTTAATAAAAAGTGAATCATTATACAAAACACGTACCTACTGTCAAAGCATCTGAGGCTTGACGGTTAGTAAAAATTTGGAATATGAAAAACTACTAAATAAAGTATTTTTACTTACTTCTTTTTATTAGGTAACTCTAATAATAAAATAGTCTAATGCAAAAAAGCAAGTGTTCTGGAAACCTCTGGTCTTGGATTAGTTAGTGTATACTAAGAACATAAGAAAATTACCAGGCGTGCATACATACGCCTTGTCAAAAAACGGTCGATATCTGATTTTGTTGTTCATTAGATAAACATGTGTACCTATTCTTTCTTATCAGTGGATTATAACTAAATGTTGATATTTTACTGGTCTACCTACACTTCGCTATTCTAAAAAAGTAATGATTTTTTTACTATCACAGAACACTTAGGTTTTTTTGAGTATTATGTTAAAAGACCCGACATAATATGTAGACAATTTTTACCCGAAAACAAGGAAGGGTTAGGTTTTTTGCGCGTATTTTATGTTTCTATATTTGCTAAATGTTTGTATGTATGATTCTTTATTACCTCATAATTTCCAATTGGCTAGATGGATTTCGATGGTTAAAGTATCGTTAGATTTGTCTTAAAAACCCAACTGTCCTTAGATAAATGTTTTGAAAAAATAATTTGTCGATAAAACAAAACGCAAACCTATTCACCCCCTAGGGTATTATAATAAAGGGTTTTTCAAATGGCTAACAAAAATGTATGCAATGCAATGCTTGTATCTACATTTAAATTTATTTTGGAACGAGAAATGATAAAATATATAAAAATGTTTATTGCAACAATCGGGTTCTTAGTCGGTTTTTTTTTATACTTTTTACTGAACAACTTGTTTAAATAATAATGATAACAAATGGGACTACGACATAAAGTTTAGATCAATATTACGCCTGTACCCGGTCGTAAAAGAAAGCAATCATGCCAAGTGTAACGTATCAAACGTTTTTTGGAAAGAAGATATCTTTAACGTTTGAGGAAACACTGAAATATATTGCTTTTGTATCTTACCACTAAATTTGTGAAGGAAAATTTTGTATGTTGTGTTGAAATACATAATTATCTAATTCATACAAAATTGTAATATGGAAATCATGTTTAAATTAAATTCATCACTTTTTCAATCTAACATCATAATCATGGTTTGAGATTTAGGTACGTAAGTGATGGATTAATTACATTGTTTAGCCTGTTTATCCATAGCTGCATAATACTTAGTTAATGTAAAGATATTAGATAAATGTATATTATTTATTTGGTAGGTAGCTATATTTATATAGGTAATATAAACATATTATCACAACAAATTGCAATTCTGCTATCATTTCATTTTATTTTGTTTGTAGATCTTACTTGTAATAAGTTCTCCGGTTGGGGATTGGTCGGTAGCGAAGACGCAAAGCGGCGGGGCGTAGGTCGATAAAAGTTATTTAATAACAAGGAACACCCAGCCTTAGCAATGTAGTTCACCACCACGTGATCTGACTCGTTAATGCTCTTATGTTTAGTGCTCGTTATGTAAGTTACATTTAACGGCTTAAAATTTAATGCTTGATTCGTTAACCATCAATCTTCTATATATATAATAATGTATCCCGCTATATATATAATAATGTATCCCGATTTCCCTTGGTTATGACAATCGCATAGGTAGTTCTTTTTTTGTTTTTAAGTACGTACGAACTCTTTATAATAATATGCACGCATAATAATGTTCTTGAAAATACATTTTTTAAATGTAGGACTAATTTTTTTTCTTAACGTCGTTCAGTTACGAAAGAACAGAGGCTGTTCTACTTTGTGAAGCGTAATTGAGTTGAACCCTTATAAAAGAATTATTTTCCATTTTCGTTCAAAGTGAAATCGAAAACACTCATTTAGTCGTTTATACTTTGCCAAAACGATCGCAGTTGTACGATATTTACTTTATTGATGGATTGTAAATGTTAGGTAGGAGTCTGTTTATAATTGGGGTGTGTTTACGAGCCACTGAGATGGCTGATACAAACAAATGTTGACAATTCATCAGAATGATGGTTCGACTTTCTCATATAAAATTTAATTTAAGTAGCTTTTTACCTGACTTTAATTGCAACCTTTAATGAACGCTCGTTTTTCTTCTATGTCAGAAAAAGGCATCGCCTTGCAGTCAGTAACAACTACTGCTATTAGGTAAGAAATGAATTATGAAAATACCTAATCAACTTGGTTGGCAACTGTAACTGGTGCCTTACCTACATACATGTACCTATACATTTTTATTTTATTTATTCATAAAACAATTTATATTGTGTTAAATATATAAGTACATACTACAATAAACACTAGGTACAGCCTTCTTTTGCAAGTAGGTAGTCAGTTTTACACGAATACCACTATAAGGCAAAATAAGTGAATGGCTTTGAATTTTTCAATTAGCCTAGAAGCTTAATTCCCAATTTGGCAATTTCAACTGCAAATTAAATTCAGTGTAGGTCCCTATTACCAACCTTCGGCTATAAATATAAATGATTTCATGGCATTACCAGACAGTTACTACCCCTATAACAGTCAAGGTTACGGAACAATTATATCATGAAGTCAGTGGCAAGTCCATAAATTGTTAATATTCAATGGAAAATAAAAATATCGGAACTTTGGTGAAGTAAGTGATTGGACAGACTTAAAGATAAAAAAGATCCCAGTTTTCAGCCAAGTTAATGTTATTATCATTGTAAAAGACGACACGACGTTTTTACGGCAATTAAATTAATGAAATAACTTTTTTGGACATAACGCCATCCATTAAACTTAACATAATTGGCTGTTTAACACAAATTTCGTAACATTAGGTGACTCACTTACCTGATATATTATGTCTGTCTTGTTGTTTTCATTTGTGTAATGTAAATAGGGCTAACAAAAATACCATTTAATGAAAGTGGTCAATAATAAAACTTTTACTATTAACCACTTTCATTACCTACTTAAATGTTTTTTGTTTGTATTTTTTTCGTTTTCATATAAAAGACATTAATTTCTATTAATTTTATTGGACTAAATTTCTTCTAAAAAATGCGCACCAGGGCCTAAAAACCAATACCAACCTTTATAGAAATTTTCTAAGATATTTTAATTTAGAGAGAAAATTCTTAAAAAAATGTATTTAGCTCTTTCGGCGAATTACATTAACAATATCTTTGTTTCATTAGCTCTACAAAAAGGTACAAAAGTCGGGTAAAACGTTTACGGTTCTTAGAAAAAAGCCAGTAGATATCAGAAGAAAGATCAGGTTTTTGTCTCAAACAAACTTTTTAGAAGAAATTAAAATATCAAAAATAAAAGTAGGCCAACTACAATTTCGCGAGTTTAAATACATTAAAGTAATCCAAATAAAGCTTATAGCATACAGTAATGAGATAAGCGTACGGTTAACGAAATTGTGCATCAGGCATGAGCGTGGCGTCGCGCCGGCTGGTACCGCTGTGTTTGCATTAAGCCATTTACCTTTATTAGTATTAATTTAGCAGAAGCAAGTTGCAACTCGGCGCCTGTCTGCCTCAAAGAACTGGGTCAATGACAAGCCCGCCGAGAATAGAACCGACGCTTTAGGGGTGGATGAGCTCTATTGTTGCCTCGGTGCTGGTAAGAAATAGAGATGACTCTCTCCACCAATGTATATGATTTCTATTCACCCGAGTATCTAACTATTGCTGGTTGGTCACACAGATTCTTCTAAAACGCCACCGTTTTTCCTGCCTCCATGCTCAAGTCTAATTTTCATCACGAAGGGTGGGACAAAATGGTGGATGTTAAATAAAAAATAATTTAGGTAGGTACCTACTTTTCTTTTTGAGGGGACCAGTTTGTGATGTTTATTTTTCTGAAGGGTTTTTAAAATGCCAAAACGCTCTCTTTAGAAGTGGTTACTGTTTAAAATGAAAGTTATTAGACTATAGAATCCACCCTTCTTTTGAAGCTTTTGTGCTTCGACGTCTGTAAAAGATCAATTAAAAACTTGATTATTTATTTAATAAGAAGGCGTTGGAGTTTCTTAGATCTTTAAAATAAAAACAAAACGATATTCGATTAAAGGAAGGAACATTTGTTATATGAGGTAGGTAGGTACTCATTTTTTTAAATTATGATGTGAATAAGCAATAAACATCTATGAATTTAGTCCTGTTGGTAGATATTCATAACAAAATAAATACGAACGAATAAGAGCTACTATATTTTCGTCTTATTATCTTCAATTTGTTCTCCTAACCAAGGCAATTTCTCTTGGGACCGTGTATTCGTATAGGTACAAATAAACAAACAAAGCCTTAAGACCAATTTTATGTAATTCAGAAACACTGTGCTCTTAGGTATAAAGAATAACCCTTAAGCTTAAATATTTTCGTTGAGCAAATTATATTTAAATCTATATTTAAAAATTTTGGGAACGGATGTCCGTTCTAAATGAAATACAGTGAAACCTGGTTAAGTGATTCATCAAGGGACCTGCAAATTTGTCTCACTTATATAGGTATTCCACTTACCCAGTGTCTCAGATATCCAGGTATAAGTAAATATCTGTCTCATTTACAGAGGGTTCTATTAATAGAGGTCAGAATACAGGTTATTTCAGTTACAGAGGTGCAATTAGTAAATAAAATAACGTATTATGTAAACATTATACGTGATTTTTAATCTTTATTGGGAATCAAAAACGATAATAAAGGTAATAAATGTAATAAACAAAAATATTCAAGCACGTTTTTTTTATAAATAGTACAAAAATGTAATTAAATTAACTTCAGTTTTTCACGTATTGATAACGATTTGAACCTTCGTTTCGGCATTTTTCAAATAAACATCCGTACGATAGAAAAGCAAAACTAAAATTGAAGGTCATTGAGGCTCAAAATTAGTTAAGTGCAGAATTTTCGGGTAGAATAAGAATTAAGTAAGTAAAGTAAGAATAAGTAAGTTAACAAACAAAACGATGTTATCTCAGTTACAGAGGTTAATGCATATAGATTTCACTCGCTGTCTCAGGTATAGAGGTAACTATGACAAAAAAATTGAAAGAACGAATCTCAGATATAGAGGTCTGCTTCGTTCCACTAACAGAGGTAATTCAGTGCCAAAGTGTTGGGACCTCAGTATGAGTTTCAGTTATGGAGGTTTCTCATTTATCCAGGTCCCACTTAATCAAGTTTCACTGTACATAAGTTATTTGTTATGTACCTACGAATATACGAGTAGTTAGGTACCATTCCCCTAAACATATCATCGGGATGCAAACAATTAAGTTTATATAGGTATATGTATAATGTATATCATTACGTAATCCATGTATATTCACTACATCAGCAACAAAACACAATAAAGCTTAGATTCCGTCTATATCTGAAGAAACACGAGTTCCATTGAACAACTGCTATTACAAAACTTTAATAACTGGAAAACTTCCGCTACCTAGTTTGTCTGTATCTAATTAGTTTCCATTTGTAAGACAATGGAACCTGGCGCATTCCTAATTACTTTTTGGCTGATCTTGAATTGGAAATAATAAACATAAATATACCATACCGGTAATTCGAACATAATTTACTAAATAGTTTCACAATTACCTAACTACGTGAGCTCTACAAATATATTTTTGAATACGAGTGGAATAATCGGAATGAAAATAATGCGGTGTACCTATGCCTCATACGCTTATATAACAATTACCCTTATCGGTGGTAATTGTTTTAATTTGGGGCGTGTCATACCTACTCGAGGTTCTTTTTTGTTATTGTCATTAAAACAAGCACTGTGGTTGTTCGCCATTCGGAAAAATTTACAATTTTATTATTTATTTTAGTTAAGTAGAAACAGAATTGAAGCTAACTGGTATGAGTATGATCATGGATATAATTTAACGAAGGCTTAGTTCCAACTAGTAACTTCTGGTACTAAAGGAGCGCAATTTTTAAACTAGGTATCTATCTCCGTTTACCATGGGTATGTTAATCTATTTTAGTATCCGTGTACCGTATGCACCCAAAGGCGTCATCACCACACTCATGTACCCTTACAACATACATAAGGTCAAATCCTAAACAAAACGAAAACAACATTTATGTACGGACTGTTTGTCGCTCTTTGATAACATTTACTTTTAACGTGGTATTTAACATTGATCGGGAAAATTGCGCAATCTACTGTGAAATTAAACCTGGACTTTTTGCGTAGCTGGCCGAATGTGTTTGTTTTTATTTACTTTGTTATTGTTATAATACCACTCTAGTAGTATACCTATGTATTTGCAGTAAAATTTTCCTAGTTCTTATACGTATTATGTAAGTATAAGCCTACCCCACCTGGTAGGTACATACAGAAACGTAAGTATTTAACTTCTCACCCACTTAGTATATTTGATTTCGTATTGGTATCGGAAAATTAAACCAAGTAATTGCACAACAGCTTAGTTAATGGTTAAGAAGCCGTATTAGTTTTAATGACGTCATTTACACCTCAGTCCTTCGGCTATACGCAACCGAAACCTTCATTCGCCCTCGTCAAACTTGTCATGTGCACAATAGCTGTTACGTGTACAGGGCAAAATATTAAATTAACTGCGTCTAGCTAAGGTGATTTAGATGTAGATCTCTGGTAAATATATTATTGCTACCCTATTAGCTACTTATCGAAATTTTATTCCATATATATACCTATTATAATTTTTTTAAACAAATTAATTTATATCGGATTCAGATGTGTTAAACCTTTAAAATTGCAAGATTTTTCGTTTTTTATTTGCCCAAAAATTTCGTTACTTTTCAGATTGCTTCCGCAGAAATGCTTGAAACTCCTGAATTTGTGAGTCAAACAAGCTTAATGTTTAGGTAGTTATGAATTGATGTTGGACCATTTCGCAGACGTCGACACGAGGTGGGAACATGGTCGAAGTGTAAAAGTTTAACGACATCAAATATTTACACATTTCCGCTCTGATTTATGGATCAAACGCATTTGCGCCGCTTCTTCTTTAATTTATACTGCAATTTGTAAAATTAACATAAACAACAAAAACTATTGCTATTTAGTCTGGCCCTAGCTATAATATTATAGTCACAAATGCTATCAGGTATAACAAGGCACTTGTAATCAAGAAAAAGTTTTCCACCTTTAAGAAGGGCGTCGCAAGAACTTTCAGTATCTCGTAAGCTTGGTTCGGGAGTCAGAAGACTTTGCTAAGTAGTTATAGTAAGTTCCACAGTAAAATACTGGGTAATAAATGAAGTCCCGAACTGTATAGTGTATATGTCAATTAACTACCTAATAAATTCGTAGGCCAATATTACGCAATTATCGAAATAAATTGGACATTTGGGTGCTCCTTGAAGAATGGATTGTAATATGTAGTAGTAATGGATATTAGATAGATGAGTATTCTACCGAAGAATGGTCGTACTTTTGGCATCATTCTAAGAAATTGTACGTATGTTGTGAAATGAATTTTCCAAAACCATGCAATAAAAAATACCGGTAATTGAACTATCCTATTTTGAAAGTCGCATATACAAATTAGTATCTATATAGATGTAGCCACATTTTGTACAAACAAGTCGTAATTAAAATGTAAATGGCTCTGTGTAGTACAGTAGTGTGTTTGTGTTTAATGAAGGCTGTACGTAAATACGTACTCGCATCTACTTATCGCCCGGACATCAACTTTGTTAGCAGAGGAACGCCGGGAACATACTTGTGTTTGCGGTTTGTCAAAGGTAAACTTTCGTAGACCCTTGCGTAACTCGACTGCTGTATTACAAAAATGTTTCCTTTCTTTGCCAAATGTAATGAGCTGGGTAATCGTAATGTTATTTATTACTAACATTACAATATTTATGACGCTCAGATTTTTTCCGTCTACTTTTTGTGGTTAATTCGTAGACTTATATTAGACCAAACTTATTTGACACAAAGCCTATTTGGAGCAGAAAGCCTACCTCGCGGTTTAATACCGACGACGAAGATCGACATTTGCCATTTCAGAATTCTAGAGATATAAGAGCGAGGCAGCAATGTATACCTATATATACGCTAGAGCGAGATGTAAAACTTGACTACAGCTCTGAAGGGCGTTGCGGTCTGACCGGAGATTAGCGTGAATTGTCTGTCGTTTGTTCCATCTTTCAGCGGTTGCAAAGTTAACAAATAGGCATTAATGCATTTCAGTTTCATAAAGTCATGTTTTTGCTTATAATATTTATTACCGGGTACTTGAATTTTGTATAAGTAATTTACATTCTGCGTATGTTAGATAGTATTTTTTTGATTAGGTGGGTGTATTAAATTTTTAAACGACCCTATTAGGAAATTTGAATGCTTCAAGGTCTTCTAAATCTGAGAAATTTCAAAGGCAATTTCGCTTGCATTTATTTTGTTACCTGTTTTGCTTTAGCGATCTCAGCTACTTTTATTATTGATTAATTCGAGATTCGATTACCCTACGGTAGTTTGAGCAACTAAGTTGATTATCAACGGAAATGATCGAAAATACTGCTAGGTACATGTTTACATTTTCGCAATGTTGTTTTTTTTGATAAATACCTACCTACCTATCTATCTACCTACCAACATACATTTTATATTTATCTTACTTAGCTAAAAGCTTTGCGCGTTAAACTCAGCTTAAATAATTAAGATCTGAACTGTTATTTCCTGTCTTTTCCTTTAAAATTTTGAGCGCTCATAGTAGGTATTACGCAACAGACTAAAATTTATATAGTTTAGATGTCGAAAAACCTAAGAAAAATATATCTAATAGTTATCGAATCCCTGTAAATCGACTTGCGAAAATTAATTTAAACCGACGATTGAACTGCTTCAATTACGATTCATAATAAAAATATATTGTAAAACCTTAACAAACACATAGTTGACTCATATAAAAATGTAATAAGTATACACCCGGTATTTCATTAGAAAAGACTGACCATTGGAAGAACTACAGGCATTTTTGTTATGTCAGCGATCTGCCATCTGTCGGGCGCGGCTACCGAGCGTTCCTAAATAAATAACGTTACCGAACAGTAGGCACAGCGCAATGGACCGAACGAAATACAACCAGTGGGTTCCCAGCTTACTATTGTCGTACTTGAAATTGTTCCTAAAACAATCTTAATTTTGATGTTTGAAGATCAATGAATGAATGTCAATACAACAAAAATTGAATTGAATTGAACTAAAAACTGATTAAATAATAAGTATTCATCTTCTTTCTCAATTATCTTTCGTATGTTAATGCTGGACAAACAATATGACATAGGTACAAATTATACCAAATTAATGTCTCTAGTAAAGAAAAACACACATGGAAATTTTATTCATTCTTTGCGTTAGAAGTGACATAAATATTAGTATGGAAACTTGTATCAGGTGTTCATGAAATAATTATATCTCACTAATACCTGTTTTTTTTTTAATTGAAAGTTATCGTGCTC
The DNA here is from genome assembly GCA_932294365.1 of Diachrysia chrysitis. NCBI lineage: Eukaryota > Metazoa > Arthropoda > Insecta > Lepidoptera > Noctuidae > Diachrysia > Diachrysia chrysitis. The sequence goes on from OW028645.1 coordinate 6,170,340, forward strand.
TTAGCTACAACTGCTTGTCAATTCCTATTGAAATGCAGTTATAAAAATAGTTTTCAAATACGTATAAACGAAGGCAAAGGGTTATCGCGGAAAGTGTAATCCGGTCAGTGACAATTCTAGTATAATGAAGACCGTTCCCCTTGCGTCAATTTTCTCTCTTAACATTTCACTTGGCTTTGTGCCAATAACCTCTTGGTCTGACTATCATTTAGGCGACTATTACTTAGGTATATTTGCTGACTTGTGTCATGCTCAATCAGACATCGTCAATAATTAACTGAGTAAATTCTACTACCGTGATAGATAGGAGACTTTACGATTTATTAACTTAAAAAACTTCTCAGGTAACGAACCTCGACCCACGTCAATTCAACCAAATGACACTTAAAGTTAATTAAGCCTAAAATTAGTTTACCCACTTGCTTTATCGACAGTAACTCGTTGTTAATTGAAAACGGCCTTCTAAAATTATTGTAATTACACATATAAGCCTTATTCCTGCTAAACGACTCCAACTTTTTCTAGAATAAGTATGTAATGATTCCTCAGAGGCCGATGCTGAAGTACCTACCTACTATGAAAAAAAACTTTCAAACGTTTCTATTATAAAAGCTTAAATTTGCATCAAAGTCGCGAACCATGAAGCAAAAAGATTTAGTTAAATATCGAGTGACGCGATCTTCTTTTTTGACAAAAAATATATTTATAAAAATAATTAAGTGCGTAATGCTTTGCTTTTATTTATATGGCGAAATACCAGGAATTTAATTAAAAAAACCATTTAATCCTGCTAAATTTAAAAATGTGTTAGTCTGTTTTAACCGTTTACTTTATTAGGTCACACACTGGACAGTGTCGTGTACAAGTCGATAAGCGGTAGGTGTGTATCACTCGTTTGTAGCAACCATTATACCTTTCATTTAACATTTATTTTGTTTACATTGTCCTATTATTCCCGCTTATGTGCCGTTCATCTGTTTTGAGACTGCTAAAAACAGCTTACCAAAATGTGTCGAGTTAACGTTAAACTCAACAACAATTTCGATTCACTCAGAAAATCTTAGGTACGTTATTAATTTATCTATTATCTCTCTGTTTAAATCGTCTTTCTTGCCTGACACAGTCTACAGACCCCCATCAAGGTGTACAATACAAATTGATAGCGTATCTGATCGAGTTTGTATTTACTTTCATCGTGATCGATTCCTGAAGATCTTGTTTCATTACAAAATGGAACCGATTTACTTACTTAAATATCCTTTTTTATATTTTTAAGGAAGTATTATACAAGTCTGAAATACTAACAATGTTATCAATGATTAGTACGTAGATATCCATAACTATGTTGGTGTTAATACAGTCGCCGAAGCCAAAGAACATTCTTACTTGACAAGAACGTACCTGGGTAGTTAATGTGCGCATGTATCTAATCCAAGGTAAGAAGAAGTCGACGTACCATTTACGAATTTTTTATTGAAACATTGTCCTAAATAGTATCCACAAAGGTAAGGAAAATCCAAAACATGGCAGTTTTATTGCCTATGTATAGTATATTTTATTTTACAGTGCCTATGTATAGTTAACACTTGTACCTATCAACCACCCAAGGTATTAAAATGAAATCTAAATTTGGTATGCATTAAACTTTCCCCTGAAGTAAATTCTAAACATTGAAAATTAATTTTTCGAAATTATACTTAAGTTTCAGATATCCAGAGAAAGTAGAAAGAACAGAATAGATTAGTAAGTCCGGCGTGATCCAGATTGCCATACGCTTCAGGCAGCACTAACCGAGCCAGGCATGACGAGCTTAGGGCTTTGTGTTTACAGGCCGGTAGTTTTGCTGTTTGCCATAATTATCGTCGAAGGTCTATCGTCGTGTAATCAACACTCTACGTGCCATCTTAGATGAGATTCACTTTAGTACTGTGCAAATTACATTTATCTTCCAAATATCCAAAATACGCGATTGTGAATAGTACAGTTGTATACCGTGACATTCGCACAAAAATTGCCATTGTTGAAAAAAAAAGGAGTCATGTCTGCTATAAATGCCGACATGATCTTACTTTATTTTATTTTTTAGACTTAAAACAGAGCCAAAATTAAAGGCGTATATTGTAGATAATATTTTGCCAAATAAACTGCATTGCTATGAATTTATATTCACTACGCCGCTTGGCTCGCTTCGTTCGTAGATATGTTCCAATAAATGGTAGGTAGTTTAGTGTATTATGTAAGGTACTGGGACATTTGGACCTTCCGAATTCGAATAGTTCACGATCATTACTAACTTTAGGGTGGATTCTGTATCTATTAGAAAGTTTGTCGACTGATCTAAAAACTTTCGAACATAAATTCTGCCACGGAAATATGAGAGATTTAAATATCCGCGTGCCATATTTTGGGATAATCTGATTATTAACGGGTAACTGCTTAGTCGATCAAAACTCCGGTTAAGTGGTTCAGTCAAGCAACGTTAAGCGGTGAGTCGGGAAACATTGCAAGCAAGCAGTCAAGTATAGGAGAGGATCTGGAAGGCAGATAATAAAAGACATTAACGGAAGGAGCCATTGTTCCCGCTCATTGTCCCTACTTCAGTCAACGTTATTTACCCATCGAGATTTTACAAAGACTACGTAGAACTTGTATGGGCCTACATTATACATATAAGCTGTTTCTCTTCGATAAATAGAGTTCCAACCCAACTGACGCCTAAGGAAATTAAACTACGTCATAATAAAGTTGTATTGCCCGTTGTTGATGAAATTCCAATCTCGCAAACTCTTTGGAAGTTTGCGAACCTTTTATTCGTCGCTGGAAGTATTCAAAGTTACGTAAATAGAACTTTGTATTTCATTAACAACCAGTAGGTAGACTTATAGGTATACAGCCATGTAGGTACGTAGGCTTGTGTTATTAAAATCATGTATTGTGAGAATACTTTAGAAATTAACGTTGGTAAAAAATGTAGAATAATATTAGGGGTGGGGACATGAATTTTTTGATTAATTAAAGCTATTTGTCAGTTATTCTATTTAAAAACATAAGTAAATAGACATAGGCTGTGCATTGAACTACCTATAAAATTCTGTATTGACCGCATTATGTAATAACTTCAGCTCTCTTAAACACCCCGCCTATCGCCGACTTGGACGAACACTTTAAATAGCCATTCAACTTAGTGGAGCTTCAGCGACCTGTATTCCTAGTTAGACTACGAATGTCGCTATTCGCAACTTCTTCGACACCCGGTGACTGGGCAATATATTTATTCTGATTAACGAGATAAAGTACATATATTTCTTTATAGTTGTACAATAGTTGATAAACGTGACTTTTATTGTTTAGGTACTAACTCTGAATGTTACATGTATAAACAAATAAATATATATCTTTATCTTTGAAGGTGTGTTACCTACTTCCATTACTTCAGTAAGTAAATAACCAAAAAACTTAGGTAAATGAGAGTCTTCTTGTTCGTAGATATTAATTTGATTACGAATAAACAGGTTATATGTAGGTATCAAAAACTATCGTACGTACCTACCTATCCTATAATTTTTGAAAATTTTAATTTTATTCATTAGCTTGTTTTTCATACATTTGTGAAATATAGGTGCCATCCTATCTCTCGATACCATTTATATAAAATTTTATAAAGAGACCAAAACTAGTTATAAGCAATGAGTTCCCCAAAACTGTCCAACAAATAGAGCTATTTATTAGAGAACTTAAAATTAAAATTTTCTTAAATAAACATGATAGTTGCTTCCCATTTATTCATAACGGTGCATCCCAACGCAACGACATCTGTAGCATCAAATGACAAAAGCTTGGCGCCTCCATGGCCTGCTACAATGGAACTGGTCCTATTTTTTTTATTTTTACATAGATCTTTGTATAGAGAAAAGTATGTACCCATATGATCTCAATACCTACGAATAATGTTAGAGAAGTATTTAGATTTGTACATATCGTAATTTAAGGAAGGTTAAAAAAAAAAAACAAATGCAAATTCTGATAGAAACAAGAGGATAAAATTATCATTAACCAGACCATAGGTATAATTAACACACAATGTAATGAAATGTAATGAGTTATACATAACAGACTGTAGCTATTATAGTGATCATTAAATTACCGCTGTCACTAAGACTCATCGTCGTTTATCAAGAAGTAGGTAAGTAATTACATTCGTTCGGTACTTATTCTACTTGTTTACACAACGTGTCCTTGAATTGGCGAGTAAAAAATTAAGTAGTTTCAAAAAACAGAAGTTAGAAATTATAATAAATATATATTATAATTTATTATTTTAATTTAAAAAAATATATATTCAGTTAGCGTAGTACTAGGTAAGTATTTCCAAGATCCTTTTACTCTATTACATTTAAGTAAGATGCAAACGGAAAGGATCAAGTGTGTGGTTATTGTAGAGGTGGTCTCTATTCATGTTAGAATCGGACTAGAAAGTCCCTAGAACTGACTGAAACCTTTGTTAGAGGAAGTATCCCCTTACAGGCTTTGTGTGCATGCCGGTTACTCGCGACGCCGTGCGCCCACCTAATTGTCCTGGACCTCTCGCGCGGAACAACTGCTTGCTTTAAATAAGTATCCCTGGACACACAGCATCAGTATCCTACTAGCAGTGTACGAACACTAAGGATTACCTCACGACAAAATCGTTAAGCCGCGAGTGTTAAATTAGTGTAAAATCATCAGTTTTTCTCGTTCTCTGCTCTCTACAAGTTCAAATATAATTTAAAGTTTATTTTCCGTAATTTATCTATTTAATTAGTTTACTTAACAACTTTACTTACCCGAGATAACTCGAAAAAGTCGTACATAAACTAATATAATTTGCTATCTGTTGAGTGGCACTATTTGTCTATTTCATTTAATCGCGGCAATCTCTTATTTGTTAGGAGTGTAGCACTGCGCGTCTGACGGCGGTGGTGGCGTGGCGAGGGTATTCTACAGCCCGCTACACTAACGAAATACTCACAAGACATAATAGATACTCGTTCTACACTCCGTTATTAAATAACGTCATCGAGATCGTGAGAAACTAAACGCGAGAATACCTTCTACTTCTAGTAATTGGTTTTTTTATCGCCTTCTGTAACTTTCGCATTTTGTTACTCTTTTATAAAACCTTTGGGTAAGGCGGGCTGAAATACTTAGGTACCTAGAAACGGGAAAAAAATAATGAAAGTTCTACAGTGAAAAGAAAGCCGAACAGTCCTTCGCGTTTCAGCCCTGAATACATAAACAGGAATTGTATTTACTTCGAGTAATGGATCACGTTTAGTGACTATTTTATTTTAGACTTAGCTGTGAGAAGGCTAGTAGTCGTAGGTATGCGTTATATAATTACCCTTCCTGAAAACCAACCCTAAAGGTTCTGTAGTTTGTACCGCTTTTAAATTTAAAATTTTCATGAATAATCAATTTCTTCTTCGTTCACTCTGACCTTTAAACATTCACGACGGAGAGTAAACTGATTAGATTTATTTTTTAATGCATACCTAATTCATTATTTTATAGGTGCATCAATTAGGCATTTAAACATAATTGTGTTTTACGTGCTATAGTAGGTACCTATTAATTTTGTGAAATTGACCTTATTTTGGTATCGTATTAGTCTATGAAGTTAATCCTTATCTGGAATTTATTGAAAGAGTAGCTATCGATAAATAAGTAGGTACGATGTTAGGCTTCAAAAATCTAGTAAAAATAAAATGACCTAGTATATTGTTATACGGACATAACACAGCGTTCAAGTTCACCTCTGCTCGTGTCATAATCATATTAGGCACACGTGAACCAATTATTTTCATATTTAGTCAGTTGTGAGGGGAGGGAGAGGCGGGGCGGGCGGCGGCGCGCGATCGATACCTCGCCGGACAGGTACACTACACGTAAATAATGAAAGCGTTCAGCGTAGCCCTCTGAGGACGCCTCGTGTCAAATGTCAATAGCAATCAGATGCGATGTGGCACGTGGCTCAGCATGTCTCTTTTTATAGCTATTCACTTCACCGATCACGATATTATTTTCGAGGAAATGTGTTCTATTATACATTGGTTAGGTCCCAATATAGCTATTTATTTCATTTGCTGCCAGGCGATAAATTAATAACACGATAGAATATTACTGATCTAGAATAATTTTAGATTTTAGGAGATTTAACATTTGATATTATTTTTGGAGTAAAATAGAATTTGTCTCCAAGGTTTTTAGGTATTAGATACATACGAAAAATATCGTTACTTACTACTTACTACTACGCAATAATTTCGGAACTTTTTTTCATATCTAAGAAGTTTCTTTAGATAATTATTAGACTTATGTTGCTAACCCTCGGTGTCCTAAGCTACCTATGTGGACCTTGGTAGGCATGTAATATCCAATCAAGAAATAGTTTCCGACGCTGGATATTAGTTTGCGACATTTTCTAAAATAATATAGTTACGTATTTGCTTTAAGTTATTTGCGTAACAAATTGCCGCGTCAGGTTCTACTTAAGCTTGATTGGTATTTAGTTTGATACAAAAAAACATTATTATGTAGGACATTAGCAAAAGTTTCCTTAGTGTTATAATATGTTATTTTTGTGTAAATAAGTACCTTGTTACATAAGTAGATCGTGTGAGTGTAAAGAAATATTTATTCGTTTGAATTGTTTATAACCCTCTACTAAAACATTTTACAGGCTTCCGAAACATAAAACCTTTGAAGAACTTTTGAGAAGATTCGTTGCGATAGTGACTGAAACACTGCGTCAACTACAAACCGCTCCCCTTGTACCCGGTTGCCGATTCCTTCTCCCTCTACCTCAGAAGGAGTATGACTGTTCAAGGAGCCGTACATGTTTCGCTATCGATTGCAGCTTAATATACCACAGAAGAATCTTCAAGAAAATCGAAATAAGAAATAACAACAGTAAGAAATATGAAGATCTTCATCGTTATAGTCCATAATTTGACAACTGTATTCGAGTGTGTGCATAGAGTTTTATATTCTCTAGCACCATTCGAATTCAGTGCTCGAATGTGGGGGATCAACAAAGAATTTAATTATGTTACCTTTCTATTTATTTAGCTGTAACTTAGGTTTTACCCATTTAATTTTAGGTATAAACTTATTTCGTTTTGTTACGGTATTAAAATATTAGTTTTTTATTGTATTCTTTCGAAAATACCTAGGTATGTTTTAGTTTAAAGTTAATGGAGAAAATTAACTAGTTATTATGTTTATTCTTTTGTTAAACCAACCTATTAAAATATTATTTTCATTATTCAAAAACCACTGCTAAGCATTATAATTTATAACGTATCTATTTATAAGATATAGGTACTAAGAAAATTATATGGAAGCTTCATGTTTGCATTCAATGTTCTATAAGTATAATTAATTACCTGCGTAATTAGTTTGAAATCTAACAATGACTAATTATGAGCACAATTTTCTCCGTTGCGAAATGAAAATTACAACGTAAACTGTTATGTAATAAAGTAATTTTACTTCGAGTAGATTGAGTATATTTATTTTTATATAACATCCAATCACTCGCTCGTTATTTGTTGATTCAAGCAAAATACATGCTCGGATTTCGTTTCGCTTTGATTAATAAATGATGTGCCGTTTTCGCCCTCTGCGCAACAAAGGTAGATAACCTCTATAGTTGGGGTGCGGGGACAAAAGCTTGATGTAAGATATTAGATCATTATAATTAATTTGTGCAACCTTCTTTCTTTGTGCATAATTGAATGTAAACGCTTTGAAGTTGTGTGGCTGTTCTGGGTCCGATAACAAACAACTCTATCCTAATTAATAGCATTAATTCTTGAACCGGAGAATTAATTTTAGTATAGGTGTACAATAACGGTGTTTATGCAATACATGGACCTACAGCTGTGTTTTACATATGAATTAAAAGCTGAGATGGGACGGAAGAATATAATATATACTTTCGGGTAGTCCTTAGGTTAGGGTGGTTAAATTTATGGAGATTTAAAAAATAACTGCTAACGCTAGATACTTAATTAACCACTATGTATTTCAGTAGTGCTGAAAACGTTATTAAATAATTAGTATTATGGTAGTTATAATTGAGGACTTGTTTATTATTAAGGAATTGTTGATGTAAAGATACATCATTTCGACCTAATTACGAATAAAAATACAGAGTATTTATGTAAATAGGTATTTCGTAATAAACAGGCCGTACAAACATGACACGTAACAGTCTAGCCATGTTACCAAGACACGCTACGTCATCGTGGCTTCCTGTACTTGTACGACTACATTTAAATTGGTATATTGTAGAGTCAGCAATAAAAACTACGTTTAAATTTCAAACGGTTTGTTGTTAGGTATAAGGTTGATTAGCAAGATACAAATAAAAACAATTAAGCTTACTTTATGTAGTTACAGTACCTACGTGTAATAATAGGTTCGGAAATAAGCCTTCAAAGGCAACTATTTGCATGTGAATTTTATTTGCTGACTGTACTTGGTGTCTACAATTGCTGCTTTATTTGAAACATTGAATAAGACATTTCACCTTTTACCGGTGACATCTCGTATTTGTTTGAAGTAAAAATGTATGCCTTTTATTCTATTTATCATTTGTATATAATATATATAAAAGTTATTTAATTGGCTGTTTCGTAAATAACATATACTTATTGTTTTAAAAAAATAAAAAGAATCGTAGCTAAATTTGAACTAAAATTAGATAATAATATATCTAATGAACGAAAAAGGCGCTCTTATAATTAATAAAATCAAATAAAATATCTTTATTCGCCTAAAAATATGGTAGGATATTATTCAGGTCCGACGTGAGCCCCTATAAAGCTTCTCTTATAAATATTATTACACTGCAACCGTAGTTAACGATTCATAACGTGACGCAGTAGGTATCGGGCATGACGCAGGCTCTTTAGAAACGTATCTGTTACAGTTCCGACATCAAACAGGACCCAACAGACCGATGGGATATAGGACAAAATGTACCGACGATTAAAGTGGTTCTTCGAGAAATTTGGATATAGAAGACTGTATGCCTAGCAATTGCCTACTAAATATAATATGGTAAGACCGTTACCCCCAGTTCTGAAAGGCTAACCAATTTAATCTTTTGTCTACTGATCCCGACTATGATCGGTTGACCAAAATACTAACAACCAATCACAGCGCCTAACATGATGTTTGACGTAATAAAAAATGACAAAGTTAAAGCGCTTTAAAGTTAAGGAGAAAGTGCTTGTGATGTCCCATGTTAGTAAAAACACCACAGCCACGGGAAACAAAAAGTTTGGTACAAGTCGTAATTTTTGATGCAAAACCTTAGAATGATTTATCATTTCTTGCTCACACTATATAATAACATACGTACGTACTCCCCACTACGGTACACTAGCTTATGTTAATTATAAGCAACTAGCACATGCTCCGTGATATACAGGAATGAGAACTTACGGTAACGTGTCAACGTCAAATAAAGTGGGGAAGTTAATGGTGGTGTAAAAACTTAGTACCGTATTTATTTTTGCAAATACGCGAATATGTAAAACCTTTTTTAAATGTTCTTTTTTAATGGCAACCTGTTATTAAGCTACATAAATTGGGTTTTAAAATTAGAGTGCGTTTTTCTTTTCTTTTTTAATTTAATTTGTTTGTTGTGTGTACTAGGTAGATAGATATCTAATAATACTAGCAATTAATTCTCTCTAAACTACGCCTTTAGTGTTTATTTTAGATTAGTCATTAATTGCAGTTGCAGATTTTCATGCGTAAAAGTTCTGCGGATAATATTTTTCTTACGTAGGTTATACTTTTAAATCCTGTGAATATTGTCATTTTTTTTAGGGGGTTTTGTAGATTTAATTTATAAGAAGGTTAAAATAAGATTCAGGTACCTATAGGACTAGATAGGAAGCATACATTTTAGACATAAGTAGGTACTATACTTATTAACTACTAAGATTATCCTTAATAATTGATTAGGATTTTCCTTTTTTGTCATTACAAGGTTCGTGTAGTACCAAGAAATTCTTAATAACCTATTAATATAGATATACTTATTACAAGACTTGATTAACTTGACGACGTAACGTATTAGGGAGACTTTCGACATTGATGGAAGTATCGATATTCGTTTGTTATTGATGAGTCTATCCCTGTCACCGTCTTCGGACTTATTAATTGAATCACGAATATTAGATCAAGAATTTGCTTGTAAGTTTAAGGATCAGTAATTATGTGATAGATATTGATGAAGTAGGTAGGCCGACTGTAGAGTCTTTACATGAGACATATGTCAAAACTCTACATTCTATATGTGTGCTTATAAGTATACTTATAAGTTATAAGTAGAAAGATGTATACTTATAAGTCGGTAGGTACTCACAACTTATAATTAAACTTACTTATAAGTATCGTGTTAATTTGGGGCCACAATATATCCAATTTTAGATATAAAACGTGTATTTTTAGTGTTTTGAAGTTTGAACATAGCATGTTTCCTGAACTCTTTTTTTTATCAACAGACATTTTGCCCGTTAGTGTTGGTTACCAGGCTATCGAATAAGGTCAGATAGATCCAATTAGGTATCGGAAAAATACTGATGTTCTAAGGTTTAACGGCTTTTTTAAAGTCAAGGTCTATTAACGATTATTAGAATAGCTCACAGATACAATATACGTACATATCCCTACTTACATGAATTGTTTTGTTAGTCGAGATTTTTCAATGCCTGAAAGCTTGATTTGTAGCACTGGTGAAAAACTGCTAGAACTTCGCTAAAATCATGAAGGAATGAATGCGCTAAGTTTTCATTCGCCCTGATTCCGATCAATCGTTATTCTATATTGAGCAAGCAGGTTAATCAATTCTAGCTGCCATATACTGTTATGTTTATATGATTCTAAACCTCTTAAAACAAATGACTAAAAGTGTTATAATACCTACCTATATGTGAGTGTTCAATATGTTACTGTTATATGATAACGACAGATATCAGTGTTTAGTGAATAGAGTGGCTACAGTATGACTGATAAAGATGTAAAAGGTTTCTGTCAACTTTTCCATTCTTAGAATTGTGTTTTTATTATTTGTTTCGCGAACGGAATATTATGTAGATATTCAGGTAGTTATTAGATATTACAAAAACAATTCTTCTTCTTGTATAATACTCTTTTATTAATACCTACAATACGAATAGGTAGGTATCTACCAAAATAATTTAATTAATTTGTTATTTTGTTATGTGTACCATTGTCAGAATCCTAGTTATTCCAATAAAATATTGTTATAATAACTTTTAAGTAGTAAATGAGTATGTAGTATCCAGATATATTAAGTAATATACCTATGAGTAAGAAGGTAGTTATCCGTGAGTAAAGTCGATAAAATCTTATAAAATAAATGACAATTATTTATTTTGACGAAAATAACCCATATCAATAATATACCTACATAAAGAACAACGCGAATATCCCTTATTATGTTTTCTCTCCATATTTGTATTTTCTCACAAAAAGTCCATTACCAGACTCGATATTTCATTGATGGATCATGAAAAGGGTAGCGGAGCTGCGGTGCAGACAAATGAGATAAATAACGTTTTGGTAAGTAGACACAAGTAGGTAGCTACCTGCTTGCTAGGTTACGAAATAAATTCATGTAGGAAGGTACCTATTTAGGTGTTTTCTTATATCTAAAGAAGCGTACCTACCTATAACCAAACAAAGGTATCTATTAATTACCTTGCTCTGAGCAGGTCTGTATGGAGATTAATGAGTAAGTACTTATATCATATTTAAACACACATTTCAGTAATAAGTACTTAGAAATATACCGACGCTTATCTTCTAAAAAGTTATTTAAATAAGATAATATGCCTATAAAATATCGCTAATAGAAAACAGTGTACACGTACCTTTTCATATCATTAGACAGGAATAAAAAGCAGGATTCAGTTAGAAACCGTAGAGCACAGTTGCACTGGAGATTTTACGCAAGTTTCTTTCTATTGCATTACTTTATGCTATTGAAATATCTATGAAAGATATGAGCTTAAATATCAACATACAACAATTGGGTTAGGTGAACTTTCGAACCACTGACATGACACTGGTAATCTAAATAATCTAACCTCAAACACAGCTAAAACAAATTGTCGACTTTTATCCTTCATTTATTCTATATTAGTAGGTAGATAATCCTTAAAATAAAAAAGTACCCACCTGCACTAAAAAAGGAAGTTTTTGTACTACCTACCCTACCCACCTAGGTGTTAATTTACAATGTATTTTTTGACGTTTTGTTATTTTTTATCCTACCTACAATTCCTACAAAGTGACGTGATGACGATAAAAATGTTCAAAACAAGCCGATCAGTCTGTCAAGAGAAGGAAACGTCTTATTGGAAAACAGTAAAAACTTTATTGAACTAAACACTTTATCGGTAGCTATAGGTATTTGCGTGTTTACAATCCAACGAGAAACTTTGTGAACTCGTAATTCTCGTTTTTACCTCTTTTGAACCATATTTATTACCTTATTAGTTCCTTTTCTCCTTTCGTATACCTATTTTATAAGAAGTGATTGTAGAGCAATTATTTTGAACACCTTACCTAACTTGTGAAGTGTTATTTTAGGTCTGGAAAGGACCCCTTAAAGAATGCTTGAGACGAAATGTCAACTAAAAATACTCTGTAACCAAATATAATAATTCTATTGTTGTGGGCAGACAAGTGCTCAAAAATACTTACAATCGAAGTCATTTTAAGTGAAGATTTTGTTAATACTGTCACATGCTTGCTTAAATAGGAAGGTACCTAATCGATAAGTCGATCGCAAATCAGTGATTAATATTGTAATTCTTTGACATAGATAACACCTTTCATTAAAAACGGCAACTTTGAATTTTGTTATTTGTTGTTACTGGTTTACATCACGTTGGTGTTTTTTTATCAAAATTTACTCTACTACTACTACTACCTACTAAAACTAACTTCTTTATCTTTCATGCATATCTTTCATGCATAATCCGAGCAGATTAATACAGTAGGTACTAGGACCCATTTTAGATTATAACTAGATTGCACTTCGTGATCCAATTTGGATGGGTTCCAAAGCCTAATTTGAAAATCCATGTTCCTCTAATGGAGAGCATAAAGGCCTACTAACTCAATACATTATCATAATATAGCGGTGTTTTCAGTTCAATGACAACAACAGAATCTATGTTTGAAAAACTGAAAATAATATTTTAGTTCAAATATTCATTTTACATGTCACATGACGTGATCTGTATGTATTTGATTATGAATGGACGGGACTCATGTAGTGTATAAATAATTTAAGTTTGCAATGCAATGAATTAATAACCAGTGCCATTTCGTATAAAATTTTAGTAAAATAAAGCCTAAGAACATTTTAAAGGCAGCAGTGTTAGTTACCAATACGTGAGAAATTTGCCTTTGCTATAAAATAAAAGTAATAAGAAAAAGCAATTAAATTGCCTACACAAGCTTCTGTACTCGAATCAATTGAAACAAATGAAATCGTGAAGTGAGTATTAAATAAAACGCATAATTTTAAAGGCTATGTGTATTTGCTCGTCTTTAACGACATTATTCTTAAATTAAGGTGCATAAATAGGAAAACGTTATTTACATACATCAAACCAAAGTATATTATATACTAAGTCGTAGGACATAAGATGACAGCCAGCTGCCTCTCGATAAAACAAACATAAAAGCTCGATGAGAAAAATAATCATATCAAGAAAGATATCGGAGATATTTGAAATATTCAATTTCGTTTAGCGTCTACTTTAGAGAACGTACCAAATAAAATAGCGAGATTAAATGATGATGTTATTATTTTCCCCAGCAAGCTTTCTCATATTTCCATGTATCCTAATAAGTCATACAATTTCTAATTCAATATCAAAATAAAATATTTTTCAATTTTATACAACATCTGATGTAAAACCAAACATTTTACATCCTCTATACCACACACACATCCATTTTACACAAGGAACATTTAATGTTGAAGAAACACAATTAGTCCAGACATATCTCAACACTGCCTTTCATAAATATCCGTGCTATCATATTCCAATCACACAATGACTATTATTTACAACATTATTACTTAAACTATTAGTGAATTGTGCAAAAGCGCTCATATTGAGGTAATAACTTACAATGTGTAACTGGTGACTAATTGACTATTCATATATCATTTACAATTAAATAACAATACAAAAATATTACCCAAAACCTAAGGTAACAGAATTGTCATGGATTTCAGTTTTATTTTAACTTAAAGTGCCTTTATATCAACTGCAACAACGTTATTAACGAGGCTATTATTAAATTAATTATAAGCTATTAGCGCAGCACAAAAATGTGCCTCAAATATGTTATCACGAGTTATTGATTCGAAATGTTAAAAAGAGACTACGAAAAACAAACTGCGAGTGCCAAGAATTTAAGTGCTAGTAACATTTTTTTTATAATAAAATATAGTTTGCTACTACCAACGTCGTAGAAGCCCCATAAGAACTGGCACACGCTCCGTACAGTCCGTACCCATTATCAAAATAATAGCTTTATTTATGTAAAACAAGTGGGAATTTATTGATACTCCAGTTAGTACCATGAAAATGCCTCGTAAATTTAACAAGGCCGTAAAGCGAACCACCAGCTGCTTAACAACCGTTATTATATTACCACTCCACTCCTTGAAATAATTTTCGTCGTTTGATCCTTAGGGTTCTCATTATCCGCGTCTAAGTTAAGTTTGGAGGATTGTATCTGTTTCCACGTGTCCCCGAGGGCTTTACTGAAGTGGTCGTCGACGCGGCCCTTGCTCGGCTGTACTTTTTCATTGTCTTTTAATCTCGACGTCTGGATTTGCCTCCAGGTGTCGCCGAGAGCCTTCGCAAAGTGATCATCTACAGACATACTTGCGTCGTCGACTTCCATAGCTATTATTTTCGCTGGTTTGGGGAGTTCTTCAGTCTTAAACTGTATGGGGCTGCTGGCACGGTCCTTCATGTTGGGTTTGGGTGGAGGCTGTGTACTCTCCGGATTGTTCTTCTTAAATAAATTCATGTAGTCATCGCCGAGTGAACGCCGGAAATGTTCGTCAATGACTGGGTCGCACATTGACATTGAACCTGATGAAATAATAACCACGTTAATATCTTACTATTTGTATAAATTGATGATATTGAGAAAAGTAAAATGGAGGACAAATATGAATTAACTTATGAAAAAGATTTATTATGGCATGAAGTGTAGGTACAGTCTGTTATTGGCATACTTTTACCTAATAACATACAAATGACTGCTAACATTTTAAGTACAATATATCTCAATGGATTTATTAATATACATTATATCAGTCCTTACCTGGTGGCGTATCATTGCTCTTGGTGATGACTGAAGGCCTGGTGTAGGGCGGGGGCGCGGGCCGCGAGCGCAGGCGCATGTCGATAGGCGCCTCGTGCTTGCTGCCGGGGTACTCTGGTGGCGCTCCTGTAACAACACAGACATATATTTAGAATATAAAGTATATTTATAACATTGTTACAATATAAAAAGTTTTGAAGTTCTGTGCTAAGACAATGCTCACAGAACCAAATTTCTATAAATAGGAACATTTTTCAATGTTTATTTGTTTAATTTCTTCGTAAAATTTCTAAGCATATAGGTACCTATTCTCTAATTAAGTGTTCGAATACTTAATATGGACGTGTACAATTTAAATAAGACAGTTCATAACAAAAATACTATTCACTTGTATCTTTTTCAAGAACTGTCTTTTAGATCTGCAAATAATATCAAGTAGGTTAGATAAATTCATCAATTTCAAATAAGGATATCAAATGATGATTACGATTACTTTTTACGCTGTATTTATATAATACACGAGCCCTGGAAATAAAGGCACAACAACGCTTTATCACAATAACTTATTAGTAACAATAATCAGCTTCCCAGAAGACTAACCTACTAATAGTAATAATTTATATCTTTCAAATCGTAAAAGGTTCTATCGCGATGCTAATCCAAACTAAGAACGTATTTAAATCTTCAGAGAAAACACGCATAAACCCTAGGGCTTGAATACTTACATAATTCTACGTCAAAAATGTCTTCCATTGTTAGTGTTAATATTATATCAGTTCAAGTAAAAAGGGATTCCGTACTTAATAAGATAATCTAAATAGCCTGATATGCCGCGTTCTAAAACAAAGGCGAAATAAATCACTAAGGAAAGTAGGTATTAAGTACTTAAGACGATTTATCTATTACAGAGAGGCTTCTTGTTCTTTGTACTCGTTTATGTCAAAGACGGCTAGTAAATATACTTAGGTAAGTTCGTCAACCAC
Source organism: Diachrysia chrysitis (assembly GCA_932294365.1). NCBI lineage: Eukaryota > Metazoa > Arthropoda > Insecta > Lepidoptera > Noctuidae > Diachrysia > Diachrysia chrysitis. The sequence continues at coordinate 6,186,770 of OW028645.1, forward strand.
CCGGATACTCACGTAACTTGATTACGTTAGCCTCATACTGTACTAAAGGGAATACACTAGGTAACATAATTATGTACCTATACAACTTTTGGAAGAAATAACGAAGGCAAATTTGATTAGTTAAGATTTAAAGAGAATAGGATTTATGAAGAAGTTTTTATAATGGCTTCGCATCAAGGATCTCTCGTCCTTGGTTTTGTTTATTCACTAAAGTTTGAATCTAATCAAGGGTGAAGTCTTACCCTGTTTATTACGCAAACCCGCTTGCTTACTCCGCTTAGCTAACTTGTGTTATGTAAGTTTATACATCTCTGTGTATTTATGTGGTATAACTCTTTTTTTACAACAAATAGGTACATGTATTGTATTGTAATAATTATTATTGACAAGCTAGGTTCTTATACAGTAGTATACTCTAGAATAAGGAAAAAATACAAGAATTATCTTACGTTTTCCATTAATAGCTAGGTTGGCCGGCGCCTCATCTGTCTCGTCGGAGAGTTCTCCCTCGCTGTGCGGCTGCGCGCGCGCAACCGAAGCCACGCTGCGTCGCTCATTGAACGACTGTGACCGAAGCGCCATCTTGCCGTTCTCCCTGAAAACAAATTTAATTTATGGAAATTAAATCGGAAGATGCAATCTATTTTATTTTTGTGTCCAATTGGAATGTCAACGTATTCGGCTACTGGTTTTTAGATGTTTATTTTCTTGGAATATTTGAATCATATCGGATGTAGGTGGAGCGTGTGTGTGCTCAAAAAATATTTGATCTGGCACTGTATACCTATGTTGTTTACATTTCTGGAACTATGACTGTTTCTATCAAATAATCATTAAGTATAACTTAAAAAAACATTAGGGATCCATTAAAGTAAATAATCTTGTTCTAAAATTCAACGATATAAGAATCACTCATGATCTCGTAATAACTACCGAAATGTAAAGCCATTCAAATTACACCCTTTTTCAAAAGTTGCTCGAAAAACAATTGCAAATGATTTAAAATTAATTAATTTTTATATAGTATACCTTGGTCTGTAGTCTGGCAGGCGCGTTGACCGTCTTTCCCTGCGCCATTTGCCGGTGAGCTCCTTGGGCTGCGCGCGCGGCGCCTCAGGAGACAGGGTGCGGTCGCCCTCAGACTCACCGCTTGACGCCGTGCTTGGGGTCTCTGCAAAGACATGTAAATCAGTAACCCTGATAATAGAACTTAATATAACAAATTTTTGTAGTTAAGATGAAGGGAGGAAAGTTTTTGATTGATTTACGGAAGTTTTTTTCAGATGATCAAAAGTTTAAAGATTAGGAAAAGGTGTCCTAATATTTTGAACGATTCTTTAATTGTCGGTTTTGATTGAACTGAGATATATTTCCTTATTTGAAACCCTAAGAAGCTGATACTTGATTCATTCATCAGTAGTGACTGATGTTGTTTGTATTTGTACCACGTTTAATTCGCCGGTAATAACACACGTAATAGAAATTAAGGGTAAAGTAATAGGATGCCCACAAGACCGGAATATTAGGTCCTATTTCAGGTCTTAGTTAAGTAATATCTTCGCTTGTTAAGAACTTAATTGGTATTCGGTTTCAAGCCTTTGCGCACAAGTGACTAACCCGATACTTCTAAAGAATCTGATACTGCAGGTAACAGAAGATGTTAATAAATTTCACAATGTAGAAATTATGGCCGTTGTATGCTCATTGCTGTTTTATGATTTCGCTATTATCTAAGTACACTAATATCTACAAGAGGTCTTAAGTTTCCTATTCAAAAGACCACAACGAATAAACTGAATTTATTTCATTTTCGTAAATAAGAACCTAATACGAATTTTAAGGATAAATAAACTAGTAAATACCTTTCTGAGGAGAAGAAACCCAAGGCTGCCAAAGAGGCACATTAAATTTGGGCGACTGTGGAGGTTCCATTGAAAGGAGGTTCAAAGTACTTAGCGAAGTCCGAGCCAAGAGAAACAGATAATGCGGAAGTTCCATCATCACAGCACACAAAATAAACACTAGATATCAACTGAACGTTGTCACATGTCCACAAACTCACAACAAGAACCGTTACTAATATCACTTATATCAGTAGGAGAACGACGATATCACAACAAAACATCGAAAATGTTGGCACAAACGTTCCCTTAGCAAATCCACTAAGACAATAATATAGACAAGGCATTGGCGTCCCGGCCCAGGTAACACTGAAGGCCGACTGAATAAAAAATGAACTGGAAGAGATTACATTGGAATAAATAAATGAGATGAACAAAAAACAAACCAAAAAGGAAAAAGAGCATCACGCTACATCCACGCGGCCGGACGTTGCGGCGCTTCCTTCGAACCTTCCATGCACAGGATGTTAGTGGAACGACCTGTTTGGTCACATCACACACGCTATCGTTACCGCCGTCTCACTGATACTATATGGAACGTGGAGATTACAAAAAAAGTAAGCTTTGTAGAGCTGAGAATAAATAAAATAAATCAATATTCGGGTATATTAGATACAAACAATGAAAAAGACCTTATTGAAAAGTAGCAAGAAGCACAACACGTGATTATGACCATATGACAACTGATTGCAACAAAAGACTAAGGTGAAAGAATTGAGAGCAAATACGGTCATCTGTGCCCACAATAAGAACACAAAGGAACTGATGACATCACAACATTTTGAAGTCTCTGAAGACTTCGCGATATCGCACAAAACATTGTTTTGTAATTTTGATCAGTGACCTTATTATTATCGTTTGTGGTATGAATAAATGCATACGTGATGTTTTGCACAAACTTTTATTCAAATTTATTTGCAAGTCTCTCTTATCTCTTTTATACCCACTTTTATATCTCTAAGTTAATAGCATCTTACTAGAATTGATCATTTTTAATGTTAATATAAATAAAGAAGCACCCTATAGTTAGAACACATCAACCTGTTCCGTCCATTCATGAAAGTGCGTGCGCGCAGGGCGCGGGGATTAATGAACCCCCTTCCCTCCTCTACCTTCTTTCGCGTCTACAACCTTACTTGCTTTAAGTTTTTAACTAAATTGAACTTTATTGAAAAGCTTTTAAGGCTTTCATTAAGATGGTTTTTGAGACTATGTAGGAGCTAACATGGAAGTAATGAAATTGAGCGTTGTGTCTTAAGTGGCAGTGTTGATTTTTGCTTGCCAATTTAGTGTTGTTATGTTGAATTTAAAAGTACGGTGGTTGTATCCTTGGAAGGTTGTGTTTTATTTTTGTTCGAGCGGGGCGGGGTGAGGCGAGGGTGGGGAACTGTGAGAAGTTGCCGCATCTCTGCAGGCCCGTATAGGCATTAACTTTTTTATTGTCTAATAGAGCGGCGGGCAAAGGTATACCGACAGGTAGAGTTTGGCGCCGTGCTTTAATTATGTCTGAGGATTTCGCCGAATAGAAATTAATAAGGAAATTAACACGGCTATTAAGGACAATGATGTTAGAAAACAATATTAATGTAAGTATTTTAAATAAGTCATCGAAGAATTTAGAAAATGGTAGACCAGAGATTTTGAATTATTTTACTTTCCCGTAAGAATTCTAGATAATATTTACAAGTAGGTCTAAGATTTCTTATTTATGGTCAGTAATCAGTAAATATCCAGTAAGGTAGGTTATATTGCGCATTAAATGCCCGTTAGGTTAGATAAACGAGTTCATTAACTAACCAAGGTTTAACCTCAACAGATGACGTTTATGTACTTGTTTGGATAACTTAGATAAAATTAATAGGAGTTAGTTTTAGAGCTCATTAAGTGCAATCATTTATCAGTAGGTACTAAAAGTAATAGTAATGAAAATAACTGTACGTTATTATATGTATGCAATGATTACAAATATTGATAAGGTAAATTAGTAAAAGGATAAAATTATCTATTTCTGTAAATAAATAAATACCTATTTCAAAAATAATTTTATATTTTTCCAACGCCAGATAGTTTTATTCGAGGATAATTGTGAATTTTTGACCGTTCTTCGATACAAAACTGTTAGACACCAATTTTATACATGAATAAAAATTACCTGTCTTTGGAAAAATCCGCCATTATACATATTTCCAATTTCCAATTTGTAAGGTGTCTTAGTGCTTTTCAGTACTTAAACATGTATTTAGTTAGTGTAAGTGACTTGTGTAAGCCGTTCTAATTAAAATAATAATAATAAATAAAGTAATGTAAACAGACGAATAATCACCGATTAAAATCTTAATCTATAAGAATAGGAATTTTAATATTTCCCTAGGCCAGCATTACTAACATTCACTTCTGCCATGGTAGGTATTGGTAAAAACTACCAACTGTTATTTGATTAAATAAGTACAGAGATGAATAATAACACTGCAAAATATAGGTATGTATTTTTTTTACTGTGTCGTAATCTAAGCTATAATACTGTAAAGTTTTCTACAAATCTAGGCAGCAGTTATTGCGTGAAAGTGACAAACAGACTTACAAACTTTCACAATTAGTTATATCTAGTAGGCAACCAAGTAATATACTAAATGTAACTACTCTGGCAGGTGCTATTGTCAAGTTCTTTTTAAGTGACTTAGATTCAGTCAAGCGGATCATTTGTCGGTCATTATTAAGGCACGGGATCCGTTTTATATACCACACTGACACCTCAGATTTGTTCGATGTAAGACGTTGAAAAAAAGAATTTACAAAAACGTTTTAACTTGTAAAAGGTACTGGTAATGTAAGTTACGTCGAAGTCAGAATAAAAAACAAATTACCTGTTTAAAATTAGAATAATACAATTATAACGTTATAAAAGAGATTACTATGGAAAAGAGGACGAACTAGAAAAAAGGGATGTGTTTACACAGTCTGCAATTTCCATTGTGATTGAGATTGTATTATCTGAGATAAGAACATAAATTGAAAAAAAAATACATACATATTATATATTCCAATTGTTAGAAAATCTTTCATTTATCACTAAAATGTACCTACCTAATAAGTAAAATCTAGTGCATATAGATTTACGCATTTTTACTGTTTATCTTCAAATCCGTTTTCGTTGGACTCCGAGGCTATATAAAAGCTTGTAAAAACAAAGTTACTTTTGTTATTTCACTTTGTTCTTAAAATAAATTATACTTGTCATGATGTTAAACGTACGCTTATATATCCAAGTATTCATTATCTACAGTTCATAGTGAGATAGTTAGATGTTGATTTTCATTGAGTAAATATTTAAACACCACTAATTACATTTGTTCTAGCTCTTTAGTTAATCAATTCTATGTCTACTTAACGATGCCTTGTTCTTTTTGCTAATTACATTTATTTAGTCTCTTTCACATCGTTCGTATCTAGAAACGAGAGTATTTGTTTTAACACGTAAGTAATAACAATCTATTTAGATATATATTATGTATTAGTATGTAAATATTAGGTATTATGTATGTTAAAAAAGCTAATTGACAAAAGTTTTTATTATATTGAACATTCTTTCATAATACCCATATTTAAACACAAAACGGAAGCACATTAAAACATTTTTATAAAAATAAAACGAATATAAATTGTTAAGTAAAAATTTGCATCAAATTTCGTGTTGTTTTCAATACAATAAACAGGATATTATTATAGTGGGGTGGGAGGTGTAATTCGGTGGGCGCATGCGCGGTGCGAGCGCCCCAGGCGCCCATCCGTTCTCCGCAGTATACTTCTGTTTAAGACCCTGCTTATTTGCACGCATATCGATCATTTATAAAAGAGGGTACGCAGACGTACATCAGTGGGATCGTAAAATCCTATACGAATAAATATTTGGGGGCTCCTTTTGAGTAAGGTTAAGTGACTCTACCTCCACGCTGTAATACTTACTTTTGGACCGAGATGAGTTTAGTACCATCTTAGGGAATAAGTAATTCATGGCAGCATGTTTAAAAATGCTTTTCATTTACATATTTAAGTGAAACTACCTATATATTTTTTTTGTAACTGCTAACAAAATTATTTTTAAGACAAATATGTACTTAGATAATATTATCAACATATTTATAATCGCCATGCGGATCAGCACATATCATTATAATACAGTCAAAGGAATGTACTACTGATTAAATCATACAAAAATGTGAGAGATTCCAAATAAACAAATGCCAATCACGTTCGCGTACGAAAATCCTACTAATAATATTTAATGCGAAGTTGGGATGTTTGAATATTCAGGTATTCAGACGATAGAATATTTTAATGTTTATTACTTGATCCGTGACGGGGTTCTTAAGTAAGAATAATAATAAATATTTTAGAGTTTATCACCATATTGAGGACATTATTTCAGAAATTAAGATTTGGTCAATTGTATGCTATATTTTTTTCGTGATAGGCACAAAGAAATAGAGCTCACAATACAGTAAGTACAGTTCCTTATAATTTCATTCGAAATTTTTAATTAGGTCAAGTTGGTGCTAATGAATGTATGTATTATAATGATTTCCTTGTCCCGTGAGTCATATTGTGTAGATTAACATTTTCATTGTTTGAATGTTATGTCTACTGTTGGGATATCAAAGTTGTTAAGGCAAATACTACGCGATACAGATGAAAATAAAAACGGGTAAGGGGTAACCTATACCGTATTGGACCTTCTAAATAATTATAATTATTTTTGAACTAATTATAACTTTCATCATCATTATATCAGCCTATCGCCGTCCTTTGCTGAACATAGGCCACCCTGTCTTGGGCAGCCTTCACCCATCCGCCGCCAGCCCTTATTTAAATCCTTCTTTGAATCGTCGGACCTACTATACTAGCAACTAAAATATGTCCCTAAATAATAAAAAACTTAGCTAAAGCTCTCTCGCCTTATTCAGATTGTTAGTAAATGATGATGATGATGAGTGAAATAGATGTGTTAAGTGAACGTTGCTAACTAGTTTTTCTGTTGCTCGAGCTGGCTACGATGGTTTTGCCAAAAATCAAGGTAGGTACCTTTTTAGTAGAGAAAAACTATTTGAATGTACAGAGTTAAGGACCACAATGGCACCACCCGTTTGACCACAGGCACATCCAGGTTCAAACTACCTAAAATAATGTTTGCATGATTTATTTTTGGATTCATATATGTATAATCACGCATACTTACCTATTACATGAAAACATGAGATTCCGTGTTGATATGGCGCTTCCTTAGATACGTTTATGTATACATTAACTTGTTGGAGGCGTCAGTTCCGCGTGCCTTTGTAATTTGTGATTACACTCATACTTGGTAACAAGGAAAACATTTATCAAATTCTTCAGTTCAATTGATTGTTACGATCGAGACAACCATATTAGGACTACTAGGAATGCATTGCAGTGCAAGATTATTGGACATTTAATAATTAAAATGTCTACTTCATTAAAATTTATGCAAACTGTGATAATATATTCATCCTAAGTACTATTTGTGGTATCTACTTCAAGTTCCCTGATCTTAATCCCTGATATTTTTTATTAGTATCACTATATTTTAGTCATACAAAAAAACGATCATCATTTACATTTCACGCAACTAATAGCCAGACAGAAGCCGGAAAACGATCCCCCCTTTTGAACTGTCAGTTATTTAAGATTTAAATTATTTAATATTGTTCAAAATCTCGTTTTCGTTCGCGTGAAGCCGGTAGCAGCGTCCGTGTCTGGAGGCAAACGATCAACATACGCATAAAAGGCTTTTAGATATTTCGTTTATTGAGAGGAACGCGCTTTGCCCGCGGGCGCATTTACCAACACGAATGCATGGTAGCCGTAAGCCAGTAGCTACCGGGAATAATATTATTTACATAGATAGTACTCATAGCTGTACATTTACATATCTAAAGGAAAGCTTGTCGATTCGGAAACTTGTCGGTACGAACTATTAACTGCCGCAAGGCGAATTGAGCGTTCATAATATTCACATGTTATCTATCTATGAAATAAGATACTGAGGTATTTACAAGAGAAGCTGTTCGCTATTAGAATTTACTTGTGTAATTATATTTTCCTGATGAATATGTAACTAGCTTTAATATTTCGATTTGTGGTAGAGGTTTGCCTTGAAATTATTTTGGATAGAACTTGAGTTACTTTATGCATGTAATACGCAAAAAAATAAACATCTAATGGATATCGATATCTAATGGATATCGGTATTAATATAAGTAGATTAATACCGATATCCATTAGATGTTTATTTTTTTGACCAATGTTAGCTAAAGTAAGTACTTTAGTTAACATTGGTCAGCCTACGGATCAGTTGATATGTTGTTATGTGGGAGACAGAAAGTCGATATTAAATAATGAACCCGTCTCCAAAATACATGTCCGAAATATTCATAATACTCAAACACGTTCGGCATAACAATAACAATGACGAACAAATGAAATAGGTGTCCAATAATTCGTTTAGTCAAAACAGATTCGTCTATCGATAGCTGACATAACATGATATTAAAGAGTGTTTACAAAACATCGCTTATTGTCTGTAGACGGTTGTAAAGATGTGTCGAATGATTTGTTTTCATAACAAATGTAAACTCGGTGCAGTTAAGAAGGCGGATACTTGTGGCGAAAGTACGGGAAGCGCCACCAACCATTCCGCATTCCACACTTAGTAGGTACGAACTCGAATGTAACACTATTATAATAGGTGAATAATATACTAGTTTGCAGTTGCAGTTTTATGTACCTATCTACCAGATAATCAGTAATAAGTTTAACTATTTTCTATCTATATTTGTCTTGTCGGATCACAACACATAAATGCTTTATTTATTATATACTTATATTTATTGCTAAATAAATCATTTACGTTTTAGTTATGTTTAATAAAAAATATTATCAATTCATAAAAAAATCGTATTGCATTCTACATTTTTACTGTCGTGAAATATACCTAGTAGAATTCTTTTTGTTTGCGCTCTCTGTCCATATTTTAATGACCTATTACGTGTACAATTCTAGCTGAATACCGAACACGATGATTTTCATTCGTTACGGATGGCTGCATTCGAAGAATTTGCGAATTTAAATAGATAATTAATGTGCACCTTTTTTAACGCTTATGCGTGAAAAGGCTGTAAAGTGGTAATTTTAAGTTCAAGGAACTCCAGAAAAATGTAATCCTTATTCATTATACTATATTAATGAACATCATCAATATAATGTTGGAAGTATCGAGTTATAGTAGTAGTATACTAGTAGCGTCATCTGTCATGTCTCTACAACAGATTTCTACAATATTTTAGGATAGCGCCATCTAGTATACAGGAAAAGTAGAGCGTAAAGTCAATCGGGGTACTCCGATCTTCTGTTTGAATATGGAACTCGAATTATTTCTCATAGAGGGCGCTACAATCTGACCTTAAAAAAAACAAAACAAGAACGATTTCGTGTTCTCATTCTACTCATCAACTGATAAGCAGTTATTGTATGCATACAGCAGTTAAACAGGTTATAAGAGTAGGTACAACAGCTGCTGTCAAATTACATTTACATACTACTCTTTTCAACTAAAAAACGAAGGCAATCATTACATGCAATTCAGCAAAAACCTCATACTGACAGACAATGAAGAAAAACAGATACACAATGAAATGCTACGTCAAAATAACAATAAACTTTAAAATTACTTGAAAGTTATTAAGTTGAGCATAATACGGAAAAATATTTTGAGATCCGAATAAAAACAGGACGGCTTACGTAATAACATTGGAATGCTTGGCAGGCAACAAAATGATTTTCAACTTGCTTATTACATTTGGAAGTAAGTAGAAATCATACTGGCAGTCCATACTCAAAGTAATAGAGTATGAATTTGATTTCAAGTAATTGTGATTGAATTCCACAAGGTAGAAATGCCAGGAATGAAATTTTGTTACCATCGGATACTTTTTTTTTGCGATCGCAATAAAAGGAGAGCCCGACTCTACTGTCTAAAAGACACTTTTAAACCACAATATTCATAAATGTATGAAGATATTAATTTTAAGGAACCTACAGATTACTTTCTATATTACTTAAAAATTATCATTACATGACTGCGGATTTAAATATATTTTTCAAAAGCGTAATGAGACATGAGCACAACTTGAGAAACAACCTTATTATTCTGCCTTGCTAAGTTACTGGCATCTTATATAGCCATTATTAATAGTAAATTATTTCCTTAATTCCCAGCTAGGTGTTGCTTGGTTACAGTAATAAAGCATGAGTAATTAACGTAGTTTCCACCCTGGGGTTGCAGACGAAGCATGACGGACGGTCAGTGCTCGGTTGCGTAACGAGCATTTCGCCCGTGACCTTCGCATGAGATGGCCAATAATGAATATGGAAGTCCTTTTTAAAATGAATTAAAATTTAAAAAATAAACCAGCCAGACATTTTGTATTCTGTAATTTCGAATAGAGATCAATCTATTCTAGATCCAGAATATATTTTTCAACAGACGCCTTTTATGTATCTCTTCTCTATAACAAAATAATTATTTAGATTTGTCCACAATACAGAAAGTGAATTAACGTGTTATCATTTAATTAAAAAAGTAACAATATAGAGACACGCTTATTTTTCGGTTGTGTACTTTAGAATAAGAAAAATTTAACAATAAAATACCTTATTCTCTTTTAGCCTAAACTACATAATATAATTATAATAGTACTCCTTACTTCATTTGAATTGCAGATATGTTCAGTCGTTCCGTGTAACATACTGACCTAAGGACAAACCTTTATCGTGTTTGGATTTAAGCCGACCTTAACACACATAGTTGAAAAAGGGTAGGCCGCTGAGAACGGAATATATTTGCTTTACGTTAAATTTAGTCATTTGGAATAATGGTAATTAAAAGTAATTTCAAGACATAGTCAGTCATTTGGAATTATGTCCAAAAATAAACTAGTCTTAAACTTGTATAAACTTAGTAGAGTTCAGAATTGTGATTTTCTTTTATTATATAGTGATCTGATAGGGCCCCATCACACACCTACATAGATTTATGTCACTATATAAAAGATAAATAACATTAAATAAATAAACGTTTCAGAACCCCTACTTAATACCACCCCACACAGAATTTTAACGAAGGATAATCCTCCAATTAATGTTATTCGCAAATAGAATAATCAAATAATTGGTTAAGTCGCAATCTGACCTGATCGTGGATGATTAAAACCTCTATGTATAAAAAAGAAACAAATATTTTATTTAAAAGCAATATTAGATTTTTAAACTGTTGCTGTGTTTAAATTTGGACAGTTTGGATGGTGCAGATATGAATGATCGCCACGAGTTATGTGAATCAAGCTCGATTGTCACTCTGTTAATTTTTAAGAGCTGTTTAGCTGCGATTTTATTTATATAATTAATGTATGTACACACAAAACATAATATTGTAACAACATAAGTATATTATAGAACAGATGTACAAAGTGTTGAAAAAAGTAAACAACGAATGAAGAAGAAATAACAAGATTGTCTATTTCATCTTTATTACTACTGTAATACTTAGCTGAAGGTTTAATTTTTAATTACTGTCATTTTAACTAAGAATTAATGATAATTCAGTTGTTTTTCTTCCATGAACTATTTATGAGAACATTAAAATTCAATTATAATTAACAATGTCACCGTCGAAGGTAGATCGTAATTTTTATGTGGCAGCCTGAGAGATAAGTCAGTGTATAAAGTTCCACGCATACCTACCATGATTTAAGACAATACAATGGAACGCCAACACTGTTAATTGTAAGACGCACTGTGGTAAAAAGTCGTCTAACTGCACATCAATTACTGTAAAACTATACGACATAGGTAGGTAGCACCTATACAAAGATGAGATAGTGTGTGAGTTGAATCTATTTGTTTAATGTAAAGTCTTGTTACAAATTTATAAAGAGACCTATTCATTGTTTTAAAGTTCTTCGTTTAAGTATGGTCAAAGTTTTCTATGGTACTCTTTTTAGAATACCATAGATTACTTTGACCGACGCTATTAAAAAGGTTTGATGCAGTGTTATCTTCAAGTTGCAACTTGATAAATAAGTCTTTTTCATGTAAGACTAGGTGTACCCCGCGACTTTGTCCGCCTGTTTTAGTTTCAACGGTTTTTCATTTTTGCAACATTTTTCATTTATGCTTTCTCCTTTTGGTCGCAGCGTAATGTTATATAGCTTATAGCCTTCCTCAATAAATGGGCTATCCAACAATGAAAGAATGTTTTAAATCGGACCAGTAGTTCCTGAGATTAAACAAACAAACAAACTCTTCAGCTTTATATATTAATACTAGCTGTTGCCCGCAGCTCCGCCCGCGTAGAAGTCACCTAGGGGGATGAAAAATAGATGTTGGCCGATTTTCATAGATACCGGATAAGCACAAAAAATTTCATCATAATCGGTCGAGCCGTTTCGGAGGAGTATGGCAACGAAAACTGTGACACGAGAATTTTATATATTAGATTAGGTATAAGTATAGATTTACAGAGCTTCCAAACCAAGCTTTAAATTAACAATAAATTAAGAAACAGTAAAGCTTTGACCGTCTTGTTCAATGCGTATTAGATAAGAGGCCGGGATCTGGTTTTGATTACAGAGGAGTCTTGAGCATCAACTTTACCGTCTTTGAAGTATGAACTTAATTTTTATTTGTTGCAAAGTTTTTTTTACCCGGGTACTCTTTGTGGTCTAATGATAGAGAAGTCCGCTTATATGTTTCACATTTTTTAACACACCTAAATATTTAGTTTATCAGCACTGAAATCCTAATATAGTACTTAATTAACTACCATTGATAAAAATAGAGTCGTCAAGCATTAATTTTGGTAAACAATTGAAATCCAAATAAAAGAATCAGAACTGGTTATTCTAAATTTAGCTGCTTTCGTCGCTGAATATATTTAAGTTAACTAAAGAGTAAGGCGGGCCGACTCGGGCAGGTAGCCCCAACCCCGCTATGTATGCGGCGAACTTTGTTATTACATAACATAACATAGCACCACGTACATTCGTGTATCGGTACGTGGTAACCATGACATGCTTCGATCAATTGAATCGCAACTATAAGGAGATCCCTTATGTGGATTCAAATGTTGGCCTAATGTTTCATACGAGAGTCAGCCACGCATACGAATGGAATTCGGATAAAAAACATATTAACATAACGCTTAATGGACTGGAGAAAAACGTCTCAATTCATAAACATAATCGGGCATACTCGCCAGATGAATCATCATTCAGAACTTTCTACGATTTATTATCGAGCACGGCGCCTTAAAAATGACTAGTTGGTGTTAAAAATTACGTAGGACCATCGTCATGACACTGCACATTGCATCACCCGTGCACGGGCGTTGCCTGGAATCCATGCATGTTTAGTGTCCGTCTACTTACTGTTTATTGAGAATTTTATTATCTACAACGTCGCGTACACAACAAGCTCTGCATTCCTGATGGCGTAAACATTCAAGTATTCGAAGACACGATAACATGACTCTACAAGAGAGGTCAAGTGAAAAATCAAACGCCTACCAAGGCTATTAACATTCCTTACTTATTAATAAGTACGAGCCGATACGAGTATCTGAAGTGATGTCGCAGGAATCGCAGAACCATTTGTTAATGTGCATCACGTTTATTACAACTCCTAATTTGTTATCCACTGGAGACAACCTAAAAGAAATATATTTTTCTCACCCAGCCGATTTCAACAGTTTACTAATGAATATTGAGAGTTCCCATATAGCTTTAACCATTTTATGATCACACTGCTGTCCTTGAAGTATAAGCTGAGGTTTATTTTAATAACATACATGTCACCTATAGCAGAATAAGGTTCAATGTGAGACAAAGGAAGGTAGACTTGCGCAAGACTTTTAACAAAAGTCCCATTTTCGTTGTCATGATTTACGATAGTAACTAGGAGTGAACACTAATCAGTAGTTACACAAAACCATATTCGTATGTGGTTTGACAAAGTCGACGATTAGTTGACATCCATCGTAAATGAATATTACAATAAAGTGTCTCAAAGCAAACCGCAATAAAATATCAATTCGCGTTCAATGTCACATAGCGTAGATCTATTTGCGAGCTATTTTTAATGATATTCCTTTAGTTGCAGGGAGTGGAATGATGTAATGATATACTAACTTTAAAATATATTTCGCGTCTAGTTAGCAGCCTCTATTAGATCATTGTAACAATATGCGAGACGGCCCGAATAGCTGGAATAGCTGCACTCTCGCTTCGCTGCCAACGAAATGGAATCCGTTGCCATAAGAAATTCTACTGTACGTGATGACTTCATTGCTATCGGATTCCTTCAGCGCGTGCCGTGTCCACCCCGCCTCGGGTGACACTGTAACACGCATTCACATTTTTTGTACTAACTGGAATTTAAAAACTATAAAAGCTTTCATATTTCAATTGGATATTAGTATTACTAGCGCACCTATCGCAGATGATTAACGTTATTTATCGCTTTGTTTGTTCGCACTTCGCACTGTTATCGGACGGACGTAAACAACAATCCTAAATTTTAATTTACGATGTCCGAAAATAATATTTGTGCTTACAACAATAGTGATCAGTGATTGCATGCATACCGTCCTAAGAATGCTCGTAACTGTAGTCCGCAACGCAACCTACATTCAGCATTCTTTTCGAAACCGTAACACGCCGCCTCTGCGTTCCGGATACACACGTTCATGCCACATTCACCCCAATATCTTTCGCAATAAAACCTATTTCAATTCGATATGTGAATGGTAATAGAATGCCAGGTATTGCATTTTTAGAGAGCTGTAAAGCTACATACTCTACGTAATGTGCGATTGATATGATAAATTGATATAAGTTGACTTCAAGAATTAAGGGTTATCATTACAGCTCATCTAAGTACTAATAAGTCTCTTACGTTGTAAACAGATGTCTAAAAATAGTTTTCTGCTAGTAGTTAGAGTCATCAAGTTTATTAATTATAGAATTGATTTAATTCGAGTTATTATGAAACTACGCTTCGTATATTTAAAAAAAATGTTTTACATAACAAGATCAGCGGCGCTACGTCAGTATGTCGCTCGGTTTTCGAGACAGCCCTAAAAATCAAACGTGCCAATTTGTTGGTCGGTAGAGAGCATGGTTCGACCAAATTCCTGAACGCTTTCTCTGGTGCTGGTGGTGGCCGGGCGGCACGCACGCCGTGCTCGTCGCCTCCGCACGCAGACCAACGAAAGTGAGCGCCAAGCAGCGTGCGCCCGCGCCGCTGTCATCACGTTGCATAATTATCCGCGATCCGACCATTGTTTGTAAACACTCAATAAACAAGAACACACCACTTAAATTGCGTGACCGTATTTTGATTAGATAGGTACGCGTATCAAATCTGCATCGTTAAGTGGAGTTATTTAAATATTTTTTATCTGCGAAATTCCTTAGACTAATTGTCTGCATGATAATACAAGGTACATGACTGTGTATAATGTGTATTTTCCAAGCACTAATTCCAATAAATTGCATGTCTAATCGGTATGAAGTGTAATTGCAGGAGATACCTATAGGTTGTAATTAGCGTGTAAAGGATGTTCAGTCTAGGTGCGAGCCCGTGTATTGTATTGGTATGCGGATATTTGTCAGAGGGATGCAAGGTGAGCCGGATGGACTGGCGGATTGTGGGTCAGCGAAATTTGCGCGGGACGCGTTTCGCGTCGCCAAGGTATACTCTCGCGGTGGCTCTCAGAAAGCTCTGCTTTCTCATCGGGGTTTACCTCCATTGTTAAGATTTTCTTAGAGAGAAAGGCTTATTAATGGTTAATCGTTCACGACTATTATTATTACGGTCAATAGCGAAATACACATTTATCTACAATTTAACCCGGATGTGTCGGTTGACTGCGCGTTACTAAGAAAAGATTGGTCGGTGTGACGGTCATATTCAGGCGGTCATCGGTAAGGAAGCGAGGCTTAATCGTCAATGAAGCCTTTCATCGCGAAACCAGTCCGAGTAGATAAACAATAGTATCCTTTGTGAACCGATTGTCGGCCCGAGTTTGCTTTATGCAATAATTCCGACAAAAAACTGAATTGTTTGCTATTCAGTTAGAGTTGAATGACACATATCATCGACTTTGTACTGGAAGGTAATAATGAGTATAAAATTGATTTCGCTTGAGCAAACCCGAGATGCAGTCAAAACGGCCGGTTGAACTGTACGAGTTTCTAAAAATAAATTAATATATGTGAGGAGGTATAGATTCCTTTTCTTGTAGAGCGGCTAGCACGCGACAGTCTCGTTGGATGTCTATTAAACAATGTCAGGTGGAATCTGGAATGCGACCCGCCTACAAGGCCGCGTGCCATCTCGCGGTACTCGATATTCAACGACCGATTTATCAACTTATTATTCGTTTTGCTTGCTTTTAACGATTTAAGTTTTGATTATACTAAATAGAACCGATCGACTAAAGAGCATTCGTAGTCGAGGTTGTTACATTTTTTATTGTTAATGAGGATTAGAGGGGTCTTTTAGGGTTCTGTACTCAAAGGGTGCCAACGGGACCCTATCGGTAAGCCTCCGCTGTCCGTCCGTCTCTCTGGCAACGGGCGTTGTCTCATAAACAATAGTAATAGATAGAGAGTTAAAATTTTCGCACAATGTGCATTTTGTTGCCGCTCTATCAAAAAAGAGTACAAATAGGAATAAATTTGAAATTAAAGGGGGCTTTCCTGCTAGGATCGAGTTTTTTGACATTTATCTCGATCTTAATAATGGCCAAAGACCTTGACGAGTTCATAGAGTTTATATTAATGCGAATATTATCTAAAAAGAACGGACTCGCAATTGTCCGGTTTTATAAATAAATGTAAGTAGCAATCATGTTATTTCCAATTTTGAGTTAAGAAAGACGATATTTCCGTTTTTGTTTTTCTCGTCTCGTTCTTTAATAATTTTAAACATTATTATTATTTTAGGATAAAATATAATACTAAAAAATAAATATTTACCAAAACTGTCTGAATCGCTGGCCGGGTAGGCGGGGCACGGCTGCACCATCGTCGCAGCACGTGACAGCACATCCAATGCTGATTCCACCTTCTCCATTTTACCTAATAAAACGGTTTAAACGTCAGTAAAATAATTTATTTAAAGAACTAAATAAAATATAAATGAGATCAAGAATAATGTCAATCACCGTATAAATCTAACCAACGGAATCGTTCTCAAAACAACTGTCAAGAAAATCAAATAGAATGACAATCAAATATCATTGAGGAACATTTGCGACATTCATTTTAGATTATACATTTGAAGGAATTTATGTCTGGCCACGCAAGTGTTTGGCTTTGAATTTAATATCACAGACTAAAAGTCATAAAGGCATGCGAATACCAAAGCGGCGGAAATTCCTCACGGCACGTAAACGGCTAGACGGTGGACAGACGTGCGCCGAGTCTTACGAACACCACGTAAATAAGAGGGAGGAATCAGATGATCAAACAAAGAGTTGTGAAACGTGGCAATCGGCCGCATACCGAGACCGCCTCGGGAACGAAGCCAATGGACCACACTATCTGTATCGCACATTCGCACCGCGCGACACTACGCCAAAATATTAGCATTACATTTTTTCACGAACTTACGACTTCGTAAATAGTGTAATACATATTACATATGTAGGTTTATGTATCATCATTAACTACATGATGATTAGTAAATTATTTCGATCATATTAATTGTAACAATGTCCAAATTTTATTGAACTCCAACCTAAATCCTTCTTCAACCTTCATTGTAAATAATAAGAATAAAACCTTTCAAATTTGAAGTCATAAATTAAAAAAAGGCAATTAAGATTAGAAAACAAAGCAACCGAAAATCTAGCTTCCGAATCGTCTCTCCTTCTCTTGAACGTTCAAGGTATCATCACAGCGATTTGCGTTAAAATCTGGAAATATTCTCATTACCTTAATTATAAACGATAAGGCACATAATTAATGACATTCAGTCAATACCTACCTACCTACCCACCTACATCACAACAAAAAAAAAGCAAAACTTCAAACTTTTTAAGCTCATTAACGTACCTATCTAATTTTAATTTTTAACGAGATACTATACCGCGTTTTTAATTAGTTACTATAATGCATAAACCTATCTATCTTAATTACTTTAATGAGTAACAAGTCTAACATTCTAAATATTTTAAGAGTAGTAATCCCAATATAAATTATCATCATCAACAGGACAAAGCTTACCAAAATATTTTGTTAATAACATAAATAAATGAGATACGCATAGATAATTTTGAATACCAAGCCAAATATTTCTGTGACGTGCCAACAATAACAAATAGACAACACTGTCATTGCTTAATTATCTGAATACCTGACAGTCAATAGCATTATAATAAGAACTAGTAAACCGACAGTAATTAAAGACACTAAAACATAATAAAGCGAAGACGCGCATTCCCTACGTAGCGAGTATATAATTCATAAACAAATGCCACTAACGAATCTAAATGGAGTTTAGATTCCTGGAATGTGGAATAATGACATTACATTTAAAAGTAACACACTGCTGGTGTTATTTTCGAATAAGGTACAAGGTGTTGGAGAAGGGAAGGGTAAACAGAACATTGGAATGACGAGTGATGCGATGACTACGTTAATGATGAGGAATTTGGTACATTAACCACAATAGAATTTTTCTGGCCGGAGGCGGAGTCACGAGTATGGCCAGTGTTGGTATGTCGGTATACATACGACGGATAGATCATTCGACACATAGTCAAATGGTCACGAACCCATTCTACGAAACATGACAGTTCTGATGGAATTTGATACGTTACACAATAAAATCTCATACGTGGACTTTATTTCAAATCATTCTGGATTGAGCCAAATAAAGGATATCATAAATGCTTCAAGTTAGTTTTGCTTAAGTATTTACGTAGTATTGTCATTTGTTTTATTTGGTCATGTTTCCAGTTGTTTGTGTGTAATACATAAATGATTACATGAATACAGAGTATTTTATGTATCCAAGCCAAAAATTACGTTATTTAATCTTTGTTACTTTAACTGAACGGTAAACACATCTAACGACAACGTGATCCGAAAGAGAAGAAAAAAATAAGGATGTTTGGATTCCTAACAACAGATGTACCATGTAACATCTGCAAAGAATTATTATCTAGCTAATAATGGACCTTTTATAGTAAATAAACATCCTTCTACCATGTTAAAGAAAATATTTAGAGGACTATTTTCAAAATAAAAAGATGAATAAAAATAGAGTTCTACACATTACACCGTTATGAAGAAAGACAAATTACTATGTTGTAGACTGGTAAGAGACCGAAGAAAAATGTACGAGGAGCCTATGTCAATTAATACAACCTAAATTGTTATCACCTGCCAGTCTCAAAACGTAAACCACATGGTAGTCGAACCTTGACATTCCAAATGTTAAAAATAATACTCTATTTCAGTTAAAATGTTCTAACTTTTGAAAGTACGCCTTAAAGTCTATGGGTTAGGGTTATGAATAAATGTTTGAGTATTCTTTTGTCGGTTGGCCCGCATTTGGGGTGAGGCGTACTTTTACGACGGTCGCTACCCCTGCTGTGCGACTGCGCACGTGGGCTGGCCCGGGGCCACCGGCAGATGTTACTTTTGTAGGGCTACCCGAGTCCCCCTTGTGAATTGCCGTTGCGACCCAAAAGTAGCGCTCCTATTTCAATAATTCGAAATCATTTACGCGTAAAAATGTTTGAATTCCTTTTAACTGCTTCCTTTACATTTTATTTTTATTGAGGAGCCTTTAGCACTATATAACACTCCATATATCAAGGCGTGTAAATTAGTTAGACAATAGATCACATAGATAGGCAGGTATCTATTGTCAAAAAACTAACAAAATTCGTAACCTAAGCTGTCCTAAGATAACTAAAAGTAAGGCACCAAATGCTTAGTGTTTAGTTCTAGGGAAATAATTTTTTTTTTTTAAAAATTTATTACGTGGTCATGCAGGAAAATTAATTTGATATACACAGTCACATTTTGTCTACCTAACCGATTACTCATAGTTGCCTACTGTGAGATGTATTAGAGAGAAATATGAAAAGTCTAGCCAGAAGTCTGCGTGGTTTCGATACAATTGACGGAATACGTACGGGGTCACCGTCAACATTGGCTAATCGGGCGTCGTTTTATCGTGCTCTTATCACGGTGTACGCCTGTACGGCCACATGCGCGTGTGTGGGAATACAGCGTTTGTACGCCGTACGGTCGCATTCCTCACTATTATGTTCGCGAGATTCCATGCTATGTAGCTTCGCTGAACACTTTGTTGCCTTCGCTCCGTATAGCGGCGAAATTTTTTGCATGGCGCGCTCGCATATCAAACCGGTAGATAACTAGTCATTACCTACATTATAGCATTAGCACAGCAGCGTTAAGTAGTTACTTAGTTGATGGTGGGTTCATGTTTTATGATAACCAAAGTATGTACCTATTATACCTAAGTATTTTTCATATTTACTAATACACTTAGGAACCTTTTAATTGACAATTGTTATTACCTTATTTAAACTAGATGTTTTACATTTACTTAGGTATACCTAAGTACCTAGGTACATTACATACGGAAATTATATTTTTTATAACTTTACACAAAATAACAATACTGTTAAAAAGCAAAATTGTATCATAATAATATGCTAAAAGGAATGTCATGCTTATTTCATTTGTTACTGCGTAGGCAGGTTTATAATGTTTATGGGTATGTGCACATTAAGGTTTCTTTTAAAGTATATAGGTACCAAAAATAACAAATAAACAATGCGGGTACTTACACAATGTATGTTTTTCCCACGATATTCTTCAATGAAACCAAGGAAAATGTTTCTTGTCACAATATTTATAATGTTAATTAAAGATCACGACGTAACGTAAAGTTTGCAGCGATCTATACAACTGAAACCTTCATGACAATGTTACAAAACCGGCGAAGAACAAAAATCAATAGGTAAGTATCGGAATCGCAAGAACTCTGTATACATTCGTCAGATTAACACGACACGCTGGTTAGCTCTGCGGCACAAAAAATATACTGACTTCTATCGTTTATTATCCATTGTCCGCCAAACGCACTGTGTAGAAGTATTTGTTGTTATTTCATAAAATCCAACTATCGCGCCACGACTCTGTTGACGAAATAGTCGCGTTTGACATTTGAGCCGAACCCACTGCGATTGGAATCCAAGGAATGTCAAATATTTTCACTGCTGCCATCTATGTGAAGGAATGCGCAATCTTCTAGAGGCGGCACACTGGAGCGGTACAGCTCATTTACTGTAGATTTAGACAAATACATTTCGCTTAATAGACGACAAAAACATGTTTATTAATAGTGTTTTATGATTATATGTCTTTGTTGTATCATTTATAGTTTTTTTTTACATAATGAGAAAGTATTGCAGCGCGATTACGAATTCGATGGAATGTGTCCAGTTTAAGCCGCCGCTCGGAGACGTCACCGGGCGCAGGCGTGATGTTGGTAAGCCGCGTCTGCTGCAGGGTTATCGACACATGGCGTGGAGGCGAGGAGTAGGGTCGGCAGCGACTTGCCGCCATGCCGGCTTGCGCATGTAGCATAACACTGTTTCGGTTCGATACTTTTGTTGGAATTTATAATTTAAGATTATGGAATTTCTCAACCATGACGTAAGAAAATTACAATTCATACAAATTAACTGTCCTAAAAAGAAGGTACTGTCCGTTAAAGTTTAGCTTTGTGTTGCATAGACGTGCTACAGACATGCTATCTACTATCTATTTATCCTGTCATTTACAATTCAAATATGTATTAGTGTTGTCTACTGATAAACAGCTGTGCATCTGTCGTCGGTTGTCTTTGTAAAATTTATCATTATCAACTCAACACTTGAATGCGTTGCGTTGCATACTTTTAAACCACAATAGTTTCTACGCAGCTTACGCCATCTATTAACCACGTGAAGCATTAGCGCAGTCCTTTGCGTGTTAAAATTCTTGTCGCTAGATGACATTGCATCAGGATTATTAAAATCTTTTCCATTGAAATACAATAAAATAATTACGTTTTTTTTTGTTTTATCGGTGTAGTTTTTTTGTTTGAACGAACAAGGATTTAAGTTAAACTTCAGTTTTCAAGACACAATCTTTATTAGTTTCTAACGCAACATTCTTAATAAACCTCGGAATTAAATCAACGCATCTTCAACAGAAATTAAGCGACAATTACTTTTTCTAAACAATCATTCTCTTTACTTAAGTTGTTACCTAAACTAAACGACACGTCAAATAATGCATTTCTGCTAAACCTAGGGTCGGTGGAACTTACAATAACAGCTCCTTGGATAATTCGTGTTCACGATTAACATTTAAGTGTGGCCTTTTTCTAACTACAAGTATAATTACTCCGTCCAAAAACTTTACAACAATTTGTTTTTCAGTCTTCACACTTAAATTGCATTGGGATAAAATAGAATTAACTTGCTTTATTAATAATTTATTATAATAATACAAGGTTTTATGAATATTTTGGATATATCTATTACTTTAATTAAAACATTTTCTTACAATCTTATCGATAATACCTATAATTTCAAAAATTATTATATTTTATAAGGATGACTTTGAAGATTCCGGAAAATAGTTATATTTGTTAAACTTCTAGCACCTAATAATAAACATTGCATGTGGGTATTTACTCTAGAAATAGGAAGTTTATGTATTATTTGGTCAAAAAACAAAATTGCAACGTTGAGTAAGCATGAAATTACGGTTTTGATAGTAGTTGTTATACTTCATAGTTAGAGACAGACCGAACATCAATTATATTTAAATGTAAATTAAGGTTCTATTTAAATACCTGCTAACACTTTTATAGCCTTATTTATATACTTGTGTATTTGAGTGTATAGGAATGTTCTGTGTAAGTAGTAATGTTTATAAAAAAAACCATATAAAATAATATAACTATGTTTACAAAATGGTAGGCAGAGAAAATACCGCAAAATACATTTAAATTGATGTATTGTATTACATCAAATGTACCTAAATCGATAAGGAAAGAGGTGGACAAAGAGAGTTGCATAAATTACCGCGGTTTTACAAAACTAAAAATAATGTAAAAAAAATGAATTAAGTACTTAACATTTTCACTACATGTAAAAATTTCAATAATAAATTAACATCTGAAATGTAAGCAGGTATTTAAGATTTTATTTTACATCATTTGTATAATACTAAAATATCCATTTAACTATATTACAAACATCTCACTTGGGATTCCTTTCGCAGGTATCTAGGGCCTATTCTAATACATATTTTATAGTTTGGTTCCGTTTCTCGTGTTTTTTATAAATATACTTATAACGAATATTAAGGATAAAGGTAACATTAACATGTATGTTTAAATGGAACACTACCTACGTGTTGGATATCTTAAAACATTTAGCACAAGTTAGTCTATAGGGAGCCTAGTTATATTCTGTCTTTTCCATACAATAAAATAAGTAAGTACGTTTACTATTTTTCACATTATATTAAATACTAAAGGATACCTATTCTGGGATATTAAGACGAACTATCTAACTTTCGATTTGTAAGATTCACCCGAACATATTACGAGACTACATAATAATCTGTATACAAAACTTGCATGAGTAAGCTTAGTCAATCCAGTGTTAAACGTACAATTCAATTTCTTTACAACCAGCTCTACCTACATTTTTTTTATACAAGTTTTATGTAAGTATGGCTTAGTTAATCTCCAGCCTTTGTCGAAATCTGTAAATAAATGAAGAATTTTAATCTTTGGTTACATTTTAATGAAGATATCCAAAGTTATTATTTGGATATTTAGGTAGGTACTACAAGTAGTATTGAACTATATCATTATGTTAGGTAGGTACTTGTACCAATATGGGGGATTTCTACAGTTTATTTGTAATGGTTGTTTCATATTTGATGAAAATTGCAATAGACAACTTTATATACGGGTAACTACTTATTGATACCTATTAAGCTGGCAATGATAAATACCAGTTTCAATTCAGAAAAAATATTTTTGCTTTTATGCTTTTTTATTATCTGGAAGGTATGTAATACTAAGTTAGTCTTACTTTCTAATATACTTTGGGATGTGTTTATGTCTAACATCTAAATATTTTTAAATAAACTTTTTAATAGGGTCGTAAAATTTCGAGATGCATAAAAACAAGTGCATTAAATGCATAAATAGAACCCACTAATTTGCAAGGAACCTCATCATTAAAGATTTAATTTAATACGATTTTTTACAATAAATAAAAAATATGTATTTAAGGCTGATATCATACATATTAAATTCTCTGGGAATACTATGAAATAAGGTAAATCTTATAAGTTATCTTGAGACCGTTATTTTAACGAAAGTCAATAGACTATGTATAGAACAGTAGGTTAGTCTATGAACGGCAGCACCGATACTGACAAGGTCACAATGTAACCAGTAAAAAGGTTTTAAATTAACGCGATTGCCTTCCGTGTCTCGCAAAAAAAATATTGTTTAATAGACATTGTAGCCGCTAAAATGATTTAAAAATGTACCTAAAACGGTGGGACGCACCTAACTTTGGCTGTAAATCAGTGCATATGAATATGTATAATCGAACGCTTGACCGCTTATTTTCCTACCCAGCTAGGATATATAAGGCTTAATTCATACTAGTGTAGATAACCATCTTGTTAACATGTTTAAGTAAACAACGTACTGTCACTGTTTCATGCCATGGGGAGGCGAAAAATGCAAATTCGTACAAAATTTTCGTGTTGAATCGAGAATTTATCGAGTACTGACTGCTATTGACACATTAGTGTGCATTTGCCATACGTTTGATATTTTTTTCAACAAACATCCCTTAATTACGTTTTACGTACTAAGCTTTATGTAATGTGCATCTTATTATAATTTGGTATCATGTATATATTTTATATATTCAATAATATTCATATACGTATATATTTTTAAAACTTCAGGGGACGGCTTAACGTGTTAACTAAAATAATGCGTTAACATTAATAAAGTTATCGATAATATAGGATATTTTTAAGAAAAACGAATAAGGAAAATATACAATAAATAGTGTCTCTTTTATCAAGAAATTAGGAATAGAGAATATTGTATAAATATATATTTAGTTAACTAATATGTATAAATAGGAAAATATCTAAACTACATCTTAATCAACTGAAAAATAAAATGATCAAAATAGTCAACACTTCGATGCGTTCTAAAGTCTAAATTATTTACTTATTTAACGGTCTATGTAAGCAAAATTTTAAGAAAATTAATAAATTAAAATTAGGTTCCTTGACGAAAAGAACCCTATAGTTCTAGTATGTCGAATATATAAAATTACCTATGTATATACATTCTTTGGCTGTGCAATATAAATGGAATTGTAGTAACATCGATAAAACTAGTCAAAATAGAAGCGTAAATAATATCTAACACACATTTACTTGACGAAGCAATAAAGACGTCACACTATTTAAACTAATTGGCTGACACATTAATGTTAATTGTTTATATCTGTTGTGTGTGATAGGTTACCTAAACTATTGCAGTTTATCTACGTGTCGAGTTATACCATTACTTAGATTAATTACATACAGTCAAATATAATAACCTCATCCTTATTTGAAGTCCGTTAAATAGCAGAATCTTAAAAGTTATCTATCATCTTGAATGTTATAAATATCTTAACAATTTCCCAAACCGATTACTCTATCATGTGTGTATCGGTTAAGTAAACTTGTTATTTGGCTATCAAAAAGAAGAGTAAATTTAGTATACATTGTATAAAAAGAAGCCAAATATTTTATTAATTATCTTTTTGTGTGAAGGTTATTGTGATAGTTATAAATACATTATATTAATAATGCTAATGAAAAAATTCGCTATTGAATGGCATCAAATAGACAAAATGTCTGAACTATTAGTTTTAATACTTATTATTTATTTCTTCAATTAAATGATGCTACTTGGTACTTACGAAAATCGTAAACTCAAAAATAGACTGTATACAAAATTAGGCATAGTACGCAAACATAGTAGAGAACTATGTAAAAAGCATACTAATTAATAAATAAATATATAATAAATAAAACTTCATAAGAAATATTTTTTGAAAGTAGTTTTTGGAAAAATGTATTTTCGTTATTTAAAAAGAATGGACGGCTGAAATTAACCGTTGGGCGAAAGATTTCGTAGTATAACTGTGTTATAGTTTGACAATATTATTATGTTAAGCTTTTTGAAAGCCTGAAAAGGTCTAGATGTGAACTAATCATGCTCTAATAGCCTAAATGAATTGGTAACAGGCCATTGATCGAAGCTGGATATTAGCCTATAGTCAGGTTTTATATCGTAGGTATCAGACTGCAACCAGACAGTTTTATACTAAAACATTGATTATTTACTCACTATACAAAGAAATTACGTTTGCGAACAATATTCACAAGCTAATGAATAGCTACATAGTTAAGCTAAAGTCTAAACCAAACATGTATGGTAACTAATTATATTGATATAATGAATTTATTTAACATAATTGTTAAATAGCGTGCGGTTCTAACCTATCGTCGATATACTAAATATCCGACTATCTCTTCTACCTATCAATATTCTCTTATTTCTATTTTCTCTACCTTCGTCTCTATGAACTTCAAGCAATGGCGACATTTTGAATTTATATTACACAAAATATTTAGCAAAAGCGCAAAGTATATATTTCTGTAGATCACGCTTTAATTTTATACATAATCTTATTAATATACAATAGTATATAATTATATACCAATTAAATAATTATATAATAATTAATTTTAATCACATTGTTTAAAAAATGATATGTTGCCAAGTAATCTCCGTAAATGGACATATTATAATATGTAGGTAGGTAGATATAAATTTATAAAATCATGTAAATGAGAGGTTATGAAAATTAACCAAATAATATTAATCTTAGGCCTTGTTTTTGTATAAATTTAGCAATAATAATTTTAGCATAATTACGTGACGGCAAATAAATATTATAGTACCTATATTATCAAACGTCAAACTCCAAATATAAATAGAAACAACTAATTTTGTAGAGCCAAAATCAAAATCATTAAAAACATATAGCAGAGTGTAAACCAACATTACCAACAAATATGATATATATATAAAAGTTACAAAAAGAGTTGCTTGACGAAGAGCAGCGGTCGGTCGCGCGACATGAGCGGGCGCGGGTCGGGCGCGGGCGCGGGCGCGGCGCTGGCGCCGGCGCACGGCGTCATGCGCAGCGGCCGCGTGGCCGACGACGCGCCGCAGCGCCGGCACGACGTGCGCCGCACGCCCAGCGGCCGCCGCCACCACCACATCCCGTCAGACTCGTAGCTGTGCTTAAAACCCTCGCCCCCCTTATCATACCCTGTAGACCTTTCGTAATTCCCCCTATTATACGACCAATCGTAACCCGCCTTATCATAAGACTCGTAACCCTTCTCATATGCTCCAGATTCGTAATTCCCTTTATTGTGCGACGCTGAAGACGTAGACGGCTCATAATTTGCTTTAGTGTAATCGTAGCCCGATTTGTCGTAGGTATCGTAGCTAGACTTTTCGTAGTCGCCGTAGCTAGATGCGTATCCTGAGGGAAATTCGTAGCTGTGTTTACTGCGGTTTCTTTCCGACCATGTGGATGTTTCACTGTCGCACGGCGTCACTGGAGCACTTCGGATCGTCTTTGGTTCATAGCGTATAGGTATCGTTTCGTCAGTAAGAGAGCCACGTTTCTGAAACAAAAAAAATAAACATCAGAATAACCAAACGTTGAGGACAAAAATATAATATGTATGTATTTACAAATTAATCACTTTTTTGATTGACGGTCGTGGTTCAGTAAGTTATACCAAAGGTTCGTAATAAAAAAGACAAAAACAAAAAGTAACGTGACGTACAGCCCATAGGATTGATGTGCTGTGACTACCTATGCTTCAGTATACAATATAGAACACAATATATAAGATTTTAATATAATTAAAGTAGAAACATTAATTTTATTAATAGCTTTCGACGTGGTTAATCTTCATCAACCTTGCCCTTAAGCTCGGCGTCGATTGTCATCGTGCCAACTTAAGTATACAGTAGAGCTACGCTTCCACGCCCTCTCGTATAAAGTGGCTATGCTTAATCATTATTATTGTATAATAAATAATAAACGGAGACTAGGTGAATTTAAAGATACTAAATTCGTAAATTATTAATTAATGTTACAAACATTCTTCGGCTATAATTCCCTAATGATGCCTATAATTCAATGCTAAATTAAACTAGTTAATAGTAAAAAAGTCTTTTCTATAATAATGCCAAACCTTTATCTAAATAACCATCCAACTCACAAATTATAGGTACTTAGCTATGCTATTAACGTAAACTGTGCTGACTGCTGTACCTGCAATAATTTTGGTTTGGATTCGAGCCCAAAGTCTTAACTCAATCCAATTATGTAGTCATTGCAGTGGCGCATGCATAATACATGGTCCATATAATACCTACCAATAAGTATGATTTAGCCATAACAGGATTTAGATTAATTTTACATTTATTTATTGCAGTTGAACTTTTGACAATAGATGATTAGTGCAATAAAATTATTAATTAAAAATTAGAAAAACTAACTGCCATAAAACGAACTAATAAAAAGTATGAAAACAAGTTGTAATTGTTAATTGTCATTCTTGAATTTAAAATTCACACTTACTATAAAATTAATATTCTTGTGAACATCAATTTATGTATTCAGTGACATGTAAAATACGGTGTTCATTTGAATCCGGTAAGACTGGAAACCATCCGCAATATAGCTTGGGAAAAGGCTAGACAGAAGAAGAAGTAGAAGAAGAACAAGTAAAACTCGCGCTATCAAAACGAATCAACGACGCATTATTCTAATTATCAAAATCGGTTGCTTACATGTATACATACTTACAGGTCTAAACCATAATTCTCCTTTTTTGGCTTCGCCGCAGTCGGGTAAAAAGGGTTAAAATTCTTGGTATTCTAGTAGTAGTGGTAGTGATTGATAAACTTACTCTTATAAAATGGAAATTCGGCAGCTTAAAGCGTCACACTTCCTGTAGAAACTTGACCGGACAAACGCCCTGGCGGTTGTCCCCGGAGCGGATCATCACCATGCCGTCAACCTCATCGCCCACTTGAATCACGATCTGATCGCGGAGCAGCATCAATCCGTTGTCGCCGTCCGATACCTGACGATTAAGAAATACGTTGTTACAGATAAAGGTCCAATGGTGAATAGACATCTCTGTCTTACAAGCACTAATATTTAGAATGATTCAATGTAGGTATGAGCATTATCGCTAACTAGCTGTCCCCCGCGACTTTGTTCGCGTGTTTTAGTTTCAACGGTTTTTCATTTTTGCAACATTTTTCATTTATGCTCCGCTCCTATTGGTCGTAGCGTGATGTTATATAGCCTATAGCCTTCCTCAATAAACAGACTATCCAATACAAAAAGAATTTTTCAATTCGAACCAGTAGTTCCTGAGATTAGCGCGTTCAAACAAACAAATAAACAAACAAACAAACAAACAAACTCTTCATCTTTATAATATTAGTATAGATAAATACGAGCCGTATCGTGGCAAGAGGCGCGCTTGACGAGTGAACCCTGCCATTTGGCAAAAATTGGGGTTAATTAGTTTTTTGCACATTGATCTGGTACCATGGTCACCAAGTCAGGATCTAATGAAAGGAACCTGGAGGAATAGAAGACACTATTCAAAATTTTATTTGAAGTTGGGATGTTTTGTTTTAAATAAAGCTTGTTTAAATCATTGGGTTTAATATCAGTAGGCTACAAACTGAAATAACTTTCGTGTTTTCACTAATCAGATACTTAAAAGTAGTTTTGCCATAAGTATGAGGTAGGAGTGGCTTTATTTATCACTGTCAAGAATGTTACATAAATTCAGCCTGTGCAAACAATGCACCAACAATAACCTTGTGGTTTAATAACAACAATAAGTTTGCGTGTTTTTCACGGAAGTCAGGACTTCCGTTAAAAACTGAATACAATAAAATTCGACGACATTAATTAGTGCTAGAATTAATTAATTTACTAAAACAATTAGGTAATATGGAACGATTGAGTAGGTATGCACCTACTTAGTCAATTGTTTTATGATGAGAATAACAGGATGGTTTTAAGGAAGGTGGATTGAAATAACTATCAGTTCTAATATTATCACCTATATAAAATTTACCTGCAGATTATGCGTAACTTGCAGTGGCCTCTCCCCGGCTTGGAGTTTAGTGCAGTACTTGGAAGGGAAGTATCCTATCTTGCCGAGGCATTTACCCTTCCACCAGTCGGGATCCGAGGTATCGATCACAGTGACCTTATACCCAGCCTTAAGGTCCAGCTCATCGGCGTGACGCGACTTGAAGTTATACAGAATCACGTACAGGTTGGTTGGCAGAAGACGTTGATGCTTCTGGGAAAGAAAGATTAGAGAATTTAAAGAAGCAAGTCTTTGAATTTCACTTTATTACATTTCTAAGCAAAGCTTTAAATAACCAAACTTTTACTGACTTGCTTTGATGAAAATAAAATATCCATATTATATTTTATTTTACATAACTACTACTAAGTACGACATATTCACAAACAAAATGTTTAATGGTAAAAAAAACGTGATTACAGCGAACTCGTTTTACAATGAATGGAGACTAGCAAGGTCAACATCAAGTGAATACATTCCACAATCACAACTCTATTTTCTGTATTTACTTTCAAATTACGCGATGTTTGTCTACTGTATTATATTCGCAATGAATGTGCGCAATGCTAGAATTGCTGACAAATAGCCACATGCTAGAAAAATAAGTACTGAACTAGAACTGTGATAGCTACTACTATATCTACACTTTGCCCCATACTATTAATGTAAAAATAATATACACAAGCTTATCCATAATCGTCTTCAGAACAGTTTTTAATCATTTTTCTTCGTAACAGTCAAGCAGACCGTCCGACTCATGGTAATAATTATAATAATAAAAGTTCATTTACATTTTACACCATCACGTTACTAATTTTACTACATTATCATAGTCAACATTTTATGTCTTTCACCTCATTTATATTTTCATGGCCACCTAGCGTGGCTATTTGAACCAAAAGGTCAGTCTGAATCCTTTTGCCAAGATTTAAATTCGAGAACATGATCCCTATTGTTGGCTATTGTTAATCGCCTTCATTCGTACTCGACCAATAGTCGACACATTTTATTTGTAAGGTCAATAACCCGAGACGCTTTACTCAGTGTATAATGTAAGTGTGGCTTCTAAGTCTAATCCCATGTGTGTTGCTTATTTGTATTTGGATGGAAAAAGATTTTATTTTAAATCTTATTTCTTACGAACCACAGCATAAACTATGGAAGTACTATGTTTATATGAGTCCAAGTTGGCTTGAAAATATCGTATAGAATACAAACTAAGTACACTATGTAATTAAATGTAACGTGAGTCACAACAAAAGCTGAAAGATTATAACCATCTCTTATAATCGTTGCTAATAAAATAGGATTTTATGGAGGTACTATCTTAATATGATCGAGTCAAACACAAAAACTTTCTACTATCAGCGCTATAGTGATTCCTATGCTTTACAGTTTCGTTATGAAAACATTCGTTATATTAATAACTAGCTGTCCCCCGCGACTTTGTTCGCGTGTTTTAGTTTCAACGGTTTTTCATTTATGCTCGGCTCCTATTGGTCGTAGCGTGATGTTATATAGCCTATAGCCTTTCTCAATAAACGGACTATCCAATACAAAAAGAATTTTTCAATTCGAACCAGTAGTTCCTGAGATTAGCGCGTTCAAACAAACAAACAAACTCTTCAGCTTTATAATATTTATAGTATATATAGTATAGATATTAATACTTACGCTTGGTTGTTTGACCGGCGATGGACACGGGCTCGCGCTATTCGAAGACAAACTCTTGTCCGGCTCATCTGGCAGCTCGACACTACTCATGCGGCCGCCGCGCGCACTCAGCAATCTTCGGCTATGTACCGGGGATGATGGCGCTGTATATGTCACATACTGTTATAGTTTGGATACTCGTAGGACCATTCTATTAGTACACAGAAAGGGTATTGATACTAGACAACTGCAATTTAATTAGAAGTTAATGTCGAATCATTGGTACTGAACTACTGACCGATTTTATAAAAAAACTTAGTTGACATGTATCTGTAAAAAATAATTTTGTGAAAAGGAATGATGATTTACCTATATTACATTCCTATTCAAACTTTTTAGGTAAGTATGTTACATACATACTTACCTAAAAAGTTTACAATTAGAAGGAAAACTTTTGAGGACAATTAAATGACACAGTTTTAAACGAATAAAGTCAGTGATAGTTAAAAAAAAATATTATATACAGTTGGCTAACACCAGTAGTTCTAAAATTGCGTTAGTCTCTATTATATTATTAAATAGTTATAAGTACTATTATTAATAGTATATGCACTAACATTTTAAAAGTTAATTGCAAGAGACAAAATGCTTTGCATAAAGGGAATAAATGAAAACGAATTGACTGATTACTTGCCTTTTTTGTTGGTCACGTACGTATTGCAATAATGTAAGTGTTCTACCTAGACAAGTGGGTAGTTAGTTTTTATGTGCAAAGTTCGTCACAATTTTACAAGGGTCATAAATACTTAAGTGTTAGTTATTAGATTAACTCAACTTATCTATTAAATAACGCAGAAAAACAATGTTGTATCAGCAATCGATAACACTAATGAATATACGATCTTTATACAGGTATTATGTTATCGGCACAATTATCTTTGATACAAAAACCATTTATGTTATTGGATACTTTGTAAAAGCCCTATTATTCTTCTTTTCACGAAAAAGTATTCGCAATATTGCTTTCTACAGACATTATTTTTCTGTTTTGCCGTGATTTCAAATAAAAGAATAACGTACATGAACGTGTATAGCTATGTATCGAGTAGTTATTCATTCTATTAAAGCCATGCCTCATGCAAGCTGCTCTGCAGTTACCTAGAAAAATAATAAAACATATATGACATGCTTAAGAATTTACTTACGATTTGATCTTTGATGAAAATTGCATATTAATAAAAAAAGATCTAAACTTGAGATGCATAGATGCATAGATACACCGACAAAATTAGTTCTTATTGTCAGTAGTGTTTTTGAAAATCTTAAGTTTTCGCCAAAATTCATTTAATATTCTGTTCACGTTGAAGAAGAATTTGAAATAGACGTATGAAGCGAGATCCAAAGGCAGTAGAGTTTTTTCAGCGACGTCGAATACTTCAAGAAAGTCTAGACAGAATAAATAACCAGTAGGTACCTACCGACGAACTAACACACACAAGCTAAGCCGAAAGGGTAGACTTTGGAGGTGAACATTGCTTGTGCTTACAACACAGCTCGACATCAAATACCGGAGTCCAAAGAACCAAAAATAGCCAAATAATCCACTTATAATCACGATTATGAGGTTTTAAGCAATTTAATTATATAGCTTTCGAAGCGAAATTATTAGCGAAACAGTCCGATATAAACTTTTCCCAATCAGCTGTAACAAAAAAGGTGTCTTCATGTAAATTTTGTAATTCAAGTTAAAGCAGAAAGGTAACCCAATAGAGACAGCTGATTAGAACAAGCACGATCTCAAGACGAAATAAAAAGTCAGAAGCGTGAGGTTGTTTGGACCCAGGCGTGTGTATTACTGGTGAGTTCGTACATAGCACGCGGCTGCCCTGCGAGGGTTGGTCGCGCGCCGGTCGCCGCCTCAGCTCGCCACACTCCGGCGAGTCCAGCGACAAACTCTTCATTCTAAGGTTCAACTTTTGTCGTCTCGGAGAATGCGGCGCTATAAAATTGATGCAGTATGAGCAATCAATCAATACTTACCCACACCATTTGTTATTATTTCGAGCAACGATTGTGTTTCTTTGTCACGTCATTTCATGTATTATCTTACATGAAAAGGTATGGATTTGAAATGTTTGTATGTTGTTGAAAGTATATCTAGCAGTTTTGTGAAACGATAACAAATTTTACTTTGTGGGGGCAGGTATTTAACTGATTGTTAATGATTTATAGATTTCATATTACTAAGACTGCTTTATTCAAAATCTTACATACCAAATATAAAAGTAAAACCACTTACTTGGCTAAGTTTAGCTTTAATTAAAAAAGGTGTAAGTGAGATATTTGCAGATTGTGAACAATGTCTTAGATATATGTAAGTTAGTAACAATAAATACCAGAATACGAGCAAACTAAATAAATACAAATTAAACTACAATTTAATGTGCGTAAGCAGTGCAGACAGAAAAGTAAGAAAAAGAGAAGAAAAGAGTTGCTGAAATTTAAGACGATAGTAAAAACCTATCAGCTAAAAGTAGTTGTAGACACTACTAAAGTGAAAGCTACTCTGTTTTTGTGACGCGTTTTACTCGAGTGAATACTATATGCGCTCATTAATCTATTATCAGATACAGCTTGTCATCAGCAGTTTTCAGATAGTAACAGAAATGCGGCATCATGAATGAGGTTTATTGTCGAAATGCTCATTGATGCAACCAATGTTTTAACCAACGTGGAAGTAATCTACAGGGTTTCGCTTATATACGATGTCAATATCGGTACCAGGTAAGGGACTGGTGCGGTCTGCTTGCCTCAACATTTGGGCACTCTTGGAGTTCTTCATTGAACCTGTGTGGACAAGTAAACAGGAGCCAGTCTATAATCATTTCAAACTAATTCTACTTATTCCTTTTGTGGATTATGCCCTGCGTAAACGGAAAAAAAATCGCTGAGTAAGTCCTAGAGAAAGCGAAAACAAATAAAACCTTAGTCATATAGCGATTACGTGGGGTTAGTTAGTGAGCTGGCGTGTTCTGTAATGTTTTGCTCGGCGAGTTAATTACAGGGTTAGTATGAGCTTAATACTCGTACGTCGTGGTACGATAGAAGTTAAGATTGTATTATGGAAGGCAAGTGACAGGTTGTGGGTGCAAATAAAATAAGTATAGGCTTTGTGTCAAGTGTGTACTGCAGATGTAAAACACATGCAAACATCGGCACTCTGCCTCAAGCCATGCATCACTTACATCGATATGCACTCGCAGATAATGTAAAGACGACTCCGAATCAAGAGTAAAATAGAGTGCTCGAGGGTAATCAGAGAAAAGGAAGCTTATTTTTGATGTTTATTGTAACAGTAACAATGTAATTATATATATCACAGTACGCGGGGCGCTTCGGGGTAATAAAGACTTCCGAGAAGCGGCTATTGAGGAAACTGCCGCGCTGAGTCAGTGCTCTTGCCTATAAGGCGATATGAATAATAATTTCGGTTCCGTGGGGTTGAAATGTCGCTAATCATTTCTTGCGGACGCTCGCTGTGGACTTGAGAATCGAAGGCGGTGGATCGCCGTTTTCGTTAACTAAACATAGGGGCTGTCCGAAAGGTCGCGTAGTGGTCACCTCCGTCTCTGCAAAGACAACGTGCGAACAAAACAAAATAAATAAAAGCAATAAATAAAATGTAAACATAATATACGGTAACATAAATGGAACCAAAATAGTAGGATAAATAATAGGAAATGTTTGGATCGACTATGACATTTGGCCGAGTTCGTCAATAAATGACTGTTCAGGAAGAGGTAGATGAGCCCTGCAAGGACAGGATAAAGCATCTAACGTGCTTGCCGAGCTTCGACTATTTGTTAAGTCCTATTATCTAAACTAACACTGCAATTGCAAAAATAAAATAAATAAACATAATATACTGAACACACAACGAAAACGTGGCACCGTAACCCAGAAGACGGGACAAACAAAGCTGTGAGACTGAGAACGCTTTGCGCTACGGCAGCCTTGGGCGCGTACTTTCTGGCAGGGAAATGGACCGGTGCTGCGGCGAGCCGCGGCGCGACCGCGAGCCCCACATGGACAAACTCTTGACTCCGGCGAAGAGCCTCCGTCGCACGCCGCCGTCGGGCCGCGTCACCCCGCCTATCGACAAGCAGCGCTCAGTACCGACCGCACCCCGCCCCCGCCCTGCGCCCGCGACTATACAATACGTGCAAAAAACAACTCGACACTACTGAAAACGAGTGAATCTGAGTGAAGCTGCCGATCGGCCGTCACGCGTCGAGACGCGAAGCGGACGACCGCCGGCCTACGGCGCGACTCGAGCGGAGAAGCGAACGAGCTCGGGTGCGGCGCCAGACCTGAGCTGGAGGAGACGGGTTGCGGCGCCACGGCCAGGCCGGCGGAGGGCCGCGCCGGCGAGCGCGGGGGTGGCGTCTCCTCCGGGGCCGACACACGCACTACCGGCCCCCCGCGCGATTCCCCGCCGCCCGGCTTTCCAATTTCGTTGGCCCGCTTCAGAACTTGGTAGGTCTGATCCACTTCCTCCTCTGAGCATCGAGCGAAATGCAATTAGAGTCAGGTCCGCGACACGACGAGCACATTTAGTGATACTCGGACTGTTATAGTGTGCGCGAGGTGGATCGGTGGAATCATGTCTGGAACTCGCTTGTTAGTGGGTAGTCCGTTTATGTACAGTATTTGTAGTTGGGCTGAGGAATTTTGTATTGTTAGTCAAATCGAAGACTCGGCTTCGGATGGGTGCACAGGGGTCACTCCTGACTGATACCGTACCCGAGTCACAGTAGCTATCGAAATCATCATCGAACTCGATCGATCCCTTGAATGAGATCTTGGTAAGCCTCTGTCCCGGCAGCCACCCGTCCTCCACCCCTGGACAACGTGAGGTTAGCTTCTGACAGTGTTTTAGC
Organism: Diachrysia chrysitis; assembly: GCA_932294365.1. Lineage (NCBI taxonomy): Eukaryota > Metazoa > Arthropoda > Insecta > Lepidoptera > Noctuidae > Diachrysia > Diachrysia chrysitis. The sequence continues at coordinate 6,223,757 of OW028645.1, forward strand.
TTTACGTGATTATGATCGTTGTGTGTTTTTGCAAGCTCGATGAAGCTGTGTTTTATGTTGTCACGTTTGAAGACATTTAATCATATACCTACATTGTGTAAAAATATTTTTAAGTAGGTAAACATTTTATTATATATTTATTAAATTATTATGTCAAAAATTATGCCTATTCAGACAATTAAATATACTTATTTATTTTTATAAATAATATTTGTCAAGTTCAGAACAATTTAGAACTTACCAATCTTCTGCAGGCATGGTCTTACGGGTAGATAATAGATGGTAGACAAATATTAGATGTTGTTTTGTAAAGTAAAAATAATAGCTTGGGTTTATTTAGTAGTCATAATTTAACTTTTTAGTTTACATTTCTTAAAACAAATTAAGTAAGTAATCCTAATTAGCGTTGTTGAATACTTTTCTCGAATAAAGCTTATTATTAATATAATTGTACTAAATGACTTACTTTCATCGTCGAAGGCTGTTTCTAGTACTCTGTGAGATTCTATCTCGGAGGTGCTCTTCTGTCTGCGCAGGAGTCGCGACTTAGTCTGACACTTGCCAACTTGAGGCATGCAGTCGGTGTGTACGTTCATCTTACATAATCGACAACGTAATCCTTGGCGAGTATGACCTGCGAGAAGAAAATGTCAGTTAATTTATATTATGTATCTTAACACTGAATGTATTATTGTATTACATCAAAGGAAAAAGAGAAGACGCTATGTATGTTAAACATATCCCTTTTGCTTGAATGGAGTCTGAAATTGTTAATAACATAAAGCTTGTATAGCTTTTTATATCTATGATATTCCCATCCAATGCATTCCTTAATCGTTAAATAATTGAGGTACATAAACTATGTCAAAAGAGGGTTCCTAAATATGTTACGACCAACAATGAAAACTGTGTGATTGATAGCAAACACGCCCTTCGTTTTATGAAGTAAAAACAAAGTTTAAGCACCGAAGTGGTTGTCAGCATCTTTATTATTGTACATCAATCAAGTAATATAGGTTAGTATGACTTGGTAACTTGTTTGTAAGTTTTTTTCCAAGCACCAGCCCGCGGCAAAGTTCAGTGATGCTTAGGAAATTTCTTGTATCCTACAGTTTTAATATGTTGAACTGGATTTTAGGACACCCAGTCTTCAAAACTACCATTCAAAAATTATCGAGAGCTTGCCTTATTAAATTATGGTACCTAGGTATATTAAACTTTTTTTAATTTACTGCAAAATTTACTTTAATTTTACTACCTAGATTCACAAATTGAAAAGGAATCTTAGTAACAACAAATGCCCCTAAAAATAAATATTGTGTTTTCCAAACCAATAAAACAACAAAGATCTATATATATAAACTGTTAATAAAAACTTTCGTATTTCCCGACAATTTGAAAAGGCATAAGAAAATCATGGCACGTACATCTATTTTCATGTATAATTTATACAGAGTCGTAACAATATTATTCGTATTATATTCCTAGTAGCAGTATTTTACCCTATAGTACAAAAGCAATTGTTTATTGACGCTTTACTTGTCAGAAGGGTTAGTCAATAAAAGTTTTTGCACATAAATTGTATAACACCATATTTATGTCATGTATATTAAACTCGAGGAATGTTAAGAAGGACAAGTATGGGTATATTATTGATATACCGTAATACAATAATAAAACATATATGTTAATATTATAGGAAGAAAAAAAGCTTTTGCCCTGCTGTCCCGAACAAAGAAGATTCAAACTGTCGTGGACAGGACAAAGGATGGTATAGCATAGTATGGTATAGTCTTTATTAAAGACATAAAGCTTCCATTAAGCTTTGTAACATAATATTACCAATAATAAAGGGTTGTTGTCATAAAGAACAATCACTAAGCGAACATAACGAAAACATCGCTTTTGTATGTATTGTTACTTATTTGCCTATTGTTATTTTACCAATTTGTTAGATATCTAGTTCATCTTAGATGTAGACAGCGAAATCGAAAGCTGTTTCAATATTCAATTCCAGGTAAACGAAAGTTGAAGCAATTTGCGTCGCAATAACAAACTCGCGAAGCATAGCAATAAAAATAAATACCATGACAGACTCGACGCCCTATAAAATATCAATTTAAGAATGCTTTACTCGAAAACAAATATTGATCGCCAAGTTTCTGGCAAAAAATACGAATATATTGCTGTACTTTATTGTTGTACATTGTGTATTTTAAATCATATCGTCTCTAAATACAAAATTATACAGTCGTGAGTGACGATGATTTACAAGTAAATCATGGAATCAATAGAAAATCAACAAACGAGAATTCACTACAAATTTAAAGGTTCGGATTGGGCAGTGTCGTTGAATTCTACCATTGTGTAACTTCAATCTGTAACGGTTTTATTGTAGTTGAACAGTCAACCTAAGTCAATAAACCCCGTCACTATTCGTGCAAAGTAATGGAATGTGTTGAACGTGTTCTAGGTATTTTACTAGAGACTGAAAGTTTCGAATTGAGAGAAATAAGCTTTATGCTACAGACAGGTATATTTATACTTTAAGGCCTTTGTCTGGAAATAGCCATGGCTTGTCATTTACAACTGCACATTAATAGGGTATTGTTGTCTTAACCAAAATTGTTGTCTATGTATAGCAAATTAAAGTTGTGTACAAGTTAATTGGATACTTTGACAGTAAATTTTCATTTAAATTATTCATCTATTGATTGAAGTAAACGAACGTTTATGTGTGCACGCACCTACCACGTAGCTTGCATGATAATTTGTTGATCATTGATTTAGTTTCAAATAGTACGTTGAGTGTACTGAGTCGTTATAATCCACGATATCCACGATATAAATAATACGTAATTACATAGATGGTAAATATATAAATTCAATATCGATTATTATACAAATAAAAAGAGATCATAACAAAGTACATAAAAAGAGGTAATTTATATTTTCTATTGATTGTTAATATTGGTATAAGAATAACAATAAAACTAACCAACTGTAGAATACAACACACATATGAGAAACAAAAAAAAATTGTAGAGTTCCTTCGAATAATTATTTCAAGTGACTTTACTTTGATCCTTGAAATAAACGAGATACAATTACGATTGTTACTTCCTTTTAAAAGATTACCTTTAGGTAATGTATTCCTATTTATTTTGTGCTACACGTGTTTAGCTAGTAGGCTAAATGACAAAACTAGGCGTGTTTGTCTCTACCCAAGGGAATACCTACGACAATTTAGCATTTACAACACCTGGTTTTAATTAGTACGATGGTTTTGTGTACAAACGGTTCGTAACGTTTCGTGGACGATTGGAAGAGACTATTGTCTGTATGCCTAAGGTTCTGTAAGCTTAATGTGTGAATGCTAGTTATATATCTTTATGAAAATATGTATTTTTTTTTGTACTTCTTTAATTAATGTGTGAACCGTGTTAATTAAAGTAAATAAATAAACGAATAATGATTGCTTGATGCTGCCCTTTTGTTAATAAGGTTTAATTTTCAATATGTTATTAATATAGTTGAAACCTTAGTAGTGTAATAGTAGAGATTTTACATTATCATGAGGAATTATTAATAGTACGGTTTAAATTACTCCCAAAAAAAAATGTTTGTCTACTTGTGAATGGTCCAATACCATTTTCAGTAGTTGGGGTTATGGTACATTGCAATAGTCAGGAGCCTACAATATATTGTTTCTTCTTTAAATAGATGTTGACATTTTGATACTCATTTTTTAGTATCCCATTATTGATTGAATATATACCACATACAATAATGTCGTTCTCTTTGAAATTTAAAATCTTACCTCTAAGGACTTGTGAGCAAACATCGCAGGGCGTGATTTTCTTGTACGTGTATTCTTGAAAGTTATGCGCCTCGGAATCTCCACCGGCTCGCATCGCGTCTCTTGCCGCTCCATTCCTCCTAAAAATAGGTAATATTTACCGACAAATTTTCGTAATTTTTCTAAATTTTTACGTTGAGTGTTTTTGTTTATAAGTTGTTATTTTATTTTTCACATTTTTTGTTGCTCTACATTTTCAGGTTTATAGATTCTGTAAAACAAATTGCGTTACTAGTATAAGTGCATATATCAATAAATCAATCATTATAGTAACGAGCTTTTAATTACCTACGTTCAAGCGAATTGAATACATTGACATTTATCACCACACATAATGTATTGTGATATTATTCGTACGTCACGTAATAAATATCGACCAATGACATTCAAGGTCAAGGGGAGACAGTCCGTGGATCAGTCTACGAGGTGTTCGGTAATCAGTCCCTTGCCGACACTGGTACAACATCTAATGAACCGTTTGGTAATGGCCTCCATTCGCCTTGAGGTTTGTTCGAAACACGAACTGTCTCCTACAGAAATTACATTATTTAACGAGTCACTCAACATTGAATCAGACTGGAAACAAAGCAAGCACACAGAATATTTATATATTGCGAGCTGTAAAGCCAAAAGGATTGAGTACAATTAAGGGTTCCAAGCAGCAGAAGTGTGTTCTGTATTAAGACTAAAAGCTGGTGAAAAGTAATCGCTACTATACATGTTGTGTTTACAAATCTATTCAATATTTACATGCTAAATAAGAGTTGTCTCTACGTGTTCAAGGATGAGCGGTAGATCCAGCATCTGGATTAAATGAAACATTAACATACATAGGCTCACACCTACGGGGCACAGTTACCTCATTGCCATAACCGTCGACACCGCGTGGTACATTTGATTTTTTCTTTATTGATGCAAAAAGAGAGAAACACCAAGATGAACAAAACACGAAATAAACGTGATCAAATACAAGTATTCAATGAAGCGCAGAAACCTGTATGATTTCTATATGTTTGATAACCTACAGACCATATTTAACAAAGGTTTCTGAAGGATACTGTTATATCTTCTTGAATGTTATTGTCATCACAGATTACAGTTAGAAAGTGTTAGTCATTTAATTATTTCACCCTTAAAATCTTTTTATTATGTAAATTTGTTACAAGTTTTTAATAAAATGACTTACACTCAAAACGTTAGCTGTTACAAGACATTAGGCATGATAATGTAAAATGTAAGCTGCTTCAAAATGGATGTGAAATAAAATAATGTTAGGTATAACTAAGAACGCGATAATCTAAGAATAATAAACATGGATGTACGCGTAAAAGTAGTTTTCTTGGTGAACACATTGATCGTAAGCATGGGTTAAACGGTTCAGAGTATTTTCATCAATGACGATAAGCTGACGCAAAGCTTGGAACTTCTATACAATTTACAGTCTTGATTAAACAAACAACGTGAATAAAGTATTAAATATAGATTTTCCCCTCGTCTAAGTACAAGTATACTGAATACAACAAAAAGATATAGTGCGCGAAGTGCTCCTTCTGTGTCATGTCAACAAAGTAGTGCTGTGACTATTGTGTGCATCTCGTTATCTTGAGTTTTATTATTTGAATAGAGCGCTCGAAATATCGCCGGTGGAATTTCTTGCAAACTCAACACCCTCGTTAAAGATTTTGTCTTCTACTTCAATCATCTTGTTTATTTTTATTGCAGTTTGCCTAGACGGTAAAGTTGCAGTAAGTAGTACAATTCAAACTATTTACATTAAAATTTGTGTCATAAAAAATATTTAAAATTTCTATCATACGTATATTTAAAAAAAAAACATAATTAAAGCGGGTGGGGTTCAGTGGGCCATCGAACCACGTTTAATGCCAAAATTCTTCATGTACCCACTTAATTACTATATTATTATGTTATGATATAAGAAAGTTGCCGACAACGTGCCTTGTTTTAAGGAGGTTGACGACCTCAGTATAAAATCCAACTGTTTAAATAATTATAGTCGTTAATTAAAGTCTGGTGCACTCCGTACTTATCAATTATTATGCATCAACCGTAGCAAATTGTTAAAAACTTGTTCTTTAAATAATAATTAACTTTGTTAAGCACATTTAGAAACCTTACGTTGAAAAGCGGATACTTGAGCTGTAATCTTGTTTGCAGGGAGACATAATACTCTTACATAATGCGTGTGATCAATAATTGTAATCTGATTTCTATGACAAACGTGACACTAGGTGTTTCATAGAGATTCAAACTGTATTTGCAACATACGTGTCTCTTTACACTGGGCCGATGTTGCCCCTAGTAGATTGAAATCTTGCGCGTTCAATTTCGGAGTACATGGCACTGTTTAAATGGAATATCGGCAGTGTGCTCCAGCAAGTTCACTAAAAACGAGTGAAATGAGTTGCGCCAAATAACCATTGTAAGCTCTAATAAGACTACTTGGGATTTTATTATATTCACCACGATACTGAACTAATAACGTTAATATTATAGCGGCATTTAAATCGGGACTAATATTAAAGGGTTGATGACCTTGGCAAGATGCTCATTTAGGACGAAATTTTAGAATTACTTCAATAACATTTTAGTCAAAACTTTATTGAAGTCTGTGCTTAGGAATGTTTATATAGATTGTGTATTTTATTTAGAATAGACTTCTTTTATTTGATAATTTTTAAAAACTCATATTTATTCTCTCAGTCATAAGAACATATTATATTATATGTACTTAGGTTTCTAAAAAGTCTATTTATATGAATATTTTAGTACAGCAACTACCTATCTATACTTGAAAGTTATAGGTTCGAGACACGTGTTCCGAGTTCCCTAGTACATAATGTTATCAAAGTTATTATGTCGGTCTCCAATGATTGAAGGAGCATGTAGCTAATTCCCTAGCCAGTCTAGATTTTCGTAAACCACGACAGCAAAATACATCAACACTAAAATAAATACACAAATTTGTTGATTGAATGAGGTTAAGTATGTAAGGTACCTACTATTAATTTGGTTAATAGGTTACTTCGCTGATAAATATCTGATTATACTTTACTAGCGACCCGCCCCAGCTTCGCACGGGTGCAATGCTGATGCTAAATACACTACAGAAAAACTGTGAACGTTGTATATAAAAACATAGCGGCCCGCTCCGGCTTCGCACGGGTATAAAATATATAGCCTATGTGATTAAAATCGATCCAGTAGTTTTGATTTATTCATTACTGCCCGTGGCCCGCACGCGTTAAATTTGGAGTAAAACAATCCCCCTTTCCCTATACCATGAAGATTTCCTGCTATCTTTGGAATATCTAAATTCATACACTACATTTTTACTTATTTACTTTTTACATTTTTAACTATTTATTTTATTTTTACAACATATTACAGAATGTCTTTATAAACAACGTTCACAGCTTTCTTGTCATTAGACAATACAAACATGTTTTCTCTGGAGGTCACTCTTGAAAGAGCGACATACAGTTGTACATGTGAAAAACAGTCTACGCTCAAATCTAAGCCTGCATCGTTGAAGGTTTGACCCTGCGATTTATTAATGGTCATTGCAAAAGATGTCTTAACCGGAAACTGTAAACGTTTAAATTATCTATAATATGTATGTATTTAGAAATATATAAGTATGTTTATCAGTTGTCTGGTTGCCATAGCACAGGCTCTGCCTAGTTTGGGATCAGATGACCGTGTGTGAAATGTCCTAAGATATTTATTTATTTTAATGTAAAATATTTTTTTGTAGATTTTTTTCAACATTCAAGGTAACGTCATACATCGTATAAATTAATTAACAAATATTAAGTACCGTATCAATTATCGTGACTACGCCGATCTTTCATCGGCCATTAAGACAGTTTTAACGCCTTTTTCCGAGTATACAATGAGAGAAGAACAATCTCTTTTAATCACTACATAGTATAAAACAAAGTCGCTTTCTCTGTCCGTGTGTCCCTTTGTATGCTTAAATCTTTGAAACTACGCAACGGAATAATATTACGTCCCGCAATTTTTAAATCTGTAATATTTTCGAAAATATTCACTTAAATCATACGGTGTAAAGGGCCATATAGATCTATATTAAATGAACAATGTATTCAAGGTATTTAATTGGTTAAGGATTAATGCTGTATTGGTTAAAATCGCTTCGAAAATTAGCCATTATTTGTCGTAAAAAGTAAATGACAAAAAAAAGTTATTGTGGGTTATCCATAAGAGATAGACATATACCATCACGGACTTTTCTGTAGACCTTTTCAATGTGTACAATACTTAGTACATTATTTTGATAAAACTCGTAGGGTTCAGCCTGCGTTTGCAATGTAAGCGGAAAAAATGTAATTATTTACGACACCACATTAGAAACCTCAAAAATTACAGTACTTCTCCACTATTTAATGGATGTTATTATACATATAAACCTTCCTCTTGAATCAATCTATCTATTAAAAAAAACCGCATCAAAATCCGTTGCGTAGTTTCAAAGATTTAAGCATACAAAGGGACATAGGGACAGAGAAAGCGACTTTGTTTTATACTATGTAGTGATGTACGTATATGGATTAGCTATTATTTTTCTTAATAACATAAAGTAATCTTGATGACCCCAAAAATGAATAAGTTTGTCCAAAATTAGGCCTGGTAAATTTTGGAGTACCTATTTAATTATTTTACTAACTTTTCTAGGAAATAACGATGTATTTTATTTTTACCTCATTTCTTCAAAAGCATTGTAATTGGAGAATACTTAAAAGACTGTATACATAATAACGTGTTATTTGTCCCCTAAAAAATATTATGGAAAGGCTACACCTACCTAATTTACCTCACAATTTTATTGCTACATGGGCTAAAAACTGAAACAGCCAATTAAACTTAACCTACAACCCGTCCAGAGTGCTCAGACTAATTAGTGAGTGCCTTACTGTAGTAGGCACGTATATTATCTTCTTTGTTTTCAACACCAAACCCTCGCAAAGTTGTTCCAACATCCATTTTAATGATACATAGTGCTACATTTGTAACCTGTGATGTAAATTAAATCTCCATGCTTTTTTTTTCATGTTTTGAGTTTAATTAACGTAACTATTACATGTTTTTACGTAAAAATGTTACTGTCTTACTTGTCAGGCGGGGCGGCGTGGGGTGGTGGGGCGCTGGGGGGCTTCAGGCTGCGGAAAGCCTTTAACCACTTATTCTTCATGCTTCCAGCCGACGATGAGGATAGTTTACGATCTACCGCCGACGCTCCGCTATCTGCTTTTGCCGCAAACAACTCCCTCTGTACAAACAGATAAAACAAATGATGTCATTATTGAGAAAAAATAAGTTAGAAATAGAATTTCCGATACTAAACTAGATATTATAACCATTATTACACCAGTTGAAGTAGGTACTGAAGTACCTAAAGGCATACAGAATTGCAACAAATAATTTATTGAAATTAAGGGCAAATCATGATTGTTATATTAGTTTTGTAAAATGAATGGCATTGTACAATCGTTGTCGAAATACTCAAGGTGCAATAAAGCGATTATTCAGATAAAGCTTCAGTAAAAAAATCACTTCTTAAGTAGATGTGTGTTACTGCTAACCCCTGAACTTCAGCGAAAGCTAAGATTTACCAGTAAAACCTAAGATTTACTAAATATTAATGGTAAAAGTCCGAAATGCTCTATAATCGTTCTTTTGCCACTATTCACTCGGTCTTAAGTTTTACCTCAGAGACACGGAAAGTAATTAAAAATTGCTAGTGTCACGGTCGCGGCCAAAAGCGTCTAAACGTCGGGAACTAAAATCTAAATAATAAACCACGATACAATCCGTTCAGTAATTGTTTTATTTCAATGTAGGTAGGTACCATATGTCAACATTTTTCGTCGGTATTGTTCAAACCTAGCCTGTACCAAACACTAAGAGTAAAAGCACAGAATAATTATTAGTACTGACGTGTAAAAGCCCGAAAATAAAATCCCTTTTTCATAAAATCCTAACATTTACCAAAAAACAATGGAAAATCCTAAGATTTGCTAGTAAGGCCTAAGATATACCAATGTACGGGCTTTTACAGTAATATTATAAGTTTAAACTTGCAATGAGGAGATACGTCCCTGCCTTGTACGTACCTCCTAGAAAAATTAATTATAAAATTACATTAAATACAAAATTAGGTAGATACATATTATTAAATATCTGTTTAATGTATAACGTATATAGGTACATATTTTGCATTATAATAAGTATAGAGTAAAAATATAGAGTTATTCCAATTATTTAAATCGGTAGATCAAAGTAGATTCTGGTTTCTAGGACGATGACTCTTTCAGCAAATTACCCAAGAATATGAATCCGAATACCAAACGACTCTATTCAGAAACACATAGGTAGGTATCTAACCGTATTAAATAAAGCTTGGTCGTAATCAGGACCGGCGGCATTTCCAGTAATAGGTATTCTCATCTTCTTATCACGCTACCGCACAAAATGAGCAAATCGCGGTCTGTTTACGTATCGGTCGACTCGTATTCAACAGATTGCCGGAGAGTAGTATTACAACTTCTACCACTAGAAATTCAAGTTACTTATAAGAAGCAGAAGCTTAACATCTCGATATCGATTAAATAGATGAAAATAATGTGCAAAATGATTTGTCTTCTAGTTGCTTCTATACGAAATAATAACATAAAAAATAATATAACGAACTATAGTAATAAAGTTATGTATTAAACATAACTTTATTACTATAGTGCTTATAAGTTATGTATCAATACTATCAATATCTAAGGTACCTACTCCGTTTTCGACATGATATATGAACGCCCTGATCTGAGGTTTTATATCGGGTAGCGGAAAGATTCCACTTTACCAATAGTGGAGTGATGGTAGGATATTTTTTCATTTTTATAATTAAAACGCTTGAATAAGATCTATTTTATTTACTGCACATTATCATTCGCTCTCTCGTGTCACGTGTGCTAGGCAAAACATTATTTACAGAATATTTGTGCAGTATGACCAAATAAGTAGTATGTATGCATTTATCCGCCTCATCTTATTTAATGCGCAGGTAAATGACCGTAGGTATCCAATCTTTTAGGTAACACAAGTCTTCAATATTTAATCTAGACTTCGGCACAAGGCAATTTCCATTTCAATACGGTTTCATTTTTCACAATAATGACACTCATTTTTTATTGGGTATATAGAATTATGGAAAAACATAAAAAATATATTCTGGAAATAATAAATTCATACTTTTTAGGTCGATTTGCTAAAAGAGTCACGCAGAATATTACCTACCTAGGTACTTTATTTTTTCCTATTTTTCATCGTTACAACAAAGCGATGGGACATACATATTTCTAAACATTCAATAATACAAAATCTGTTGTTCGACATTTTGTTGAGTCATATGATCGTGGCAAGCTACACGTGTTAATGGAATCGATATTTTTGTCTGTTATGTTGAACCACAGATTACTTAATAGTTGGTACAATATGAACATTTAACATCTAAGGTTGGAAAATGTTATCTGTGCGTAGGTACTTAGATACCTACATACTAATCCACTCGTGTATTCGGATAGCAAATTCAAAAATAAATTCGAAGGTAAATCGAAACACTGGCAAAAGGTCCCTGACTCCTGAATAGGAACGTGCACGAGGGACTACATAAGTGTTTCGTTTAGGTACGTACCTAATAATGGTTCCTACGTAGGTACGTCATGATAAGGAAAACAGCTAACGAGTATTCATTCTCTCCAGGATTTTCTCTTTACTACTTAAAAACGATTTTTGTTTTTGCATACGTAAGTAGTTTAGGTTTTCACGGCAAAAACATATGTCTTGAGGTTTTAAACTGTCCTTATACGCATTTGTCCGGGCATCATTCTCTAGCAACGATTTTTATTGCATGTTTCCTAAGAGCGGCTTATATTTACAAAATTAACACCTAAAGTGTACTATTATTTTTCCATGGACCTTAAAGTTTGGAAAAGAGGTTACACGTTAGCCGTACACTGTGTGATGCAAATTGAGTTATTTACATCTCTTTCATTCTTCAAGCATTTCTGAACTTTTTTAGCTAAACTTTTAAAAAACGTTGCTTAAATTTGTACTTCGGTCCAGTTGACATACAAAATATGTATTATGGACATTTTTATACACTGCTACGGCATAAATCAGGGGTTCCCAAACTTATTTTGTCTACTGCCCACTTTGAGAATAAATTATTCTTTAGCTCCCCCATATTTTCACCAACTTAAAAACCACTATAACTTCGAATTAAATTAATTATTTTGAGCTATATTAGCGGAGATTTGATTTTTTTTCTGAGTCTCTTACCGCCCTTTAGGCCTGCAGCGCCCACAAGGGGGCGTTATCGCCCACTTTGGGAAAGGCTGGCATAAATAATGTTCGATACAATACGCAAAATTAGATATAGGTAAGTAGGTAGAGTATTTTTATAAAACAAGGTTAGATAAATAACGTTATATAGATAGAACTGTGTAGATAACATCGAGATATTGCAAAACAATGCGTTTTATGTCATAATTTTCCTATTTACTGTTATAATTTGCAATTTGCATACAGGTACTTTACATGATTGTGTCGAATAACCGGAATGGATAGCAGTATGGTCTCGATGCTAACAATTTTCATTAGTGTAGTTATTGATTGTCTAGTCAATTTATCTTGCTTATTGATGTTGAAATTAAGAAAACGAAGGTAGATTGACTGACCCTACTGAGGTATTGAGTATAAACAATAATAGCTATGTTAACAAACAAGAAACAAATCCTAAGTTTCTATAAGTTTTCGGAAATCATTGAATATTCATTCGTAAAATTTAAGGAGTTTTAGTGTAGGATATCTTAACACAGAAAACTGCTTAAAGTAGACTAATGGAAGGTACTAATTACACATTTTTTATCATCAATACTTGTACTACTTTAAGGTACCTACGAGATAAAAATCACTTTTCGATCGATTAAGCCACGGGCTGGTCCTATGACTTTGAAACGTTAACCGTAGCGCGATATTGGTCATGCGATACGAACACGATTTCGTTCTTTCGCTACTAAAAACATTGCGTGAGCTTCCATTATTGTGATAGTTAGTGATTACAACGAGCTATACATTATTAAGTAGATGTCTGTTTTTTTTATGTAAATCAGACAAAAGCACGTAGGCGTCTTAGAATGTTTAACTGCATCAAGATAGAGGACGAGAATCGTGTCAAGTTCAAATAAAGGCCGGGACTATAAAGCGGCTTATCGCGGCGGATGGACGATGACGGCGAAGCCACTTATCTATCATACCCTTTATATCCTCTTTTTATTCAAGCCGTCTCCAGAAACTCCTTTACCTGGGTTTTATAAAGCCAGTGTTTTTAACTAACCGTTGATTGTTTGTCAGCTAAGTAAATGTTCTCTAAGATTACCCAATGTTTGCTTTTGATTTAAACACAAACATTTGGAAATAGGTTCCTCCGCTCTAGGCACGACTTCCCTCTTGATAACATATTTCATGATTCTAAGCCTCATAATCATCGGAATGCTTCTCTTTTGCTCTTGCTGGGGCCAGAAGCGGACGCTTTTGCCGACTACCGCGATCACCAGCGGGAACTCAATCTAACGATGTCATTAGATTGAGTTCCCGCTTAATTAGTTTACCGCTGCACCATAACGAGTCATAGGTACATAGGTATCTACTGGCTTATCATGAAATATGTAAAAAGTCCTAAATATTTTATATTATGAATATTTTAAAAGTACTTATCATAAGATTACGGTAATGACAAATGCAAGATCTCTCCTGATGATTTATAAATAAGTCAAAGTTCAAAAACGTCTAAATCTTATTTATACTACTTAATTTAATTACGATAATAAGCAACCGTGCCTTTCTTTTTTCTATTAATTACTGCACAACGTTAGACTATGGATTGAATGTATGAAACCTACTGAATTGTAGATTTAACGGTTTTAAACCTGAGACTAATCCAGAACAGAACTACTAAAACAGAAACCCACGTAGATCCTCCTCTCTATCTCCCTATATTTTTCTCAACTATGTCAGGGTCGGTTTCAGTTGTAACCAGATGCAGCTCAGTACCTATCTGCATTATACCGGGAGAGACTGTTACCTGACCTCCGCAACGCTATTACACGGGGACATTGTTGTCATAACGTGAGTCCGTTGGTCGTCCTATTAGGTTCATGACTGTCCTTAACAACTTTCAAGTGTGTTGCGCCTGGCTTTTTTACGTGCATTTGTTGGTTTAGTTAGATCCTAAGTACGTATCTAGAACGAGAGATAAGTCAAAACAAACCGAATCCGTTTATCTTGAAAACTGCTGAACCGATACTGATGAAACTTAAAATGTTCGCTAAGTTAAAGGATACCGACTTAATATACTTACCTAAGTAAATTATTGCACTTTGACCTATAAGTAGGTATACTACTACCCTAACTAGAACTAACGGAAACGGATCGAATATTATTACTGCAATTTTAGTAATATTGTCTTCGATTCGTATGCAGGTATCTAAATCAAATAGAAACATTTTTTTCGTAAATGGCTAAGCAATCAAAACAATTAACATTTTTACTTTTATTTCTACTTAGGTATTCGAAGTTACATATATAAAAAGGGGTAATTAAAATGCTCTAGGATTGTGCACATTATTAGTAAAGTAATTAGCACTGTAATTACCCATAAGAATTTACCTACGAAGGTGCTTATAAGAAACTAAAGAAAATATATTAACCCTTACAGTCCCTCACCTTAGTGAGTTCTTGTGCAAGTTTCATCAATCCAATCGACATGATCAACACTTGAACATACTACGCTATATTTAATCACAATTTTGTCCTCCCTGCATTGATCGCAATAATTGTTTTAGGCATAGATGATGAACGGCCTATAGTTATAGAAAAATTTACAATCTAGCAATACATTGTTTGCTACGAATATGCATAATATACACTCACGTCGTTGAAATAAGCTTGTTCCAACCGCTGACGAGTCCTATTAGCTTTAGTATACTCTGGTAGACTGGACTGTCTTCGCACACGCATCCGTTGCTCACGATCCATGGTCATCAAATCTGATTTCTGAGAGAGCACTAAATAGTGTAACCGATGGATTATATCCATTTTTAACGTTCAATTAATATAGGTATTTAATTATTAATGGAAGTTTTATAATACTACTTAAAAGACTTATGTCAAAAACACATTAATACAATTTCGAGAATAATATATCTTTGAAAACGGTTGTTGAGCCAACGTAACTTTGTATAAAACAGTAGTGTAAAAAATTCCAAGTATTTTTGTCGTAGAACAAAGAACAATATCAGTTTGGTTTTTAGGTTTGAAACATTGACTCTTTTGTTTTAATAAAAAATATACGGGCGAAATGGTTGGAAAATAAAATGAATAAACGCGTCCGCAACGTAGCGGCCCGCTTGTAAGGGCGGGCGCGGAGTGACTGTGCCTGGGCTGGGGCGCCGGATGTTGCGTGGCGGCAATCCGACGTCGCCCGGCAACCGTTTGCAAACAACACGCAATCTAAGATGTACGAGTACCTAACTACATGTAAGAGCATCATGACGATCTTGTTCGGACGAAATGTTTCAAATAAATAATTGCAATGTTAAATGTGTACCTATCAAATTAGTTGTGTAATATTGAGACAAGTCAGTATAACAATAATACTTATCTTCTAATTTGGAGACTGATAATAATGGATAGTTCTCATTATTTAAATACCTATCTCGTACCTACTAGGAAGGTACTAAGCTACTACTTAGGTTATTATTAAATATGTTAAAGAATGCCATAGACAATCATAAATAATATATTACCCAAATAGGTGCATCTTATGTTGGCGATTTTGCACAGGTAAAATTAGCGTTTAACTAAAGGAGTTTGAACCGAGTTTATAATACTTATCATAGTATCTAGTTTTTTCAGCGACTTCGTCTTCGTGGTCGAGTGGCCTACACACCGGTTTTCAAGATGTCGCTACCTCTGAGGTCAGGACCTCAGAGGTAGCGACATCTTGAAAACCGGTGTGGATCGAACCCAGGGGTTCGATCCCCGGACGGGTATTTGTGGTAACTTCGTTGTCTCTGATTCAATAACAAGTGTTTTCTAGCTACTTACTTTGAGTTCAGAGCAATGTATGTGATGATGTCCACATTTAATACTTTCAATTTGGCCAACCAAATATTGAATGCTGCCTACATACGCAACTTCCTATTAGTTTTTCATCTCAATAAACTAAATTAATATTAACACTTCAGGGATTTGTAACTTCCATCAATAAAACGCATTATTATTTGTAAAATCACGACTAATAATAATATGACAGCCTGTTTATGTTTCAAAAGTAAGTCTTTATTCCAATGACATTTAAACAATAACTTCATTGGTTCATTTTATTATCAAAACCGTCGCCATGCTTACGTCTTTGTTTACGTTTCGTCGGTGTCACCGTGTTCCCGTAGGATAATGAAAATCTAGCTAAATATGTGACACTGACGAAACGTCAATACCTAGATTTTTTCGACTAGTAGCGCGCTTTTCCAGGTAATAAAGTATATCTGTGCCAAATTTCATACAAATCCGTTAAACCGTTTTGGCGTAAATGTGTAACAAACATCCACCCATCCAAACTTTCGCTTTTAGAATATTTGTATAGATTACGTATTACTAAAACCTAAAATTCTTTTTATCTATACCTACATACCTAATAAAAAATGAAACAATCAAATTACAAGTCTATGAATACTTTATTAGTAGTTTTAGGCAGACAATTACAACAGTAATGTCTCACGAAGTGAGTCGAATAAGTTCGAAGTCAATAGACAATACCTTAACTTAGCCCTTTAAATATACAACAATCAATAAATACAAGTGTAAATATTTAATTCAGCCAAAAAAAACATTAACAAATTGCCAAAGATCTCAGTATAAAGATATGTGTTTTATGTAAAATAGTTGTGCAAAGATTTATTTGTTTAGTCATCACAGACACAATAATAAGTTGGCAAAGTGATCAATATTGATCTTAATCAAAATAATAGGGACTTATGTAAATCTTAGACTTAATCGTTTCTTTGTCCATACACTATAGAAGCAAAATCTTAACATAATTAATAGTTTAACACCAAAATTAAATATGTGTAAGCATAGCCACTGATTAATATACATATATACTAATGATTTCTTTGTTAACAATTACAAATAATCTAACTAACATTTTATATATTATCATTTATAAGGTACCCAACATGTGTTGATGTGTACTTTCCATGCTATTATACTTATAAACCCTTACATTTCATTTCTGTATACAAGTTTGTTGCATCCTAGGGTTATATTAATTACTAAGTAAACTCTCAACACTTGCAATAAAATAGAACGATTTTAAATGCACAAACATTTACAACTTGGAAGGAAAAATGTTTGTGGGTTAACATTTGTGGTAACAACAAGATAATATAGAAATTTGTAACAAAGCTTTCAACTTCATTAACTTTTGATAGAATATGGTATATGGTAACCCATTAAGTCACATTCTATATCAGTGGAAAAATGTTTACTTCATTGATTAAATGTTCTGTACTTAACTATTTACAATAACATTATTTTCACAAAATTAATAACAAAAATTCAAAACAATATGTAGTTTAATGTATTTGTTTTTTGGGGCACACATATAAAGCACCATAAATAACTTACAAGGCTACATGATGATTATTTTAATATGTACTTAAGTTAGCAATGCATTTCGTATGCATCTTTTTAATTGCATATTGCAATATTAATGTCTTTGTGGATCTGGTCCTTGACTTAATGATATTTTGATAAATTATTATGAAACAATTATGCTAATCATATTTACTCTAATTAACTAATAAACAAATGCTTTACAATGTTATGTTTCTGTTATCTTTGATTTTCCATTCAGTTTGCCAAGCTGACCTAACATAAGGACAGTATTTATTAAATTTTCTGAATAGATACGCTGATTTGTCTCCATCCTTCGCAACTTTTGTACCACATATTTTGAAAAAAATTCAAGTTCAGTCTCGCTTCCTTGATTTTTTGAGTCAGAGCCTTCCAAACTTCTCTTACGTTTAGCCTCTCGGAAATTGGTCAAATTTGCATTTGTAGCTTTTCTTTTTGGTGATTCGCTTTTTTTGTTTTCACTGCTCCCACTATTAACAAATGCCAAATTGAGATCTTCAGCTAAATCATTAGCTTCTTCCTCATTCAGCTGTATGGTCAGATCATCAGGCACTGTTACCATAGGTACGTGATTATCTGAAAATATTGGAGATGGCAGGAATGATACCCGTTTTCTAACCTTGACGGGAGCATGTTTTGGTTTAATAGAATTTGCATCTTCAGAAGTTGCACCAACTGTATGTCTACGGTTGCTTTTTTGCTTAGATGATTCTTTATTATGTAGTCTACTTACAATATGCTTATTACTCCAAAAGTTAACCTTAATTTTTTGTTTGGGTTTTGGTTTCTGTTCTGTTTCTTTAGATTTATTTAAAACAGTAGGAAATTTGTAGCGTATGTCATTGTCATCATCCTCTATTTTGTTAACCTTTTTCAGCTTAGGTGATTTTGTAGCATTGTTGAAGTAATGAGTGTTAATTTTGTACCTCACATTGTCATCATCTGATTGGTAACCATTTTTATTAAACTTATCTGTAGATACAGGCTTCATTTCTTATGATTATATTTTGATCCAATATCAAATAAATTTATATAACAATCTATGTATAGTCAAAAACTGCAAGTACCTGAAAGAACAATAACAAACTATGTTAATCACATAAATCTATTTTGTGTTTGATTACCTATATTTCTACCTAAATTCTAGAAAAATTACTCATTTTTAGGGGGACCGAATCCCTGATAATGAGAGTAACATTTCATTATGACTTAATATTAAATTAAGCATATTCAGGGCGTGTAACACCCGATAGCCCGATAGCTGACAAGAAAACTTGCTCGTCGATGAGCATTTACTTCGCGCAGATGCTTTCCCGCCTAAACATACACTATCTTTTTCACAAAAATAAACCTTATAACTGTTCTTGAAACATAACTACCATTCAGTATAATTATCACACGAATACTTAAACATAACACGTCAAATGTTAATGATTTTTGTAACATAAAGGTAAGGTTATTATCGCGAAACTATAAGATAGTATTAATTTGAGGTTATCTTACATCTAAATTTAGTAATATACATTTTTGTAAAGCTACGTGTATCCAAATAAATAAATATCATACTTTTATCATATGTAGTAATTGTATAAATTACATTAATCGCAGCTAAGTAGTGTTATTTCTCAAAATAGTGTCTCGTCATCATTAACACTTGGTAGACAAATTCAATTACATAACCATCATATTTTATTGATTTAAACTTACCTTTATAAAGTTTCATAATTATTTAACAATTGTTCACCCACTGAGTCGGTCACGAAAGTCAAAAATAAATAAATATTATCCACGAATACAAACACGACACGCACGATTTGGAGTGTTCATGACGCAAAGTAGTTCCAATAATATCCGCTAGAGAGGCTACAGTTACGCGCGGGAAAATAACTACGGGAGCGTTCGTTCAATGATAAATGTCGTAATGGATAGATATTCTGTGATCACAAAACGGAAAACACATTGAGTCTGAACGATTCTTAATATTATTATCTATTTCGTGTCCGCAAATAATAAAAAACGAAGTACCGAAGTAAATGTGTTGTTTGGATTAAATTAAACAATTTAATTAATAATAATACTTTTTGATAATACCTATTTCATCATCGATCTAAAAAGTAAAGCAATGACCAGGGTGTCCAATCTATAATAATTAGCTTTTTTAATTTAAGGTGCCGTTAGCGTTATAAAGTTTTCAATTTGTATTTTTATTTGAACTCAGCGTGTAGGTATTTTCAAGAGTATTTTTAAAAGGACTGGAAAAAAATATATACGTATCCTGGCCTAGCGAGCTCTAAGGTAACGCAAATATTTTTTGGTTTCGACAACTTATTACTTGGCAACAACTATCGATGTGACTTGTGTTTAATGAAGAACATCCAGGGGCCTACACAAATCGTTGCCGCCACAGAAAAAGTTGTAGAGCTTGAAGAATCCTTTCCAACGACTTAGCGTTTAGATATAGGTACCTACTTAATGCTCGGTAGGCCAAATTGCCGGTCCTCCTTTTACTTAATTCTTTAATCTGCTTTACGTCATTGGTCGCTTTTGTTTGCGAACGTTAGGTACGTCTATTAGGTATACCTACCTATTAACATAACTCACAATCAAGGAGTATAAAAAAAATTGTGAAGCTCATCATCGCCCAATTCACTAACAAAATGATGTAGGTACATACCTAAGTAGGTCCTACTTCACTTTAATACCTTAATCAAGTACCCTTGGTAGACATTAAAGTGAATTAGGTGTATGGTTTTGTTTTTACATAATCCCGTCATTAACTAGGTATATCAAGATGTGAAAATATTGAATTGTGTCAGTCTTGGTTAGGTATGGTTTTTATTCAATAATTAAGTAATTAAGTTTTTTAATTAAATTCCATATAAAACGCTTTGTTATTGTTTGCGTATTTTTTTTTATTTTATAAACAATTATGTTTAATTTGGTACATAGTATATAAGTATTAAAGCTTTAATTTAGCTGTGTCTAGAAACGTAAATGTAGATAAAAAATGCATATATTTGCTAACATATCTCCATACTTAAACTTACAGTCAAGTGTAGGTAGGTTGGTATTGCTATTATTATTTTGTGTCAGCGATGTTCTAAAGCTTTTGAAGAAACAAGCTTTTGAAATGAAAAGCACATTCATATAGTTTTAATGACAAAGTTTGTCTTTGTTAATGGTTTATCTCTTCATAAACTAAACAAAAATGACAGTAATCAATAAATATAACGCTTTTATTATTAAATATGACTTACCATATGATTTTTCATAGATATCCAGCCCATTTTGGCACGGAATTTCAGTTTACGTTTGGGATTATCCGTGGTTAACGATTTTAATCACACAACACTGTTTAAATTGTCCAAGAAAGCGAAATATAACGCTTTAAGTTGTCAAAGCTACGGTTTTTGAGAGCGCGAATTGGTAGGTTATGGCGGTCTACGAGATCTGCTCTCAGACTGAGTGGGAGGCTGTGCGCAATGCGGCAACGCTGTCTACAAAACATTGAGCTAAGCTAAGTGCTCACGTATGCAGGGAAATACGCATAAAAATATATGCACTAATATATGAACTTGAATAATAATTCAAGTGTGGATCGCATCATTCTTTAACTTTTTAAATTTTTACTTTAATTTCCTACTTATTAACGGAGTTTACTTAGTACAAGTAGATAAGAGAATAAAGTTTTAATAGAAATAAAATGTTTACGATACCTTCTGCCAAAGTTTTAGCACATAACAATATAATTTTCTATTTTTACGAAACTGCGCGAACATTCAAAAGTATTGATTCTGAACGCGAGTTGCGAACTTCATTTCGCATGTGCCTAGAACTAGGCTTGCGCACTAGAGAGATACGGACTGTCTATGAATTGCTTTATTCATCACAAGCCACAGCTGTCGTATTAGGGAATATAAAATGTAGTTCTATTCATTTTAATGTCTGCGCGGCCCTAGAGTAGTTGGAAGTATAACCTTAGTGTTTACATCAGGTTTTTTTAGATATAGGGTACGAAACAGGAACTGAAATTCATAGACATTCCAGTTTTTACTAAATACTTACATTATGCAGTACCAGTAGTTACCAATGTACCTAAATATTTCTGAAAATTATATGTAGGTATAATATATTGTTTTATGCTCTTCTCATGCAGTTTTGCATTATAACTTTCAACTTTATAGGTAGGAAACTTTTTAAAAAGTTTTTTTTGAAATATTGTACCTACCTACGTATACTTATACTTATTTAACATTAAGAGCTTGATCTGAACAATTGTAGGGTAAATTTTATAAGCGGAGCTTCCATTATTTTATAAAGACACAGGTTGGTAGATATGGAGGTAGGTAGGTACTAAATGTAGTAAAGCTAATCTTACCTGAGCTCTTACTGCAGCTAGATGCAATTGCGTCGCCCTGTAGTCATATTTCTTCATAGAAATATCTTCCTGTTTGTTAAAAAAAAAACAACGTACAATAAAATTTTAATTAAAATAAAACAAAAGAAGAATTTAAAATGCCAAAAAAGTATTTTTCTTTTTCGTCTATTCCTGCCAGTATTTACATGAGAAAAAAATATATCCTAGAGACATCCTGTGACATCTGGTAACGAATTCAAAAAGTTTTTACTCGGCTGCTGTCTGAACCTTTGTGAATATGTAGTTGAATTTCATATTTAATTTCAGGTAGATGGCACTGTTTCACTGTCTCTCCGAACCTTTAAACTAGATGTCTCTAGTAGTACCTACATAGTTTGAACTTTTTGACATAGATCTTAATAATATCATTGATCGTTAATTATTTATTATTTTAGTATACCTGGGTATTCATTAATTAAATTTTTACTCATAGTTTTGTAAAGCGTAAAGATTATTAATATAATTAGGGATTTGCCCACGGTAAGGGTCGCAATTAACTAAGCATATACATAGTTAAGCAACGGCTCCGTAAGAGTAATGCAACTCGTGGCCCCATTGTGTTTTATTCTTCAGTATGAAGCTAAGCGTAAAATTTTAATGATGTCGAAATCAGGCCTTTTTTGTTTTCGCCGTGTTGCTCTCAAAATGTTTTCGATTTAACTTTACGGTCCACTACACAAGTTTCCCTTATATTACACAACTTTGATACGGCAAGGTATTTTTTACAAGAGGTATTTTTTTACAATGTATTTAATCGTTTCTGTACTAATTTATTGTAGTAAGTTTTGAATTTCTGGCCCCAGGTAGGACATATCTACAATTGTAGTTTGATTTATAGATGCAACGGTAATTCGAAAGGATTTTTTTATTATTTTAGTATTCATTTTGCTCTTATCCTAGAACTTACCTGTATTTCATTAACTTTGTTATACAGGTTGCTTTCGATACCCCGGCTTTGATGACGAGCGAGTGCATCGAGTCCGTCCTGCAAAACAATATGATATTAGTATGACGGTAATACATTCAAAAACAACAAATTTACTTATCTGAAGTTTAGTTAGGTAAGTTTGTTGTTTTTTTACCTATGTAATATAGTTTACACATTTTATTAGCCCAGATAAAGCATATTTTTTATTTCAATAAAATGCGTTGGTTACAAAAGTTTTATTAATTAAAAATACTATTAATTGTATTGGGTTAAGACTAAAAAAAAAAAAGAATGAAAACAATTCTACGTTATTAATTGCATAATTTACTACGCTATCGCAACCTCTCAAATCTCAAATCTCAATACGATTTTGCACTAACCTGTAACTGTTTGATCTGCATTTCAAGATCTAGTGCATCTTTCTTGAGCTGCTCGTAGTTCACCCGCGCTTGTGCGCCCATCCGGTCCAGTAGCATCTCTCCGCGGAGTATGGGTGGCATGCTCTCCTGTCAGCATAAAGGCTTAAATTAGCATCATTATTCTTTATTGCACAAAATAAAACATGAAATAAAGTTATCGCTGCAAACGTTTGGGCAACATCAACGGCGTTAAAACCTCCTTTAAGAATGTTGAGAATATTAGTTATTCTTAAGCTTTGGTGTTTACCCAGATTATAATTAAATAGGTACTATAAATAAACACTATTTTCTTGAGAACATCATTAAAAAAAATAAAAGAGAAATGTTAATTTAATATCGAAACTAAATTTGTTTTTATAAGGTCGGATGTTAAGTGGATAGTATAAATCAGAACCCTCCACTTTCTACACATATTACTAGGTATCTAAATATATAAGAATCGATTAAAAAGGACTCCATCTAGTACCCAGACACATTCTTTGACTCGACCATCATTTGACGAAATTTTCTCATCGATTTTTATTATTTGAACTTTTACCAATTCTAATGCGGTATGCGTCTACTTTAGAGTTTATTAAAATGTTAGCAAAGAAAATATAATAATTTCTTTCATATTAAATAATTCTGACATGGATTAAAGTAACAAAAGAGGTCGGTTATTCAAATGTTTTTCTTGAATAAATTACGGTACAACGAAAGCGCGCTATTTTGAGGTAGCAGGAGGTGTAGGGATTGCTTACAATGTAACTTTTATTCACCGTTATAAAAGTAGGTCAATAAGTATATTGTTACAAGTAGTTTAGTAAGTCAGTAAAGTTGTACTTTAACCATATTTAATTTTTGGCCCAATGCCTAAGTTAAGTGATCAAGTTATGCGTTGAGATTTAATTGTAGCTCTTATTAATTTAAGGATTAATTTTTAGGGAACAGGGTGATTAATATAATTGGGTCGAATGTGCTGTTAATTATTCTTTTTAGGTAGGTACCTATATTATTTGGTTGTAGATATGTCATATGATTACTTTTTCACTGATTATGCGTACTGTGGTACCTATGGTTTAAATAGTAAATAGTTTAAGTACTTCGATACAAATTATTGCCAATATATTTTAACCGGTTGGTTCTTGGGTAAAACCCAAGAACAATACCTATAATAAAGCTAATTTCTGTATCTTAGACAATAGGTGGTAGGTAATATAGGTATAATATTATTGTTAAATAATGAAAACAAACAAACCGAAAACATACATAAAGTAAGTACTAACTATTCCACTAACATGTAAAACGCGTAGTACATTACGTAGATGTTCCTGTTTACTAACTAACTTTAGCTGAAGTAAACAAACGTCTCTAATATTATAGCAAACAAAACAGTATAAGAACCTAGTAATATCTATATCACAAAACGTCACAAAATCTCGTAAAGTATAGAATAGTCGATTAGTAACTACACTAGGAAATAAAACTGTTTAAAAACCTCTTGTAACTGTAATTTACTTACATATAAATTTACCTAACTATAATTTTAATAAATTTAGGTACCTATAAATGCAGGTAAGACATGAGACATGGTGTGCCTAATAACTCAAGGAGTCAGATTCTCTGAACAGTTTAATTACTGTGTTAGACATTAGATACTTGGGATATTTATGTTAAACATAGTATATTTATAGTACGTCCCTCTGAGAAATGAAGAGAACTTTATTTACGGGAGTTTTACTTTTTTTTTTTGAGGGAATGTACAATTAGTAGGTTTATCGACCTCGCTAATTACCAATATGCTCTACGGGCTGCGGGTTCGATTCCTGCAATAACATTTGTGTGATCCATAATAATGCTTGTTTCAAGTCTGGGTTGGCTTTATGCATGTGAATTAAATGTTTGTAAAACCTTTACTTAATCCTTAGTCGTTTAAAAAAACAAGATATAATTTATTATTACCTACGGTAAAAAAGATTGTAGAAAGTTTGGACTTTTACACGCGTAAAGACTTCCAGCTTTATCCAGTTTCCAAATGTTTAACCACTTAAAATAGCAACAAGAAAACATCTATTGTAACTTTTGTTGACATATTGATTAGGTATATGAAACTTTTGTCATTGACTTGAGCCTCTAGTCCTCTAATACAAAAGTTTTCAGAGTACCTTTAGTGAGTACCTTTGCGTCGACAGTCTGACAAACGTTTTATCTCGAGGATGTATCCCCTAAGTAATTGGCTTGCGAAGGAACTCTCTCTTTCCGTGAGACACTGTAAGAGCGTTTTCGTAATTCGAATGTTGATTCTGATTCAGCTCTGTGAATACTGTCAGCGCTGTATATAGGCGTTGAGAGCTTTTAGATTTTCCAACTAATGACAATGGTAAATTTAAACGTTATGTAAATTGGAATATGTTGACATATTAAAGGTGCAAATAGTCTGGGCTTATTTGATACCACGTATGTGATTTTACGTCCTTTAGAAGACGTCGGTTTTCATAGTTGATGTATGAATAACTAGCTGTTTCCAGTGGCTCCGCCCGCGTGGATGTTGGTTATCGCGGCAAAAAGTAGCGTATGTCCTTTCTCAGGCTCTAGACTATCTGTGTACCAAATTTCATTTAAATAATTTCATTAAAATTTCGTTTTAGTAGTTATGGCTTGAAAGTGCGACAGACAGACGAAAAGACAGTGTTACTTTCGCATCCTACTTACATCTATCTTCTGTGCCTGTTTTCACCTGTTTATGTTCTTTATCAGAAAGCGGACTTTTGATCGCAGTTGCCTCCTAAAATAGCTATAGCTACAGAGTAGTAGGTACATCTAATAGCATTTAGTCATACCTTATATTATAAACTGAAAGTACCCCTGTCTATCCATCTGTTACGTTTTCACGACTAAATCGCTGTACCGATTTTGATGAAACTTGGTATGGGGTAAGCTTGGATCATAAGAGATAACAAAGGTTACTTTTTATCGCGATAACCAACATCCATGCGGGCGGATCCGCAGGCAAAGCTGTTCGATATCTATAAAATTGACGGTCAACATTGACGTAGGGTCCTAACTTGTTTTGTTTTAGTGCGTAGGTATTACAAGGGTGTCAAAATCGATGAAGACATTTAAATGAATCTAATACCTATGTTAAAATTAAGCTTATTTCTCGTCGTTATCAATTTAAATGACGCGTGGCAATCGGCCAATAACAGTTACGCCTTATCGATTGTATGTCGAAATTCATAATACCAACACGATGTTATTAATGCTACACGTGCCTTGTGTAGTGATGAATCTTCGTAATATTGACAACTTAATTACGAATAAGATGAAACTATTATTACCGTTCACTGTTCAGTTGTTTGGATAGTTATAAGTAGTTTGTTTATGTTAAACAATGTGTACTAAGGAGGTTCTTAAATATGTAGTTAGACCCTCCTCTTATCTCAGTTGTTATAATATTAATCATGCAAGACATCGCATATTAGAACATGTCTTTCTTTTCATATTAGAAACTTTGATATGGTGATTTTATTCAGATCAGATTTACTTAGTTCCGATGATTTGATTTATAGATACACACTTTTAAAGGTTTATTTTAAAGCTATCGATTTAAACATTTGACGATCATGTTAATGACTGTGATTCTTTGAGTGTATTCCTAGGTTTAAAATAGCTATATAAGTTAAGGTATTTGACGATATGTTACTGATATTACATACTGACATTTATATTCATACACTATCAATTCATGAAGTATGGCGTTATCGTTATTGCTACACTATCATGGGAGCATATGTTTATGGGTTGATAATATTACCATCTTATCAGTAATCGGTCAATATTGCTATTGATTGTCTCTAGTTTTTATAAAATGTTATCAACCCTAATAATGATCAGTAAATAGATGATGTAGTCTAATAAAAAAAATATTGACGGAGTTTGTTTGATATAAATTAAATTATGTTGTCTGTAAAAAATAGGCATTTAAAATGATCAGTAAAGGTCTCCTTTGGTTGTAATGTAGGTCTCGTTAATTTAACTACTTTTTGTCCAGCAATTCGGTTGTTTCTATTACATTAGAGTTAATAATAAGTGGTGGATGAACCTAGACATCGCATTAAATTGTAGTTTATATCGTTCGGCGTTTAACTGCTTACCCTTTCTAAAGATTATTTTTATTACTTTTTATTCGATATAAGCAGGCAATTGCTTAAGGGGCACGGTTTTATCGCTAACCCTGCAATAAAATGAGCATTTAAAACAAAGTTAATGTTTACAATAAAATCACTTTCTATTTTGAATAATGTTTACTATGACAAATTAAACGTATACTTTTTAATTGTACGTAGTTAGGTCCTTGACTAATAAAAGTTTTATGTTTTTAAGTTTTATTTGCAACATTTTGTAGTAGTGTTTGGAACGAAATTAAAAGGATACAAGATCTAATAGATCTATCACTGACGGTTGGAATGAATGACAAATGTCCAATAAAAACCTGTGTTGTATATACTGTGTAATAATCCTTACTAATATTATAAATGCAAAAGTAACTCTGTATCTGTCGCGCTTTCACGCCAGAACTACTAAACCGATTTAAATGAAATTTGGTACACAGATAGTCTAGAGCCTGAGAAAGGGTATCTTAGGCTACTTTTTGCCGCGATAACCGACATCCACGCGGGTGGAACGGCGGGAAACAGCTAGTATTATATTATTATATAGGTATATGCGGTTTCCAATTATGGAACAGCCAATGCATGTAATTATTCTATGGGTATGTATAGTTGTGATTTCTCTATTACAATATCCTGACCTGCATCTGACATCAATGAGCTGTCAATCTCATCGTCAATATATAGGTAAATGTGTCCTAGCTATACTATACAAATGGATTAGTAGATTTGTTAGTGGTAGCTTTGGTTTTATTATAATTATGCTATCGACTTTAAACCTTCGTTAATTATACCGATGTAAATAAAAAAATAGGCCAACTGCCATTATGCATTGCGCTTGCAAAAGTAGCTGTTAATGTGTTTTTTACTAACTTTACAGGAGACGAAAAGAAATATTTTCTTGGAAAATAACCAATAAAGATACTTAGCGCTATATTTGGGCGCTTTTTATGTATGAATGTCATATAACTTGTATTACTACACTCCTTATCTCTTAAACTAATTATATTTATCATATACCTAAATGTTTAACAGTTTGTGCCTCTACGTATTGAAGTAAAGGAGAGTGGAGTATTCGTTAGTTACATAGGCATTTAATTTTTATAAAAAGTTGTTTTTGCTTACACTTTTTTTCTTTACAAAACGCTTAACTTAAAGCTTTATCGCATTCCGTTTTAAAATCAACGTAGATCGTAAGCTCCATTTAACTGAAACACAGTATTTTTGCGTACTATTTTCTTCAATATTTAGTACCTACATAGACCCGAAATATACTTATGTACAATACTATATATTATAGTATACGGTTGGCAACCCTGGCTATTTACCTGTTGCGAAGAAACTTTGTGATTCTAACTAGCTGCCTAGTACCTAACTAGATTATAATGTTCCTAGTATTGATGAAATGTTTTGATATGAATTATTGACGGAGAAAATGATAAAAAGGTCTTAACAAAGCAATTAGTAACAAGAAGTATAACGCATATTATAACCTAATTTACATATTGTCCAGTTTTCGTTAACAATTTAGTAGGTATTCGTGCGAGCTTAAGGTCACTATAACAACAATGAATATTAAGCCACTTCCAGTCAAGTTTCGGGAAAACCGGCCCTCATGTTCTTAATAAGGAAATGACCGCATTATTCTAAGCACGCACACTGTAATCAAACATAATAATTTAATGTTCATTTAAATATCAAAATAATGCTTTGTTTTTAAAGTAAACACACTTTATAAATTGCAGTCAAACGATAATTTTATACTTATGCTGTAACTTATCGATCTAATAATTTTGCACTTAAAGCAGGCAACTCGCACTAATGCAATATTTTGTAGGAAAATTAGCAGGTATTGTACATACTTTGATCATAATTAAATAAATGCGTTACTTTTTAGACTACATTTCTCCGTTTTTTTTGGAAATAATTAGGTATTATAATGGCAAATCATTACCTAGCAGTTTCTTATTTCATTTTTTCTATACAGAATTTGAAGTTAGAACCTACTTTAGCAATTATTGCTAAACACCGTCAAGATTTTATTAATAAGGCCCTACATGTCTAACTATTACCCATTTTAGGTATAATGACAAATAATTATGAATTTATGATTTACTGCAATATTATTAGACACAGCGTGCTCTTTATGTGTGAATTAAGATTATTTTCTATGACAATAAATAAATAGCAAGCTCTCTGATAAACATTCATATTATGGGGATAAGATCGCTTTTTCCACGTATTTCTGAATAAACTGTGAAATTGTAACTTGATTTTCATAACTTCAAAAGCTTCTATTTTAATAGGTAGAGCGTTTGCGGCTTTGTTAGATGTTGCGCTCGTATTTACACAAGTAAAGAGCTTAAACTGTTTTGTTCCGTGAGCTGAAGTTAATATGCAAAGGGTTTCATAGCGATTGCTGTCACTATGTTTAAAATATTATTATACGAAAAGAATAGGTAGTGTTAGTGTAAATAATTTAAGTGCTTGCTTGTAATAAATCTATACTTATACTAGCTGTCCCGGCAAACGTTGTTTTGCCCTATAAATTAAAAATACCTACCCTACCCTACCTAACCTACCCTACCCTACCTACCCTACCCTACCTAACCTACCCTACCCTACCTACCCTACCCTACCTACCCTACCCTACCTACCCTACCCTACCCTACCCTACCTACCTACCCTACCTACCTACCCTACCCTACCTACCCTACCCTACCTACCCTACCCTACCTACCCTACCCTACCTACCCTACCCTACCTACCCTACCTACCCTACCCTACCTACCCTACCCTACCTACCCTACCCTACCTACCTTACCCTACCTACCCTACCCTACCTACCCTACCCTACCTACCCTACCCTACCTACCCTACCCTACCTACCCTACCCTACCTACCCTACCCTACCTACCCTACCCTACCTACCCTACCCTACCTACCCTACCTACCCTACCTACCCTACCCTACCCTACCTTTCTACCCTACCCTACCTACCCTACCCTACCTACCCTACCCTATTTTTTATTGTAAGTCATCAAAAAATAAAAAAAAAAAATTACCAAAAAAAATTAAAGTTTTTAATTAACAAATAAAATATAAGGGTTGATCGTAGAGGGATGAAAATTTAGGGTTGTATGTATTTTTGTATGCTGTGTCATAAAAAAATAAAAACAAAAAATTTTGCCTAAAAAATAAAAAAAAAAAATTAGGGGTGGACTACCCTTAACATTTAGGGGGATGAAAAATAGATGTTGGGCGATTCTCATAGATACCGGATAAGCACAAAAAATTTCATCAAAATCGGTCAAGCCGTTTCGGAGGAGTTCAAGTTCGAACACCGTGACACGAGAATTTTATATATATAGAGATATAAAGCTAAAGAGTTTGTTTGTTTGATTGTTTGTTTGTTTGAACGCGCTAATCTCAGGAAATAAATATGGTTCGATTTGAAAAATTCTTTCAGCGTTGGATAGCTTTTTATTGACGAAGGCTATAAGCTACATAACATTACGCTGCGACCAAAAGGAGCGGAGCATAAATGAAAAATGTTGCAAAAAAAAGATAAAGAAAAGAAAAATCATTGAAACTTAAACACGCGGACAAAGTCGCGGGCAACAGCTAGTATTTGGTATATGTTCAAATGTCGTGAAAATTATCGTGGGTTGGAATTTTTTATTTTAAAGATTTTATTTTTAAGAACATAATAAATGTGTATAAGATTTTTTTTTACAAAAATAACAATGGTTGTATTTCGAAAATAAAGAACAATTTAAATATACAAAATGTTTAAAGCCCTCTATTTTACGAAGTTAGAAATAAAATTAAGTAACATAAAATGTCCAATTACTTTATAGGATTAGGCGGAATGAAGTCATTGATACCAATTAATTAAAATAAAGATCAGCTGAGCATTTAATCACGTCTGTTCTGAAGTTCTGCCATTAATCCCTTAAGCAATTTAAAGTAATCCTCTCCATAGCGGCTTTTGGTTTATGGGGATGGTAAATAAACAATGAAACTAGTTATTACAGAATTTCCGGACATGTTACGAAGCGTAACGGGCTTAGTAAGAGCAGGAAATTTTCTCATGTAAGTTAACAATTATGTAAATTGTAGCTAGACCAACTAAGCCAGGAAAATTTTCGAAATTTGGCATGTTTATTTTATAAAAGAAACCAAAGTATTTCAAAGAAAAAAGTACCTATTATGTTTGCTAATCGTATTTCTGAATGAATAAAGTATATCTAAGTATCCCATCAAAAACATAAATGTAAAATGAG
Organism: Diachrysia chrysitis; assembly: GCA_932294365.1. Lineage (NCBI taxonomy): Eukaryota > Metazoa > Arthropoda > Insecta > Lepidoptera > Noctuidae > Diachrysia > Diachrysia chrysitis. The sequence goes on from OW028645.1 coordinate 6,255,605, forward strand.
AGCCAAGTTCAAAATTATGATATATGCCTTGGTTGTTGACTTCAACGACAAAAGAAGTGAGATCTAAATGGGTGCCAAGTTCAATGGTCAGGCCTGAAAGTTATTTACAACAACATAAAATCTAATTTCTTCTTATAACTTAGGATAATATAATAAAATACAGGGTTCTGTTCCTCATAACTGATTAATCATTTTATTTACCGCGGCAACTTCTAGCGGTGGGTCGTCAGCTTCTGGCGGGTACGGTGGTAGGAAGGCCCTCTTTGGCGGTCGCATCGGTGGCTGCGCGGTCAGGAGGGTGCGAGCCAAGTGAGCCAGGTCTGCTGTACTGGAGACGGCGCGCGCTTGGGCGCATAGCGACTCGTAGCGACGGAGCTGTGTGTTGCTCTGGTGGAGAAAAAGTTAAGTTAAGTATATATTGAAAAAATAGTGTGAAGATAATAAAATCGGCATGAAATTATCGCATTGTTGGGAATATGCCTCTACCCATAATGAGAAAGATCAAGCATTAATCTATACATTCTCACTCACAATGCAGGTTGCCGATTCCAGTTATTGGAATCCAGGTTTCCTAGTGCCATTTTCTTCTCTAATTGTCAGTAGTATCAAGTATAATTAAGAAAACACTTAACTTTAAAAGGTTTAACTTATACACTGCATAACTACTAACGCTTACTGTAGGTGGTATATACAAAGTTTTCATTACATGGTGGTTTTTAAATAAGCCTATAAACAGAAACTAGGACGATACTAACAAACCGCCATTTTAACCAAGAACACTCTAATTCCGAATAGATTGGTTGCTTATTTATACAATTTATGTCTACATGTCGAGAATCGAAATTTAAGCTGAACTGAGTGGTATAAACCACTCAGCGCTATATGGGTCACTGAATACATTGTTCATGTAAAGGTTTTATGGAAAATACTGCAGTGCCCATTGATAAGGTACTGTAGAGATTTCAACATGAATACGTTTGGCTTTCAAACTGTAATTTTTAAACCTACGTCGATTTTAATACAGAAGGTACCTACTTAGGTAAAAACACCATTATTTATATTAGTTTATAAGTTGTTTAATTTTTATTTCATTTATTGATGAACTGATAATATTTTCGTTTAGGGACTTTTTGATCCTATATTTTAATTCGAATTTTCAAAAAGACCTAAAACATATACCTATTAACCATCACAACCAACCAGACTACTGCGTAATTTATGATAGCCGGTCTAGTTGGTATGCAAGGTGAGTGAAGGTTACATTTTGAATTCAGAAATGGATCTATGTATGAAAATTTTCGGGTTATCGTTGTTTTCAAAACTAAGAGAGACGAGTTGTTGAAACTCTTCGAAATACATACAACAAAATTACCAAGTTGAGAACAAGTGTTGTACAAATCCCGATATAATATCAGTCGGCATTGTGTAAACAGGGACATTTTAATTGCCTTATTTGAATAAGAAGTGGCTGTTGGGTCCCGCAATAAGGTCGGTAAAACTGAAGTTTATGAGAATATCCTTCTCGTGTGTATTTGTAAACGCTTTTGTATTATTTAAGTCCATAATCGTTCTCTTTAAATGCCTCGAAGGAGTAGTTAGAGATCTCATTAGCACACTGATTGTTAATTTTAAGTGTAAATTGTTTTATAGTGTTAATACTAACGAGTGCCTTGAAATAAATAAGAATGTAATGATCTTTAACATTTCATCTTTACTTATACCTACCTATATTCTTTAGGTACACGTATACCAAATAATACATTGGTCGCGTAAGTACCTACTTGAATTTTTCCAATCATTGACGATACCTACGTAGTTACCTTTTACTATCCATTGAAGATAATAACATAATTTATAAATAATTATACATTTATGAATTTGGAAAATAGGCGGAGTTGCTTCCCTCAAGAATAGATTATCTCATCTCTTTTTAAGTCAACCCGTCTAAAGCGCTGACTAAGGGATTACTTGAGAGCGTTAATAATATAATGCTGCAAACATTGGCTAGCCTGATTTTTGAAATATAATTTCAATTTTCGATGATGAAAGAAGCCAAGAAGATTCTTATCTTTCATCATCATTGTCATTTCTTTGTTCTGTATTATATGTATTTAGGACCAGCAGATTATTTACAGACTATTACGCTGGAGAACCTTCACTTAAGTTATCAGCAATAGTTTATAGTACATCCCATGATGAAATAAAGGCCAAAAATACGAGTCTCCTGATACGAAACAAACAAACGATGGCTGCTTTATGTGCTATAACATTTATAATCTTTCCCTGCCTTTCGAGAACCGGTGCTACCGCTTTCCGCATCCCCTTGAGGTATAAAAGATACAGACCAATCCACTTTATCTCCGGAAGTTAGCTAATGGTGCTATTAAATAACTGACTAACTTCATCAGTCAGTCACTCAGAGTTGTGGCCAACTAATACGGTCACTAGATGGATGGGGATCACGCCAGCTGTCATGTCATGAAATTTTATTTATTTATAGGACTATCTACAATTGTTACACTGTTTATCCTCATAATACAAGCAATATACGAGCATAGCGTACAATATGATACGATAGACAAATTATAGCATTAATAAAATTACAATAATTTTGCAGAAATAACGCTTACAACACTATTGGATAGTTTTAAAACAGATGATAAAGAAAACAAAATAAAAAGACAATCAATTATAATGGTAACTTTTTATGCACTTGGCGCTTGGATTTTGAATTTAATAGCCAAATTTTCGTGCTATAAATTTAAGTAAGAGGATTAAGGTGATCATATACCTTTAAAGTACGTTACTACTTTTTAACAATATAATGTGCAGAGAGTCGTGTGTAGGCTTTAATATTCATTCAATCGCACCATTGCATCGATGGTATTTTCAACTATTTACGGCATTGTAATGTTTGCGTACATGTAACTCTGTAGGTATACGGTTTATGTATTAAATTTATGTTCATTAAATCAGTTGTAGGTATTTTTCATTAATATTCCCTAGTTTGAAACTTTCATACGGCCAGTAAAAGGTCACGACTTTGTAATAGTTTGCTAAGTAAACTCAAAAAGTACAATAAAATATTTTTCATTAAAATTTTCAAAAGAGTTATTCAGAAAGTAAACAAAAATACCGTTTCAATCATACTCTTTCAAAGAATTATAACGTTTGCTCTGAGGTATAGGTAATCGATCTTAAAAAATCTTTACCTTATCCGTAATAATTTCTCCCTCTTGACAAATGGCTTCACTGACTGCCGAAGTCACGTCGGTCAATATTTCCTCCAATTCCTGAAATAAAAACATACAAAATAAATAAACTGACTGAAGAAACTGTAAACCTATATCTTCTTTGAGGATTATATAATGTTTGATTTATTTAATAAAATAAACTAAGCTAACAGGCTTACGTAAAGCCAAAGGAATAGAGCAGTTCACGTAGTGTTTATAAAAAGTTAAATAATATATTATGTCCCTGTTTACATTTTCCTAAGGATTAAAACTAGTCAGACCTTTAGCGTTGTATTTCAATAACACTGTTAGAGAATTGAATTAATTTATTCCAATAATAAAATCGTCTTCTGACAGCTGCATCTACGTGAACGTCAGTTTAATTAAAACTGAAGTTAGTTCGAGTCTGTATTCCGAGCCCAAAGCTCCTTGAACTAGGGTTAACGTGTAGGGCTGCCACACACCCAAACCGATCGACGTTCAAATACCGACTCAGTCCGCGTCACATGTCAATACCAATTGTCTTAGGATTCGACCTATTTCGTGTTCAATTTAACCAGGCAATTTTGCGGTACACAGATTCGTATTTAAAATTGATTAAAGCTTCGAATTCCTGGAAACTGCAACCCTAGTTTGTCTAACTTTGTTTTGTTTCGTGTTGTTGATAGATTCGCTAGGTAAAGTTGGATGAAGACGACCCTTTCTATAACAATATAGGTGTATATTATCGTTACACGAAACTTGGGACGTATCATCTTATTGAAGTCGGGATTAAATTGATTAAATATCTATGTGTATAGATAAAATGCTTAAGATTATTTTGTATAATTGAGATTTTTTACGAGTTTAGTAAAAAATATATTAATACGGTATTTATACCGTTGCTACCACTAACTTTATATCATATTCATTAAAGTACTTTTTTAACTTATTTTCATTCAATTTTAAAAATGTTTGTTAAAATTATTTATGCAAGATTTTTTTTCATAACTGTAAATCATAATTCGAAATACCCTTTAAGACAATAACGAATACCTATTGTAACTTACCTGCAGTATAGTCGGCAGGGTGTGCCTATGGTACTGGTCGAGCATTGCATTGGTGGCCGTCAGCTGTTGCACATACGTGTTGTGGGAGTCATAGTACGTAGCCAAAGTCGCCGGCGTCGGGTTGTTGCAGTAGTTCAGGAACGCACCTCTGTAGTCTTGACGACTCTGGAATTTATAATATGGTTGAATGTAACTAAGGTATAGAAAAGATTTATAAGGGTGTTGTTTTATTTACTTATACAGCTCCTATCGCCAGAATAATATAAAATGTATAATGAAAATACAGCACGACAAGTCACGTGCTATTTCTATAGAGTACATTACCAGAGTTCAGTTATGAAAAAAACAAAGGCAGAAAAGTTGCTTCAAAATGTATTGAACAATACGCTAAAATATACAGACCAATATGCTTTCCAAATAATACGTATTTTAAGCCTGTTCAAATATGAAAAATATATTTTATTAATCGCGCTACCTTTGTGCACTCCGTAAATTAATATAAGGATTAAAATAAAATTTGTTGTACAAAATTATACTCGCTGTGTTTTAATAGTCATCATATTTATAAAACATAAATATGCGTGCGCGAATATTTTCATTAATTAAAGCTTTGCAAATATTTAGTACATAACTGTATAACATTTCATTAATTTATTATTCTTTGGTTGCACGGACTGTGACTCGAGTAATTAATTAAAAGGTAGAGTAAAAAGAAATGTCGTCATTAGTGAGTATGTTTTAGTTCTAGGTTTCGTATTTTTGTAAATACCTTAGAGTATAAATTATCTTTATAAAGTTCATAAAAAAAGTAAACTTTACACGTTTGTCCTGTATTTCTTAAATTAAAAGTAACAAATTAATATGCATCTTTTTTCAATGTAAGGAATATTATAATGATAAGAAACTGCTGTTACCGATAAGATGTTATTTGTATAAATCACAATCCTTGTACAATAGAAACATATTTATATTGGACTTATCTGAATATCTACAGATCACCGAGAGAGTCTCTTTTAAATATCTTTGGAGGCCTCGACTTTAATAGAGCTCTAAGATTATGGAGCAACGTATTGAACGTACAGGCAAATGTATACGAACGCTCGCGCTCACAATTGCAATCTGGTTCCCTCAAATTTATTGAATTTATTCTCGTTTTTATTTAATCTAAAATTTTCTTTTATCAAGTAGTAGCAGTGCTATCGAAGTTGTTTGTATTAATATATTTGTACACACCACAACTTCTCTTTTCTAAACACTAATATTTAAATATTGTAACCGTAAAGAATGGATTCGATGTGGAAGAGAAGGGATGCTGTGCCCTGCAGTGGGACAAAAATAAGCCCGTATCGATACACACAATACTAATTTACTTGAGTACATCCGAAACGGCCTCGCCGAAACTTCGTATGCTATATTATTTTACTATAGGTACTTGAAACTACACACAACTAACATTTCAACAAGCGTAGCTTTCCTTGGTCTCTTAATACCTAATTTGATTCTGAAGAGACGGTATCAATAATAGAAAATGAGTCACATATTACGTATGAGTATGTCGAGCTTTTAGTGCACCGATCAATTTTATAGATACTAGACATATAGCAGGTTGTCCGACCGCACGCCTGATTGCCTTCCAGTGTGCCACCGTCCAACCGTACAGAGATCACATGCGATCGCAATTAATTTCTCGATGCCGATTTTTGCATAGTACTGCCTGAATGGACGAGTTCGCGATGTGATAAAGCAATCGTGCATTTTTGTCAGACTATAAAGCGATTGTCAATGGCCGAATGAATCCTGAATAAATTAATATGAAATTGGATGCATCACTAATGTGGATAGCCAAAGGCGATATTTTTGTTTTATTGGCCCTACTTTCAGTCTGGGATTTGTTTTGTTTCTTTTTTACTTTTTTTTTTAGAAAAAATAACCTTTTATATACATTGCAAAATAAGAATAATGTCAAAACCAGCATAACTTAGGAAACACTAATACGTCCTCTCTTATCTCAAACTAAGATATTCTAATGCTTTACTATATATACATACAAAAGGAATTATAAAACAAACTAATCTAATATTAAAAATAAACCTAAAATATGGCATCAAAAAATTCCTCCACATCGCTGTCCACTGGGAGTGTTCCCAAAAGGCTGGCGTAATTGCCACGTTGAATGGCAATGCTTATCATCTGTCCAAGGTAAAAGCCAGCCCTTGGGTCGCGCGAAGTGTCAACGAGGCGTTTAGCTAGATCTTTAAAAAGCATGTGCGCACTCGGACCCCACGGACCAAGGGTCTCAACCCCAAACGGCTCGAATATATAATTTCCAACTAGGTTGTTATATTTCCGCCGTTTGAGAAATCATAATTAATATCCTTTTCATAATATTAGATATTTAGACGTAACCAACCGCACTTTAAGACTACGTACTCAGGTAGATAGGTAAACAAGCTAAAACATGTAACATTGTATTCATATTTAAGTTAAGTTTTCCTTTCATGTTGCCTTTAAAGTTGCTTGTGGAAAATTCCGAATGGAATATCGTTTACAGCTTTGACGAACGATTGGACACTGATTTCTGACTTGATTATGTCGTAGCGACTGCACAGATTCTCTCTGAGTTTTTACAGAAGCAGTGAAATTCTGTTATATTCTGTGAGTTACGCTAACTACATATCTCATATCATGTATATTTATTTTTTCTATAGCACATATACATATAATAACTACGTATTGTGAACTTCAATCTAAGGCATGATTTTATAGCACACATAACAATCTTGTTAAGAGTAATTGCCTTCATAAATTTACGGAAACTACGTTAAAAAAAATGTAATAATATAAGTGTTAAAAAGCTGGAATTCAATTTTAGCTCACATTTAGAATCACTTAAAAGTTATATAGGTATTTATAATTACAAATAAATATATGTACTTCAGGAGAAGGCAAGGAAGTATTTTATTTTTTTGTGATTAAGGTTTTTATTAAATAGTAAGATAACAGGAAATAGAAAAGAGTTTACTATTTTGTTAGCTTTAATAACCAAAATAGTAAAGTCAGGCAGAATGTAAAGGTTAAAGTATTTCTTTTTACCTAAATAACTCTGCATACCGCCGTGACCGCTTGTAATTATAAGACTGTTTAAATTTAATTAAACTAAATACGAAATGACGTTGGGCAGAGTTAAATTGTATTTTGTTTACCGGTATGTACAAAATTAATTAATGTTAGAAAGTGATCATTATGGTAATACACAAGCATGATGTTAAATAATGGAGCATAGCTTTTACAATACCATAGTTAAATAATTTTTTGAACCTCTGATGCTGAAAATGTTTCTTACAAGGATAGGTTAAGTTACGTATTCATAATAACTTAAGTTAAGGTGTTTGTATTGTTATGTACGAAACAAAAGCTCATTACAATTTAATACAATTCTTTTATTATCAGAATAACGGTATTTGTAGAGCGAAATATAGATTCTCCGAAAGCTTTTGAGATTGGACGGACGGTTAAATCCAATTTCTTTCGGTATATCCGGGTAAATTCACCCCTGTCCAACGCTATAGTTTTCGAGAGAGTAAGATTAAATCAGTGTTCTGTAATGTGTCTTTTTTAGGTCGGCTTTTCCGACGTCGTTACATTTTAACATGAATAAAAACAGAAAATAAATTATATTACATACATAAGTATTAAATTGAGAAGTCTTTCCTTCTGTCGTCTGTCCTTTTTTTAAAGTCGCTTGAAAAGTATAAATTACTTTAGTGCTTTCTACAAAGCTTTTGTTAAATTATGCTTGTTGGATTAAACCTGCGCCAACACGACGCCTTTGCTGTTGGCTTATTGCCATTTTTAACGGTTTGAAGTTTTGGAACACAAGTGGAGCAATGGCTTTAAAGCAGCCAACATTTGCTGTTACGCACCCCCAGTGGAAAAAAGGCATAAGTGATTTTACGTTGAATTGTCGATTTTAACATATTTGAAAAGTACGTTTGAAGATACATATGCTGAATTTTTTTCATATTTTTCTTGATAAATTTGACGAATTTAGGCAAGAAATCTTGTTTTATGAATTTTGAATACGGTATCTTTTTTCTTAGGGATAAATAGAATAAACGTTTTAACGCAAAAAAATTGTTGAATAGTAAGGGGTATCACATCTTATGACGTTTTTCGTTAAATTTTAATGATCAAAATAAACAGTAACAAATATTATGATTCAAATCCGTTTCTTTTTTTTACATCGCTAGTCTTGTATTCACGGATACGTCTTTTTTTGTTTTATTAATCTTGTAACATTATATTATAAATGCACATACTTACTAAAAAAAATATTTTGATAACAATAAAGCAGCGATATGAGTGTTTAAGAGGTCATAATCTTGTAACTACTGTGTTAAATTGATAAAAAATCGTGAGTTAACGTGTTCAGTGATGTAATTTGGTTTTGTGACAGTCTGGTAAGTCCCATTAAGTATAATTTTAGTATAATATAATCATAATCATACTTAAAAAAATAAATTTATGTTCAATTTCTTCAAAACTTTCTTGCGGCTGGCATACGCGCCTTCGTATTACCTACATAGCGAAATTGAACTTTATTTGCTAGGCCACAACAAAATAATATGTGACTTAATTCTACAATTTCCTAGCAAATGGTTGCTGTCGTGCCGATGATGATAATTTGATTAATCGTACCAAATATTTTGTATGGATTTAGCATTTACGTATTTTATGGTAACTGCGTAAAACTTTTAATAAATAAAGTAATTTAATTAAAATAAACGAATATTGTTTCAGATAAACCATGTCAAAAAGAAATAGGAAAATGATGATGCTATTTGCACAAAAAAATAAGGTGTTGAGAGAAAGGTTTAAGAAATCGAAACATTTACAACGTAATATTCAAACTATCGATCCCGACTTTTTCCCTAGTAGTGATTCAGATGATGATTTTCCATTTTCAAGATACGACAGTGCAAATCAATCACTGGCTCCGATTAATCATGGGTCAAATTATTTCGACTCTGTAGATTTAAACTTTTGATCGGGCCCATTTACATCAAAAGGTGACTATTTCAATCAGCAACAACACGATCAGAACACAGAAACCGGGAACAACAACATTTCCACGAACTCTTTGATTAACAACTGTGCCGATTATTGAACATGATAATTTAACTGATATATCATCGACAGTATTTTGTTCTGATAAAAACAATGGTTTTAATTTAGATAGCGCTAGTACAGGGACTCTAATTACACAGACTGCAAATGATCAACAAAGATCCTGTATTTCTCATGTTGATATAGACCAAATAATGATAACTGTTTCCGAAAATAAGAAAATACTTCTGACACTCTAACAAATAATTTAAGTGTGTGACGTGCTGAACATGAAAAATCTGTTGAGATTTAATCCCGAGAAAACGAAGTTATAAGTAATGCTAATCTAAGGGACACCGAAAATCTGGCACAAAATGAAATAACTTACGATAATACACATGATCTTACAACTTATACTAAAGCAGGTACAATAAGAAAAAGAAAATAATACAACCAACCACTCAATGTGAGAAAAGAAGCGAAAAAAAAGATATAAAAGAGAAACATGGCTTGCACCTACCCTGTCCAGCTTCCTGCAAAAAGATATGTATCCAGAATATATCAGATGATCAGCGAAAAATCATAAATGAAAGCTTCTGGAATTTAATTGACAAAGAGAGGAAGACATTTATGCTGCATCATACTTCAGCAAAATCTGTGAAACAAAGAACAGTAACAAGACCTTAATCAGAGGACAACGCATGGAGTATGCAAAACTTTCTTATTGACAACTTTGGGCTACAAACCATCTAATGATAAACCTTTACAGACTGCATTGGCCAATTCCAAGGAGACAGTTGTATCGCCAGTAGACAGGAGACATGGAGCTAATCCTCACAATAAAATTGACTCAAATCCTATTAAGGAACATATAATGGGCTTCGAGCCTAGCATATCTCACTATAGGCGTGAACACGCTCCCAATCGCTTATACCCTACCGCTTATACCTACCGCTTATAACGCTTATACGCCTATACCCAGTGATTTGACAATCAATGCGATGCATAAAGACTTTTTAGACAAAAAAAACCCTCTCACAACGTATCTTACGACAAAAATACCGAGAAGTGATTGCGGCATTAAATATTTCTTTCGTAAAACTTGGCCACGAAGAGTGTGAACCAAACAACCAAAAAAACACACTTCAAAGAAAATCTTCAAGAAGACTGTTTAGGTTGCACAAAGTAGTATATGAACCTGACGTGACTTTTTAGTTCATTTAATATTATTGATCTCATTATTGTTTAAGACATATTTGATTTATATTTAATTATAAGTTTTTTATCATTATTTTAAAACAAAAGATACAGGCCATGTGTGAAAGGCCCTATTTTGTTAACATATCGATAGTCAACAAAAAATAAATACATAAATACCTTTTAATAAAAACTAGCTTAACAGTATTTTGATTCAAAGAGATACAAAAAGTGATTTCTTTTTTGTTGACTAGTAAATGTTTCTTGCATTTAATTTTATTAGAGTTTAATATTTTGTTGTAAATAGAGTTGCGAAAATTGTTCATTTTGTTATTTTAATAATTTTTACAAGTTAAAGCTGAATATTTAGACATTTATCAAAAAAATATTAGTAACGGTAATCTTCACAGAAAATACATACTATCTTGGCAGTTATTGTTCAATACTGTTATCTATGTTACAAACTTTAATTGTATCCAAAGCTATGCTGATTATTTTGGATATAATAAAAATTATTTGATACAAAATATGAATTTGTTTTTTTTCCATTAGTCGTAATTATTTAGCCTCAGGTAATATTAGTCAATATGCATGTAAAATTTCTATAACAGATAATGGAATAAATCATTATTATTGTTTACTTAAGGTCTCTCAACAAGCCTTTAAATGGAAAAAAGGCGTAAGTGTTGGATACTTAATACAAACAACAAATTCAATAAAAGAAAAAATGCAGTAATCTTACTTATACTAGCAATAATTCACAGTGTTACAAGTTCATAATTGCTTTAACTGAACATACTTTTTAAAATATATTTAATTACACGGGAAAGTTTGGCTTAAGTGTTGATGCTTAAAATACCATATTTTTTTAAATTACGAAAAGTAGCATAATAATTTATTTCTATGATTCCTAATAAACTAGAAACATTAGCACTAATTTAAAAACAACACGCAGTGTAATATATTTTTCCCTTTTTTTTGATATAAGAATCTTTCCTCTACGATCAAAGACGAAGTAAATATTTCCATAAAACCAGTTTTTTGGCCGTACTGAAAAATTGTCATTTCTGGCTTATGCCTTTTTTCCACTGAGGGTGCGAATATGTACTCATTGCCATTCTCATACTCTAAATTGGTTGAAACAATACTGTTAATGCATTTTAGTACGGGAATCTGGCACACAAAGCGTAAGACCTTTCAAACGTCATAATGGTGCACAGGCTGTGGCAGGTCGGTATCGCATCATGTTACAAGTGCAGACAGTGGCTTCATTACTACAACATGCTCACTTGTTCAGTTGTGTGTACTCTTGTTACCAGACCCACTGTAGTGGAACGAATCCCGATGTTAGCATTGTATTCTACGCGAATGTGGTCGTTAAAATTACATCTTGTTTTTTGGAAGACAAAGTATCTAGGTGTAAGTAACTATTACTGTCAAAAACAAAGTTTTACAAAATAAAATTAAAGCATAAGGCCATAATTGGAATTATTAGATACTAATGGCACCTCGAATACTTTAAACTTACCGAACTCCGAACTGTCCGGATATATTAATATGTGTAAACCGGCCTTGTTGGGCTACAGGCGTGACAGTTACGGTATACCAGATAATTGATTAATTGCTATTAGCGTGACTTGCAACAATTACTGTGTCATAATAAGGGTTGCGAAATTAGGTCAAAACTTATATTAACAAAACCTTTCACAACATTTAAATTTTAACGTAGTGAATTTATTTACGAAAAATTTAAATAAGTATTTTTTTAAAACAGACAGCGTAAATCTGTATCTGTATAGCGAATAAAACCATCATCATCATCACCCACAGCCCATGTCATACCATAGCTGGGTAATGTCTATGGGCTTTTACTTTTACGTGCTATTGTCTCTGGCCCTCTATTGGAAACAATTAATAGCTTTCATAAACATAAACCACCTAAAAGAGACGATTTTTTTGTCACATCTTAACTGTGCCATATTGTTACAAAATAAATTTATCTTTATCTTCATGTTGTACAGATATCCATAAAACCCTTAAAAAGCTCTATTACCTTGTTTAGTTGGTCGTCAGCCTTCCCGAGGATGACTTCGCAACCCTCTCGATGGGCGAACAGCTTGCGCGCTTGGACCTTCATGTGGAAGGTGCGCTCGATCAGAGGGGTCGCCACCAGCCGCTCAAGAGACTGCGCCGCGTTGTTGTAGCCGAGGACATCGGCTTCCACCTCTTGCAGTAATGTCTCCCAGGTGTGGAATAATGACGACGGGCATGTTGCTCTGAAAATAACAGATTTTGTTAACAAAGTGTGTTAAAAATTAAATTAGCATTCACGAAAGGTATACAGGAAACGTTTACAATTAAATCCAACGTAAATTATTTAACGTCTTGAGGAAATTTATTCAACTTACAAAGCTATCTTGTCAAATCTAAATAGAGACAAAATGCTGTTAATTATGTAAGTAATATATACCTACATTGTTCTAAGGAACAAGAACAGTCAACCATAAATAAAAAAATGCTGGATATAACCTGACAGCACCAAAATTACAAAGTAAAATTTACACGGAATATATTAGTTATATGGTACCCATCTATACCCCTCAATCAGATATACAGTAAGCTATAAACAACTAGTAAATCTGCCAAAGAGCGGTCCAACGCCACCTTAAATTCTGTTTATCAAGTAAAGTTATTACAAGGCTTTCTATGCCGACATATTTCCAGTCAGTCAGCATTGTCTGGCAATATTAGTGCGCTATTAGAACTGTTCCCACGTTGCTTGATCACAGTGATCTATCATTCGCTGGTGACAAAGTAATTTACTTCACTATATACTCTGTATATAGGTAACCATGTGTTTCGCACATAATCGATCTTATTGAAGCCGAGTGTGCTATATGACGGAATTCAGTTGGCTCGCACATAGTCAGCTTACGAAACTGGCTCATTGTTGTAATCCTATTGTGTAATATTGACAAGTAATTGATTGTAGTGCTCCATTTAAATGTAACTGAAGTTAGTTTCGAAATAATAATTTTAAATGTCTTAATTAAAATACATAAAATTTTGAAGACAATGGTTTAGGTAGGCATCTCATATCTTTTTCTGTAATAAGCGTTGCATCTTGTTAGAAGCTTTAAAGAATGGTGAAAATCTTTCACTGTAATAGAGTTCACTGCACCTGCTTCATAATAACGATTTTAAATATTTAGGTTTTGTGTTAGTTATTTTAAAAACGGTGACATCATTCACTAAGCCAATAGCCGTACCATTAATCCCCTGAGACTTACAAAATGTACATTAACAAATACTTCTTTGAAACCCTGTAAATTCTATTATTAATGCACTTTAGCTCCTAGCTAAAGTTATTATGAAATCCATGTGAACCGTTGTTTGCATACAAGTTCAAACAGGAAAACAACAAGAGGTTCCTAATTGGTAACTCAATTCCATTGCTTAATAAAGGCAGAAATAATAGTGTTGTTTCAGAAACACAAATTACAACAGTGAAAAGAGGACGCATGGACGAATAAAACGAAAAATATTTATGGTAAATTTAAAGAAAACAACGCGTTTTCCTTTGCCCTAAATTTTGCAAAATGTAATTATCTGTGTTTTAATGAATATAATCACGCGGTATTTTCATAGGGAAGCTCGAGGTTCTTTCAATCACACCCACATTAATTTCATTAGGCATTATAGATGTGCCACAAATTAGATTTTGACGTAAGATATCGACTAGATCTGTAGTTAGGTTTTTTATTGAAAAATAATCTTCTTCTACTTAGCCTTTTCCCAAGCTATAGTGGGTTCGGTTTCCATTCTTACCGAATTCAGCTGGATACCGTATTTTACATGGAGCGACTGCCTATCTGATCTTCACAACCCATTTTACTGGGTAACACAGTATCCCATGGTAAGAGTTGTTGTCAGAGTTGTAATGACTTAACGACTGCCAAAGATCAACGTATGACAGTTAGGACCAACGGCTTTACGTGCTTTCCGAGGCTCCGAGGGGTCTCGCTTTGTTTTCAAATGGTCACCCATCCACCACCGCAACGGCTTAAACGTTTATTATCGGTCACACCGTATGGCTTATATTTAGCCACGAGACCCTCTCCTTTCTCATCATTGCAAAATAATGTGAACACCATATAAGAAGTATCAGAAGTAGTGATCATGCTTCTTATTCAACACTTAGTAAATTATTAGCTACAACTTTAATTCTAATATTAGAAAACAGTTACTGAATATTTTTTATCTGGATTTTGTGTTCATTAAAATTGCTATTAACAACGGGATAACATTTTAAATAGACCTGTCATTAGAAAGATTGAAAATTCAGAAAATCACGGGCAAAATAATTGTTTGTTTAAATATCATAATAATTAGCTACGAGATAATGAGCTCAAACTTGTCACGAACAGATAAATTAGCTTTTATAGAAGCCGAATAATGAAAATAATCGTTTATTTCGGAGAGTAACGTAAATCAAACATTAACTCAGAGTTCTCAATTTATAGATGATCAAATGGTTGTAAATTAATTGTTTGTAAAATCAATGTTGTATTAAACAAAACCTTTTAAAAGAGTAATATTTTCTGTGTAATAATATTTAGGTGTTTAATAATTTATTACAGTTTGAAAATAAATATTTATTTATTTCTAGTGACTTCAAAAATTCTTCAGAGAATCCTCCAGAGGTCCTTTTATGTTAGTCCCAGAAGTGATTGACCTTTAAAAAGTGGCTACGAGTCTATGGACTATTGAAACCAAATTAGTGTTTACAAAATATGTCTTACAAGTTCTAACAAAATGTATACGAAATGTTACTAATATTTTGAGCCGAAAATATGGAGCTTAGTGCACGAAAAGAGTCTCCCCGAGTGACATAATATGTAGGTATATCCGGCGCTACTTAGGCAGTCAGCCCCGCTACAAACATGTTGGCTGTCCAATTTATACCACACTGTACGGGCCGATAAGAAAACTAGAATAATTTATGAAAAGAATAATGGTTTGAACTTTGCCGATACTTCTTAGATAGTGTTAGAATTTTTTTTTATTGCTACCTGACATTTGGTGGATACTACACTTTGTTCTGAAAATTTCATCTCTTATTGACTATATTAACTAACTGTTTACATACAAAATTGTTATTGTGATTGTTTATTCAGTTGGTTGGTAACAGTAAAGGACTGGATAGATATATAGAAGTAAGTAAGTAAGTACCATATATATTGATGTTTGACTAAAGAATACGTAAACTTGTAACATTACGCCGCTCTTTCCATTTGTTCTCATGTTTCGTAAATAATAAATAAATAAAAATATTATTATTGTTCCAGAAAGTACAATTTTTCTAAATGTTGTGGAGCCCTAGACCCTACATTAGAGAAATAATGCATACATTTTTTTGATTGTCACAATTTATTTTCTATGACTACAGCTATATAGGTTTGTCAAATACTTAAAAGATTTGTGTTGAAGGCAAAACGTGTCATGACAAAAGCATGAACAATCACAATTTAATATTTAATTCATCAAAGTCAGTTTGCGAATTCTAAATAGAATAAACGTAGGCAACACGATGTAAAGCTTTTATCTTTATCCGATAACCAATAAGTGCAGTGACTTCTCTTTTGACGCGGTCGGAGTTGACGTTGAAGTAAGAGGGTAGATAGCTGCCATTGCCGAGCGAAACCGGGTCACAGGCTTTCGATATCAACGATTTAGGCCGCATACTCAACACAACAATATTTATATTGCAATTTTATCGTTCGATAATCCTCTTAATCTTGAAATGTAGGTCGACACTAATGTATGTACCTATTGTTTTTAAAATATAAAGGTCTGGTCTTTATTTTGGCGTGATTAAGAAGAGCGTATTTTTATTTTATTTTATAGTTATTGCTTCGTGCAGATTATATGTTAAAATACCTCTGTTCATATAATAATAATACTTATATCTACATATATCTGAATAATAATGATTCGCATTTATATAAATGCTTATGAAGTACCTACCTATCTATATAATGAATTATCGAATAGCCGAAAGACGAAATCATTTAACTTTGTGTAATAGTCTTGTATATTAAAACATAATAATTAAATCAAACTAAAAACTATTTCATTTTTCGCATTGGAAAACGAGCTCTACAATTACATAGTTTTAATTTGAATTTCAAATCCGAGAAATTAGGTCGAGCCTAGGTAAGAGCTCGTGCTACCAAAGAGATCAAAAGCCTTTGTTTCATCGTATATCGAGGGTTTATCAACCGAATTTTATAGGCAGCATACATTATTTATTATTAAATTTGAATAGGTCTACAGACTTTATCAAACGTGCTGAAATAACAATGTATAAAGGTTAAATGAATATCGAAAAATATTTGTAGTTATTATTTGTACCATAATAAAGGGTGTATTTTTTTAAGAATTGATGTAACCGGTCTTGTGTCATTGTAGTAGGTATATACAAAAAGATTTTAAATTTATTGGGTCATGTCTTTTCTTGCAGACAAATCCAGTGTTTTCAGCGTATTTCTTATTTAACTTAAAAGTATGAAAACTGAAATAAAATGATGTCTGCGGCATAAGACACAACGTGTACGAGAGTTTGCTTTGATGTTATATTTCTATTTTGACAATAATTTATGATTTTGATAGGTATTGTACGAAATGCTTGACAACATTCCACATAATTTGAAAATGTATCTCGACAACACTAATGACTTCATGTACATTTTTCAGGATTAATTTTGTATTAACTAAAGTATTCCAAATGTTTTACTAAAATATTTTATAATCAAAATCGTTTTAAAGTTTCGTAAAAATAGTATTTCATACTATTTTATTAATGTTCTAGTTTGGCGAGTAAACAAAGTTAAAATAAAACTAAGGTAAAATTTTTGTTCGAGTTATATTCAAAGTAACCGGCGAACTAATTCTATCGTGGAAGTAAATCATTGCAAAAGGAACATAACTTCATCAAGAGTCAAAAGTTCTGTTGTGTAGCTGCCCTAACTTTGTTTGTGTTTTTTTATTTCTATTGGGTGGATTTTTAAAGCGTAGTATGCATGACACAGCGTTTAACGGCACGACATGAAGTGTCCTCAGTCAGTCACAGACGTGCTAGAGTGGACGGTGTGAACACCGCTTAACACTTGAAATTATTGGAAAAAGCGTCGCCTAAAGATTAGTTTCCATTTTCTTTTGTTTATACATTTCTTTCAAGGTCAAGTCTTCAAGGCTAAATGCGGTATAAATGTGTCTTTTTAGCGTTGAAAGGTTTTTTGTGCTTATTGATAAATTGGAATATCAATATTACTTTAGTTGTTTTATGTAGAAATTCTTTAGGCGTTTTGTTATCATCGTTTTGATATCATTTGTTCAATGTCTGATTTTTTTATCATCAAAATTTTCATAATAAAATACACTTACACCTTATTCGCACCTAAAAGGTTTATATTTTTCTTATTCAGACGCTTTCAAAGTAGATCGCATATAACATCAATACATTTCTAAAAAATCTACATTAAAAGCTGGAAAATATAATAAGCTTAGAGCGAATTAAATTTAAATTGTGAGCTTTTAAAATAACTGGATTTGGATTATCATGATCAAACTCCGATTTTCCTCTTTGCGAGCCGGGATCTTATTTTATCTTCTTTTAGAAAGTGGGATGTCCTTAACAAATAGCGTTGACAAACGTTTGTGTGAGTTAAGTGCTGAGTCTAGTGACGGTTTTTTGTGCCACTATAAAACTGTAAGCTGAGAGATTGTTTAGTGCACACTAATAACTAATCGTTTATAGGACTATTAAGCAAACGTATAAAAAAAAATAAGATAATAACACGATATGAAAAAATAATTTCTATTTAAATATTGTAACAAATTAAATACACACTCTTTGACGTAAGTAGGTATTGTAATTACAAAGTGGAGACTTATTTTTTCCTGCACTAAAGAATTCAATACTTGTGTCGCGGAGGTTTCACAAACATTTAAATCAATCACAAAGAACACCCAGACTGGGAACAAGCGTTTGTATTACAAATGCTTGTTCCATGCGGGAATCGGACCCGCAGCACGTCGCGCGCAGTGGTAATGGGCGTATTAACGATACCACTCGGCTACCCGTGCAGTCAACGTATAACGTACTTTCTAATAAAACTAAATTAAATCCAACCTCATATATTTTGGATAGTAGTATCCAAAATATAATGAGGTTGGATTTAATTTAGTTTGTGTCTACACTAGGTTTATGTTTTGTTTGAATTCCAACTTCAGATTTGTTATTCAATTCTGTAGACTTTACCAACAAGGGTTTCACAAATCCTTTCTTTAAATATTAAATTCCAATTTACAATAGTAAACTTGTCATAAAGTTTACATGAGACTGCGCTGGCTGTAGTTCTTGTTTCCCATTTTATCGTTCCCAAGGAACCGTTTTAATAGTCATTTGTCTTCTTAAGTGTCCGTCATTCGGACGGAGGTCCACTTTTTACACTCTTGACTATCTGACTGACGTAAATAGACCCTAATTTGCGAAATTTGGTTTTTCTTTCGCTATTACGAATGTTTTATATTTCACAGCTTCCCTTTTTGCTTAAAATGACTAAAAGAGGTACTTTAACCATTAATGCTGAGAAAGACATTTTTAATTTTTAAATAGAACCGAACTTAAGTGTTTCGAATGAAAACTCTTTGGAAGAAACTGCACTCCGCTCTCCGGTTCGTTTGTTTAGTCTATTTTTAATAGACAGGTAACTTGCTGTATTATCAACTCCATTAGTATGCGTAAAA